>WUAM01000287.1:8729699-8747868 GCA_024336885.1 Actenoides hombroni
TCCTTCCTGTAATAGGGGCTCCAGAACTGGATGCAGTACTCCAGGTGAGGTCTCACGAGAGTGGAGTAGAGGGGGAGTAAAATTCTGGAGTAGAATTACCTCCCTTGACCTGCTGGTCACACTTCTCTTGATGCAGCCCAGGATACGATTGGCCCTCTGGGCTGCGAGAGCACGCTGATGGCTCATGTTGAGCTTCGCATCCACCAGCACTCCCAAGTCCTTTTCTTCATGGCTGCTCTCAAGCCAGTCACTGCCCAGCCTATACTGGTGCTTCGGATTGCTCCGACTCAGATTGGGGGATCTTGCATTTGGCCTTGTTGAACTTCATGAGGTTGGCACGGGCCCACCCCTTATTCAATTGTTACAGCAACTGCAAGAAGAACACAGAAAAATCCCATCCTAAGGCCTCCATTCAAAAGAGTCCTCTTATGCCCTTTAGTCTATTCAAAACATCTTGATTTTGTAGGATTTGGGGACCAAGCATTTCTATTTACTCTATCTTCCACTGTACAGATTTCTGGAAGTACTGAAAGGCATCAAGGTTATCCTAATGCAGCATCGTAAAGAAAACTCATAAGATTCCTTACAGAATACAGATAAAAATCACAAGTAGTGGATTAAGCAGTTCGAATGTTTACAGCTAGAATAATAAGCACAAGCTGTTCCATGAGCAGAAACCAGCTTTTATTAGTTCTCATTTAAATGTCCTGTCTCCTACTCTTTCCTCAAGGCAGTAACTTCAGCTCCTCTTGGGGGACTCCACTGGGGTAAAAACCAAACCAAACCAATAAAAACTTGTAACTGCAGCAGAACTTGCCCCAGCAAGCTGGAAATTTCACCTTTGCCAGCGGGGTAGACAGTGGTGGTTATATCATTTTGTCTTGTAGCAACTCTGCCTTCTCTTCCCAGAGCACTGATTCTCCTCTGTGGAATCACCAGTTTGCTTGAAACCAGTAGGAATCCAACTACCTTTGAGCCTCCCCCTTCCTGTTTAATTTTGGCTTATACTGGCTGGCAAATTTAGAAGTTATTTTTGGAGACAGGGGAAGAAGAGGCCTGACACTCTACATAGGTTTCTTTGCCATAGAAACCAAGCTAAAAACACTCAGAAGGGAACAGAAAACGTCTGTTTCAAAGCATTACTTATGCTGTCCACTTAAATGTTACCTGCAACAGCATGTGCTACTGAAAGTATAGGATTTTTATTTTTTTTTCCCCAATATTATTTTGCCCACCTTTTTAATGAAAGGATTAAGGAGAAATCACAGTTCATCATCCCAGCCCCCTCCCAAGCCTCCAAAGAACCAGTATATGATAGTAAGCAATACAGGTGCTTTTGCCAAGACTATGGTCGAAACAATTGCCAGGACCTATTAAACTACAGAGATCTACAAATTAGTACCCTCCCCAGCCCCTCACCCTCACAGTGACACAAAGACATTTTTTTCCCTTCATATCTTATTCTGTACACAGAGTATCTGCCTGACTATATAAAGCTTTACAAATAAAAATAAATGAATATTTTGTTATTAGACATACTACTCTTAAACTGTTTATACAGATATTTCAGCCTCTGGTCTCTTTCACAACCCCTGAACTACAGTACATTACAGGCTCAAAAGTCATAATCGTCATATTTTCAAGATCTATCTATGTTAGGACACTTAAAATTCAAAGTTCAATTGAGGAGCAATGGCTCTTCTGACACCAATGACTCAAAATCTCATGGTAACTACTAAGGAGTGTATGGTGCAGGACATTAGTTTCCATCACATGATTTTTACTCTGTTCTAACCTCAGTTTCTTTCTATAAAACAATGATTCACTATTCCATTTCAGAAAAGTTAAAAACAATGTCAGACCTCCCGGAACCAAAATATTGTGGAAAACACAGCTAGTTTTATTTTATTTTAACAAATAATTTATTTAAATAAGTCCTGCATCTCCTCTTGTAATTTATTTCCTTAAGTCTGATATTTTGTTTGTGTGATTATTTCCAAAGTAGTCAGATGCAATGCCTGAAATTAACTGACAACCTACAAAGAAGATGAACCACAAGAAAGTGCTTAGTACAGAAACTTTTATGAGGGGAATGATGTGGATGTTTTTATTTTTTAGGCTTTTCAAAATAAAAACTTAAACTAAGAGTAAGGTCTCCCTCTCTACTTAATATTTTTCATTTACCTGCAGATAGTAATTTTGCCTGGCCTACCTGTTCACTTGCTTGGATAAACAGGCATTTGTGATGAACCAACTGACTGTACAAGAATGGCAATATAGGCAACTTATTAAAATATGCCAGTTTAAAAGAAAAAAAAATAAATCAAGAGAAAAGGATATAATAAGATGTCTTATGTCACCTGTACTACATACAGATTAGAATTATGTTTTCTAATAAAGTCCATTAAAGTAGCATGCACACAAACACCACTCACTATTTGTTACCTGATTTTATTCACATTTCAAAAGCTGCTGTTTTCCCATTTCATAGAATATCATGAACAGAAATCAGTACATTATAAAATTACGGCGACATAATTAACTTCAAAAGCATATTGCATTTTAAGAGACCTTCTTTATAAACATACACTATTTTCATGCTATTTATATAATTTCTTTAGTGCAGCATAAAATTAACGCAGAAGACACTGACGTACAAGAGGGAAAAAAAGAAAACAACCTGAAACGTAACAACTATTTCCCATTTCCTTTTATACCTTAATTACCAGCTCACCTTGATAAGGGCTGACTTTTAGGTAAGCTTTTGCTTAAGTTTTAGTAGCAAGGATTCTGCCTGGGGGACCCCAGAACTTCCTTCACAACATTCTTACTAGCAATCATAGATTACAAGAAGTTAAGATGTGTCCTTTCTAGCCTTCCAAATGATAGAACATTGTTGAAGAAGCTTGGCTCCTCCAGTTCTGACCTCAAACCGATCAGTTCACGGGTTGTTTCAAACTGCACTGAAACAAATACAGTGCCTAGAGGCTCCATAAACTGGACCTAATATTCTGCTCTAAGTAAAAGCATGGAGATAACCAAGTAGATCATGCGAGTTCAACCTCTGTGCGCAAACCAGTCACCGTCACATTCCTCCGTAAAAAGCAACCGTCTTGGCGACAGAGGTTCATCATCTTCACTTTGCAGAAGTTTACACTTTGGTCTTCTAGAGTGAGTTTTTCAGACTATGCCAAAAGGTCAACTGAAAATAGCCACTTACTGCAGTACCTAGGGCTGGAGGGAAGGGAGGGAAAGCCTTATCTCAAGATTGCCTGTGTAGTGCACAAAAAGTATTCCAACACTTCGGCATTAGATTCATGACATCTTCCATACTGGTGCACAGGTATTTATTCCACAGGAATTTTACTGTAGTAAATATGAGAGGTGCAACCAACAGTAGGTTAAAAAGAAGACTGTTATCATCTTCATTAAGCTTTCAGGAAGCTTCTCACCTCCCTGTGTAATATCTGACATTCCCCTTTGCTGAAAAATTCAAAGGCCTTTTCCACCTGCCCTACTGGTAGTGATTTGTAAATTTATACTAAACCATTCCCTGTACATGAGCCCTGAAAGCAGAATTCTCTATCTTCATAAAAATTATTTCACTTGAACAAATACAGGCTATGTATTAAATGCTTGGTTTTAAAACATATTTTTGCATTTTTTTCAGCTTTAATAGCCTAAATGCAGGTTTATTACTCTGTAAAACAGCAAAATACGAATCTTGGGATTTTCAAGGGAGGAAAAAAAACCCCAAAAGGACATACTGAAATAAAATTTAATTCTGAACCAGTACAAAAATATTTCATGTTGGAGACAACTTTGACCTATGTTTACCCATCTCTATTGTTTCTCAATGACATCTAATAATCTCAGTAGTTCACACTATTGGCTACTACTTTTTTATTTTCAGAAAAAAACATAAAGGTCTTCCAACTTCAATGATTCTATAAAACCTGTATCATTAACCCATAAATACCAATCAAGTGCTAAGATCAATTAGCCAAAATCTAGGTCGCTGGTAGCCACTGAACAATCCAAACTAAAGCAAATAATCTGTAATTACACTTAGATGGGAACTGTAACATCAGAAGACAGAAGTAAATCTTTCTGTCAAATAAATGTTTCTTGTTTATAAGGAAAAAACCCAACATAGCCACAACGGCCTTTGAAAAACATATTTCATAATTTTCTAAAATATAAGAATTCTTGAGAAAAAAACAAATAAAACCACCAAAAAAAAGCCACCCCCCAAAAAAACCAAACCAGCAACAAAAACAAACAAATAAAACAAATAAAAAAAAACAACAAACAAACCCAAGCAAAAAAATAAAACCCAACACAATAACTAACAGCTTTACCCTCATTATCAATTTTTATCCTCTACCAATAAGGTTTTTCTAACAGTATCATGCCTTTTTCTTCAGATTCCTGTTTTAACTCCAACCAACCACAAACCTGTACAGACCAGTGAGCAGGAAGGCATCTATTTGCAGTTCAGCACCAAACACACTCTCTCCTGAAACACAGTCCCAGCCACAGCAATGACACTTCAGAGAACCACAGAATCTTAGTATTGCTTTGGTTGGAAGAGACCTTTAAGATCAAGCTCAACTGTTAACCCAGCAGTGCCAGGTGACCGCTAAAGCACGTCCCTAAGCATCGTATCTACATATCTTTCAAATGCCTTCGGGAATGGCAACTCAACCCTGGGCAGCCTGTTCCAGTGCTTGGCAAACCTTTTGGGGAAGAATTTTTTCCTAATATCCAACCTAAACCTCCCCTGGCGCGACTTCTCATTTCCTCTTGTCCTATCACTCGTTACTTAGGAGATCTACACTCACTTCTCTGCAACATGCTTTCAGGTAGTTGTAGAGAGCTATAAGATCTCTCCTCAGCCTCCTTTTCTACAGGTTAAACAACCCCAGTTCCTTCAGACACTCCTCAAAAGACTTGTGCTCTAGACCCTTCACCAGTTTCACTGCCCTTCTTCTGGATATGCACCAGCAGCTCAATGTCCTTCTTGTAGCGAGGGGCCCAAAACCAAATACTGTATTTGAGATGCGGCCTCACCGGTGCCGAGTACAGAGGTACAATCACTTCCCTAGTCCTGCTGGCCATGCTATTTCTAATACAAGCCAGATGCTGTTGGCCTTCTTGGCCACTTTGGCACACTGCTGGCTCGTATTCAGACATCTGTCAACCAAGAACCCTGGTCCTTTTCTACTGGGCAGCTTTCCAGCTACTCTTTCCCCAAGCCTGTAGCATTGCATGGGGTTGTTGTGACTCAACTGCAGGACTCAACACTTGGCCTTGTTGGACCTCATACTATTGGCCTTGGCCCATCAATCCAGCTTGTCCAGATTCCTCTGTAGAGCCTCCCTACCTTCAAGCACATCAGCACTCCTGCCCAACTTGGGTGTTGTCTGCAAACTTACTGAGGGTGCTCTTGATCTCCTTATCCAGATCATCGATAAAGGTATTAAAGAGAACTGGCCCCAATATTGAACCATGGGGAACACCATTTGTGACTGGCCACCAACTAGAATCCACTCCATTCACCACAATTCTTTGTGCCCAGACATCCAGCCAATTTTTTATCTAGTGAAGCATATGCCCATCCAAGCCGTAAGCAGACAGATTCTCCAAGAGAATGCTATAAGAAACAGTGTCAAAAGCTTTACTAAAGTCTGGGTAGACAACATCCACAGCCTTTCCCTTATCCACTAATTGGGTCACCTTGTCACAGAAGCACATCTGATTAGTCAACCAGAACCTGCCTCTCATAGACGCATGCTGATTGGGCCTGATCACCTGGTTGTCCTGTACATGCCTTGTGATTTCACTCAGGATGATCTGCTCCATAACCTGCCCTGGCACCAAGGCCAGACTGACAGCCCTGTAGTTATGGGGGGTTTATTCTACTCTCTGTCCCCATCTTCCAGCTCAAGGGCTGGTCATGCATAGGACAACTGGTTTTATTACTAAAGACTGAGGCAAAGTAGGCATTCAATACCTCAGCCTTCTCCTCAGCTTTGGTCACTATGTTCACCCCCACGTCCAATAGAGGATGGAGAGTCTCCTTAGTCCTCCTTTTGTTGTTAATGTATTTATAGAAACAGTTTTTTAATTGTCTTTTATAGCAGTAGCCAGATTAAACTCTAGTTGGGCTTTGGCCCTTATAATTTTCTCCCTGCATAGCTTCACAAAATCTTTGTATTCTTCCTGAGTTGCCTGCCCCTTCTTCCCTAGGCCACAGACTTACTGTCCTGGCTGAACTTCATCTGGAATTCAGGAAGGACTTCTTCCCCACTGGGTCATCTTATGGCACATCGGGATGGTCTGCTTCTGTGGCTTAAAGACTTCCCTCTTGAAGAATGCCTAGCCTTCCTGGCCTCCTTTGTCCTTCAGGACTGTCTCCTGAACGACTCTGTCAAACAGTCTCCTAAACAGGTCAAAGCCTGCCCTCTGGAAGTCCAAGGTAGCAGTTCTACAGATTGAGAACTCTACCATTTCGTGATCACTATGCTCAAGATGGCCTCTAACCTTCACATCACCCATAAGTCCTTCTCTGTTCACAAACAACATCCTCTAGAGACTGGGGAGCTTTCAGATTAAGTATTATTAAATTAAATATTAAATATTCTACTAAAGTACTAAACAATTAATCTTATAAAGCGCTTCAGTACATTCCAGTAAAACATAAAAGTTCAGCAACTTTCAGCTACTTTTTGTGTTTAGGTATTTAAAATTAAGTGATCAAATTTGATGAGAATTCCCAACTGCACAGATCCACATAATTTTTCCTCCCACCACACCATCACTTGGCAAGCATCAACTACCACATACCCAGATCTAGCAATAGCCCTTCATGACAGTGGAGTGGTGTGGTTTGGTTTAGTTTGGTTTGTTTGTTGTTTGTTTTTTTTCTTGATGCCTCTCTGTGGGAAGTTTCCAACAGCAGTCAGTGTTAGAAGGTCAAAGGTGTAAAATCTGCACCAGAAGCAGGAAAGCAGAACATAAGTCCATTGCTGCCATTCCATTGCTGTGTAGAAATACCAAGAGTCAGCTACATAAGGATTAGGTACTACGGAAACCCACAGCCTCTGGAGATGAGCTTTTACCAAAAGGAATCCAAAGAGACTTGTACTGAATGTTGCTGAATAATAGATTGCAACAGAATGGTTCTTTGGCCAAAGTGAGACTCCTCCTGTAAAAATACAGTGATCCATAGCAAGTGAAGTGTTTTACATGCACTTAAGTTATAGTTAAATAATTTTAGTCAATTCTCTTTAACCAGGGATCTTTGACCTATGGGGGTTTTCAAGTGTTTTTTAAAAGGATATTATAAGCATGTCAGGAAAATATACCAAAAACACACAGCTATGGCAACCAGGACTTTGTGAAGGAAGAAAAATACAATTTAAAAAAAAATTAAATTGTGTGTGTAGATGGATATGTATATATCACTTTCTCCATCCCAATGGCTACTTTACATACGTCTTACTTGCTCTTTCATTTTTTGTGGATTATAATCCAGATTTACACAGTTTCACATTTAACAGCACAACATAACACATCTGCATTCACTCCCTATACCTTCCCATCCCCCACATTAACAGCATAAGTAAAACGATCAGTAAAGGACAGTAACATACTACGTGTCAATATGAGAACTTTTCTAAAAAAGTAAGTATTCTGAGACTAACGCTACTAGAAGTGTAATGTTATCTTTAAAATATATATCCATTTCTCTTCACTTAATTTTTTTTTACGTTTCTTCTCTGCTAAAGAATTATTCATATATAATTCTGAATACTGGAATTTTGGTATGACCCAAACAGATATATGCTTCATATTTATTGTAAAATTATAAATCCGGTATAGTTTCCAAGAGTTTTTCCTATTGTACTGTTACAGGAATTCATAAAGAAATTTGCTAACAAAAATCTGATGTCTTTAATAGTAATAAAGACTATGGCTGGGACCAACGTTTATCCAATATTCAAGCATAAGTATAAAAAAATATTGCTAGAAAAAAAGTTGATAAAAGTTTAATCTAAAGCTTGTACACAATGAGGTACTGCAACTCTGATCTACTAAGTTACTAAAAAGATTATCATGTACCATGTAGCCTGTTCATCAAATGGTAACTCAAGAACAGCTTGAGGAACAAGTTTAAACTCTATAAACCAAGTACAAAATGAGGGTGCCCTCCTTGAATGTTTTCCACTTAGAAGTGACATATTAATAAAACAGAAGCACATTATTGAGACCAGTGGTCAGTCTAAGGAAGTGTTCCATCTCCAACACAATCATCAGGAGGTACATGGACAGCACGTGAGCTTTAGTCACTTACTTGCCATCCGTTTTGCTCAGACTTCCCTGCCATTCACAGCTGCTGTACTACGGCTGGTGAAGTGTACAACCCTGCCTACTCCACTTGCATCTGTTATGGATTTGATGTGCACACATTTGTGTTCCCCAATCTGCTAGTACTATCTGCCTCGGTGATCCTGTGTATGAACAAACTGCATCTGCCGCTCGCTTCTCCTTCTGTAGCTTGTTTTCCATGATTTAAACCAAACTTTGTTGAGCGCTTTCCAGTTTTAATATCGCACAATTCAGCGAGTAACAACTCCACGACTGCTTTATCCACTGCCTTTGTGATTTTCTAAGCACTGATCGCTTCCAGCTCCCACCAGCTTAAGGCATCACTTTTAAGAAGTCTGATTCTGTATCTCCTCTAGGCTTTTATGGCGAGAGACCAAAACTGCGTACGGTACCAATCACGAGGGCAGGTCCCAGGTTTCTTACAATGATACTTCATGTTCATTCTCACTATCTTCCCTGATGATGAACAGAGTTTCATCAGGATGTGCTGACAGATGCCACTAATAACAGCTTCAGCAAACCAGTGACAGTTCCAAGAACTGCAAGTCAAAAGGTCATGTCTTTACTTACCAGCAGCTTTATAGAATCAGTAAAGTAGATCCTGGTCACTCTAAAGTCACATTGAACATGTAAAACATGCAAATTGTCAAAGTAGAAGTAGGAAAGCCTGTAAAATCAGGAAAGGGACAGGGCTGTCACAAAGAGCAAACCTGGTAACTTTGAAATTTCAGTTTCTATTTTACCCTACATTTATCCGGGCTGAAAAAACACCGCGTTGACTGAAAAAGCTGAATGTGTCTCTATATCTATTATGTAAGTTTCACTTAAAGGCCCAAGTACAGCAGGAAGGCTCACGTACACAGCCTCCTAGCAAAGACAACGCAGGAGGATGTTAAAAATGGCAAATTCATGGTTACAAGGGGAAGGATGCAGAAGAAGAGAAGTTTCTTCCTGGAGAAATATTGTGGAAACTGAACTGCAGAAGCAGCATACCATTTTACCTCGAATCCCTCATTTGAGAGAAGTGTAAAAAAACAGGACTTGAGTTTGTGTCTCCTGTATCACAGGTAAGTAAGTGTCCCTGAAAATTCTGCAGGAAAACGCTAAGAAAAACTTCAGAAGTCTCAATTTTATTGACAACACAGAGGTTTTATTGCTTGTGTACTTGAATAAAGCTAATCAAGCACAACAATTTTCCTACTCAACAGTACAGAGTAGCCCAAAATGCAATCTTTACAGAAGAAATCAGAGGAGATTATTAATCAATAAGAGCAAACACACTCTGAGTAGTGGGTCAGTTCTGCCTGACTTTTTTTCAGTGTAACTCATTTTCTTAGTAATTGGAAATAGAGTACTCAAAAATTTCAACAACTTAAACGCATACATACACAAAACAGCTGAACAAATTATGTGTTGTATGAAGAACAGGATCTACTGAAAAGATTCTCATTTTGATTTGTGGTCTTCTTTCTCTTCCATCTGCTATAGGACTCAAAGCTTTAATGAAGTTTAGTAGCAAAGACAAACATAACTCACAACAGCACTGAACATCAAAGGCCCTTTCTTTAAAGAATGCACATTTATGTCTCAACAGATAGTAGTGGGTTTTCTCAACACTACTGTCAAAGAGCGTCAACAAAACATTTTAAAGCAAGCCTACAAAATATGTGGCCCAAAGGACACTTCTCTGGACCTCTCAGCTGCAAGACAGATGATGCATGCATCTGGAAGCAGGCACTTTTCAGCAAGTTGGTTCATCATAAGGCAGCTAAACAAAAACCAAACCAAACAAACAAAAAAAGGCATGATTTCAGGAAGCTCATCTCTTTGGGAGAGAGCAGATGACCAAATCAGTGCTACCTCTAAACCACAGGGAGTATTTAACAACAAAGAAAAAACCAACAAAAAGGAGACACTGAGATACACCAGAAAGGAACACAGGCCACACTGCTCACTATCAGCTGTGACACAGCACTGCAGGGCTTTAGCAGCCTGCTCCTTTGTTCAAATTATGCACCCTCATTCTAGAATTCGGAACAGGATTTTAAGGGTAAACAGCTTTTGCAAGACTTTTCCCTAATCATTTATTCTATGCATTAGATGAAAGTGAGTTTTGTGACCACAACTCTGAAGTTTCAATTAAGAGCCTTAAGGCTTCAGTGCATTCCTTAAAAATACCTTAAGTACTGTTTCCCTTAAATTCCAAAATATGACAATTCATTCAAAGTACTATGATAAAAACAAATAATTGGCCAGAACTCTTATCTCAATTGTTTCACACTTTACCAAAGGCACCACTCTTCAAAGATGACAAGTGTTAACTACACTATCTATCACCAAAGCAATGCTTAAACATGAGCTTGTGCTACTTTCAATAAAAAAAAAGCCCCTTGTTTTATGTAACAAGGAGATAACCAACACTGTAAGCATTCTCTTGTCAATAACCTTTCCTCAAGGCTGCTGTGCTGTAACTTTTTCAGATTTATCAGGGAAAAGAAAAAACATGTTTAATAATTCAAGCTACATATTCATCTTTAACAAGGATATGATTCTGACCTCTCCTACAACAATATTCAGTCAACACAGGATTACTGTCAGAAGGCAAAAAATACTGTTCAAAGGTAAATGGACAAAATATGTGAATATGTTAAATTACCACACAACAGTTGGGAAATCAAAATTTTTCTTTCATTTTTTTTACCAGAAAGCCACTTTTTGTAAGAAGAAAGATGACAAATCTCTGCCAAGCGCCTTGAACAGTAACTCAAGAAAAAGAAAAACAGGAATACAAACAGAAATAAAGTAATATACAGGTTATTGACTAGATTTTGTTGTGTCTACACCACTCAAGAGTTTGGAGAGTTGTTTTCTAAATCATCCTGTCCATTCCAGGTACAGCTGGAAGAGGCACAGCCAGGGATGGGGTTGGGAAGTGACTCAGTATGTAATGTTTTGGCTATAGGGAGATTGAGGAGTAAATTCACCACATAAATTTTAAGCTAAACTTAGCCTATGATAATGGAAATGATGCTTAAGTGGAATAAACAGTTAAATGTTAAAATGGAAATATATTTTCCACTTTCACTGTAAATCTCAAAGCCGTAAGGCATCGGCATCCTGACATGTGCTATGAGCCCCAGCTGTGTAAGTCTGAAATGACTTCAGCACAGAAGAAGTTAGTCATTTTCCTTAAAAACACAGCTGGCGAAAGGGGCACCCATTTTACCAAAATCAGCTCACTGTGACAGTACTTGTCCAGGAAGTGGGAGACCTAAGCCTAAGGCAGCTCAAACCCACAGTCGTGTCTGTGCAATAGCTCAGTTTCAAGCAGGAAGAATTGTCAGTGCCTCTGCAACCTAAAAAGTTGGGGTTTTTTTGGTTTTGGATTTTTTTTTACTCAATCTCTTAAGATTAGGGTTTTTTCTCCATTTAAAAATGGCTTGCTTAATGTGGGTGTACTGGTATACATCCACTTTTTCATTCCCCTTTCCAAAGTAGCTGACACACCAGAAGTATAGAAAGAGGTTTAAGGCTATGAAACTCAACACAACATTCAAATCTAAGGCTGTAAAATGAGCATCGAGGTCTCACAAAGTTAGGTGTGATGACATTGCCAGTTGCCACATATTCCATATTTTGTCAACACTGTCACTGGGAAGAAAGTTTTAAAATAAGTCTAGAATTAGCCATTTGTCAAAAGTACCTCATTTTCCCCTTCTAGAAGACTGCTACTAATATTTTGTATTAATGTGATTTCTGAGATTATCCTGATGCGATTCCTACCATATTTTCCAGATATGAACAAGCTGAGAGAGTGCCTAGAACTTCTCTTTTGTAAAGCAGCATGAAAAGAACATCTAGCTTGACCGTATGACAGCTGACTTCCACTAAGAACCCTGCTATCTGAAGGCATTTTATTCCCGTTACTGAGCTCTTGCCTTTTTTAATAGGATTGGAAGACTTTCTAGATGTGGCATGTACGAAGGCCACAGCCTGAAGCTGTCCTTTTACATTACATGACTTAATGCCACTGCCCAGATCAGGCACATCTCCCTTTTGGTTTTGTGCACCTTTCAAGAATCTAAAAATCCCAGCTTGCCAAGACAGGCTCAGCCAGACCAACAGCTTGCTGCCACCAGAAAGGACAGTCATGTTCCTACCCTTTCCTCCTACACTATCCTCATGCAGACTCAATCTTCAATTTTGCCCTACCAAGACCTTCGGAGATAAAGCCAAGTAGAACAACCCAGGAACATTTTTTTCAGGGTTTTACAATTCTTTTGTTGTTGTTGTTGTTCAGTACAATAAAAGATGGTGTCTTATAGAACCAAACCAATTTGTGTGCAAACTACCTTATGTCCCTCTGTGCCTACACCAAAAGGAAACTGCCCACATGCCACAACCTGTGCCCACATGAAGAACCAGAAAGCTACTGTAACCACGGTTACCCCTGCTGTATCAGTGAAACAGCATTTCTTCCTGTGAATCACTTGCAGAGTTGGGTGTTATACCTGTGGCCCACAAAAAGCAACCCAAAGCCAGTGATGACAACACATGAAATAAAACCACCTTGCTTTAAATTTACGATTAGGAATAGACAGAAAGGATTGTACCTGTCTGGTACCTCACACCTTGACTTAGGAGAAACATACAAAGAGATTTGAGGTTTATTTTCTTGATCATATAAAACATGAAAGTATTTAGAAACTTAACTAAAAAAGAAAAAAAAAGTTAAAATGTATTACTTTTTAAGCATTAACTGCATCAATATTGTATGTATAAACACACCTCAGCATTTACATTTATTCTTCACTTGTGGCAGGATTCATCATAAAAAAAAGGGAAAAGTGCCTATAAATATATTAAAGCTATTCTTTAAAAAAAAAATAAAAATCCACTGTGTTTAATAGACAAATCTGTCATAAGTAAGGAAGTTAAAGAAATAAATTCAAAATTTAAAATTTTCATTATTGAAGTTAAAAAAAAGCCAGTAAAGATGCAAGAACAGCTCATTGTTTGAAAGTGTCACTTACACAATTTCAGAAGATCTTCATTTGCCGTTCTGAACTATTAAAGGTCTATGTTAGATTTTCCACGTGCAAAAAGCCAGCGCACTGACATTTTTTATCTTCAGTGATATCTGTATCACTAAAAATATCAGTGCAACTGTCAAAAGCAAACAACAGTAACACTTATCACTTAATGCATCTTTACTCAATATTTTACAGTATTACAAACACAGTCCCTTAGATGCATTGCTTTATCTTCCAGTTAAAACATCACCACCAAATCTGTGGAAAACAACCAAATTTCCCTAAGGTAAGCTAGCTCGATCTGTTCAGTAACACCAATTACATAAGAGTTCTCCAGAGACAGTAAATACTACAGAAAACATTCTAGATATAAACTAGGTCTTATATCAAAGGTGTGGAACAAACAATATTTGGGGTTTTATTTGCCAATCACTATTAGACTCAGTCCTGTGAAAAGAAAGGAAGGAGGAAAAGATTTTTCTTTGTGCACATTTCCTGACTAGTTTGACTTTCATGTGTTTGAGATCTACAACTTGATTTTGATTAAGGTTTTTGACCAGATCACATTGAGACAGTAAAGAGTCAATGACAATGGAGTCAAGATACAGAAAATCAAGGCTTATTGGAGATAACTGTAAAACCATTCAGAACACATACCATCATGCAGGCAGATACATCAGAGTAAGTTGTTACAGCAGCAATTTTCATCTCTCAACCCTGTTTCTAAAAAGTGCACACGACCACATCCACAGAAGATTCACACACCTTTTAAAAATCCAAATTTCTTTATCCCTGTATAGTGCTGTACTATAGCAGGCTGCCGTCTCAGTCTTGCATCACATATCACTTACGAAGCCCACCAAACCCAGGTGCTACAGTGGCACGACAAGTTCAGTGACATCTGTGGGGACTGCTTCCTTTGGCTCTATCTGTCCTGGTTTGCTACCTACCCATTTTACCACTTAACTCTCAAGCTCTGGCTACCCCATAAGTCAAAGACTGATGACGACCTGACCTCAGATTGATAAACCAAAGCTTTAATCAAGAAAGACTGGGGGGAGCGGTGAGCTGATTATAATTTTTAAGCAGTTCAGCATGTCTTGCAGCTTTCAATGGGATTTCTGCGCCTAAATCACTCATGTGCACATGAAGCTTCCATTATGACTCGGTTATCTGGAAGATCACATTTCACAGAAAAAAAAAGGCAATCTCGAGTTTTAATACTTAGCTGCTCACCCAGCTTTACGCACTGCAGAAAACAGCTGTGTTTCTTTGTTTCAGTATAGATTCCCAAAGCACTGTTCAAATCACTTTTTCTGCAAACTGGACTAGGAGCAGGCATTTCAGACAAGATAGCAATGCACAAATTAAGGACAGATGACAAAGAGCTAGAACGTAAAAAGGATCAGGAGAACAATCACTGAAGAATTTTTTATTATAATTTTCCTAAAGTTGATGCCTCAGTCCCCTTAATAAGCAAAATAGGGAAAGAAAAAGAAAAAACACAATATAGAAGCAACACAACTGAACTGACTGCACCTGTAATAAATGTAACATAATAAATGTAAAATTTAAGACATGTTTACCAACAGTATTGCAGAATGCAAGTGACTAAGGAAAAAAAAACAACAAGTAAAGCAAGACAACAAAGGTTGGCTAATTTACTTCTGATGTCATATTCCTGCAGGGAACCATGACAAATTCTTACCCATCAATTAAGTTGCCTTTTTGCCCTATGAAGAGAGGACAAAAAAGGAGGGGTGGAAAGCAATACAAATCACACATGCCTGCAGCAGATAGTTACGTAATGCTGACGTACCACCCGTTCTGCTCACAATGCTTACTTTGCAACAATTCCAAGAACCAGCTTTTTAACAATTGCGTGGTTTGAACGTTTTTTAACTGCTTTATAGATAAAATGCAGGCACACAAGAAATAAGATGCAGAATGGAGCTTTAGTGGTATTCCTGACAGCAATAATAAAAAAAACAAAAACCCAAAACCAAAACAAACAAGAGAAGCTGAGGGTTACCTTTATAATCAGACATCTTCTGTTTTATAAGAAGTCATAAAACTCGCTCGTTGTGCCAAAGCTCAAAACTAAATTGCCTGCCATTTCTAAAGTCTTCTAGTTTAACTTGAATAAACCACAGATAAAGAGAGGTAGCAGTGAGAGAGTGACTTGAACTTCACCGAAGCGCTACTGTCACTGCCAGGTACAGAAATGCAAGTCGGTAATTCTTTCAATAATAACGTTTGCCAGTAGTTCTTTCTATTTAGAAGAGAACTTGCCCCGAATAGAGCGAAACAGATCAGTTAGCAGTAAAGGCAGAATGGGTACAACTGAAAGAAAAAGTGTTTGCTATTATTTATGAAGGGAAAAAAAAAAAAGGGGGGGGTGGGGAGGCATACATACAGTGAGCACAGCAGAACTGGTCAGATTTCATAAACTTAGCATTAAGGAGTGGGATATTCACAACACTTAAGGCGATATTAACCACATTAAGTCATATTTTTCTTCTATATTTTTTCCTTAAAAATTAGGGCACGACCACTAAACCTACATAATCTATTGCTCACTACTTATCACAGCCATTATGTAAGCAAATACATCACAACACTTAGGATCATGTGCTTGAATAATCAGGTGCTAATAGAGTATATCTGCAATTGCCCTGTTCCTTCCATTCTCTGCTCTAACACAGTAAGTAAATAACATTACAAAAATCTTGATGTCTAGCAGTCAGATATAACAGAGAAAAGATAAACAACATGCTCTTTCCTATGGGGCAGTAATCAGTAAGGTTGTATTTTAATCTCTGGAGTACATCAAGGATTAAGATAACACTTTCATTGTGACTTAAAACAATTCAGTGGAACTTTATGTGCTGTAATTGCGAAGGCTTCAGAGAACTCTAACAAAATTCAGTGACACAGACTGACCACAAAGTTTAATATACACAGGGAACTGAACAGGCCAACTCCTGCTGTCAAATATTAAGATTATCCCTTTTAGAAGGCTGCATATAGCCAAAGCTGGCCACCAGTACCATCGCTGGAAGTTCTTAATCAAACATAACATAAAAATATTAGAGAAGCAAATTAATTGTTCATTCCATCTTGCTGTGGTTATTTTACTACTCCTTTAAGTAATGGAATTAAAATTTCCCTGTTATTTGTCTGAAGTTCAATAGCATATATTTTTTAAGGCCTTTTAAAACATATGCAGGTTACTTCAGGCCTCAGGGAAGGCAGTGTTTGTAGGCTCTTAAGAAAACGCTCTGCCAGCATTTTTGTTCTTCGTTGCAGTCAGGACTTCTGCTGATTCCAAGTTATGGTAGCATGGTGCAGGAAAAGAAGCGCGCTGAAAACCACCAACCAGTAAAGCTCTTGGCAACAGACTAGCATCCTAAAGGCATACGTCACTCCTGAGAAGTCACAGGGTGCTAGGCGTGTTTATCGGCTCTATGACAATCCCAATATATAACGTCCAAAAGCATGCAGAAATTTCCCATGTTGTAAAACTTCCAAAACAAATATCCTAAATTTATTACAAGGGTTTTCCTAATCCTTTTTTTTAAGTCATAACCTAGGAACAATCTGAATATATGTATCAGCATTTAGCTCTACATACACACAGAAGTACCTGTCATTACTTCTGTGGACATTGCTTTCACTGCTCAAGTTATAACATGCAAACAGTACTATAAATCAGGATTTTGCTAGAAGACTGTATTAAGAATTCGAATTACAGACAGTAGAAAAGATTTCAGACTTCTACAATATACTCTTACATACATAGCAAAGCCATGAAGTACACAGAACTGAAGAATTAAACTGAAACTTTACTGCAAGAAACAAGCAATACCACCAATTAGGGCAGGGGGAAAACTTTTGCATCCTGAAAGATTATTTCTGTAGTGAAGATCAGGAAGGAAAAGAACGGGCATTTAAGCTGGACTCAATGTTAACTGCAAAGCACTGAAGGCTGGTCAGGAAGACGGTGTGCTCGCGTGTGTTTGCGTGTGCAAACACACGCAGAGGTTTGCTGAAGGTCAGGCCTCTGCACTTTACAGTCCTCTGAATCTAATCTTCAGTAAGCCAAGGTACACGTGTGTGCGTGTATACACACCCAGGCACACTGGCTTGAAGATGACAACACACATACGTGACTTACACATGTGTGTGCCAGAGAGCTGCGAGCTACTCAATATAACAAGGTTTTAGAGCAAAGACGCCCCTTCACTCCCAGGCACGTACCGACCAGCGGTAACTAACCCTAGCTCTTCCCGAACTCCGCAGCGAGGCAGGCGCGAACCGCTGTCCTGCTCCGGCTGCGCTCCCCGGAGAGGCCGCCGCCCCCTCACCGGCGCGGGACGCGCTCGGGAAAACCCGTCGCCCCTAGACCGGCACCAACCGCCGAGGGAGGGGAAGGGGGCTGGCCGAAGGCGGTTTCCAGCGCAGGCTGGCAGCACGGCCGAGGCCGGCCGGCCCTCCCTTCAGAGGCCGGGCGCCAGGGCCGCCGGGGGGGTGGGGGGTGGCGAGGGGGAGCAGCTCCCGCCGGGGCCGCGCCAGCCAGGCAAGGCCCAGCTGTCAGAGCCCCGGCGCCAGCGGGGCAGGGGAGGGGACGAGGCCACGCTCGGGCCCGTAGCAGCGCTGGAGAAACGCCAGAGGATCTCTGCCCGAGCCCCACGCGGGGGGATCGCGAACCGCCGGGGGGGGGGGGGCGCACAGACGCCCCC
>WUAM01000287.1:8748191-8783836 GCA_024336885.1 Actenoides hombroni
GGCGAGCGCCATGTTGTTGGCGGGGTTGAGCCGCGGCCCTTCCCTCGTGCTGCTCTCCGCGGTGTTGTTCTGTGCAGCTGCTGTGTTCCGAAACGGTGCCGTGCTTAGCTGCTTGCATTCGTGGGGTGAGAAGACACAGGGTGCGGCACCGAAGAGTTCCTTCGGACCTGGAGAGTAATCTTAAATAGGCATCTCCCTGTGAGCCTGTTTGCTCTCGGCGCCTTTGGAAAGTCAAAGCAAAGCACCGGTCTCTGATGAGAAGATGTGACTTTCTTCTCTATTCCTTCTAAAACTGTAAATGTTTCTGTGTTTGTTTTTGGCCTCCCAGCGTAGAAACAGTGAAAAACACCTTCCGCTGTAGTGGCGGATTGGATGAGGTTGACTCATTTCTAGGTCCCCAAACCGTCAAGAGGTGTACCTGTGGTACAAACCGATTTCGAAAGGGCTGTCGGTGCAGCTTCTCGCTGCAGTGGCGAGGAGTGCCTGGCTGTGTGATCGTAACTGATCAGCAAGGTACAGGCTCTCAAGGTAAGCAGCTTCTTGCTGTTGTTAATGGCTCACATGCAGAACCTGATCCTGCAGCCTGGATCATCGCCTTTATCCAGGCTGCTTGCTGGTACGGAGGCTGACCTGCATGCAGTCATTACTGACGAGCTGGGTGAGGACCTGAGGGAGTAAGCTCCCAGTAAGTGTGCGTAGGAGGGCGGAGAAGTGGAGAGCGAGCTCAAAGTTTTGTTTCTAGTTCTAGATGGGAGTGGGAGTGAAGCTATACAGAATTACGAGTGGGGAGGAGGAGGAGGTAGAAGTGTGAGGCTTTCTGTGTGCACCCAGGACCTCCTTTGCAGCCCATATCTGGCTAATGCAGTGGTTACAGCCTGTATCTGGCTAATGCAGCAGTTACTAAGCTACTCAAAGAAAACAAATTTGGGAAATACCGGCCTACTGTATTGTTCATTGCATTTGTTGTGTTCTTGATACAAGAACTCTGTTTTACATCAAAAGGCCTAACAGTTAGGAAACAAAGTTGGCAGAGAAATACAGGTTAGAAATGGATTAATGTTACTATTTTCCTTACAGGATTTCCTCCTTTTTCCTCTTCACCTCTATACATAATGAAAGTTTCTATGTTTGATTATTCTGTCTTAAGAGAAACAGTTACTAATAAAGGTCACGTTGAGTTTAAGAATAGTCTGTACAGAGCACTGCACTGTGCTTCTGTTACCAAATAGGGGGAAAATCTCTTAATTATACCAGATTTCATGGGAAATGGAATGTGGATCATTCATGTAATAGGTTTAACTTCTAGCGTCTTATATATTGTTGGTAACAATTTCCACAGAGTAAACTGCTTCTGAAGTGTTGCATGTGACATCATCAAGAACAAGCTGCGTAGGGCTTTGAGCAACCTTTATCTAGTGAAAGGTGTCCCTGTCTATGGCAGAAGGCTTGGAACTCAATAAACTCTAAGGTCTCTTCTAACCCAAACCATTTCATGATTCTGTGATCTCATCCCAGGAAGATGTATCCTGAAAAGTAGTGTACAAATCAGAAATGGAGGGTTTTGAAAATGTCACCTGATTTCCATGGGTTTTTTAAAGTGTTCTTTTGTGTCTCAGCTCTGTGGTGTACACTGTCCTAGAAACTCCAGCTTGGACACTAGTTAATAGCTGCCAAATAGCATTTCAGTTGGTAAATGCTGGAATATACCTGAGTAAGCACTTATTTTCAGGGTTTTTTTTACTTGTGCAAGTCACTTCTTTTAAGGGAAGAACGGACACTGGGTAAGAACCGGAATGTCTTTATTAGAGAAGTTAGAAACTGTGTGCAATTCTGGGCTCCCCAGTTCATGAAGGACAGGGAACTGCTGGAGAGAGTACAGCAAAGGGCTACGCACTAGAATGTCTCTTTGTTGGGAGTTGGGTTTTTTTTAGTCAGGAGAAGAGAAGACTGAAGGGGTATTTTATCAATGCTTCTAAATACTTAGTAGTTGGGTGTCAGGAGGATGGGACCAGTCTTTTTTCAGTGGTGCCCAGTGACAGGGTAAGAGGTAATGGACACAAACTTGAACATAGGAATTTCCATCTAAACATGAGGAAGAACTTCTGTACTTTGAGGGTGATGAAGCACTGGAACAGGCTGCCCAGAGAGGTGGTGGAGTCTCCTCTGGAGACTTTCAAACCCCACCTGGATATGTTCCTGTGCCGCCTGCTCCTGGTGAACCTGCTTTGGCAGAAGGGTTTGACTAGATGATCTCCAGAGGTCCCTTCCAACCCCTACCATCCTGTGATTCTGTGGAAATATTTCATAGAGCTTTGTAAAAAAGTCAGCAGAGGCAGGGGCAGATTCAGTAGAGGCAGTCAAGACGTGTGTGGGGAGGGAGTTTCATACTTAGGGACAAATTTTGGATAAGTGGTACAACTTATGAGATACAGAGACCCAACTTCTTTTTCTTAAAGAATATTATCAGTGTACTTACAGGAATTATCATCTAAACAGACAATATGACTAATTTAGGCTTTAGATGTATCCTTGTTTCAGTTCTTAGTCTTTCTGGAACTTGTAACTTGTTTTTTTAAAGCTATGTAGCTGGACAGGAAGCTGTGTCATTGTACTGCTAGAAGGCTGAAAAAGGAAGGTGATGCATTTAATTGTTTTATTCCAGAGGTTTTAACTATGACATAATATTAATGTATACTGCAAAGTAATCAGCACACGCTAAGGCACCTTTAAATCACAGGATGTTTGAGGTTGAAATTGATTTCTGGAGACCATCTGATCTAACCCCCCTGCTCAAGCAGGGCCACATAGAGCTGGTTGTCCAGGACCATGTTCAGATGGCTTTAGAATATTTCCAAGGATGAAGATTCCACAAACTTTCTGAGCAAGCCGTGCTAGTGCTCAGTCATTCTCACAGTTAAAAAAACCAAAAGTGTTTCCTGACATTAAGAGGGAACCTTCTGTGTTTTAGGTTGTGCCCATTGCATCAGGTCCTGTCACAGGGCACCGCTGAAAAGAGCCTGGCTCTGTTCTCTTTGTATCCTCCTTGCAGATATTTGTACGCAATGATGAGATCCTCGCTGAGTCTTCTTTGCTCCAGGCAGAACAGTCTCAGGTCTCAGAAACTTTCCTCACCGGAGAGATGCTCCAGTCCCTTCATCATCTTGGTCACCCTTTGTTGAGCTCTCTCCAGTGTGTCCATGTCTCTCTCGTGCTTTCTTGTACAATATATATATTGATTGTGAGAAATGTGTTTAGGACTTAGATGAACATGTCATGTTGTCAAAAAGACTTTAATTTAGTTTTAAATTACTTTTTTAGCTTAGCCTTCTTAAACTTTAAGGGCCTACAGTGACAGTAATGGTTAGCACTGTTGTCTGGATCCTGCCATTAAGCTGTTTATTGTAAAAGATCTGCATTTAAAGTTTTCTAAATAGCATGTAAACAAAACAGTGTCAAAATGACATTTAAAAGCAAGTATTGCTTCAGATTTGTATAAGGAAAGAAGAAACTTAATTGCTGTTAGTCATCAAGTTTACTGCAGTTTAAACTTTGTTCCACCATGAAAATGAGCCAAGAAAATAATCTTCTTGGTAGTAATGGCTGTTGCCAGCTCAGTTCTGTGAAAAGCTGACTTGACGGATGTGATCTGAATTCAGACAAGTCTGAACGCAGTTGCACAAAGACAAGCAGTACAAGGCCGTGAGCAGTTTTCAACTTCTTTTTCAGTCATTATTCCATCAATGGCCAGCAAATAAGAATGCACTGTTTAACTTGTCACTTCTTGACCTGTGTAAGCCTACTCAAATTCTTATAGTTTCTGATGGAACTTACATAATAGGTAGATTTCAGAACTAAGGTCATTTTATCTTAATAAACATACATAAAACCAATACTGCATGTTTATATTATTCTACAATTTTGTATTTTTTTAAGGAAATATGCTGTCTTATTTTGCTTGCTGTACCATATAAAGAATTTACAATAAAATCTGTACATTTCAATCCAAAAACTGAATAAAAGAAAATAAAATTCAATTTTTGTAGCTTCATTTTGTAAGCATTGGTTTTCAAACTTCTAATACAGATAATGTCAGTGGAAAAGAAATTGATATTTTCAAATGTAAATCTAATTAAATTATTGTACTTAATCTACTCATGTACCAGCCTGAAGCCAGGCTGTGAATTCACTAACTGTGTTTGTTTTCCTCACTGTTTTCAAACTCTGTTGATAAACTATTTATTTTTTATTCCATGCTTTTGGTTATGTAAACTGCACAAAGCTGCTGATCTCTATGCGTTTATATAGCTACTTTAAGCAGGAAGTTGGTTTAAATAAACCACTGGGACTGAATTTCTTAGAAAGAAACAGCAGGAGTTTGGCTTGGTTTTCTCCATCTTTTCTTCTTTTTTTTTTTAGTCAACATAGGCAATGCCAGAGCCATCGCAAACAGGGACACTGGACTACTTGTAAGATTTCATAGCTGAATGCAGATGTTCTAGTACATCGTCATCATCTTTGTTCAGTGTGTATAGATATATGTATAGTCTTGAAGATCTGGTCCTTGGATATGTCCGAATATCGTGTGGATATATCTGACCCAGCTTTAAATATCATTACTGCAACACAGAGCTCAGGGTGGGAAACATCTCAAATATTTGCCTTGGTCTAGGATGGGTTTTGCAGTCTGCACAGATTTCTATAGAGCCACAGCTATTTCCTGTTAGTCACAGAGACTGTTTTAAACTAGTTCAGGTATATTCTGACTCTGCATAGCTGTACTTTGTTTAAATTGGTGTCATGGTCATATCCTTATGTCACCGTTGTCTCCCTTACATTAGTTCTTTTCACTGCCCACAAGCACGGTTAAAGCAGGAGACCACAGAGATGAAGGGATGTTACCTGCCAAACTGACATCCCCATGCTCCAGGCAAATTCAGGGAGCCAGTGTCCACATTAAGAGCAGTACAAATTCTTCAGTATAGCTTGATGCTTTTGCAGAAAAAAAGTGTGTAGGAAGCTGCCGCTGTGAGGTGATCGCTTAGCCTGGTTTGTGGAGTAAGCTGTGAATTCAGAGGAAATGGTAGTCCGTTTCTAAGTCCATAAATAAAGGCTGAGGCAGTATGTGCTTGTCTCTTGGAAGGGATTCTTCAAAAAAGTCCCATTTCCACATAATGTGGCACAAAATGGATGTCGTTCTGAAGAATGAATGCAAAGGCTGATGACATTTCATACATTGAGAGAGGAGAGTTTAACACTGAGTAAGAAGGATCTGCTAAGTCCCAGCTCTTCAGAGGGGCGTGTGTAATTTGAAGGAAGTCAGTACAAAGCAGAAGAATCCTAAGAGTAAACGTGAGAGCGTGTGCCAGTTTGAAGTTACTCTCATTAAAACTAGCTTGTCCTTTATGAGTTGGGTTTTTTTTAATGCCTTGCAATAAAATATAATAATTTAAATATTTGTGTATGAGAAACACCAGTGGTTTCACTACCTAAAAAATATCCCAAACAATAAAACTGAGAAGTAATTACTACTATTTTTCAAAATCTGTATGGTACAGCTTTACAGTGGTTTTTTCAGATAAGGATCTGATGTTAAAACCTAATCTTGATAGTGGCCAACATATGCTGTTATGGAAACAATGTTTAACAAACAAAAAGAATCCCCATATGGCTTTGAAGTTTCCACTTAACTAATGAGGTTGAATGGAATGTGCAAGAAGCGGGGCAGAGTCATTAAAACTGATGAGAGTAAAGTAGAAATACAGAATAAAGAATGTAAATACACACCAAACATTTTTTTTCAGGCATTAATCTGAAAGCTACTTTGTTTTTAAATTGGTTGTATGCAAAAACTCTGAACAGTTAAGGACTGGATGTTGTCTGAAAACCATTTTGTTATACAACTACAAGAGGAAAGACCAAGTAATAGATGCATAAGTAACTCTGTGCTGTTGTAATGTCAATATTGCTTTAAAATATTAACTGCAATTCCCAGTCTCTGTCCTACAGGAACAGAGGGCAGTTGAGTAGATATTCATGGTAAGTTCCTGCTAGGTCAGTAAATCTTATGTATTGTCATTTCTCCTAACATTTAAAAGACAATGTAAAAATCTATTTGAAAAAAGATATAAAACAAGAATAATCTTTTCAGTATCAAAATTATGCAGATCATTCGAATTAGATATTCTGTGACACACTGTCCTACACAGTACTGGTAATGGGTTTGTTCTAAATAACTTTCAGTCTGTTTATCATAATGTATATATTTCCCATATATTTGGCTCCCGAGCAGGCTTTATGCCCAAATTGGTTTTCTTCTATATAAAAGAAAGCTCTGCATAAATTATAAACCTTTTGGATTAGGAGCCACCTTTTTTTTTTTTTCCCTGGGTTTATAATACAACTGCATTAAAAACCACACAGTGTTGCACTGTTACAGTGGCTCCCCATAATGCTAGCTTAGTCTCCTTTCATCATAAGTCAGAATATAAACAAAAATAGAGCATTACCATGCCATTAACCACCATGTCATCAACCAAACCTAGCCAACTGCCATGGTAACGCAGAATAAACTCTGTCTAAGGCCCCCTGCCTGGATTTTCCTGTTGAGTAAGCATTCTGTGTATTGCAAAGCCCTTCAAAGACTTTTAGAGGATTTCTGACATGCATCATTTTTACCTGTTGGCTAGAGAAGTGAGCTTACTTTGCAGTTAAAAACTGTCTGAATGTCACTGCTTATCTCAACAGGTAACTTGTTAAACATGGAGAAAATGTTCTTTTTCACTGGTCTAGCCTGTTAACAACCAAAAAAGCGTATTATTTTAGCTAGGTGCAGTTCCCTAAATTTTATCCAGAAACACCTCAGGGACTAGTCATGCACAAATGCATAGTCACAACTGTAACTAAAATTGCTCAAGCCTTTTCCATACTCTTGTTTTCAAAAACATGTAACTTTCTGGGAAGCTTAGTTCACTGAATCTGAGTGGAAACATCTGAGCTGACCTAGTACTGCAGTGGCAGAAAGTAAAAATTACCTTTGAGAAGCAATCTTCAATGACAATTTCTACTGAATCTAGCTTTTGTTCAGTTGTGTGGTGCCTGTAGGTAGCTTCAGGCATAGTATTTCAGCATTCCTGTCAGTTTTTGAGGTGAAAAATACAGTGCTGTGCTTGAATGTCTTAAATGCTGCTGGGAATGCACAGAAGTGCTCTAAACTGAGCAGTCCAGTAAGGGTTTGGTCCTGCACGTGATTATGTGAGTTCAGATAGATGACATGAGGAACACTTATCTTGAAATATTTGTCAGCTGCGTTGCCCAGATTCATTCCACTACAGAGCAGTTAACTCATGTTTCTATTACAGATGTCTGCATCAGACATAGATATCTGGATGGTTTTTATAGTGAGTGGAGACAAAAAGGCACTTTCATGATGCAATTAATCTCATTTTAAGAAAAATAGCCCATGTCCTGTCACTGGGCACCACTGAAAAGCAGCAGTGGTCACACAGTAATTGCAGCCAAGGCTGCCTCCAATTTTCATACCCACATTGGAGTGGCAGGATCCAGTGGAGGAGGATCCTGTCAGGAGGAAGCAGGGAAAAAAGCAGGACCACAAGCCTGCATTTCAGGAGATCGGACTCCAGCCTCTTCAGAGATCTTCATGGAAGAATCCTGTGAGTTATGACCCTGGAAAGGAAGAGGTCCAGGAGAGCTGGTTGATACTCAAAGGTTACCTCCTCCAAGCTCAAAAAAGGTCCATCCCAAGAAGTAAAAGATCAAACAAATGCAGCAGGAGTCCTGCATGGATGACCAAGGAGCTCCTAAATTAATTCAACATAAAAAGGAAGTACACAAGATGAGGAAGCTAGCAGGTGACCCATAGGGTATGCAGAATGTATGTGTAATAAGGGTATGTTTCTCAAAGAAGTAGCAGAAGGTACTTCATTTCAACTGTTGGAGCTTTTTCTTTTTTTTTTTCTTCTTTTTTTTTTTTATTTTTTTATTTTTTTAGGATATCTCATTTGATTAGCCCTTTCTGGCTGCCTAAGTTGAGGAAAAGGCCACTTAAGGGCTAAAATTGCTCATCACAGAATAAGGGGGAAAAGATGAGAGAGCGAAAGGATATTTAGGAGTTTAATTCTAGCTAAAGGAGAATAGTCTCCTGTACTTCTGGAACTATGTTCACATTTCAACCATATTGTCTTGGAGGTGAAAACTTCATGGGCATCAGCCATGCTAGTTTTACAATGTGGCCACAACAGAAAAACAAAAACAGGTGCCCATTTCAGAAAGGAGAACGAGTGACTGAGGTTTGGGACCATAGCATGTTCCAGCCATAAGTCTATATCTTAATAAGTACACTGGGTAGGAATTAATGAGCTTATGTCTTTGTCATTTTTCCTATCTGCAGTGAGAGCTTCCAGAAGTGCCAAATCACGTGCTGTCAATACTGCTGTTAAGCTGTTTGCACTGATAAATATAATAAGAAGCAACATGGTGGGAACTGAAAATGGGAGCCTCTGTAAAATCTTCAGGTAATATTAAGTTTCAGAAAGAAGAGAAGGCACCGGATGAGGAGAAACAGGTGAAAAATAACTTGCAATAACTTTTGGATACTTAGAAACCATATTGCCTAAGATGCTGGCTGATACTTTGAAAGAGTTTGGCTGGAACTAAGAAATAGTCCTTTGCTCCCTATACTTAATGGTCTAAGATTGCTTTTCTAGGTCCCCCTTCCCTTGACAATATCCCAACTCCATTTGAAGGATAGACTCAGGCAGACATTATACCAAGTTTCTTAGCCTTTAATATATACCATACCAAGTTTCAACAGAAACGAAGGCCAGAAGTGCAAGCTGAATGGAACCCATAGTGTTTTTCATCATTTTTTTTCTGATCTCTACAGCTGGAGATGAAGATCTGGGTCTTGTGCAAGAATCCCAGCAAAAGTGAATCTACATGTAGCAGGGATAGTGACAAGTCAGCAAGTACTACAGGAATATGACTGCAACTCAGGTCTCGACAAGCAACACAGAATGTTGTTCAACTCAGCTCACAAATGTCCATTTGGAAGGACATTCTGGTCTCAACTATTTCTACTCTGAGGCAAATGATCCAGTCACGAAGGAAGTGTGGTATTTGTTGGTCTGGTTTGGACATCAGAGTTACGAGTGATAGAATAGCTGATTTCAAATGTGTTATGTATCAGTTTTTCTGCTGTATGAGCTCTCACAGAGGTAAAGCATGTGTAGATAAGACCACCATAGTTGCATTTCAAAGCAGTTTTGCCAAGTATGTGCTTTTCAGGATGACTTTTAGAAACATTATTTATCTTAGCACTATCAGAACTAGGTAAAGAAAATGTTAATAATTCACTCTCCTTGAAGATCAAGAGTGCATTGCTAGGATTCAAAATACAGGACGTTATAGGTGGGACTGAGTGCTTCAAATGGAGGCATCTGTTAGAGGGTGAGCTGAATAGCTCTCCAGACACTTTGGCCTTACAACTCAGTGCATATGGTGCTACCATTCCAAGTAGCAGGCTGCAGACTCTGTGTTAAGCTGACTGCACAGGCTATAGGACATGTCAGAAGTCATCTGGACTTGTCTTGACCTGCCTGGTGGTTGGGTTTAGTTTAGCTGTAACAACAGTTTGATAACCAGGCAACTGTTCTCTGATTTGTTTCAGCCTTCGCTCAGCTTTGTATGATTGAATGGTATAAGGCTTATTGTAATACACATTTTTAGAAGTAGTACATAAAACATGGAGTTTTTCTTTCTCTAGTGATCTGTCTATGACGCTAGAATAAAAATGCAGCATAGAGAAGTACAGACGTAATATGATAACTGGAGCCTTGAAAGTGCAGACACAGGATGATAACAGAAGCCCTTGGGTCATAAACATCTCAGCAATAGTCAATTACTGGCTCCCAAAGGAATGCAACTTTGGGAACTGGGTAAAACAATTTAGACATAACAGAAAGAGCAAAGAGCAGGTATCTAATATATGTAAAACATACTGCACATAGTAGATTTGGATGTAATATGGAATTTTGAAGCAATGAATAAGGAGCAAGTGGACTGCATTAGCAAGTACATAATAATGACACTGAGGAGAGCCAAGAGAAAAGAGGAAGAAACTATCAATGCCAATATCACATTTCAAGAAAAGTGAAGGAAGAACGAACCTCCCCAACATTATACCTCTTCCATGGATGACTCGCCATGACACACCCACCCCTAGATGGAAGCCATCAACCTTAGGATGTGATCTCTGTGTCACTAGAGTGACAGTGGAAGAATGAGAATTATACCAGAGAAAGGGACAATTACAATAAAGTTTGAGTATTTTGATTTTCATTGTGTCATTATTGGAATGAGCAGTAATATTTGGATAATTTGAATTATAATTGTATTATTGTGCCCAGACTATAGACTGTGAAGACTTTAATTAGACTAGAAGTGAATTCCCAGTTCTGCATAAAACATGTGTGACCCACACAAACTGCACAAGTCGTAGTGCACCAAATTGTCAGGGGTGACCTAAGCTGTAGTTTAAATGCAACAAATTAGTAAGAAGTTCGTGGAGAATGTGGGCAACCTAGATTTTAAAAAGTTAGTGCAAAAGCTGACTCTATTGATTTGATTTTCACTGAGTGTAATGGGAGTTTAGGCATCTACCTCATATGTAGGCATTTAGCTATACCCTGTGTGCCTTCAAAAAGCTACCAAATGTGTGTTCTGACGTTCTCGTTGCACAACTAAAAAGATCCCAGATAAGAGTGAGAAGAATTTGATTTTTCTCCTACCAAGAGATTAGCAGTGGATTCACGGATGCTAAATACAACAAAGTCAAAGAATCATGCAGGTTGGAAGGGAAATGTGTGGAACAGCTAGTCCAACTCTATACTCAAAGCAGATTACTCAGGCCTTGCCCAGTCAAATTTTTGGTATCTCCAAAGATGGAGAATCTGTTTCAACTGGAGTCCATTCTCTAAGAAGGGTTTCTCCTCTAACTTTAGACAAGACTTAATGAAGCGTTGAGGAACACAATGTATAATCTTGCTGGCACTGTCAAATGTGTCATGGGTTGCTGATTAGTGTCAGAGAGAGGAGTCTGGTCTAAATGTCTGTGGGTTTTTTGTCTGACTCAGTATAGCTATACTGCTTTTATACAACCTCAGTTTTCTTCCTCCTTCAGCAGTTTTTGGAGATGCAGTCATAACTCTGAGCGAGCACTCAGATGGAGGAAAGCTCCTCTCATATAAACTCCTCATATATTTTTTAGAAAAAGAAGCCAATGGACACAAAGAATTTGGAACCCTACCAAGGCATGAATATTTATAGCACCAGATGTTTGAATGAACTAGAAGACCCTTAACTCCATCTGAACCAGATACCCATAAGAACAGAGCTAAGAGAGGTAAAAAGACAGCTTTTCAGGCTTTTTTTTTTTTTTAATGAATCAGAGAAACAAAAGTACTGCATAAATAGGAGAGAGGTATTTTTGTAATGGGAGTCTTGGCCTATGCCACTGAATTGCCTCTACTAATTCTGAGAAGGCTACTTGTCACCAGCATAGAAACAAGTGATACAAAGTTCAGATTTAACAAAGGACAAGGCAGTATGGATCCTTGCTGTTACTTGTTACTCTGCTGTTTCTAAACATTATAACTGAAATTTATTACTGAAAAATGTAATGATTCATATGTTGGAGCAAATAATAGTGAATCAATCAGTATTCAAGAAATCAGTGCTGGTATCCTATATCTGCTAGGATAACAAGGCTGATACCACACCCTTTTATGCTACTTTTCTCCAAATCTATCTGGGAGATTACATATAATAGATCAGTTGCTAATTCATTTCACTATTAGTACTATTGCCACTAAAGACCGCTAATTATACTTAGTGTCTGTGTTTGTAAACCCCATTAGAACTGGTTTATGTGATCTTCATCTCACAGCCATGCTGTAAGAGCTCTTAAATCAGAAAGACTTAGATAAAGTACTTATACCAGAAAAAAAAAGAAAAACAAAAACCAAAACACAAACAAACAAAACAAAGAAACACACAAAATGGAACACAAACAAGAAACCAAACCCAACTTTCTATGCAAAAACAAATTACTAGGGCAAAAATGTCAGAGTCAGAGCCCCAATACTAAGTGACTGGCTTACTTCTCAACAGCGTGAACAGAAGAAAACCCACCAAGTGATAACTAGTTTTCTTTCATTCTTTGTGTCTTCAATAAAGAAGTTTGGCAATATTCAGGACACAAGCACAATCCCAACAGACATTGTAGCTAGAATATGTTTTAAATGTGTGCACTATGTACCCCACAGCTGGAATATTCATAGGCAAGTACTCAAACTTGGCTCTTCAGAATAATAAACCAATGTATGTTGACTTTGTATTGAATTCCATGCAGAGCTGAAGATTTGAAATACCTGCCTTCAAATCTGTGATTGATTTATGTCCACAGTAACTAAGAAAAGATGCGGAACCACAACTGCTTCTGCTGTTTTCACAGAACAAAGCAAGCAGAAGTGGTGTAAGGACTGCTTGTGATTTTCAAATAATCCCTCAATAACTCGGTATCTCCTGTGAACTTTAAAGTCTGCCATGACTTTCTCTTCCTTTTGCTTAAAAGTGCAAGGTGTAATCTTATGTTCTCTCATAGTAACATGTAGACAAGGATGCAAACTGACCAGTTTCCGTTTATAAGGGCAAAACAGAAGAGGCATCTGATGTGCAGCACCTCAGCACCAGATAATCTTATCAAGTGGGTGGCAGTGGTTGTGAAAAGACATAAATAGAAGTTTTTTTGGTGTTTTATGAAAACACATAATGTTACTTTTCTAAGGCCATAGGAAGATCTTAAGTGTCTGTCTTGATTTTAAGATGGCTAAACACACACATAGTTGGCAGCAATGAAAGTTTATTTCTGAATTGCAGGTAAATGTAGTAGAATTGCTGTTGCTGGAAACCTTCCTACAGAAAACTCATAAATGCACAGGAATAAACTCTTCCTGAAGGACCATTTCCTTCCTGTAAATTTCTATGGAACAAAAGCATATTTCCTGCAAAAACTCTCATTCACCAAAATGAGAGAAGAATTGGGTACTTAAAAAGGAAAGAGGACAAACCCAAGGTTACTTAGCAGTTAACTGTAAGGGGAAGTAAGTTTTCCCTGGCTACTGCAGAAGAGCTACTGCATGTCTGGCATTCCCCTGAAACAATGTCCTTGTCTCCACAGAGGCTGGGTGAAAGCTCTTGCATCACCTTTTATCAGAGAGGGGCACAAATGCTAAAGACGTTGTGCCAAAGTACACATTAGTATTTGATTTTTTAAAAATACCGTTGTGTCCAAAGCTAAAGTACAAATACAATTTTATATTTTCCTGTATATTGGTATAATATGTTGTCACTTCCATAGAGTATGAATAATTAATTCAGTGAATCACTATAATTTCTTTTTAAATGAGCCTAGAATAAGATAATAGTGCCTTTTGCAACAATAGTTAGTACCACAATAGTAGAACTTCCTAGGGTTAAAATAAACACGGCTAAAATAAACATCTTTGAACTCTAAGGGCCAGATACTTGGCATGTCCTTAACTGTTTTGGTATGTGAGAAGGCACAAAGCAGCTATAAAAACAGGGTTCCTAAATCCCTCTGAAATAAATTCAGATATCATCAAGCTGCTATATTGCTCCAAACCATTTTTGTTTTTTTTTTTTGAAGTAATTATTTTCTGGAATAAAGTAGGTATCCTATGAATCAGAACACAGACCACTGGAATTTTAAAAAAAACCCCATTGCCGTAAGGTAGTATTAACTTATGGCAGTTGTTAGACTTGCTCTGTTTCATGGCAAAGTAAGGCTGGATTACTGCAATTATTTCCTTTAGTCGTCTCCCTTCACATTATAGTTGTATTACACAAGCTATCAACTGGAAATTCTACATTAAAAACAAACAAACAAAAAAACCCAAACAACCCACCACACTTTTTTGATCATTTGAGGCTCTAGGTGAGGGTCATCTGAAATGCCCTAGGATACTCAAGACATCCTTACAGGGCTGGCTGAACCTAGGGGATACCTCAGCTTTTCGAGGTATCAGATGGCATCTATATGAGAAACCTCAGGGCCTTTGAACTGTCAGCTGAAAGTTGAGGCAACAGAACCAACATTTGTATCTTTTCTGTCTAATTCTCTTCCTTCTCCTCATGCAGCTCAGGAAGCACACACAGCAGCCTCTTAAGAAATTAAGATGGAGATCACAGTATCAATTAATTTTTTAATGGCTAAAATTACTTCAGAAAACTTTTTAAAAAAAATTTATTTCTCAAAGATTTAAAATGGATAGACTGTCTTAAATTATCACAGAAAAAAATATTTAGTAAATGAAACAGCTACAGGCTGACAACAAAGTCCCTGTAGATAAGCAAAATGCTGTATAGATCCATAACTATTTCCACTATCAATCTGCTATTACCAAAAAAATGCACAGACAAATAATGGGTGATATTAAATTATGCAGCCATTACATAATGGAGGAAAGGTGTGTAGGGAGAGATAATATCCTGAAAAAAGAGTTTTATGCCTGTCTTTTTCCCAGTTCTTGCTGTTATCTAGTAAATTAAAATCTCTTTCCTACAGATCTTGCATCATTTCTATTCTTGGACTATCATGAAAATCACAACACTACTTCCATGCACAAGTAAATGGTAAACTTTAGAGGCAATAGAGCAAGAAATCAAGAATACCGAGAATGGCCAAGACTGGGACTGTCAGATTCTCTTTCCTAGCCCTTGTCTAGCTTTACTGGAAAATACCTTTTTTCCTGGATTTGTTGAATAATGAAATTTGATCCTATGATATTCCTTCCTGGAATCTGACTGGGTTGCAATCAAGTATTAATAAAAAGTAAAAACTGCAGACAGTAATTACACTAGTCTAATAGCCCCTACCGCTCAACCATTTCATATTTAGGGAGTATCTTTAGCTTGCATTACTCATATTGACTTCTTTTCTATATTAGATATGTAGAATTTATAGATACTCTTTACATATGCAAAATGATAAGTTCAGAAAATGCCTTGAAAGATTATGATGCCAGCTGGTGGCCACTTAACTTTTGTCTGTCAGAATACTAATAAGGCATGTTGACTGTGAATCTGCAAAGCACTGAAAGGCAGTGAAAAAACCCACAAATACTGGAACAATAAAGAATGGGAAAAGAATAGTTGAGTTGTTCACAAAATACACTGATTTTGAGGAAACCAAATAAAGATAGGGTTAACAGGTAATAGTAATAAAACAGGCTTCTGGATTTTAAAACTGTGTGAATGTTATGACTGATCCTGATGCAAACAAGGAAGACATCAGGTAGTATGGCAACAGGAATTATACAAGCAGGGATAAAGCCTGGAAAAGAACAACTGAGAACTCATATGCCTTTGGAAGCAGAATCTCTGAAAAGTGTGATAAGGTAGAAGAGAGGCCAGGGGAGTCCTAGGTCATACCAAATGTCCCACTCCCTCAGAATCTTGCTCCCAAAAGCTGCCAATAGTAGATGCACAGAGAAGAGATTAAGAATAAGATGAGCATATAGTAATGCATCCCCAGAATATTTGCCCAGCTCCCAGCAACCTGTGGCTTACAAACCATATGTACCATGGTTTTCCTCAATAAATTTTTAACTCCTTTATGAATTCTTGTGACACTTTAATATTCCAGTGCCACATGGCCAAGATTTCTGCACTGTGTGAAGAAATACTTATTTTTCTGTTTTTTTGGTCTGTCACCCACCACCTTTCTTTGAAGTGCCATATTTATTTTCCTCAAAGAAACAATGAGCAGTTTGTCTCTATTCACACGCTCCACCCTACTTAAGTAGACTGATGCTATCTTTCTCTTGTGTCTTCTCTTTTTAAGGCCTCCCACATCTGGTATTGAAAGAGCCAGCGAAGACCTGGTGGTAAAAAAACCTGCGTATGTAACTCTCTGAAAGAGATGGAGTATGGCAAAAGGAATATGGGAAGATACTATCACTGAACCAGAGAAGATCTGATGGAGAATGAAAATTGGCATCTTCATTTCAAAGGAAACAATTACAGAAGAATTGAGGGAATATTTGAGTCCAGTTCTTAATTACCCTAAAAGCAAGCAACTTCTTCTGGAAGAAAACAGGGAGAAATATTTTTTTAAATAAACAGAAGAGGAAATTAGATTGCTCAGGAACAGCAAGATAACATAGTGGTAGATGTCTTGATTCATAATTAAGTGCATAAGATAACAAAATGACATAACAGGATAGGTTTAGTACTCTGAAGCCATCTCAGTGGAACAAATGGATATTAATGCATACCAAAGAGAGAAAGCATGAGATTACATTGAAAGATTATCATGGAATCTTTACCATTAATGCCATCTTCACTACATTATTCCAGAATCAAAGGAAATGAGAAGGGAACATCAATATGAGATTTAGGATAAAGGTACCCCCGCGGGATCAAGTATTTTACACTTGTCAACTCCTCAAGAAAAACATGGAAAATACAATTACATATATTGATTTTATCAAATCTGAAAAAAGCCCCACATCATGATCTTCTGTAAAATAGCCTTTGATGAAAAATTTGGAATCTAAAAATATTTGAATGATACAATTAGATGCTTGGAGCTGAAAAAATGTACTACATAGATAGCAAGGGAATTCGGTCTTCAGTGTTGCATCAGCTTATGAGTGCTCTGGGATATACTTGAACCTCTTTAAAGTGACTGCTGAAAAAATGGTTTCATGGAAGGTAAATTTTTCAGAATATCACAATGACGCAAGAGTTGTACCATCTTTTTAAACATGTTAATAATTTGGTTATGATAAGAGATATAGAAAAAGATGTAGAAAAAGAATTGTTAGGGAAAAATAATTTAAGATCAATAAGAAGAAAACAAAACTTGTTGTAAACTGACAAATTATATTAGCCACCAGCCTGTAAAGGTAAATAACAGTAAGTTAATGCAATATTAAATACCTATAAGCATTAACTGAGAATTATTTGGGGACAGAGTAAATTAAGGCCTGGGTGCACAAACAGAATGCTTATAATTATGCTTTGGATAATTTTATCTCCAACAATTAATTGCGAAAGACTATCTCACATAAAAGGTTCTTACAAGTTTTGTTTTCTTTAGATGGAACATTTGAGTAAGAAAGACGGTTCAATATATTATAAAAAAAAATCCAATTTATGTTTGGGTTAGTGAATATATGTATTTTTTTTTTCATTAAATTTATAGGAACATAATTGTTATTTGAATATTCCATCTCTTTGTCAGGAATACCTTGAAATAGTAAATAGTTTCAAAGGAAAGGACACACCGAAGTATCATTTTCACAGGAAAGAAGCTGATTCTTTCATTTTCCCTGCACATTTTTCCACTGTGAGTTTTTTTAAGGGTCATCACCCCACAAAGACTGCTGAAAAGTCATCATTCTTTAACAGAACTAAAAATCTGAGACAGTCATACCAATCAAAAAACTTAAGTAGAAGTGTGTGATGCAATGCTGTACAATACTGACTCAACTATTTTCCTTCCTAAAGCAATCTGAGGATTGATGAATATCAAAATACTGAAATGCAAGTTATCTTCTTGATATTTTCATGGTTCGTTAAAGGCAAAAGAAGCTGTGTGCTTCAAGGAGTGGAATACAGGCAGTGCATTGTGGTTTTTTCCCTCTTTGAGCATCTAACTTGAAGATATATTTTTCATATTTGCAGCCTGAAAGTTGTTACTTCATTGTCTAGATTTTAGACATAACCTGCTTGAAAATGCAGTGCTGTAATAAGGAGGCTAAAGGAGTATAAGCAAACCAAGTCAAAGCATTCATGTTGCCATTTTTGTCACAGCCATTTACTGGTGATAACCTACCTAAGTCTTCTTGTGTGCATAAATTATGTACAAATAAGCAATGGAAGAAGCATTTCTGGGCATTAATACAGTACTCGGAGGGAGTGATCCAGCTGGCAGCTGGTGTGTCTCCTAACCATCAATTTTCCTCCTGCATTAAGGAAGTACTATTTGCCCTGCACTCATTCAGTTATTCAGGCCAACATCTTTTTAAAAATAGGTTTATAATTAGGCCCTAAATCCATACATTCAACTTAAGAAACTGGGTTTTTTGAATTGTCAGGCATCTGGAAATTTCCACGTCATCTGGCTGGTCTATATTAAGAAATCAAATGTACAAAGGGCTGTTCTTTTTCACTGACGGCAATTGTCATGGAGCAGGACCAACCCCCATACCCATGCGACTAGGATCTCCAGAATAGAGTCGTCTGGCCTAAATTGCATGTTGGGAACAGTCACTTACCCATGCCATTAGCCAGACCATGCCTGGGAACTGTTAAAATACTGGGCAAAGCCTAGACTTCACCAAGGGGTTGTATTTGCGATTTAATGATACACACCATTAAATTACAATGCCTGAGGATACACTGCAGTCTTTTTAAGTTGCTAGTACAGGCATGGCTAGTAAGCAGTCTTGGGTGATCAGTATTACTGAAAAAATGGCCTCTTGTTTTTTCTCTAATTCTTTTACTGTTCCTGTTTGAAAAATATTACCCTAAGCCACTTTGTTTCTTTACTAATATCAGTGAGGAAAGACCTCCCATTATATCTTTCACACTAGACCAGGATATTCCTTCCAGCTTTTTACCACCTCGCTTTCTTAGATATGGGGTTACACATTAACCTGTGAAAGTTAGGCATAGATTGAGGCAGTACTTTGAACATTCAGTTGTGTACCTTATATTGTATTTTTTAGACAGCAGACTGTAATCCTCTGGCTTGTATTAAACAATATTTCACTAAGAGTAGTCCACTGGCATCAGTATGGTTGCTTCTGGTGGAAATAATTAACAATGATGAAAACCACTGGTATATGTAGTTCCTAGGCATCACTCACTCCCCACCATACTTTCCACGTGTTTATGATTGGTTTGAGTCTCTGTTACACAGCAGTTGAAATTTGGAGCCTTTCACAATGTAGTGAATCAATAAAATAAAGGAAAATTAGATCACAATGCTGGTTTAAAAATTAGAAATTAAAGATGCCCATGGTAAGACCGAAGAGATATGAAAAGGAAGAAGGATCAGTCAGCCAAATATTTACTTCTCTTCTGGCCCATTTAAGCATTCTAGCAAAAATAAACATATAGTTACTTGGTTTGAAAGACAAAATGCCATGAAATTTCACAAAGTTACCTTTGTGAATTTCTTAGTTTCACTTGTTAGCACAAATGTATCCTTAGTTCCTCAATTATCTTCAGGCAATGATCAACATGAGTGGGTGGCATGAGATTCACTGATGGGGACTGTGTCATAGGAGGACAGGAGGACTAGTCAAAAGAGCACTGCCACCAGGATTGTATGTACAGATTCTAGGAAAATTCCTAGATTTAACTAGCGTTAAAGAGTTGGGTCAGAGCCTAATTACATGTTTTAAGAAAACAATACTCTTTCAGACCTCAGATTGTTTTGAGATTTCTTCTTTTTAGTATTTAAGAAGTCTGAGAAAGAGAACAGTGGTCTACCTGTATTTAAGTCTTCCATGGTGCAGTATGCTACAGAAAGTTGCAATGAGGCCACGTCCAGTTCTCCCATAACTAGCAATTACAGTCTGAAATCTGACTCAAACTGGGTTCAATAATTTTAATTTAAAATTTAATTTAAAAGTTTTCTTATCTTCCATTTGGATGAGGACTACAAAAATTCATAAAAGGAGTTCCCATTCCTCCTGATATGCTATTTAAAAAAAAAAAAAAAAAAAAAGAAAAAGAAAAGTGTATTTTGTCAGAGCTGTCTTCTGGTACCAATTTCTGGAGTGAATTATCTACACATGAGATCTTGAAACTATGTTTTTCAGTTCTAAAATACTGTAAAAGAGAAAAGCCAAGTGGCAAAAAGCGCTAAGATTAAGGGATCAGTTTCCTCTGTAAGCAAGTAAAAAGACGCTGCTTCCTATTGAGAGTGCAACAAACCTTAGGATTCCTCAGACAAAGGAAAAAGGAATTTTGAAAGAAGTTGGAGGAGAAGCTTTAAAGCATCTGGCCCAATTATTAGAGTGGCTACATCTCCAGTTGAGTTGCCTCAATACATCAGCTGTGCAAACACAGATACAAAAAGGACCTGGAAAATATTTAGTCTATTTTTCTCTGTTCTTCAGAAGGGCATTTGGGTTTCGTGGGTTTTGTGTGGGTTTTTTGTGTGTGCATTTGTTGGGTTTTTTTCCCTGAGACGACATGCAGGGCAAAATCCATCCTTTTATTATGCCAGTGAAGTAAGGAGAACTGAACCAGAGATTATTTTTCCCAAAGCATATAAATGTTTAATGCTTATACTGTAAACTTTCTTATAGACTGCACCGTGGTTGATCAGACTAATGAGGATATTTCATGTCTATAAGAACTAGTGAAATCTTAATTCTTATTTTTTTCATCTAGATTGATTTAGAGGCTCCAAACTCCATTTGAAACTGTAATATTCAAAATGCTTGTGCAACATCAGTAACACCATTTAATAAGGAGTAACACCTGTCAAAGTAGATAGACAATACAAATGGGTACATAGCATGGTTACACATTCTCATATACCCACAATGTTAATATTCTTAATTTCTTTTAATTCGGCAACATAAAAAAACCAACATTGCATCTGTAACTCGAACATTATAATAGTAATGATAAGTAACAACCAGAGTCATTATGAAAATACTGGTTTTTCTAAAAAATGAAACAAGCAAAAAAATAGTATTTTTTATTATTCATAGCCATTAAAAAAAAATAATAAAATCAGTCTAGGTACTTCAGCTTAGTATCTAGTGAGTTTTTCCATATAAATCAGTAATGAAATCCATGTTTCTAAACAACCCTCATCTCTCAAATAATCATAGGACTTGAAGTGATAGTGACTTCCTGGTTTATCATAGCATATATTTTGCAGGGGAGAGATAAGCAACTGGATGGAAATAATTGCTTCCATATTTGAACAATGTCTGCTTTAATAACTAGGGACATCAGTTTTTCCAACCAGGCTTTTAATGAAAAATACAGAAGACTTGTATGAGAGCACATTTTAATACTATTTATTTTCAGTTTTGCTACTTAGATAGGTGATTGTTCTGTATATATCCACAAAGTACTGACTGGTTCAGTTTAGTGGAATGAGAAGCTGCAGACTTCCATATTTAGAGATAGCTCATATTAATTGTTGGACCAAGTTAAGCAAAAATCATGAATAAAAACAACAGAAGACTGAGCATATAGTATTTGCTGTAAATCCTGACAGTTTTTTCTGTGAATGTCTACTGGCAATACATTGAGATATTTAACCTACTACAGTTGTAAAAAACTTTTAAAGAAAAAAGTGAAGTCTTTGAATCCTAAATGGGTAATTATAACAATACCTGCATGAAAAAAAAAAAAAAAAAAAAAAAAGGAAAAGAAAAAAGTAAAACTGAGCTAAAAGATCTGTCCTAGGCCGCACATGGTTATAAGTCAATATTTGAAGGAAAAATTCTGGAGACATAATGGTAATTAATTTTGCTGAGTGATAAATATGGTTCCTGCTAAGAAAATGTGACTCTTCTGCAATGTTCTTCAGGCAAAGAAGTAAAGCATGTTAGTACAGAAAGACTCCTGTGTATGATAAATATTCCAATGACGACCTTACAACAGTGAAAGCACTAGTGTTGCCAAGCAGCAATAATAAAAAGATCGAACAGTGTTTGCTTTCTATGACAGATCTGTGATATAGTATAGATGATCTTCTGACATACAAAGCATGGGTATTGAGTGAAGCAGGTAGGAGGAACATTTGTAAAACAAAGCTCAAATATTCTTTCAGATAATTCTTCATCAACTTGTCCTGCATACATCTTCCCAAGTGTAAAATTTACATGGGAACAGTACTTTTTATGCCAGTTCTATTGAAATGCCTGAAATATAAGTGTTCTCAAGACTGAAGACCAAAAAATAGAACAACTTGACTTTTAAAGGAGAGCATTTTCACAAAGTGAAAAAGGAAAGCAAAGTTATTTGGGTGGGTACCTGAGATGTATCTATTCGGTTGTTAAAGACTTGGGGGTAGGGGTGTCACAGTTACATTTGTGTTTTAAAGAATTCTTTCCTATTTTTATCTTTCTATTCCTTTTCTTAGTCATAAAAAGAAGGGGTCCAAGCAAACATCTCTTATGCCTTGAAACCTAATCCAGGATAAAATACACTCTCATTCTAGAGACACACACATATGAGTCCAAATATCATCCTGACCCTAAGGAGAGCTGAACATGTCTTGAAAGGTGATGAGGGTTCTCAGTTTCCATTGACAGTAGGACTCTGTATGTAACTAGTAATTACAGCAATGCAAGTACTCAAACTAGCTACATCTGAGACACATAGTACGCCTACTTGTATTCTGGAAGTTAAGCATCCACCTAATTTCTATGAAGTCACAGGACTTGCATATTTTCATCCAATATTTTTCATTTAATCTATATTGTATATACCAACAAATGTGTTATTTCAGTGGATAAGACTTTTTACCAATTTTTGTATTTTCCTTATACCAGGTTAGCAAAGTAGATGCAAATCAATTTCTAAGTTAGAGTTTTCTGTAATAGTCTAGTACAAAATTAATCTGTCAATATGTACAAAGCCTACAGTTTACAATAACTATGGAAACAAAATGTACATGTCTATGGATGAGATGCCATAAGTAAAAGAATGATAATAAGTCCTTATTTGTGTGCTCAGAAATCTTAACTTTGCATCCTGTTGTGAATTAGCAAAGCAAACAAACTTCAAAAGGAAATATGCATTCCCAAGGCTCAGTCACATGTGTGCCCTGGGGTGCTAATGTTTGAAGACAGAATACACCATGTAGAAGCAAGAGTTGTGTCAGGAACATCTATGCTTTCAAATGCAGTATCACATTCTTGCTTTGAATTAGTATGAGCAAAGATGTTGCTGCTTTAATCACAAAGGAAAAGGAGACTAACATGAAAAGCTATCGAAGAAAAGCAACATAAAGTGTCTTGGTGTAATGAATGAAATGTATGCACCCCAACTGCATGTAATGCATGAAAAACAAGCCAGAGATCATAAAGCACAGAACACCATCAAGGCATGAAAAAAACATGGTTATAATAAAGCTAAAGGCAGAGTTTTGAAAAGTGTGTAAAATCAGAGTGATCTTGATACACTATGAGGTTTGTGGACTATTTGTAATAAAAATAGCCAAGAAGAGCGGGGGTGCTCCTAGCAAACTTCATGATACTTTTCTCCTGTATAGGAAGGAGATCCACACATTGAAACGGATTGAAAACTCCTGAATTTTTTCACGCATATAACCTGAATAGCCTGATCAAAGGAAAAATCAACAGCATCGTCCCTATGATAATTTACTGATGTACTTAATTGGATTGTTTGTTGCCAATACATTATTAGTAACATAAATAAACACGACAATGTATTTTATGTCCATATATGCAGCTACAAAATGTATGTATAAACAGATTATGTCAGAGTTACTATTATACTGGTAAAAGGGGCAAGATGCTGTGGTAGCATTAAAGTTGGTTTTTTAGCCTACAAAATAAATTAAGAAAAAATGTGTTTTTAAACAATTCAATTTAAAAATCAGAATGTGTCCCTTTGCCACAAATCGAAGCTTCAGCAGAAGTACCCAAATGAGCTATTTATAATCCTGCAAGCGTAGAGACAAACTAGCAATAGGCTTAGTAGCAGCTGGGCCATTTTCTGAGGAACAGGGAGAGCTGGCCCTGCAGTTTGTTCAGGAAGAAGCCACTGCCCAAGAGAGATGACAGGGCAGAGAGCACAGCCCTGTGCAAGGTGTAAGGGCCCAGATAGAATCTGGGAAGAAAACAAACAGAATGACCAGAGAGTTGGAAAAGTCCATGATCTATGCATTTATTAGTTTGATATCAGTGAGGTTTTGGATTCAATAAATAAGAATTTGGGGAATACAAGTCCAAATTTCAGATATCTTTCTTTTGGGGCAAGTGTAACTGCTATGATGCTGTACAGAAATCACTTCTTCCTTTCCCTCCCTGGCATCCAACTGGGCCCTTCAGCGTGCACAAACACCCAGGATGGGATCCACCTGACCTACTTTTGGACACTTATGATGTTGCTAATCAGATCTGAGTTAGCTGTTCGGACTGTCGTCGTAGTGAAGAAACAGGCAGTTGTATAACACCATTCCTCTCAGTTACAATAAATACTTACAATAAATAGGTCAAATTAATCACTCCCTAGAAATGTCGTTAATAATAAAGGGAGCCCAAGATGACTAACAGAGACATAGATCATAAATGCAGAGGATAATTCAGGCTGGAAGAGACTTCAGTAAGTCTCCAGTCCAACCTCCAGTTCACTGAGGTCAGACCAGGTTGCTCAGTGTTGTGTCCTGTCAAGTCTTGACCGCCTCCAAGGACAGAGATGGAAAAACCTCCCTGGGCAGCCTGCTTCCCTGACTGACTCCTCATGAAGAAAAAAATCTTTATTATATCCCATCTTTCTCATTTAGCGCCTGTTGTCTCTTCTCATCCCACCAAGCACTGATGTGAAGAATGAGGCTCCATCTCCTTGCTCACCTCCCCACAGTCACTGGGGGCTGCTGTTAGATGTCCCTAAAGCCATCACTTCTACAGGCTGAGCAAGCTCTTGTCCTCAGCATCTTCTCACAGGCCACATGCTTCAGCCCCAACCACTCTGGTGGCACTCCACTGAACTGCTTTCCTGTGCTGGGGACCCCAAACCTGAATGCAATTATTTCTAGAATCATAGAATGGCTTGGGTGGGAAGGGACCTTAAAGACCATCTAGACCAATTCCCTTGCCATGGGCAGGGAGGTCTTTCACTAGATAAGATTGCTCAAAGCCCCATCCAACCGGACCTTGAATGCTGCCAGGGATGGGGTATCCACAACTTCTCTGGGCAACCTGTTCCAGTGTTGCACCACCCTCATCATAAAAAATTTACTGTTACTCCTTGTTCTGTCTCTACAGACTTTGGTAAAATGTCTCTCTCCATCTTTCTTATTACCCCCCTTGAAGTATTGAAAGGCCATAATAATGTCTTCCCAGAGCCTTCTTTTCTCCAGGTTGAACTATCCCAATTGTCTCAGCCCTTCTTCATAGCAGAGGTGTTATGACTGTCCTCTGGACATTCTCTAACAGATCCACATCTTTCTTGTGCAGGGGACCCTGGAGCTGGATGCAATACTCCAAGTGTGATCTTGGGAGAGCAGAGTAGAGTGGAAGAATCACTTCCCTCAACCTGCTGGCCACGCTTCTTTTGATGCAACCCAGGATATGATTGGCTTTCTGGGTTGTAAGCACACGTTGCTGACTTATGTCCAATTCTTCATCTACAGATATCGCCAAGTCTTTCTCATCAGGGCTGCTCTCAAGACATTTATCCCCCAGTCTGTACTGATACTGCGGATTAACCTGACTCAGGTATCGGACTTTACACTTGACCTTGGTGAACTTTAAGAGGTTCATATTGACCACATTCAGGATTGTCAGGGTCCCTCTGAATGGCATCCCTTTCCTCTAGTGAATCAACCACCACTCAGCTTGGTGTCATCTGCAAACTTTTTGAGAGTTCACTCAATCCCACTGCCTATGTCACTATGTTAAGTAGTGTCCCTCAGGGGTCTTTATCGCTATCTGTGCCAGTGCAAACCCCTGAGGGACATCATTTGTTACTGATCTCCACTTGAACATTGAGACATTGATTTCAACTCTTTGGATGTGGCCATCCAGCCTGTCCCTTATCCATCAAATAGTCCATCCATCACACCCATATCTCTACAATTTAGAGACGAGGATGTTGTGTGTGACCTTATTAAAGGCCTTACAGAAGTCTAGGTAGATAACATCAGTTGCTCTTATCCACCAATGCAGTCATTCCATTGTAGAAGACCACCAGATTTGTTAGGTATGATTTACCCTTTGTGAAGCCATACTGGCTGTCTCTAATCACTTCCCTGACATTCTGTCATTTAGATGTGATCTAACAAGTGCTAGGTTAAGCAAGGCATAATCGCTCCCCTTGACTTACTGGGCTCCCATTTTCATTGCCCTGGATGTTGCTGTCTGTCTTTTCTGCCAAGGTACACTGCTGGCTCATATTCAGCTTGTTGTCTCCCAAGGACTACTCACAGCTCCCCAGGCCATTGGTCCCCAGACTGTGTCACTCCCAGAGGATCTTCCTTCCTAAAGGAAGATTTTGCATTTGTTCTTTTTGAGTTTAATGAAGTTCCTGCCACTCCATTTTTTTCCCCCAACCTGTCTAGGTCTCTTTGGATGGGAGCCCTGCCTTCCAGTTTATCTACTGGTCCCCCCAGTTTGGTATCATCTGCCAGCTTTCTGGGAGTGCACTGCATCACCTCCTCCAGCTCAGTGGTAAAGACATTAAACAGGACAGGTCACAGCATAGATCTTTATTGTTACTGGCCTCCAAGTAGAACTGTCCTCTGACCCCGTCATCCAACCAGATCTTTAATCATCTGGCTGTTCACCCATCTAGGGATCATAGTGCCCTAACATGAGTACAAGAAGATTATGAGAGACAGCATCAAAGCCTTCCTGAAGTCATCTGTCATTCTGTGTTCTTCCCTCATTCATAAGTCCAGCCACCTTATCACAAAATTCAATCAGGTGGCTCAGGCATGACTTGCCTGTGGTAAATCCATGCTGACAGCTCCCAACATCTTCTCCACCTCTGTGTGCCACAAGTTTGTTTCTAGAGGACTTGTTCCATGATTTTCCCTGGGAGCTGACGTGGGGCTGACCAGCCTATAGGGGCCCAGATCATCCATTCAGACTTTTTTTAAAGATGGGTGCGAATTTGCCTTCCTTCAATTATCAGAGATCTTCCCTGAGCTCCACAATGTTTAAAATATGATAGAAAACAGCTTTGCAAGGACATTGAACAGCTGTCTCAGCACTCAACGATGCAGCCCTACAGGTCACATGGACTTGTTTAGCATGATTCCTCTGAAGTAATCACTGACTTCATCATTAACCACAGCTGATTGCTTCTCTCTTCCTTGAACCTTGTCTCTAAGCACAGGGGCCTTGGAGGCCTTGTTGGTGAAGGCTGAAAGAAGGAAGTTATAAAGCCTCTCAAGCTTGTGTTGGCTGCTACCTAAATGGCCCACTGCCCTCAGCAAGAGGCCTGTGTTTTCCTTGGCACAGTCCCACAGTTTTCTTGTTGACCCTACAGACATCAAACCAGGTATATAGAATCATAATCTATGTTTATGTCACTGCCTTTAGGCCAACAGCAAGTTAAGCACAGTATGCAAAATAGTATTTTGGATGCCTACGTTACTGCAGCTTTCATTAACAAAGTGTTTAATTATGAAGAGGAATGTCTTTGATTACTGAAATTCTGAAGATTATTTTTTTTAAAAAAAGGTGTAATTCAATGTCTAAAATCTGTCTAGAGTGAAAAAAAAAAGTAGGTTCTGAAGTCACATCTTGTGATGTACTCAGCAAGTACTGTACACTCAGGGCCTGATGTTCTTTGAGTCTTATATCCTTTAAAATACACAGTGACAGTGCCTGCTCTTCTGTTTCTACGTCTGCATCTACCTCAAAATGGTTATTCTATCCACTGAACCCTTTCAACAATGAGGAGAAGCAGCAGTGGATCTTTTCTTACCTTGAATCATAGAATCACAGAATGGTAGGGGTTGGAAGGGACCTCTGGTGATCATCAAGTCCAACCTCTGCTAGAGTAGGATCACCTAGGGCAGGCCACACAGGAGCACATCCATGTGGCTTTTTAAAATCTCCAGAGAAGGAGACTCCACAACCTCTCTGGGCAGCCTGTTGCAGGGCTCTGTCACCCTCACGGTAAAGAAATTTCTCCTCATGTTGAGGTGGAACTTCCTATGTTCTAGCTTATACCCCTTATTCCTTATCCTACTATTGGGCACCATGGAAAAGAGACTGGCCTTTTCCACTTGACACCCACCCCTCAGATATTTATAGACATTAATAAGATCCCCTCTCAGTCTTCTCTTCTCCAGACTAAAGAGCCCCAGTTTTCTCAGCCTTTCTTCATAGGAGAGATGTTCAAGTCCCTTAATCATCCTTGTAGCTCTCTGTTGGACTTTCTCCAGTAGATCCCTGTCTCTCTTGAATTGGGAAGCCCAAAACTGGATACAGTATTCCAGATGTGGTCTCACTAGACCAGAGTAGAGGGGGAGGAGAACCTCCCTAGATCTGCTGGACACAGTTTTCTTAATGCACTCCAGGATACCATTGGTCTTCTTGAGAGGGGTATAAGCTGACAGTCATTGGGGTGACATATAAACCTGAGAGCATTTTTCTCTCTTGAGACATAAATATGCCATCAGAAGGTTACGCAGAGCACTGGTCAGCTGTCCTTACTGGGAGAGGTCCAGAACCGGTTTACTTGCAGGACAGGAAGAGTTTAAGTTTACTGACTTCAGTTGGACTTAAAAACATATTTGAACTTAGCACATGGTGGAGTGGCTGGCTAAGTCCAGACTATAGGATACATTGCAAATGCATGGCTTTTTGTCTACTTCATTTTGATCAGCAAAATCTTAAAGGACTTAGAAATATTTACCACTTTGAAGATAATCGAATAAGCTGAACTAAGACTCTGGCAAATCTCTGTTTCTACTGTCATCTTTTCCTTTTTTTTCCCCGACCTTTTTTCTGTTTGCACTTTACAACCTAAATAAAATAAACTGTCACATACAATGTATTTGTTCAGAGTCCATAGTCATTTGGGATCTCTAGACACTTTATAATAGTGTTCAATAGTATATAATGTGTATGCATTTAATAAACTGCTATCACTTATATTACTCCTACTTTATGTTATAGTCTTACAGTATCCTTAAAAATTTATAAAAGATCATGCCTAATTTATAGTACATGTACATACCAACCTCCGTAGGCTAATTTGAGATGCAAGGTTAGTATGTTATAGCTTTTATAGGTTATAAACCATTCCACAATTAGCTTACTTTTTAACATCTGCAGGGCAGGACTAATGCACAAAATACAAAATGCATGATGAGATCCAGAAATATTCCGCATCATGGATAATATAGCATCATCTTTTCTTGTATCTTCATTTGTAGCATATAATGTTAAAAGTATGCAAATCTTTCACCTTTCAAGGGCTTGGTTACACACAGTTATTAAACAAATCATCTAGTTAATTTATGTTTGATTGAAAGTCCATTGTGCATGCTTAAAATAAAATGAGACTCCAAAGTAATGTGGGTTTTCAAACTAAAGCTGTGACCACTTGACAGTTTGCTCCTCTTGCATGATGCACAGTGATGGCTCTTGCATTGCTCAGTTCACTTCAAAAATCACAGTAACATTTTCTCATAGAAATTTGAGGAAAAAGACTGGGTAAAAATAACAATGTAGACATTTTGTGTTGTCCAGCCATCAGCATGTGCAGTACAAAGGGATAAAAGGAAAAACTAGGGACTCAAGGGTTAAATGATGACAGGAAATTCTTTAAATTGAAAAGCTTCTGTTTTGGATAAGACTTAAGGAGTCAATGAAAGTGTCTGTGTCTATGTCTAGCCTGACCTGTTGGGGTTATATTGTGGAGTCCTGAACCCCTGATAGAACAAGGCAGCTGTAGTGCTGTGAATGCTGTCTAGCCTCTTTTTTACAGCTGGGAAGATGCAACTGTAAGTTGCTACAAGGGAACCATGTCAGCCAAGTGAAGGACAGAAGGCTGGTTTTGCACAGAGATCATGAAACTGAATTCAAGTCTTTTTGTATAACTTTGACCAAGTGCCGCTCTTTATTTGAAAAATGGGAATAATAATATTGGTATTTTCTGCTTAGCGTGTAAATTTTCCCACTACAGTTTTTCAGCATGCATTGGCATTCTGACTGACAAAATTCTCAGTGTCAGCCAGAATATGTAGGTATTTAAAATAATAGAAACAGCCAAGAAAAACAGCAACATAACATTTGACCATGTTGTTGGCAACAGCACTGTTCCAATACTTGAGATGAAACATTGACTAATAGCAAAAATCCCTGCATTTTGAATGGCTGCAAGAATCCTTTCCTGATCCATTTGTCCATCATGCCAGGACCCTGACCATGGACTTGCTTCGTCACTATGGGCTCACCTGGAGATCGCTGGGTGGTGGCTGACCTTGGCTGCTGTCACAGAATGATTCCCACTCACCAATTTGACTTCCCTTGACCCCAGACCTGCCTCATCTCCACACACACATCCAGTGACCTGGATTGCTGGTCGGCCCAGTTGCCATCACTGGCTCTCCCCTTTTCACCTTGTTTGGGTGCTGTCGAACTGCACCACATCAGGGAGTTGCTGCCCTGTCATTCTCACCATCACTCCCCACTGCTAGGCCCCTGCTCCTGTGGAGTATCCCACAGGTGCTGTTTCATGACAGAGCCTGGCTGTAAATCAGTCAGCAAACACAGCTGTGTATTGAGCTCCGGGAGATGCATGGTGGTGCTTTTATTACAGGTAGTACTATAGGTTGTTTTGGAACTGCTTGTAATTTGTTACAAACCAAATAACCCTCCCTCCTTGTTCAACTCTCTTCTTGAAATACATTTAATATACTTCCCCCTCTCCCCACCCCAACATGGCCATGCACTTTTACTGCTTCATGCATGCCTCAGCACAGCTAACATTTTGGATAGAGTTTGAGCAGGAACATAGATACTTTCTATGTATTTGTGCAAAACCAAAGACACATTTGTAGAGCAATAAATAACAGAAGTATGACCTCTACCAACTAGAAAATGCCAAAATTGCAGTGAAAAAAAAAAAAGCCAAGTGAAGACAGTATATCTGGCCATATTAAAGTCCTTTATCTTCTCTTCCTGATAATTATGCTTTAGAAGAACAATTATCCAATATATATTGGATTATTTTGGCTAAATGTATATTTGCCTATATATAGCCCAAAATAACCTTGGGCTATACACTTGAGAAAATCAATAGAAAATGTCTGCAGGTTTTTGTTCAATGCTAAGATGCCACTACTTTAACTTCACTTATTAAAATGGTTACTGTATGTGGAGATTAACTGTACTCAAGATACAGTTCAGTTAGCTTTATAACTTTTGCCAAAGAAAAATGAGATTATCTCTTCCAAAGTTACTTTGTGCCCACAGCTGAGACTGCCCGCAGACTCCAAATACAAACTGACTTTAATTGGGCCATATGTGAACTAATTTAACCCACTTAAATCTGGCTGGGCTTCAAAGCCAGATGGTATTTTCCTTGCATGGCTTAGCTAAGATCTCCTCAGTCAGAGAAGCTGGATTGTCTTCTTTCTACCTCATAATCTGGCACGGCATTTATCTGTGGCTTTTCTGCAACTCCCACCCTCTTTGAATAAATAGTGAGAAACACTGGTTTTTAAAACAATGAGGTTATAGTAAATGTTGATGGAAGTCAAATTCTGGAGCTGAAAGAGTGCCCTTTTTGTGTCTTGTAACTATACTTTCATGTCAAATAAATGGAATTATTTCTGAGGAAGTCCTGTTGCAACCTGTGACTGCAGACTGCATTGCTATCAGTATTTCTGTCCATTCTATTACTCTTGTAAGTATTTTTAAAACTTATGATATTATTTTTATGCGTGTGTTTTGCCAAAGTTCTCTAACCAAATTAATTTCTAGCCATCATTTTCTGATTAGAGGTAAATATGGAAACATAAAAAGCATTATAGAAATCAAATAAGTTATTTTTTATAAAACATCCTCATTTCTCTAAATCCATGGCCTAAATTTTGTAATGTTACCAGTCATTTTGAATGAGTTTTTGGGAGCCTCACCTGAGTTATGAATGTGCCTGGTTTTGAGAAAATGCTACAAGCAGAAAATACTAAGCAATCTGAAAATCTGCCCCTTCTCAGGTATCTCAGGCAGAGAACTGAAATTTAAATACTCAAAACCACAGGTTGATATTACAAAATGTAAGATAAGTATAGAAGAAATCCTCTTCCTGATTAAATTCTTCCTCAAATTGATTGACTTCTTTAGGGATAGTATTTTACAAATTCTTAATGTAATAGTTGCTCAACAAACAAGAAATTTTGTTGTTGCTGGTTTTTTAAATGAGGTGTAATATTAAGGGTTTAAATTAGCAGAGGAATTTCCCTTGAACATTTTCTATTCATCCTACTTCCTCCATTCAAACCTCTTTGGTTTGTTTACCTCTTCATTAAACTAATCCATGTCTATCTTAGTATATTTATAGGAAATACAATTCCCTCATGCATGTATCTCAGTGTATTTATAGAAAATATCATTCTCTCGTGGATACCCTTTGCTGATGACAGTAATTTCTATTTTTAGTTGAACAACATATTTACTGAGTGCTAGTGCAAGTGTTTAGTTTCAGATTGTAATGTAGTCAAGGTTTTTTCAGCCAACAGCCTTATGGATGTATTACTATGCAGATGTCACATAACTGTGTACAATTTTTTTTTATTCTTACATTTCTGATACTTATATATCTAAAATCTGTCCACTTTCAATCACCAGAATGTGTATAAGGTTTTTTCTTGGGTTGGTTTTTTTTTGTTTTGGTTGGGTATTTTTTTGAGTTAACCTCACATCAAATATATGCCTATATTAAAAACAAAAATAATTTAAAAAAAGGAAATACCAATTCTTGATTTCATTTTATTTCATATCAGACTAGCCATTATCATGACCAAAAAATTACTTTGAGTGCTTGTCTAGGGAAAGAAGAGACTCTGTCAGTGGAACTGTCTCCCATGAGTACTTTAGGACAGACCTCCAGTGTTAAAAGAGGAGAGGTTTTTGAAGAGTTTATTTCTCTGTCATACCACATGACTAAAATACACAACAGGCCTACAGTTGCAATATGGGGAGAAGAAAATAAAAGAAAGGTCATTTTGCTACAATAATGATAACTTAATGAAAGAAAATCCTTATATCTCAGTCCAGGTCAGACTGCTTTATGGAAATGTACAAAATGCTAATATAATTTTCTGTGTGTCTTCATTACTACTTATCTAAATGGAAAAAAATCAAGTTAAGAAACTGGACAACTAATAGCCCAGATCACAAAACAAATGCCAGCCAAAATCCAACACAAAGAAAAATTTTCAGCCAATGTCCTTCAAGAAGCTGGTCATTCTACTCATACGAGGACACGAAAAGTGTAGGCCAAGCTCTTGTTCTGTTCCTACAACAAAGAGACAGGATAGAAAAAAAAAGTCTGTGAGCGATTACCCAGAAGAATGGAAAAAACAGCCGAGAACTCAGACAGAATCTGGTCTCCTTAACTTTCTGTCAGTGTCATTCTCAATGCTACTGAATCTCTGGCTATGTGACTGCAGGGACCAGACACACGAGATCTGATCCTGTTCCTGTCTTGGTCTCTAGAGCAAACAGCCAAGATTAGAACAAAGAGGTCAGTCACAATCCATCGTGACAGGAAACGCCACCCAGAACTCAGGAAGCATATTCAGTCCTAAAATTAGTGCCAGTGTCCTTAGAGAAGATGCAGAATTAGTGGCTATGTGACTGCAGACAGCAGTACCCTATACTATGGTCCTGTCAGTGTCTTGGTCAGCAAGAGACAGCAACAATCCATCACCATAGGAATGCCAGGAAACTATTCTGATAATATCTACAGCCAATATATTATCTTTGTGCCACTGTCCTTGTAGAATCTGGTGAATCTCTGGCTCTGTGCCTGCAGACCACACAGGTCAATAGTATGGTTCTATCCGAGTCTTGGTCTTTACCTCCAAGAGACAAGATCAGAAAAAAAAGGTCAGCCGACAATCCATCACTACGGGATTCCAATCCCAGAAATCTGCCATAATACTGACTCCTAAACTTTGTGTCATTGTCCTTATCAATGCTGCGAAATACTTATCCATGCACCTGTAGACCCTAGAGGCCCACGCTCTGGCACTGTCAGCATTTTGGTTTTACACTCAAAGAGACAGGATATGAAAAAACTTATTAAAAACAATGCATAAACTTGGTATTACCATACAAGAACTCACACAGACATTTCAATCCGTAACTCTGTGCCAGTGTCTTCAGTGACGCCGAATCTCTGGCAGTGTGCCTTCGGAAACCAGAGGCCAATGTGCTGATTCTGTACTTTTCTTGGTTTCTATATCAAAGCAGAAGGAAAAAAAAATAGTGGGTCAGCCACAATCCATCAACAATGGAATCCCAGGCCAAATAATCTGCCATTATCTTGAGACTTAACTTTGTGACAGAGTCCTTCTAGAAGCTGGTTAATTTCTGGCAATGGACCACCAGAAAGAAGAGGCCAAAGCGCTGGTCCTGTCCCTTTCCTGGTCTCTGGATCAAAGAGGAAGGAAAAAGAAATAGTGGGTGAGACACAATCCATCATCTTCAGAATCCCAAGCCCAAAAATCTAACAATATCTTCAACACTTATCTTTGTGTCAGTGTCCTCCCAACTGCTGCCAAATAAGTGTATCACTGCAGAAACGAGAGGCCCAAGCTCTGGTCCTGTCCCTTCCTTGATTTCGTGAATAAAGCTGAAGGAAAAAAAAATAGTGGGTCAGCCACAATTCATCACCTTTAGAATCCCAGGCCTAATACTAACAATATCTTCAACAGTTATCTTTGTGTCACTGGCCTTCTCAGTGATGCCTAACCTTTGGCAGTGTGCCAGCAGAAACGAGAAGCCCGGGGATAGGTCCTGTACCTTTATTGGTCTCTGGATCAAAGAGGAAGGAAAATGAAATAGCGGGTCAGCCATAATCCATCACCTTTAGAATCCCAAGCCCAATAATCTAACCATATCTTCAACACTTATCTTTATGTCAGTGTCCTTCTCAGGCCTGCTGAGCATCAGTGTCCCTGCATAAACCAGAGGCCGAAGCACTGGTCCTGTCCCTTTCTTGGTCTCTGGATCAAAGAGGAAGGAAAAAAAAATTTGGGTCAGTCATAATCGATCACCTTTAGAATCCCAAGCCTAATAACCTAACAATATCTAAAACACTTATCTTTGTGTCAGTGTCCTTCTCAGTGATGCCGAATCTCTGGCAGTGTGCCTGCAAAGATTAGAGGCCCGGGTACTGGTACTGTCCCTTTCTTGGTCTCTGGATCAAAAAGGAAGGAAAAAGAAATAGTGGGTCAGACCAATCCATCACCATTGGAATCCCAAGCCAATAATATGCCAATATCTTCAACACTTATCTTTGTGTCAGTGTCCTTCTCAGTGATGCTGAAGCTCTGTGTCCCTGCAGAAACCAGAGGCCCAAGCACTGGTCCTGTCCCTTTCTTGGTCTCTGGATCAAAGAGGAAGGAAATGAAATTGTAGGTCTGCAACAATACATCACCTTTAGAATACCAAGCCTCATAACCTAACAATATCTTCAACACTTACCTTTGTGTCAGTGTCCTTCTCAGTGATGCCGAATCTCTGGCAGTGTGCCTCCAAAGACTAGAGGCCCGGGTACTGGTACTGTCCCTTTCTTGGTCTCTGGATCAAAAAGGAAGGAAAAAGAAATAGTGGGTCAGA
>WUAM01000287.1:8897949-8921343 GCA_024336885.1 Actenoides hombroni
GGTGCAGCCTTTTCCTTTCTGCACCCCCCAATGTGGTGCACAAGATCCAGCAGTGGCCTTGGTCTGCACCCCAACCCATGGTACTCACTCTGAACATGGGGTGTTATCACTGCTAGAAGGAGACACTGTCGGTAAGAACAGGCTGCTGACTTCAGACAGTGTAGTGAGTTAGAAGAACTGAACTGAAAAGTAGAATCACTGAACAGAATTAGTTCTGTCCTCACACAAATCAGGACATAAAGTTCCTCCTCAGCCTCCTTTTCTTCAGACAGAAGGACCCCAGCTCTCTCAGCCACTAATGATGGGCAGCTGCACCCAGCTGCCTCTGGTTTTCAGTGGGTGGGTAAGATGATCTGCAGGTGGTGAGGAGTATCTCTGATCCCTGAGCACCTGGAGAGCTGCAGACATTGGTAACTGATAACAGCACAGGCCAGGGAGGTGATCTGGGGTTGGTGAACTAGTCTTGGTGTCTCCTTTCTACTGCTGCTTTCTGCTAAAGATAACAGCCTGATACCAAGCTCTTCTTGCCGAGGCAATAAAAGACTGGTGAGATTCCATGCTGTGTGTCCCTTGTTTTGTCTGCACTTCTTCTATGCCAGGCAGGATTGGGCCAGAATGGTGGGGTTTGGGGTCTCAGAGGTGGACAGCCGTGCAGAGCAGCTGAAGGTGTTGCAAACCCCCTGCTAAAATACAGTCCAGCTCCACTAATGCGAGAAGGGGATGCTAAGCTGCAACGTGAATGTACTGATGTAAATGGAATGCCACAGTGCTCAGGGCAGAGTATCTTCAGAGGAGAGGTTCTTTGAATACTCTGGGAGCAGATCAGGCACAAAGCTCTGCATCTTCTGTGAGCCAGCCCTGCTTGCTTAACTCCTTTCCTCTTTTCTCCAGAGTACCAAACATGTGAGGCCACACAGTCCTTCATCCCTGCATAAGACTGCTAATCCTATTGTAGGTCATGGTAAACCTCCATGGCTGCTGCCCCCATGGATGTTGTGGTGTTGGGTCTTTGCTGGGATAAGCGAAGGTGTGAAAGGAAGCTTCTGAGTCTGGTAGGTGTCCTGGAAGCTGGCCAGACCCCACCTAACCACAGTGCTTGTTTGGTTGGCTGAGGTCATGACAGCTTACTAGGCTGTGCATGGGCAGTCATCTGTTGAAAGGTGGACATGTGAATGACCATTGGTGAGCGTGAAATGTGGACTCATAGTAGAAACAGTTGGGCTAAAAGTTCTTCAAACAGGTCTCAACTATGAATCTTTGCTGTCAGAAGGAACAGATTCCATCCTTCATTAAACCACAGACTTTTATTGTTGGGTTTTGTTATTTTGAGGATCACAAAGGACCTTTCTCGTTTATTTTATTAGCATTTTTAATTCATCTTGTTTGGATAGTGTATGAAATATTAGATATTGTCAGAGCGTAGCATCTACAATTAGATGAGAATGTTGTTAAGTCTCCTTTTGGAAATTTGGCGATGTGGAAGTCAGAGGCTCAGGTTCTTCAGTGACTGTTGCTACATAGCCACAGAAGGTGACATATAACCTGGCCAGATCTTCCCCAACAGGTAGAAGCAACTTTCCTTGTACCTGTTGTTTCAGTTCTAAAATTCACATTAAAAAATAATTTCTGACAAATTTCTAAACAAATTTCTAAAATTCAAAATTCAAACAAAAAGGAGACAAAAATGTGCTCCTGTGTTTCCATCTTCAGCTTGATACAGGCTGGGAAAGACTTTTTCCATGAGTTTGATGCACCTGTTCTAGGCTTCAGGAACCAATGCTGGTCCTGAGCAGATGCAACTTTGCCTCGTAGGAGCCCTTGCCATCTTGGGTGCAATCTGGTGCTTCCTGTGCAGAAATGTGCTTTTGTGGCCAAGGAGGCCAATGGTATCCTGGGGTGCATTAAGAGTGTGATGAAAGGAACAGATTGAAGTGGTCAATCTGTGGAAAAAATTGAAACTTCGATAGATAAACCCCAGCAAGTACCCTTTTCTGCAGGTCTAGGATGATGTCAGCAGTGTCTCCATGGAAATCATGGATGAAGCAAGCAAGAAGAGTATCTCAGTGACTACAAAGCTGCAAGTGCTTGCTCCAGTATCGCCTTGAGCCCAGGGAACAAGGCTGCTCCACCAAAGTCTTCCCCTCATGGGTACCTGCCCATCTGCACAGTACTCAGCACAGCCAGAGGCGGGGGCTGGACAAAATCCTGCAGCAGCTCAACCTTCCTCTGTCTGCACCAGTTGTCCTAGGCCAAAAATACGGTCAATTTCTAGGCTCAGCCTACATGACATGGGAGAGATTTTAGCCTTGATCATCACAAGCACATAATGGTCATTTACCATCCTTGGAGAGGCTGTAGGCTTTGCATCCGGAAGAGACCTATGGATGGAGGATGCAGGATGTGGACACTGGCAAAAACCCCAAAAAGCAACTGGTAACATCAAACCTTCAGGTCTAAGCAGTGTGGCAAGGGACAAATCCAGCTTAGAGCTTATTGACCTGTGCCCATAGGTACTCAGATGGAGACTCAGGGCAAGGATGGGGAGTGAGAGAAGATCTCCGTGTGCTGCTCTAGTTGATGCTGGCACAAGCAGCCACTCCTGCACCTCCCCAGCTCTCCCTTGGTGGCAGGAGCCCACCAGTCTTGCAGTACTCTGGTGCAGGCGGGGAGGCCCAGGCTGCTTTGGGCAGCTGCCTGATTTGCCTATGCCTCAAGAAACAGATGCTCTCAGCTCCGTCATGGTCCGGACGAGAGCAAACAAGAGACATTCCTGCTGTGTGAGGGGGAGCACAGGGAGCAGAGCTGTCACACAGTGCTGTATGTCATGTCCCACTGACAGATACTGGCTGCAGCCAAGGAGGCTATAAACTAAAAATAGCCCCTTCCCGCACACACGAAATAAATAGATGAGAAGATGTATGTGTGCCCAGATCTCCACGTCCTGTGCCATGTAGTGCCCCAGCAGAGAAACTCAGCATCAAGAAGGAGGGTTCACCCACTTGCACCCTAGGAGCAGGGTGGTTGTGGCATGGCTGGTGCAAAGGAGGAGTGGCTGGAAAGCAGCCCAGTGGAGAGAGAATTTGGAGTGCTGGGTGACAACCGGTTGAACATGAGCCAGCAGTGTGCTCAGGTGGCCTGGAAGGCCAATGGCATCCTGGCTTGTATCAGGAATAGTGTGGCCAGCAGGACTAGGGATGTGATTGTCCCCCTGCACTCAACACTGGTGAGGACTCACCTCGAGTACTGGGCACAGTTCTGGGCCCCGCACTTCAAGAAGGATATTGAGGGGCTGGAGCGGGTCCAGAGGAGAGCAACGAGGCTGGGGAAGGGACTAGAAGGCAAGTCTTATGAGGAGAGGCTGAGGGACCTGGGGTTGTTTAGCTTGGAGAAGAGGAGACTCAGGGGGCACCTTATCACTCTCTACAACTACCTGAAGGGAGGGTGTAGTCAGGGGGGGTCAGGTTCTTCTCGCAGGCAACTAGTGACAGGACGAGAGGGCATGACCTGAAGCTGCACCAGGGGAGGTTTCAGTTGGATATCAAGAAGCACTTCCTGACAGAGAGGGTGATCACACATTGGAATGGACTGCCCAGGGAGATGGTGGAGTCACTGTCCCTGGATGCGTTTAAACAAAGGCTGGATGTGGCATTTAGTGCCATGGTCTAGCTGATGTAACAGTGTTGGGTCATGTGCTGGACTTGATGATCTCAGAGGTCTTTTCCAGCCCCAGTAATTCTGTGATTCTGTAAAGGTGCCAACCTGGCCTGATCCTACATCTCCATACTGCACGTCTCAGCTTGGTGTGTGTCAACTCTTGACCTTAGAATCATAGAATGGTAGTGGTTAGACCTTCAGTACCATGTGCATCTCCCATCTTCCACCACCTCTGGGGCCTGTCCACATCATCTCAGGCAGCTTCTCCTGCTGGAAGTTGTTGCTAATAAGTCCCATACAATGTTTCACCTCTGTTTTCTATGCAGCATAGAGCAAAATGGCCCCATTAGGCTTGCTGGCATCTTGATGTTGTTCTCCTGATAGCCTATTTCTCCCCTGCTTCTTCCCTTAGTCCTTCCTGAGGCAAAACTTGTGTCTTTTATTTCCAGCTAGGGAAAATGGAGACCACTCCTCATCCCCAGCCCTGAACACTAGGAAGTAAAATATAGGTGGTGGTGTAACGCCATTAAAATTGCTTTCTCCCTATGTCCCCATGTCTCTGTCTGCTCCCAGCCCAGGGGTGCTGGGTTGCCTTCTGGGGAGGAAAATCAGGGGTGAACTAGTGAAAAGGCTGTGTTGGAGCTCAAGTCGACAGATCTGCTCTGAGGTCAAGGAACCGCTGCTCATGCCAGCAATAAGAGCCCAGATGTTTTTCAATTTACACAGGCAAGCTCGCCGGACGCAGGTTAGAGCTACCAAACTGCACGTTCACCATGGTAAGGACCCCCTCTTTGCACAGCCCCCTGCCACAAAAGGGGAGGTCGGAGTGCCGAAGTGATTTAAGAGCCTTCGCTCAGACTGAAGGGTTTTGAAGGGGTCTTCGCGTTTGTTGTGTTTCTGGGTTCTAATATCAATGAGAGAATTAAATCATTACATTAAAACATCAAAACACTAATGCTTTGTTTTCATTGGCACGAACCAAAATGATCTAACTCAAAAGCCATGAAATATCAGCCCTTTTTCTTTTTTTCTTTTTTCTTTTTTTTTTTTTTTTTTCTCCCCCGATGAATAATAAGATCCCTGGCTGCTTGTGATAGTAAATTTAATAATGTCAGTGATTTGAAAGGTTTGAGTCCTAAACATGAAGAAATGTGTTTTACTCCCTCCACCCCCTGCCTTTTTCTCTTCCCCTCTACTACTGTCAGGAAGTTTTGTGGTAAATAAGCCAAAATGCCCAGACTAGAGCCTGTCGGTCTCATGTACCAGGTGAGTGCCAAACTCTACATACCCGGTGCAAACCTCCATCTCCCAGGTGGTCTGAATTTGCTTATAGCTGGGTCCTGTAAGCAGATTTAATATTTCATAAGCACTGCTCCATCTCATGCCTATATTATTGACACCACATGGAAGTCAGGAAATTGGTTCTTTCTGGGAACAGTTTGCAGAAATATGCAGCCTGTCAGCTCCTTTCTCATGGGGTGCATTAACAGAGGGGCTCGCAATTACAAGTAATGAACCTTCTCCAGATGTCTGCAGTGACTCAGCTCCAACTTTATCTTCGACGTACGAGATGGACTTGACAAGATGGATTATTTGTGGATATAATATAATAACTTTGCGAAACGTGGAATTCCCAATTATTGCAAGGCAGGCGAAGCATTCGGTAGGAGAGGGAACGCCGAGGTTTATCCACTGGATAAACAACAACAACCAGTAAAAAGGAAATATACTGTGCCATTTCCCCCTCTTGAAGCTGCAAATGTTCCCATGCTGTTTTAATTCTTCCTCTTTACGATACCGTTTATGCTACACACATTAAAGTTAAGTCATGTCTTTAATAAGATGGAAACTGGAAGTGAGATTTTGAAGGAAAAGGAGCTCAGCGTCCTAAATTTACTCCGTGCTTGGAGAGCACAGAAAAACAACAGAAAGGATGGGATATACCAAAGAAAGCAATTTTAATTGTCATCTTCTATGGAAAATTGAATCCAGTCATTCCCCACCGCTGTGAGTGCCAACGCGCTGCGCTATATATGGCTGGGTGCTTATTTTAGTGATTCAGCTGTACGGGGGGAAAAAAAAAAAGTGTAACCCAAGTGAAATTTCTCGGGTAAAGCTCTAGCTGCAAATGATGCATAGGGTTTCTTGGGTTATAAATTTTAAACTGGGCCTGCATCAAATAATTGGGACAAATCTGTTTTACTTTGGGTTTGATTAAGAGTGATAATTTCTCACTAATGCCCTCCAAAGGCAGACTTGTCAGGCGTGGATAAAGAGATGCTGAATTATCTTTCTTTTAAATCACAAGTCTCCTGGTACCCAAGTTATAAGACTGGGGTCTCCTTGGGGAAGTATTTGTATATCTTCTTGGGCTGAGCTGCAGGTTTGTTTGATGTGGATCTTCAAGATAAAATTACTGCGCTCCAGATGTTACAGTTTAAATGTTTGTACATAGGGATTTCCTTCGTTGTTGAAGAGAGGAGACTCAAAACAGACTCGATCATTCATGCATCTATTTCTAGCACATGCTTTGCTATGTTTGAGGAGGTGAATGTCAAGAGGAGCTTTTATAAACAGTCCTTTCTTTCTCAGAGCACAAGTTTGTTTACCGGGTAATGTGCAGAGCAGGCTGCTTCAGTGCTAACAGCAAACTGTTGATTTAAACTATCACGCCTCTCCCACCAGCTCCAAAAATCTCCCTTTCCTCTGAGGATGAGAAAATAAAGGTCCTACCTGTTGCCTGCCAAGGGTGAGATGTGCTCTGCCTACATCCCCTCCAGCTGCCATTGCAGCTTCTCTGTTGGCTTTTTCCAGATGTGGGAAAGGCTGAGCTCTGGGGATGCTGGAACCTGCGTGGCCCCAGGTCGTGCTGATCTGAGAACCCCTGCTCCCACCCCTGCTGCAGTCAGGCTCTTTGCTCCCCTTGGGGTCTCCTTGTGCTGTCCCCATGCCCTGCTGCTCTGCCAGCCCCCTGCTATGTGCCCTGTGTCACTGGTGTGGTGTGGGGACCTGGATGGGAATCATGAGCACAGCTGCATATGCATTTGCTGGCTGCATCCTCTGCGTTGCATCAGTCTTGCAAAGTGAAACACAGCCTGGGTATTAAATTTAAAAAGGCCAAACATGATGCCATCAGGAGGAAAAGACTGATAGGATAGGAGGAAAAGACTGCCTTGATGGGTTTCTCTACAACAAGAGCTCACTCCATATCATACCTGCAGGAGACAAGCACTGTTGGCACTTGTTGAGAAACTAGTACCTATCTGGGAAGGAACAGAGACCTTCCCCATGTGGTTTTGTGCCAAGGAAGAGACTCTTCATGGGTGTCCTCAGCAATTTGGGACAAAAACATGTCACAAAGCAGCGACAAGCATGTGTGGAGACACAAATGACTTCAAAGGGAACAAAAGAACATCAGTGTGGTTGATAATTATCAAAAGGAAGAGCCAGGCCTTTGTAAATAAGAAAAAAAAAAAGAAAAAAAAAAAAGAGCCCACTGCAGGATGGGTCCTATCCTGACGCCAGTTTTGAGGACATTGCATGTGGCAGTGGGGCAACAGGGCTGGGTCCCCTCTCTTGGATGTCTCTAGAAGTCAACATAAGGGATTGTACTGTGGGGACCAAGGGAGCCTGGGGCTAGCTCAGCAGTCGTTATCCTCATCTGGTTGTTTGCGGTGGCCTTGGCATCACAGGTGATGGCTTTGTCAGCGTGGAGATGCAGAGGAGGGGTTTAATTCTTCACTTCTTCACTAAATGGCTGGACGAGATGACCTTTAAAGGTCCCTTCCAACCCAAACTATTCTGTTTCCATGTATTAACAAACCCTGGTTTTGACAAGAATTCAGAAATTTGGGGAAGAATAGACAACCCTATTAAAGAGTGGGGCAGAGAAGAGGCAGTGGCATGAGAAACAAGGTGGTAGAAAGGAAACCTGCCTTGAAGTTGGTCCCAATCCTCTGTGCCCCACATCAATGTGGGGAAAATTTGTAAAGCCCTGTTTGAGGTGGAAGCACAAAGCAATCACACTTCTCTCCATCCTCCCAGGAAAGACGGAAGGCATCTGATTGTAAGCACCACATGGAGCTGCAAAACACACCCCCACAGCAACAAGCTCCCCTCTCTCTCCTTTTCCATGCACGCAGCTGAGCAGCTCCGAGCTGGCACTGGTGGCTGTGGATGAGGTGAGCTGGCTACATCCAGCCACCTGCGCCCAGCACACACCACAGATTCCAGCCAGAGCATCTGGGGCTCAGGCTGCCTCTTTCCGGGCACCTCGTCCCTCTCTGTCTATGGTGGTGGTCTCGGATTAGCCGCAGCATCTGCTGGTGAGCAGGACCAGCACTGCTGGCCCCAGGGTGCGAGCGGGCGGCCTGGTCGGATGTTTCCCAAGTGGCTCAAGGCGTTTGTAGTGAGAAAGGAATGTTCTTCCTGTCCCGCCCCATCCCTTTTCAAAGCCCTTCATTTCCCAGCCAGCCATATGACTCCCTTCCCAATATATTCTTCCCTTCAGCTGTATTTTACTTTTTTAGGGTTTTCTTTAGGCCGTAGTAATACAGGCAGCCTTTATGCTCCGCCCGGGAGAAACATTTCTCTGCAAAACCCTGCAGCTCACCTCCTGCCCCCTTGCCCAGGCAAGGAGTTCACCTGCAAAGCTCACGCAGGCACCTCTATGGCCTGTTCAGATACAGCCCTTGGATAAATCCCTGCTCAAGCAGGTCCAGGTGGGCTTCTGAGACTTGGGCTTTCATACGGCCTTTTCTCCCTGGAGTGGCAAGAAACTTGGTGGTTTGATGGTCTTCTAAATAGTACTGCAAAGTACTATCAGCCTTCATCCTGAGGAGAAAGGAAAGTTGAGACCATTTGGTTTTGTTGTTACTCCTGGAAAAACTTGTGCCCTCCTTCTTTGTAGCCAAAAGAAGATACACGTCCCCCAGATGAGGTCAAGGAGAGCAGCTGTGTGCAGGTGACTGTCCTCTGCAAGGTGACTTGGCGTGTGTGATGACCATCATGTTTCAATCTCAGCTAACCAATGCCTGGAGAGCTGGTCTGGCCATTGCTACAAGCTCCTGGAGTTTGATCCAAGGTTTGTTGTAGTGCTATGGATGTCAAGTCCTGGCTGGCCAGAGAATGTCTTGATAAATTGAAGGCCCAAGGAGAGTCGTAGGCCAACAAATAAGAAGCACAAGGAAGGCTGAAGACCAAGGACATATCTTTCCAAAGCTGGGCAAGGAAAGCCTGTTGATGTTGCAGTAACTTAAACTTAGCTGTGGATGACAAAAAGAGGCATTTTTGCTTTGACTAATTCCGCCTTTTGCTTTCAGCTTGTGAAGAATTTTTAAACCAAGATTTTTATGCAAGAAATTGAGCTACACTTTTGCTATTCTATACAGGCTCCCACAGAAATCACCTGAACAACATCACCCTGAAGCTCTCAGTATTGCAGTTTTGCACATGGAAAGGTTTGGTGTGTGCGGATGCTGACAAAAACAGTGGGAAAGTCACAGCCTGGACTCCAAAAACTTGAAAGCTCTGTTTTGTGATGGTTGCAGTGACCTTATATGTGTGGGAGAGAGAAATGGTTTAAACCCCTTCACAATATCGGCTCTAATTTGACTGTGGTTGCTCAAAAAGCAAGATCATTCCTGAGAGACTCCCACCACATGAAATATTCCCAGACTGCAGCCAAGGGCAGGGTTTGGATTTAAATGGGAGGGTAAGGAGCAGATTCACTCAGCTGTCCAGGGTGCATGAAAAGCAGCTTTGCTACTTCCTTGACCAATTTTTCAGCAGCTGCACATGGCCATGAGGTTGCTGGATGTGGTTTTGTGACCACCCCACCCAGAGCACTCATCTCGAATGATGGTCTTGAGGCAGTTTGCAGCGAGCTCTTTGCTCACTGGCAGGAAGACCGAGTGACCAAAATAATCTGGAGGATGCTCAGTGTGAGCTTGGAGAGAGAAACCCTTGTGCACGCACACAAAAATTGGTGTCCGACAGTGAAAACCTTGGGATTTTTGTGTCTCAGGATTGCCACAATCTGAGCACTGCCCCAGGATCAGACCCACCATGCACTAGAGGTAAGTACTTTGAAGAGAATTTTTTACATCTCCCAAAACATATACAGAGAACTGCTCAGGGTATATACCCATCTTGGCTCTATCCATACCACCTGCTTGGTCACACCAGGCTTTGCCGTGTCTCACATTGGCCAAGAATAGCTGTCAGTGGCTTGTTGGTCCCAAAGAGGACAGTCCTCAAGACCATAGTTGGGTTTTCTCTGCTGAATGGATTATTTGGTTCACTCCTTAGGTGAAAACTGACACATATGCAGAATGGGCAGCAAGGAGGCAAAACTAGATTTTGGGTAAACTCAGCCAGGGAATGATGGGGTGGAAAAATGGAAAAAAATAGAGGGAAAAGCAGCCTGGCAGTACAAGTGTAATTCTTAGGGCTAAGAACAAGCACATGACAAACAGGTATGATTTTTCTGGGAGAAGAGGATTAGGGTCACTTCAAACAGGGTAAAAAGATTGCCTGTGGTTGTGCGGGCTCCCTGGCAGTGCAGCTCTCCCTTTAAGCCACTGCTGCGTGAGACCAACACCAGACTGCAGCGTGAAGGATGGTCCCAGGTGGCCCTGTGGCTCGTGTCGCTGTCCTTGGCTGGCCGGCGGTCCGCTTTGTTCCCCGGCGCGTGGCACTGGAGGAGCAGACCTCGGCATGGCCGCACAGCCGGAGCAGTAGGACTCCCACCGTCCTGTCCCAGAACACTTTGTCCTTGGATGCTGCTCGCGGTGCGGCTGCGAGGACAAAGACCTACGAGCCAACATAAATCATCGTTTGAAGTCTGCAATGACAACATGGAGAAACATTAATGGGATCGTTTAATAAAATCCACATTGTTTCCATCGGGAAGCTGTATAAACAGCACTATCAGGGGCTGCCTAAGCCAGCCCTTGAAGGCCGTGAGTGCGTGCTCTTCGGCTCATGCTCGTTGCACGTGGAAGGAGGCAGGGAGCTGGATCGAACGATTGATTAATCAAACAGTAGTTTGGCTCTGGGGGTGGCTCATGTGGGAGCTGGGACGCTGCACTAACACACCCTTCCCTTCATCGGCAAGCTGGCCACCTTCTCCTTGAGCCCAGCTGTAGGTGAGGGATGCACAGAAGAATGCGTGACGCCTCCTGCGTGAGTTTACCCTCTCATCCAGCCAGCACCCGTGGGTCCCTCCCTGCGGCTGGTCCTGGCTGAGAGATCCTTCTCACTGCTGTTGCTGGGAAAATCAGCTCAGTTAATTGACGCCAGCTTTGTCTCTTCCTGCCCACTGTTGTTTGGGGACTGCGAACCCCCTGTCCCATCATGCCATGCTTGGAGTAAAGCTGGGTGTGGATGTGTTCATATACTTTGGCCTCGAGCCAGTACCTAAATCCAGTTCAGCTTAATTAATCTGCTCCATGAGATGTATAACAATCCAGGGGAACCAAGAAGTTCTCAGAGCCTACCCCTGGCATCATCCAGGACAATGGACTCACCTCTTGGCCAAAATTCCCTTCAGGACCGTTCATTTTCTCAGCGCAAGATGCACAAGTTGGCACAAGGTTCTTGCTGGAGGTTTGACTGATGCCTATGTGCCAACAGCTGCCTTGGCCAAGAGTCTTTTCCCACAGAGGAGCAGAGGAGTGCAGGCTGGAGAAAGCATGGGTGGTATTGTCCATATTTTTCAGAGGAACGAAGCATTTTCCTGCGCTGGCTCAGGGTGCTTGAGGAGTGCTTTGATTTTTCTGGTATTTTTAGGAGCTGCAGATCTGAACGTGGTTGCTCTGAACAAAGCCTAAAGATGGGCAGAGCTGCCAACTCACAGGATTTTATTGCAAGCTCTTTGACATTTCTTAAGTCCCAGCTCTTGGAGTCCTGTGACTAAGTGAGAATTACAGTGTTTGTTTTCTCAAATAAGGTGTGAACCCTCAGATGATCATGACAATCAACACAAAATGGGCTTTTGAAAAATATTGGGGTTTGAGTGAGTGTCATAGTTTCAGGGAGCTGGACTTGATTTTAAATATGGGAGGTTATGCTGAAAAAGTGTAATTTTACTAGCATCTCTCCACATCTGTAGGGAGAGGATGCATGGGGCATGGTAGACTAAGATCATGAAAGGCCACCCCTAGGAAGAGAGGCCCTGTAGTGATTTTTTCTTTTTTGAGCTCGTCTCCTACGACTCAGTGTGGGTCCCTTTCACCTGCAGAAGAAGAGCCATGGTAAGGGCAATATGGGCCACCTCCAAACCTGCAGCACTGCACCAAGCCTATGTGCCCTCTACGGCACACCTCTCCTCTGCTCCTGGACATGGATCAGCATCCATGGTCTGGCTGCATGTCATCACACTTTAGGTGCTTCCAAATGATCCGGTCCTCTCAGGATCCCTACAGAGCTGATGGGCAGAAATAAGTGCTCCCAGGGCCCCATCCACCCAACACGTTCTTCTGCAAGGGGGGAACAAGGTACCTTTGATTTGCCTATTTCTCTTTGATGGCTATAAAAGGAGCTTGTGAGGTCCACCACAGAGATACATGCTTCAGGTCAGAGGGTGGGAAAGGTGGCCATCCTGGCCTCACGAAGATAGCAACATGGTCCCCCTGGCTAGCAAGACACTGCTTACAAGTGTCAGGGTGCAGAGCTGTGACAAGCGTGGCTAGCAAAAATTAAAAGGATAGACAACTCATTTCCTATCTGTGAGAGGTGCAAGTCTGTGAGGTGGGACAGACCTCAGCCCCATATCCATTTAAGAAGAATCCTCAGCCATTATTGGGCCAAGTTTCTAGACCCCCATTGCTACACCTCCTGCCTGGGGAGTCCACAGCACCATCAGTGACAACCCTTCACTTATTCTGAGGACGTCTTCCTTCTCTCTTCCTCCTTTCTCATCTTAGAGCAACAGCTGAGACAGCCAGAGCCAGTGCTGATGTTGCCATCACTGCTCTTGGAACATCCTTGGCAAGGCTGGTTTCTCTCCCCTTTCTTCTCAATGCTAGCTGCATCCTTCCAGAGCCCCTCCTACACATGGAGGTCTTGATGGTCTCTATTCTCCAAAACCTCAACTGGCCTTTCAGCAAATTTAACATTTACTTCTGTGAGTCCTCGGGTAAAATCTTGTGGCCATTGCATTTTTCAGTGAGACCAAGAATCTCAATTTCAGTAGCTTCAACTTGTTCCTGCCTCCTGTAATTAATCTCACATTGGTGACCACCATCCATGCTCACTTATGGATCTAGCACAGATAGTTATTGTTATAACTTTCACTGTGTAAAGTAACCCACCAGTTCCCATGACTCTTCATGACTTTATTTAGTATTTGACTCTGTGCTGGTGCAATTTGCAACCAGATTCATGGCTCTGTTGGAGTCAGTCATGGCTATGGACACCTTATGGTGGTTCCCTTCTTTACTCTCTAATCTTCTGTATTTTTTTCTGGTCATCTCCAAGAAAATTGCTTTACATTAATCTCTTTTTCATCAGTTGTTTTTTATTTGTGTGGCAGCAACTTGCTGGGTTTTCTTCTAAAGCTGTGTGTTGTGCTCTCAGCTGTTTTTGATCAGCCAAGGCAAAATATTTAGGTACATCTATTTTCTTCTGGATTTTGCCTTTCTCTTGAATACTGAGTGCAGCCACTCTTGCTTAGGAGGCTTTTCTGTGACAGTACTACTTTCCTTCTTACGATCAATGTTTTGTATGTTAATTTCCACCAGAGTGAAATCCTGGTTTGGCAGAGTCAGGTGATTTCTGCTTTTGCATCCAGTGGAATTTCCAGCCCTATACTCTTTGCACTTTGGTACAAAAAAAAGGATCATAAAACATGTAGTGGTATGTTACTGAAAAAATAAAACAAACCAAGTGTTTCACCAGCTCTCCTGTGCTGTCATAACTGTGGTTTTCATGGAATCACAGACTGGTTTGGGTTGGAAGGGACCTTTCAGGGCCATCCAGTCCAACCCCTCTGCACCCGGCAGGGACATCTGCAACTAGAGCAGGTTGCTCAGAGCCCCAGCCAACCTCACCTGGAAGGTTTCCAGGGATGGGGCATCAACCACCTCTCTGGGCAACCTGGGCCAGACTCTCACCACTTTCAGCATCAACAATTTCTTCCTTGTATCTAATCTAAATCTCCCTCTTTTAATTTAAAACCATCACCCCTTGTCCCATCACAACAGGCCCTCCTAAGGAACTTTCCTAGGTCCATCATTAATCCTAAATACAGCTCCAAGGGACAGGACCATGCTGACAGCAAGCTGGAGGCTGCTTCTGCCTCTGCTACACCTCCCTGGTGCACTGGGAACAACACACGATAGAACAAGATGATCTTTGTGAGAATTTGCTGGTTAGTTTGTTAACTGTTTGGCAGCCTTTACCCACCCAAAATGACACCATAACTTGAAAAAGCATAAAGGAAAACAGAAGAGAGAAAGAAGAATTTTTGGCTGAATCGAATTAGCGGAATCTAATCAAGGGCTACAAACATAACAATGCTTGAATTATAACTGCATCATTATTTCTTGACTGTAGGGCAGAGTTAAAGAAAGAATATCCTGAATGAACACACCCTGGGACTGGTTTGGATTTCTTTCCCATTTCAGTTTAATTCTGATTTTTCTGACCCTAGCTCCTGGGGCTTGGGATGAGTCCAGCGTCTCTGTAATGGTGTTACTCCACCTGCAGCCTGGATGGCTGCTTGAGACTGGGTATTTTTTGAAATTGCGGCAATATCTGAAGACCCCCTCTGGGACCAGACCCCATTGTGCAAGAACATGCACCAACACCTACCAACGAGGTGGCTTCAGCTCAAAAGGCACGTGACAGCATTTGAGGGGCAGCCCCTCACCGGCTGCCTTCATTGTGCTCTCTTTGCTTCTTCCTCCTGCTAACACGGTGACTTGGATCCTCCTGCACCATGTACATCCCCACCTGTCACTAAATCCCACTTCGTGATTACGGTCTGGGTAAAAGGGGAAGCAAAAGGGTCAAAGCTGTAACTGAGGTCTTAGGATTGGTTTAGGTCTGTGTCTAGGTTTTAGGATTGGGACAAATGCGCTCAGAGAATACACCAAGTGTGTTCTGTGAGTGTAATTTCTGGATATATAGAAAAAACTCTTTTTTATGATAAAGCCAGTCAACCATTGGAGCAGATGATCCAAAGAGGCTGTGCAGTCTCCATCCTTGGAAGTTTTCAAGGCTGACTGGATAAAGCTCTGAGCAACCTAGGCTGAGCTTAGAGGCTGGATTAAGAACCTCCTGATGCTCCTTCTAGTCTGAGTTACCCTGTGATCCTATAAACACTTGTTTTTATCAGATCACTTTTAAACCACATGGACACCTACAGCTGTTGTACCCTGTCACACCTTCAGCTCCATCATCCCTAAATGTGGTGTAATCTGGCACAGTAAGTGCATGAAGCTCATCTTGTCTCCTGGCCCCAGCTGAACCATGTGCTGGGAACTTGCCTGAGCATCTGAGCCTGGAGATCAAGGTGCTCAGCTGCTGATACCCATCCCATCACCTCCTCTTCCTCTGTTCTTCTACCGTTCATCACTGCCATCTAAGTCAAGGACAGGCCCACAAGGAAGAACAAGGTAGGATCAAAGGGGTCTTCACATCCCAGAGCAGAAGGTAGCTCTTAAGACGCGTTGGTGTGGTATGGAGAGCTTGAGCTGGATGAGGACAACCTCAAAAATTGTCAGCATAGTATCTGTAGCATCTCTTTGAGATTAAGGTACAGCTGCACTAGGGAAGGATACAAGCCCTGGGAGCCATCCTACCTTCTTGGGACAAAATGTTCCAGGCTCTGAAGCAAAGTGAAGGCGTGAGTGTGAATTTATGACAATATGTTTAAAGATCTATCGGCTGTCATCCTTCCCTCAGCAGGAACGTGGCCCTGGGGCACTCAAACCTCAAGGGATTGCTTCTACATTGCTAAAATTGCCAAAACTCAGCATGAGCAGCAAAAAGAGCTGTAAAGCCAAGCCAAATAACCTTCAATAAGAGAGGACCCTGTTGATAAGAAAAGACCCTGTCTAGGGCTCTGGTGCATTTGAGGAGGGCATAGTGTATCACAGGCTGAAGAGGAGTCAGCAGTGCTCTGCTCTTTTGTGAGCAAAACAGGCATCAGGCTTGCAGCACTACACAGAAGACATGCAAAGTTATCCATCTGCTCCACACAGCCCCAGGAAGACCTCGGCTGGATATTGAATCCGGCTTTTGGCACCACACTTGAGAAAAGATGCGGACTCCTTGGAGAAGGTCCAGAGGAGAAGAACAAAGAGGAATAGAGCTCTAGAAAATATGACCTGCAAGGAGAAACTGAAAAAAGTTGGGGTTGTTTAGTCTAGAGAGGAGAAAACTGAAGGAAAACATGATAACAACCTTCAAGTATTTTGAATTTCCCCACTGGATCAGAGATAGGAAGCAGTCTGCCATGTCTGCTGTGGCTAGCACATAAAGTGATTAGGCTAAGGGCAGGGGTGACTGAGGTCAGACTTTAGGAAACATTTTCCACGGGCGAGAACTGGGATTCCTTGTGTGGGAGGTGGTGGAAACTCCATCACTGAAGGCTTTCAAGAACAAGTTATTTAGCTGTGTGTCAGGACAGACTAGGTGGATGAGAAGACCCGCAGGGATTAGAAGACCTCTTGAGGTCTCTCCAGCCACCCCTGTCCTGTGTGAATTCACAAGCTGACCTACTCTAGCTTTGTCCATGTGGATGCAAGGGCATCATCCTCTCTGCTGGAAATCACATCCACTGCTTCTTCCATTTCTCACTTAAGTGTTACCCCAGCAGCTCTGAAGAGGGGGTGAGGACAGGGCTTCCCTAAGCTCCAATCCTTCGGCCGCCTGCAGCTGATGTCTCCACACCAAGGCATGCAGAGAAGCTGGATGTTGCTGCTGAAGAGCCAAGTGTTGGAGGAAAACAGTTCTGTCAGGGGCGGGAGGTACTGTGGGTGGTTTCATTGTAGTTGTTTTTGTAATTTATGGCTGGTGAGCCTGGAGTCTGGGAGGAGTGTTCCTTTTTATGCTCTTTTGTATAAATCCAAATAAATAAATTCAGGGAGAATTTCTTAGGCAACCAGGGCCCAGCCAGCATATAGCTGTTAAGATGAATATCTGCCTCTTGGACTACACCAGAAGACCAGAGAGGGAGCTGGCAGGGATCTCAAAGCACTTTGTAGAGTGTGTTGGAAAATCTGTCAAGTTCTGTGGTGCTCCGGTGGGAGCTGAGTTGTTGGGCAAAACCGATCCCAGTGGAGAGTGAAATACGGGACGTTCCAGGCCCAAGTGTTTACCTTGAGCAAAAACTATGATCATTTCTAGAAGGAGGGGACATCCCAGCTCGTGGAAACCACACTGTTTTGTTGAGCCCTGAAATACCAGCAGTATGTTGGGCAGGGCACTCTCACCCTCCTCTGTCCCCTTGGATATGCTGGGAAGGGGAGTGAGAGATAAGCCAGACAGCCCCAGGATCCCTACATCCCCACCATGATTTTACCAGACAGAGGAAGACACCAAGGGAGCAGAGCATTGGTTTGTCAGCAGAACAGCCAGAAGGCCAACTTCTTTCGGAGGGGAACAGGGTCCCGCCAGTAAAATGTCACCGCCCAGTTGAAACAGCGACAGAATAATGGATAGGGGTGAGCCCCGAGGAAATGTTGGATCCTGAACGCTCTCAGACGCTGCCTTCAATAATTTTATGACACGGGTGTTCAGGGGAGTTTCTCCCGGAAACATTTGTTTTATAAATGGCTCATTTTCTAATTACATTCTGCAGGGCTGAGCAGCAATGAGAAAAAGGAAGGGGAAAAAAAAAAAGAAAAAGAAAATAAATAAATAAATTTTAAAAAAAGGGAGGGCCACGAGACTTGCCAAAGCTGACTTGACACACTCTTGCTGCAGCTTCCACTTTGTTGTGAATCAGAAACATCCACCAAGTGCAAGCGATAGCCCTTGCAGGAGATCTCCCACATGGGGAACTCTGCACCTGTGGGACCAGAAGTGGTGGGGTGGCTGAGATGACTTTAACAGGGATTACTCAGGGTAGGGGGTCTTCTGCTGCAGGCGGTTGTGGCTGTTCTCTGCAGGCTTCCCACCGAGCCCCATTTCCCTCCCACGCAAGCCATCTCTGTGGTCTGCTAGCTCTTGATTGAAGAGTTCGTTCACAAATGAATCCCATCGTGGAGCGGTGAAGGAAGAGTTAACCACTTCCTTCCAAAAAAATAAAGAAAAAGGCCACTATTTCCTGACATTGGGCAAGATGATCTGAGCAGCGGGGGCTCGCGGGGTGACCCTCGCCCGTCCCCTTCAAAGTGGGGCAGGGAGAGGTTAGAGCATTGCTGGCTGGAGTGAGGACCCCAACCGTCTCCTTTCAGTATGTGCCCTTATTTACAGGACTTCTTTTGGCTCGGCGCTGCGAGGCCAGGTATCCCACAAAGCTGGGCAAAGACCGACTTTAAAGCATCGCCCATAACAGGGGAGTGAGGGGAGTAAAAGGATGCGGCCCGTCTTCACGCTGGAAGGGAATCTGGTGGCCACATGTATCTACGTCCTCCGACTTGATGATGATGATGAAAGATGTCATGCTAGGAAACTCTGGAGATCAGAGACACGCGGACCACATACCGGCATTTCAACACGAGAACACAGCTTCCAGCGTCTGCCGAACCTCGGAATTTGCACCTTGTAACACTAGAAATGGACATCTGTAGACGAAAGAAAAACCCTTGTGTACACACGGCTTTTATGAAGCAAGGGGGGGGTCTTTCATCCCTCCAACACTGCGAGGGCAGCCCTGTTGCCAACTCTTCCCTTTTGGACGTGAAATGCAAGTTGAGCAGCACTCGTGTTATCTGTGTGTGTGTGTGTGCGTGCCTACGTGCATGAGTGCATGCGTGCATTATTTTGGGATTAGAAATCTTTTCCAGGCTCTACAAGAAAGGGTGGCACATGGCAGCTATTGTCCTCGCTCAGCCAGGGTGAAGTCGGGGGAGGTCACAGATGTCCTGACCATATTTAGCTCTCAGAACAGGATTAATTTAGTTTAGCTTAATTTTTTTTTCTTCTTCTTTTTTTTCTTTTCTTTTTTTTTTTCTTTTTCTCCTCTCTAAGGAATAAATTGCTGGCTGGCTTGTAGGAATGCAAGTCACAAGTTTCAGGACCAGCAAAGTTGGTACTCATCCTGCACAAAGGCTATTTTTCAGGGGAAGAGCAAGATCCTGGTGCCCTCCGGAGCCTTGGTCCTGGTGGTCCAGTTCACCCGTCACCTTTCATCATGAGGGAGTCGTTTCATACAAAGTCAGGAATTTTGGCTGGACTCTTTCTGAGCAAGCATGGCTATCTTCTCCTGACCCTCTCCCCTGCAGCCGTTAACGTGGGGGGGAAATTTTCCCCTGAGCAATTCCTTCTACCAGCTGTTTGCAAGTTTGCCCCCTTTAATGAAAATAAGAGGGAGAAAAATGTCCCAACCCAGTGACCCTCCTTCTTCTTGCCAGATGAGCTGTTCCTCAAAAACACCTGTCTGGTAAATTAGAGTGGGAATTGTAAACTCCAAGCACAGCATATTTTCCTTCGCCACTAATATATTGAAGTTGCATATGGTGCCCTAGGGGAAAGGCAATTGTTTCAAGTCAGATTTTCAAATCGTGAGCAAATCCTAGGGATAGAGATTCGCTGATTTACAGTGGATCTTGAGAACATATCACCAACCTGTGCCTCTGGTAAGAAAAACACAGAGCAGGAGCTGGGGGTATTTACCAGGACCAGGACCACCTTTCTGGCCAGGTCAATGCAGAGGATGGTATCACATGCACAGAGTCTGGAAGCAGAACCCAAGTGATTTCCAACTAAAACACAGACAGGAATTTTAACCATTATAAATAAAAAACCAGATCCCCTCTACATTCAGAAGAAAGATGGGGACAATCTTTTTATCAGGGACTTTTGTAACAGGACAACGGATGATGGTTTTGAACTAAAGGAGGGAAGATTCAGACTGGAGAGAAGGAGGAAATTTTTGACGTTGAGAGTGGTGAGACCCTGGACCAGGTTGCCCAGAGTGTTGATTGATGCCCCATCCCTGGAATTATTCCAGATGAGGTTGGCTGGGGCTCTGAGCAACCTGCTCTAGTTGCAGATGTCCCTGCTGGGTGCAGAGGAGTTGGACTAGATGACCTTTAGTGGTCCCAAACCATTCTATGACTCTATGTTCAGGCTAAGTCCAGGGAAGAGCTTTAGCCACATGCAAATTGCCAGCCCCAGTGCAAAGGAAAGAGAACTAGCAGAGAGAAACCAAGAGGCACATGGGGTCATTTTATGTCCCCTTTTTTCCTGTCCCTGTAAGCGATGAACCTGATTAACCCTCACCACGCCAGAGACAGGATTTCCCAAGCAGGATCCGTGCACAAACCCTTAGCATCCAGACATGTAAAGGCAGAGTGGTCGAGGCTTTCAGATCATTTCAGAATAAATGTTAATGTAAACAAAAAGCATTTAGATAAGCGTTTTGTCGCTCGGTCCCTTCATAGCTGGAAGAAGTGATTGTTTCAGATTTATGTGCTACGTGTTGTTTTTCTTGGCAGTTTGCAGAGTGCCGTGGTCTCCCAAGGCTTGCAATTTTAGGGATACTTTCTGATATTTAAAGAGAGCATTTTGGCTGAAGTCCACAAACTGCCTATAGTCACAGATACTAAAACTTCTTTCCAGTGACTGCCACTAATCATGCAACACTTTTGTGCTTAACATCTTGCCCTTGGGTTGACCCAGGGACTAACGGATCCCCATTCCTGTGTGCTGAGGTTGTGGCTTCCCCAAAAAACCATGTGCGGGTAAGTCCAGCAAGGCTGAGGCAGCCTGGAAAGCTGCTGCCTCTAACAGGTACTGCCTGCAGGAGTTCAATATGAAAAAGATTTAAAAAAAATTTAAATAAATGTAGGTGGTTCAGTGAAAGAAAAAAAAAAGGGGGAAAAAAATTTTATGTCTAATCATAAATATTATATATATTATCTATATATCTGATGGCTGTTCCCAGCACTATGCAAATGTTGATACACGGCAGAGGTATGAGGTAGTAAAGAGCTGGTGGTGAGACAATGAGTTTTTTTCTGAGCATGGGACGTTGGGTGGAGTTCAGCTGGTAGTGGAAGAGGACAAATAGAAGGCAACATGGAAATAATAATACTAAAGTAAAGGTAGAGAGGAACTGAGGGAAGCACGGGTGTTTTTTTAAGATTGTTACCAAAACCAGTCCAATGGGTTATTTTTTTTAATTTTAGTTGATTTAAAAAAAAAGACCTTACATTTTGTACGTGAACTTCAGGCATTTATATCCCAGATGAAGGCACTAAAGAGAAGGAGAAAACGTGGATGCTGCTCCCACCTGTCCCCTGCCCTGGGGAAACGGGGCCGTGCCACGCTGCTTCATACACTCATTACCAATCCTGCTAATTTTATTTCAGATTATTTATGTTTTTTCATGAGAGGCCATTAAATGTTCATTTGTTAAAGGCTTAACACATTCCATTACACCACAAAATTTATATTTGAAACAAAACGATGTCTCAGAGTGATTCAGAATTAAATTAATGTGACATGGACTATTTATCAATATGGCAGCTTGGCTGCTCAGGAACAAGGGATGATTTAGTGGCGCGTATGTGTGCAAACCTATGGGCTCTGCCCTGGTATTTCTCTCATACTGCAGAGGAACTGATAAAATAATCCTCCAAAGTACCTCAACATATGGTTTAGATCATCAAAGAGAAAAATACTTGTAAAAGCACAAAGAAGGAAACCAATAAACATGTACATCTTACCAGTTAACTCCCTCTGTAGGAAATGTAAACCATGAAGTATGGTGGGGTTTGAGTCAGATTCTGTCATTTGTGTATTTTTTTAATTACAGTAACATGCTGGCTTAAATTACAGTGTGTCCATTCAAACAATGGCAGTGCAGGAAGGGGGCAGGAGCTGGTGCAGCTCAGCAGCACTACGCTGATTTACATCAGCAAAAGACTGAGCCCCTTTCAGTTGTTACCCCTCTGAACCTGTGTGGGTTTGTTACTACTCCAGGTCTCACTGGGCTGGTTTAATAAGAGAAAAAAATTGTTTTATAGTGCTAAGTATTGCAGTATTATTATTTTTTAAAACTTTTAAATAAGCATGGCTTCCTTGCATATAAAAAGTAATATTTCATTTTATAGAGGAGCAAGACTAAAATCAGCATGTTCTGGCAGATTCACATCAACACTTAGATGAATTTTATCAGTTTCATATTTTTTTAAGGAAGTCTCCACTGAAAATCTTTGTATCTCTGGGATTTGCTCTACCATATAGCAGAGTTTAGGCAGTGATACTGTACTCAGACTAACCATATTAAGATTATTTTTTAAAAATACATCCACTTTGGCTACAGGGCATTTAGTCAGCAACTTATATTCAAGCACACAAGTAAGTAAAAATAAAACTCTCCCTGCATTTGCTTCCACATACCAGCATTAAAATAAAGCAGTAACTATCTCAAGTGAAGCACATTCAGACATCTAAGATATTACTTGTTAGTGCACCTGAATTGATAATATCCCAAATTACCCAAAATAAATTAGATGCATGTCCAACATGTACCAAATTTAAAGTGCCAGATAATGCTCACAACAGCACATGAGCTCAGGAAAGGATGAAATTTTCCTCTGGTGAAACTGTCTTTATTTTCCCAGATCTTTTTAGCCACATGGAAATTATTCTCATTTTTTTGAATTTACAGCAACATATCAGAAGAACTGCTCTGACACTTCGTGTTTCAAATACTTGCAAGATCTACTGTTTTGAAAGAGTATATAGTGTTCTTCATGGGTAAGTCAGCCATTTCCCAACAAATTTCTCTGGATCCTTTTATATTTTGCCATGTCAAACTTTGTGGTTATAGCTGTGCAGGGGTTATTTATGGCCTCTTTGAACATCCTCCATTTCCTAGAAGACATTGTCTGTCACCTGTAGTAACTTCGGGGAAATTTATGAAGCGCGTCGATAGCTCCATTTGTGATGATGTCACTCTCTTTAACAGCAATGACTCCTCCACTTATTGTCAATATTTCAAATTGAAAGTACCAAACTTAATCTTAAATGGATTCTACTTGGATTTCTTTCTCATCGATCACATAGATAAGCTCCATTATTTTGTTATCCCAGTCTTTTGAAACAATGAAATGGGCTTTACTCCAGGTCCATGCTGCACATCTCACCCTGAGCTCAGCCAAGCAGCCCCTCCTGTGTAACCCTCCATTGCACCCCAAGGCCAGTCAGAGATCCAGGACATGAGCCCAGACCTAACATGGACCCTACAACACATCTCTCATCTGCTCCTTTTCATTGCATCTGGTCACTAAACACACTGGTTTTAGATCACACTTGCCTTAAGTTTTTAATATGGAAGAGGGGAGATTTAGATTAGATATTAAGAAGAGGTTCTTCAGTATGATGGTGGTGAGACACATGAACAGGTTGCCCAGGGAAGCTGTGGATGCCCCATCCCTGGATATGTTCAAGACCAGGTTGGATGGAGCTTTGAGCAGCCTGCTTTAGTGGGAGGTGTCCCTGCCCATGGCAGAGGAGCTGGAACTAGATGATCTTTAAGGTCCCTTCCAACTCAAACCATTCTATGATTCTATTACTATATGATTTTATATGAAAATTGGTGGTTTTTGAAGGAGT
>WUAM01000287.1:8921443-8936903 GCA_024336885.1 Actenoides hombroni
GCTGGAACTAGATGATCTTTAAGGTCCCTTCCAACTCAAACCATTCTATGATTCTATTACTATATGATTCTATATGAAACCTGCTGGCCTTTGAAGGAGATGGGAAATTATTCAACAGAAGGAAATACAAACAAAGAAGGTTTTATCAGGGGTTTACATATTTGCCATCAAATCTACTGAAAAAACCCCATAGCTGTCCTAGGGCAACTTTTATTTACCCAGAATAACATTTACCAAAAGAAACCATAACTGTCCTAGCGCAACTTTTATTTACCCAGAATAACATTTACCAAAAGACCCCGAAGTGAGACATATAAAAGTCTCAGAGTTTAGAAGCACAAGTTCGTCATTTACTGATTTCACACCAAAATGAGGAAAATACATTAGCAGCTGGAAATCCTCCTGACCCGGGAGTTTCACCTACAATTAGAGAAAACCGACAACTGTGTTAACCATCTGCTATTTCTTTTCTGAAGACGATCAAACACTTGAGAAAAATGCTCCTTTGTGAAGTGTTGTCGGGGGAACAAGTGCATGACGTGGGTCCATATTTATCTAGGAAAGCAAATAAACCACTTGTCTTGCAAAGGGAATTAAATGGAAACTCCCGAGGACACAGATCATGTGTGAAGTCAGACGCAGGACCTGCTTCGGGAAATTCATGGCCTCAGTGTGTTTCTGTTGTGTTTTTCTTCACCGCACACCTGATGTGACTAATGTGCTTCAAATGCTCTGCAGTTGCTCGCTCTCCAGCCAGGCCACCACGTCAATATGTGCACCTTGAAGTCTTTAAATCCTCAGTCCCTTTTCACCTTTTAATATTTGCCTTGTGCAAGAATCTTGTGACAACTTTGTTTTGTTTCTGAACAAAATTCTCCAGCGCCATTCAGTGACTGTCAACACTTAACATGTATCTGATCATCTGAAGACCATGGTGCTGTAAGAAAACTGATGAGCACTTGCTGGAAGAAAAAGGGTAATTTAAATTTTTGCACTCAAACCCCAGATTCTTCATAAATTTTCTTTTTTTTCTTTCTTTTCTTTCTTTTCTTTCTTTTCTTTCTTTTTTTTTCTTTTCTTTCTTTTCTTTCTTTGGTTAATTAAGATATTTATTTATTCCTTGGTGGCCAACATTCCTCCCTCCCAGGACCATGCCCAGTGTTATGCCCTCTCCTCCTCCTCCTCCCAGCTGCCCTGATGCTCCAGACAACCCCAGTTCCAAACAATGCGGTTGTGCAGCCTTTGCAGTTTCAATCTGCTGTGAGGGAAACCCATGTGATGGTGACTGAGGTAATTCTGGTTTGTACTTTCCAGGAGATGAGGGCTTTGTGCTGGGGTTTCCATTGTTTCAGCTTCCTTCTCCTGCCAAGGAGCTGAGAACCTTTCCTGGGGTCAAGGATGCTCTGCACTCAGATTTGGAAAGGGGTTGATTTCCTTCAAAGATGAACTTTTAATGATTTGCCTGGAAACCCTGCAGGCATCATATACTTGTATACCCAATCACAAGCCAGAAAATCTTGCCATGCAGGCTGGTGATTTGCAGCTACGCTGTAGGTAGCAAGGGCAAGGGATCATCTCTTCAATTGTCTGAAAATGCTTGAGCAGTGGGTATCTCCCTATCTACCAGCTGCTGAAACTCAGGCTGCCTTCACGGGACATTGCATCTCCCCAAAGAAGGACCCTACGGCCTAAGCCTGTCCCACCTTGGCTGTTTGAGCAAACATGAGAGTAGATGGGGTGCAGTGGGGTGCCGGGCTGGGGGATGCCGTAGGCAGGTGGCTAAGGGGTACCCCATGGTACCCCAGCTGCATCCGCACCACGTGGGGGTGAGTCTGGGCATGTGTCTGGCCAAGCCAGAGGAGCACAGATGAAACCTCTTTCCAATACATAATAAAAGGAGAGTGAAGCCAGCTGGAATATCCTGTACATTAAGTGTGATGACTAACTATAGCAGATGTTGGTGCATTTGTTAAAGTTTCCACCAGAGAAGGAGGGACTGGAATATGAGCATTTGAAAATCAAAGGTAGCCCATGAGTTAGGGAGGAGTAAAGGGAGATGAAAGGGAACGGAGCTCTGGGGAGGGAAGGTGGCTGCTGGATTGGCGAGAAAGATGATGGGGGAAATTGCGGTCTGGGGTAAGGGGCCAGGGGAATTTTTCAAGGTCTGGGCAGTGCGTGTGCATGGGGCTCCTTCATCAAGAAGGAAGGGCTGTGGAGTCTTCTGCAGCAGAAGGATAAATGGCTCCATTCCCAAGGGTGAAAGAGATGGAAAATCACACGCACAGCTTTGGGCAGACACGGAAACCAGTGCTCAGGAGCTGTGCACACATTTCCCACCCCAAGCCACCACCAGAGGAAATTCTGAGGTCTCTTATCACAGCTCGACCCCAGCTGTGCTGCACCAGGACACTAGAAACCAAGGACAAGGCATGTCAAGATGTCAAGGCATCTCCTTTGCCTGTTGTGGAAATATTGTCTCCCTCCTTAAGAGGTATATTCATTTTGGTGTAGTTACACTATACCCAGGTGTGACCCCCAAAGTCACAACATCTTATGTACAGAAGAAAGGATAAGTGCATTTAATTAACGTTATTGATATGTAAAGGTAATTGATGTAGTTTCTTGTGAGTACTGTTTTCTGAGGAGTGTCTATCCAGCAAGATGAGCCAATTCCTCAAAAACACAACATGAGCTTTTCTGACTGATCTCTCTTTATAACAAAAAAGTAAAATGGATTGTTGAGTTACTCAAAAAAATAAAATGTATTTTACAAGAGGGTTAGAAAACATTTTTTTGTGTGTGTGTGGCTCAAAAGAGACCGACACTGAGCTATTTTACCTGTTTTGTTTGGTTGTTTGGGTTTTTTTTCCCCAACACTGTCAAGATTGGGTTGGAATATTTTTTTTACAAAAATAAGATTATGTATTACAGAAAACAGCTTCCAGTGAGCAAAATTAGCCATACAAAGAAAACTGCAGTTTTATGGACATTTTAGCAAACTATTTCTTCAAATTCTGTAAGTAGCTTGGTGCATTTTTAAGGACAAAAGCTCAAGAGCATAACCATCACTTGACTTCTACCTGCTCTTTCACCAGTTGAGTATTTTGCTAGCATAGATCTATTGGCAAATATTTCAGTCAAATTCAAGAAAAAACTTATCCCCCGAGAAAAGGCTAATGCACATGGAGTAGAAAGCACCCAAAAATAATTTGTTAATATGACTGAGCACCTATCCCAACTGATTTCTCCCCCCTTTAATGTTAAACTGATTATAACATTATGTATCAACTGATGTATGAAGCAATTTCCCCTCAGTATTTAGTAATTGCCTGCTGCGGGTCTGAGGTAACAGTTTCTCAGATTTATTCATCCAAGTGTTCCCCTCTGCACAGAGCAACACAACTCAAAGTTTAAGTTCCTTATGTAGAAAATTATAAAAGGTAACAACTAGAGAATACATGTAAGTGATCTAAGTGTTCCTGAGGAAAACAAAACAAAACAACTTTCTAGTTATTCCACACAAAATGGTAATTTGTCTGTTACTTGACAGTATATATATATATATATGAATAATTTCAGCAATACCAAAAAATCCCAGTGTCTCCACACACAACAAAATAAACCCAACCCCCCCCAAAAATCCAAAACCAACCAACCAACCAACCAAAACCAACCCACCAAACTAGACAGTGCCAGCAGTTTAAGTTAGCAACTTAAGTTTCTTTCATTGTCACCATGATCAGGTTAAAAGGCAAGGTGGATGATCAGCTCTGGTTAAGACAGGTTCTTCTTCTAGCCCAGTGGGTTACACTAAGAAAATAATATTCACTTTGGATACAATGCAATATTTCCTTAGCCTTTCCTTGGCAAATGAGCTGAACATCAGGGGGGGAAAAATAAAAAATAAAAAAAAGCCACCAAGATTCAGCTTGGAAAAATGGAAGTTCTGGAAGACAGATTAAAATAAATGAAATATCACTGGCTTGGCTAGCAGCAGCTGGGGGAGAATGAAACAAATATTGGTATGACATAAATCCCGAGGAATTGCAGAGCTATAAGGAAGGGCTGAAAGTGAAGAAGGTAAAATTTTGGCTGTCTAGCCATAAAAGTTTCCTGGTGCAGATACCCATTAGTGAAACGGTCTTACGAGGAAATGGTGAAGGATATATAACGTATGACATTTATAACTAGACTAAACAAAAACTACACAGTCCTTTCTTCACAGAGAAGTTCCCCCAGAATCCACTACTAGATCCCATGTAATCCTATGTACAGTGTGAGCAGCCACGTTCCACCGTAGGCACAACCCCTTTTTCTCTTGAATCACAGCCTAGCCAAACCTGTTCTTTGAATGATGTTGAACTCTGACCAGAATGGTGTGAGCTGGGGCTTCATCGCAACCAGCCCTGAAACAAAATATCTCCTTGGTACCAAGTCAGGCTTTGTTATGAGTAAAAACCTGCCAATAATGGAGCAAGGGTGATTCTACCCTTCTTGGTACTTTTGCACCAAAGTTTGAAGCATGATGTGGTGGGATGACCTTGGGTTTAAGCCATGCTGGAAACCTCTGAATGTCTTGAGATCTGCTAATAAGTTGGCCTTTCACAACAGCAAACATGATTTCAAGCCTGTCTTCACATCTCTGTATTTAACTACCTGTTTCCTCTCTCTTGCTAATATTTATGTTCTCCTTGGTTTAAGGTCTCATTACACCCCACCACTATTGGACCTGAGTATGCTCACCTGTACCACATCTCTTCTGTGACCTTTCTTTCTCCAATTCCTAGTGGAGTGAGTAGGTGTGTTTGCTGATGTGACACCATTTGCTCTGTGAGGGTGAAGATGGGACAGTTCCCCTGCAACAGAAGGTTTGAAATTTCCTTGATTCATATCCATCCTCTTTTTTTCTACTGTTCAAGTCCTGGAGAGGGATATATCCAAGGTGACCAATATAACTGTGGTGTCCTCCTCATTGAACACTGTTAGTAATGTAATGATGAGATCAGTTGGAAAAGGATAAGCCTGAGTCCTACACCACTGATGCTGGTGGTCTTCTTCCACAAGCCTGTCTCCTGTTAAATGTATCGCAACAACTTTTATTATACCTGAAGGCCTAAAGTTTCTTTCTGTACAGAGTTTGGAAGTAACTTTTTCCTCATTTTATCCTGCTTCCTGGAGGATTTTTTTGTCATCAGAAACCAGAGGTAACATTTTCTGAGGAGGATTAACTTCTTTGGAGCTATTTTTTTCTGAAGTTTTTTCTGATCTGTAATAAGAAAACTTGGCAAAATACTGGTGGGCAGCATACATGGTGTGGCCATTTGAGAGTGTGATGCAGCTGGAGTGGCTCATGTGAGACTGTCCCTGAGTGACAGGACAGTTTCTTCTTCCAGGTTGTGCAAGGTCAATGACCAAGACTAAAACAGTGGGAAGCAGAGACATGAAAAGCACTTCATCGGTCAGCTGCAGCTTCATTTCCTTCCTGCTTTGCCAATGAGTTTTCCATGACAGATAGAGAAACTGTGTCACTCTGATAACCAGAACAGATAAGCACATGTATCTCCCCTGGCCCAGCACTACAGCAAGCTGGCCTTCACAAATTGCTTTTGTTCATAGCTAAAGTGAGATTTCAGCTTCCAAAATCATCTTTGTACACAAAGGAGATGAGAAATCAGCTTTCTGTGACACTGCCAGTTCAGCGTGCGGCGAGAAAAGCATGCCTCCTGAAAGCTAGGAGAGGCAACAAGGCCTAGCTGTCTATTGTCTTGCAGTTGCTCAGAATTTTTTTTTCTAGCCAGAAAGAATTGCATTTTTTATGGTGACTCCTCTGTATCCCAAGGGGCAGCAGTGGGAGAAATGTTCTCATTCCTTGAATATTATTGTACTGAGGTTCCCTCTGTCGCATGTACTCATAAGTTGGTAGGACATCTCTCCATGACGCTGGCAATTACACCTCCTTCAAGAATGGATGGGAAAAGTTCTGTACTACTCATCTCCTCAGGAGTACTGTTAAATATGAGTTAAATACAGACCCAGGCTCACTGGCAGCTGGAGGAAACTCTGACGATAGCTTTCAAACATCAGATGCATTTCACATTCTCTCTGTGTGATGGGGTCCTCAAACAACATCTCTTAAAATGGATGGGGACAGCTAAGTGGTGTTATTTTGGTTGAATCCAGTTTCCACGCTGAGGAAAGCTCCTCATGAACTGATTATGACAAACCCAGTAAGTGTTTGTGTAGAGAAAAGGTGTCTGTATTAAGGTAGGAGCTATCTAAAGTAAAAAGCCAGTGGAAATTCTCCTGCTTTCCTCCTGCAAGCTGGAACTGGTGAGTTCCTACTCCAAAATGTCCTTCTTTGGGATCACTGCAATGTTTTCCAGTACTGGGGCTGGTAGTACAAAATATAACCCCTCACCTGGGCTGCTAGCCACCTCCCCCAAAAGCCAGTCCACTGGTGACCCCATGTGTGGTCACTCAGTCCCAGTCCTTCCAGGATGGAAAGTTCTAGGAAGAAAACCATATCCCCCTGTGGACACTGCCCAAAAAAAGATTAAATCCGGGGCCATGGTGTTCTCATAAATATGAAAAACAGATCATCCTAAAATTTATGGCTTTCTGACAATTTAAGTTGGCCTCTCTGTGCCAAATGGCCACCAGCCTAAAGGTAAATATTGGGATAAGAGTTGATGCCCATCCTGGGCAGAAGCCTCTGCTGTCAGGGTTGCCAGGTGATTTGTTTAATGGGTAACCAGTTTGTTTCTTAACACCTTCCTTCAGCGTGACAAAGAATTGCAAAGAACTACTGCCAGTGTTTGTCATAAAAGAGACAAAGCAAATTGTTATCATGTCCCTTGCCACTGTCATTAGGCAGTGTACTATGACATGATCCCAACAAGCTGCCCTGCTCATCTGGGGACCCCAGGGCAGAATAGGTGCCACCGGTCAAATTCTCCAAAGCCACTTTCTTAACACCAAGTCTTTCACCCATCTCTAAATATCAGCCTGTGGTTGGTGCCACTATTGCCCTCCACCATAGGGAAAGGGCAGCGTCCTGAATGATGGCATTGGTTGGGGTGCAGAGGGACAGGGCATTTAGCCATTAGCGTGGTTAGAGTGACAAGCCCTTCCCTCGTTTCATTAAGCATCCAAATTGCTGACATTCCTGTTAAATGCTAAGTGGGGACCTTTTCAAGAGCAGCAGCTTGGTCAAGATGTTCAGGCTTAATGAGTTGATGCAATTTGGTCCTTGACAAGGAAATTACTTTTCAGTGAGGAGGTCTCTGGTGTGAGGAATGTGTTGGGCTGTTCCTTGGGCAAGGGATGGACCTGGGTGTGTGGGACAAGCATGGGAAGAGTTCAAGGGAGCTGAAAGGCAATCTCCTAAGGCCGTAGTGTGTCGTCTTCCCAGAGATGGCTGGGCATGGGGCAAAAAAAACCCACAGGGACCCTTTGGTGCCAAGACTGGGGTCTTTCTGGTCCTCACACAGTGGATGAAGGGAGTTTGGTGAAAAATGAAAGGAAATAAGTGGGGGAGGCATTTCTCATTTGGACTTAGACAGTTGCAGCTAAAAAGCAGTCATGGCTTGGACCCTGTCTTATGGTAGGGTGGCTCTGGAGCACGGTGATACCACAGATGCTACACAGATGGCACACAGGCCAGGTGAGAGCTCCTGATGATTTTCATTACTGCTTCAACAGCCAGAACCTTTGCCTTGGGGTGTTTTTCTTTTGTTGTTTGGTTTGCTGGGTTTTTTTGCCTTGTAATATAAATACCTCCTAAAAGCAAAGCACTTTTTCCATCCCTGCTTACCCCTCTCCTCATAGGCATAAATTCAGCTAGGGCTAGGGAGACAGAGGGGAGAAGCTCCCAGGTGACTTTCAGGGATGTAAAAGGGGATAGCAACTCAGGTGTTGGTGGCAGATAGGTCTTAGATGTGGCCCTGGGTGTTCTGGCAGACAATATAAACTCACTGAGTATCTGAATAGTTGTCTCATGAGTAGAACATACTGAGTACCTTCATTATCACTGCTTTCCTCCGGGAAAGAAGGAATATGGGAAATACAGGAGAACAGCTCTGATGTCTCCAAAGCCTCAGATAATTCCTGTGTCAATGGAGAGCTGGAGTAATGGTGAGGGGGGTTGGTTTTTCTCCACCATCCTCTGGATTGAGACCTGGAAGGGTCTTAACAGGAGAGTTTTAAAAGGCTCTAAACCCCAGGATTTATGCTGCAATAGCTATAAAACCCACCAGGATATATGTTATAGAGCCAGCTAGTACACACCTTGGGTGGTGAGATGCATTAAGGCCATTGCTGTGTGGATTAATGTCCCCATAAAACATGTCCCGTTGTGCGACATTGTTGTGAGGAGAATGAAGCAATAACTCTGGGATGCACCAAGCAATTGCCCGCCCCAGTTCTGTGCTTGCAGATGGATCCACAGCCTGGGGCTAGAGGCTCTCAGGGCTAATACAAAACATTTGCTATAAAGCTGCCCCTCTCTTCTTATCCAATGCCCAACAGCACAGCCCAGGGCTCCTTCCCCAATGGCTGCTCCTCTTTCTATATCTGCCACACCACCAGCATCCCTGGTCCCCATCCAGGGCCGCGTGCGTGGCCAGCTCGAGGCAATCCTTTGGCAGGAGGTTATGTCTCTGGGCAAGCCCAGGCGATGGCAAATAACAGGTTTGGCAGGGCTGAGGGTGTAAATAAAAGAGCCTGACTCAGCCAGGGCTGCTGAGCGGACGCCACAGAGAGCCTTGAAAACTGGAAAGTATTATATCATTTATTAATAGGCATTTATGTTACACTCCCCACCAGAGTGTGCGTGTCCCTGATGACAGAAGTGCTTACTAGTGCTAATGAGGCAGAACGGAGAGGAAAAAATGGCCCTGTGGGTCGGGGACTGGCTGGGGAGCCGGGAGATGTGAGCTCAGCTCCTGGCTCTGCCGCCGCCTCTGCTGTCAACCTTCAGCGGGCTGCAGAGCCTCGGCCGGTGCCTCCCTGCCAGCTCCGGCAGATGGGGATGCTCTGCCTTTACCTGTGGGTTTCAGGCAGGTAATGACTCCGTAATTAACGACGGGGAACAATTACTTGGGATTCACCCACGAGCTACTTTTTTTTTCCCTCTCACTTCTCCTGCAAGTATTTCCAGGACCAATGTCCTCTCTGTCTCCCTTGTGCTTCGAACCATCACAGAAAGGGTTTTTCTATAAAGGTGCAAATGCAAAATGCAAAGGGGAGATAAGTGAGCAGGAGCTGCACCAAGGCTTTCACTGTCCTTTGGCCACCCAGGGCTAAAGACACCTTCTCAAGCTTCCAACATTTTTTCTCCCAAATAACAAATGATAGGACAAGAGGAAATGGTCTAAAGTTGTGACAGGACAGGTTTACATTGGACATCAGGAATAATTTTTTCACCAAAAGGGCTGTCCAGGGCTGCCCCAGACTGCCCAGGGCAGTAGTGGAGTCCCCATGATCCCTGGAAGGATTTCAAAGCTGTGGAGATGTGGTGCTGAGGGCCACGGGTTAGTGGTGCCCTGGCAGCACTGCATAAATGGTTGGACTCGATGATCTTAAAAGGTCTCTTCCAACCAAAATGAATCTATGATTTCAATGGCTCACCTGGGAAGGATGTACTCCAGGGGTTTGCTTTTGCCTTCTGGGTGTAGCTTGACAGACAACACACTAAAATATCCCCTAGAAATATCCATCACCACTTCAGGGCTACAGACATGAGCCATGCCTAAGATGTGTCTAAAGCACGCCAAGGAGCACTGATTCATGCACCTGGAAAGCCACGAGAGAATAATTGTTTTTCAGATGGGATCGCAGATCCTTGTAAGGTATTTCTGGGTGCTGTTTTACAGCCTAATCCCAAGATAACTTTAGAGTCAACAGAGAGCCCATTAGCAGGCTGGGATGAGAGAGAGCACATTGTTTGGAAGAGCAGTGGGATGGGTGGTGTTTGACTTACAACCACAGCTTGAACAGGCTATGGTAGTGTGGGGTTGCATCCCATCTCAGAAAGGGATGCTCTAGGGCTCCCACTTTGGTCCATCCCTCAGCTCCAAAGGTTCTTTCTTTTCTGTATCTCTGGACCGAATCCTCCTAGAGGTGTTTGGGGTTGGGACAGAGAACCTGGTGCATGGTGATACTTCTCTCCACAGACAAAATGCACGTGCAGTGTCCTGGGGAAGGTTGCAAACAATGTGGGAAGGCTCCTAAAGGACCACAGCATGGCTGCTCTTTGTTGACCCACCTTGACCTGAGCATCAGAACTGCATGACAAGATGTGAAGGCTTATGCTATAACCACTGGAGATATCCATCAGCCAGGCTGCGGTGAAATTCTACATCTTTCATTTTCTCCCCTTCCTCAGAGTGGCAATGTCTGCTCAGTACATCTTACGAGCAAAAAAGCAGCTGAAGCAGAACAAATATAAACTGGATAGCTGAAACAGGAGCAGAGAGCACAGCTACAGCACAGCTTTGTATAAAACCTCATTCCTTACTGGTAGTAAATAAAAATAGTTTGGGTTTTTTGTTGGTTTTTTTTTTTTCTCAGTGACTCACAGCACAGACATTGCATGGAAAGGGCACTAGAATCAACAGCCAAGGGAAAAAAAAAATACAGAAATGGAAAAATTATCATCACAGTGCATTTTTCCCATTCCCCTTTCATCTCTTACACCTGTGTTTGACTTCAGCCAACCTTACATAAATCCTTTAAACATCTGTCTAAGTCACTTATGAAATAAGCCGAAATGGTCTCAGCCAGGCTAACAGTTCATTCTGCTGGATATTTGTATGTTTAAACCCAAACAGGTTTGGGGGTTTTGCCAAGCCAGGCGGGCAGCAGGCTTCCCATCAAACCCCGCTCATTCAAAATGTTAAAAACTGTTTGTGCCAGAAGTTCTCTGCAGGCACCACCTTATGAAAGACCCTATTTATAGCTGTGAACTTAAGACAGAGGCAATGAAAGTTTGCTTGAGTGTAGTGGCTGACTTATAAAATCACACTGTATGGAAGATCATTTTGCAGTCTGAATGTACCTAGTAGGGGATGAGTGCCATGGAGTGGGAAAACAGGAGTTTGGGATAATCTTGGTAAGGTGAAATCCTGCCCAAGGGGTTAGTGTTAGTTAGTGTTGATTGTCACATCCTCTGAATGGCAGAGGATGGGATGGATGTGGCCCTCACCTTTGCCAGGTCAGGGCACATGGTTGTGACCATGGTTATGACTTTGTGCTAATACAAGACAGGGCTGTGCGTGTTGCTCGTCCCCTCTTACGTTTGGTTGGTGATTCTTTTGGGTGATTATATCTGAAAATCTCTCTACAGTCACCATCTCTGTTGACTGGAGAAATTGATTAAAGTTGCAAAGATAATCCCTTTCCATTTCACCTTCCTGCACTTCACTGAGTGTCCACCAAGGAAGACCAGAAGTCACAGGGTGGTTTGGGTATTTGTGTCATCACTGATATATTGACCTCCTTGAATTGAGAGTACTTCTGCTGCGGCAATGAGCTAGCTCTACAACTGGTCTGGCCCTTCCCAGCTCCATGCCAGGGTCTGAGGCTATCTAAGTCTATCATGGGACTGATTTGATATGAAAATACTTTGAAATCTTCAAGGTTAGTCCTTGGCTTGGGGGTGCTGGTGCTGCTCTGCTGGAGTCAGTGGGACCACAGGCAGTGATTGCAGTGGGGTGCACACAGTGCCATCAAGCACATGCATCCTGCATGGGGAGGGAGAGGTTCCTGAGCATGCTGCCCGCTTTGGGACTTCAATAAGTGCCAGTTTGCCTCCTCAAAGTGCCCTGGCATTTTATGGCCCATGTTCAGCACTGGTCCTGCTGCTTAGCACAAGTGCAGCCCCCCAAAAAAGCTCAGACATACTTTCAGCTTAGCATAGAGAATGAAAACCAGAGATTGCCAAGGCAAGGTCTCTGGCTCTTGTTGATTTACTGGTGAGTTTAGAAGAGAATGTAAGGTTTTTCATTCAGGGGCAGAATATATTTTTCCCTTGACACAAGTCAGAAATAGCAAAAGGGATTTGTTTAAACACATCTGATAAAAGTCTTCCTTGGGTTGTGATCAAGGCGGGTCAACTTCTGTGTTGGGTTTATCTCGGCTCATGAATTTAGGCTGTCTGCTCACCTATGAATTGGTTTCTATTTCTGCAAAAGTACCTGCTACTCACCAGTATTTATTGGATGTTTGTCATGTGGCTTATGATGAGCTCTCTGCTTTATCGTGTGTATCCACAGCAATGATTCTTCAAAAACTAAGGATGTTTCTCTTCCCCTGAGTCAAGATGTTTTCTTGATCCACAATCCTGACATTAACTATCTCACAACAGTTCCATAGAATTTTAGGACTCTTATTCTAGAAATCAGAAATTAGGAAGAATTCAAATCACTTGCTTGATGTCACAGAGGAAGAGCTGCCAGACAGCCACTAAAGGTCAGTGTGCTGCTATCTGAAAGATCTTCAGCGAACAAGAGGAGCTGCACCAAAAGCCACTCTTCACACCATGACTGGCTGGCAGGTACCCTGTTCTTCTGGACACTGCTCTGTGAGATTGCCCCTTTAAGCAAACAGAACCAGTAACAACAGCTATTGTGTTTGAATTTCATGTCTCCTTGCTTCAGCCTCCTTGATAGTTCATGAAGTTGAAACAAAAGGGATTTTCCTTTTGTGGAATTAGGGTGCTTTCTAAGAATAGGAAGGAGTAGGACTCCACTTCTTGTGAAGTGTCCTTCTCTGGAAACTCTCAAAACTCACTCCTATGCAATCTGCTCTAGTTGAACCTGCTTTGGCAGGAGGGTTGAACTAAATGATCTCCAGAGGTACCTTCCAACCCCTACCATGCTGGGATTCTGGGATTCTGTAGTCTGAAAATCATACATATATCTCCGTTTCTTTTTCAAGTGGGACATACTCTATCTTCTCTCTTGATTGATGTGAGCACATAGTAACTGCCGTGTTTGGGAAGGGAATTACACACTCTTTTCATACTGGACTTTGCACTGTCATCCTTTCTGTGTCACCAGGCAGTCACACAGTATCTGCTTTTGTTCCAGACTTCACTAGCCTTTGGCACACTCTGCAGTGACATGATAGCACCTCCTGAAGGTCTGAGTATTCTTACATGTCTTCTTCATGACTGGGTTTTCCTAAGCTTTGCATGTGAAATGACACAGGAGAAGACAAGATGGAAATCAGAGTCTGCAGGCAGTGGATTTGATTATTGACAACATCAGCCTTATCAGACTTGGCTGATATACCTCATTAATCTTATGTAGTCTCTTCTTAAGTCAGCAGTATCTTTCTCTGTGTCCTTTTACAGGAGATGATTTAGCATTGCATGTTTTCTCTTGAGGGTGAAGGCTCCACTCAGGTCTTCTGCGCTTCCAGACAAGTGGTGGGGCTGGCTTGCACCAACAATGGAGCCATCTGACAGATTTTTATTAGCAAGATGCTTCATTTTGCAGAAGACTGGCAGGTAAAGCCCACCTTCCCTGGGTGGTCAGAGATGTTAGGAATCAGACTATCATAAAACCCAGAAAGTCTCAGTGTCCTGGTTCCTTCACACAGTGAAAAAGAAAAGTACATTGGCCCAAAGCTCCCCAAAAATCACTTGAGTGGAAGTGCCTACATTAGTTGAGTTAACCTATGTCTATCATGAAACGCAAACAAGAGTGCTTTCTTCAGAGGCAGGTCAGATCTTCACTCCTGGCAGGTTCTAGCATCTCTTATAAAGAAATTCTTTACCGAAAGAGTGATTGGGCAATGGAACAGGCTGTCCAGGGAGGTGGTGGAGTCACCATCCCTGGAGGTGTTTAAAAATTGAGTAGATGTAGCACTTGAGGCTATGGTCTAGTGGTTAGGGAGATGTTGGGATGAAGGTTGGACTTGATGAACCTAGAGGTCCTTTCCAACCATAACAATTCTATGATTCTTGATGAAAGCAGGTGCTACAGGCAACTCAAATATTGCTTCAGATCTCAGTTCGGTGCTCACATAGAGAGAACCCATGTCTCCATGACTATGGCTAGGGAGCATGGGAATGTAAGGAAATGAAAATCAAACACAGGTAAGGTTTGTTTAGTTTGTTCTGATTTTTTTTCTGTGACAGTCAGAGGAACCAGTAACTACTTTTCAGCCTTGTGTGTCTGAATTCCTATACTCTCTGTCACAGTCACCTGAGATGCAGTGTTACTTAGTGGGGTTCAAAGAAAGATCAAAAGTGTATCTAACAAAGTCAGACATCAACTGATCCTTCATACTACACAGAAGAAAAGAGGATAGGAGGCATCTATGGTATTGCATTCAGGCACCTACACAACACTAAATGGGACTTGGAATGGTGTAAAGGAATAAAATTGAATAAAAGCAAACCTAGAGGGACCCACTGTTTGGTGAAATCCTTTAACAGATGGCAAACGTACCAGAGAAACTAGTTATTTCTCAAGTGCTTTATCCTATGTTCCTTGGGAGCACTATGATTACCAGTCACAACTAGAGATGTGACACTGCAGCTGAAGGACTAGTGCCCGGTCCCATGTAGCTGTTCCTTTAGGAGCATGTTGAGATGACTGGATGATCAGAAAGATCACAAGACAGAAAACCTGCAGTGCTGGATTAGGAGCTGCAGGAGCAGGATGAAAAATAGACTTCTTTTATTTTTTATTTTTATTTTTTTTGAGACATCAGTAAATATATTAAAATGTAGGATAATGTAACAGGGAAACACTGGCTGTTCTGGCTTTCCTGAGAACTCCCTGCTCTCCTTGTTCTCCCAAGCAGCATGTTCTTTGTGGTTTATCCATACAGTGCTTCTAAGAAGGATGTTGCATTCCTGGGAGATGAGATCGCTCCAGGACTGGTCCAAGGGAAAGGGGTTTGTAGGTGAAGGATTCAGGAGTTCATTTTGCTCCCAAGCCCTGGAGCAACCCAAGGTGAGTCACCACATCCTTCTGAACCTTGCCTTTCCTTGGTAGAGCAGAGACTACCTTTTTTCGTTCCTCAAAGTTGTTGGTTTTTGCTGCATATTTGCACAATGGAGAGCTTGATTATAGCTGGAAGCATAGTAAATAAAACAGTGAAACAAGGAGCTTGTAAGGGAAAGAAGAAGAAATTTAGCAAGTATGACTTTGGGCACTTATAGTTAACACACTGGACTAAAAATTTTCCAACTGGCATCACTATCAAACGCAATAACAGCAGCAAAAGCTCAGATTTGCAACGAATTCTTTTATTCTTGAGTTAGCTGGGACTGCTGGAATGTGCCATAAAACTAGACAGGATAGAGCCCTGCAGTGCCACCAAGCGTAGCCTATATCTTTGCACTTCATTGAACAGGTCAGTTTAACAGGTCTGTGCTGATTAGGTGTGTGAAAAAAAACCAAACCTCCAGCCAACAAATAATAGGCAAACCCCTTGGTGCAGAACC
>WUAM01000287.1:8937003-8950644 GCA_024336885.1 Actenoides hombroni
GGGGGGGGTCTGGGGGGGGCGGGGGGGAGGGAGTCTTGGCCGCGGGGGCGGGCAGGGCGGGGGTGTTTGGGCGCGGTGGGGAGGGCGGGAGGTGGGTGCAGGTTGAGGGAGGGGAGGGCTGGGGCATCTTGTAACAGCCACATGAGCTTTGGAGGGGATGTGTAGATTAGGAACTGGGAGGCAGGCCCATTTGCCCCACGTGGTCAGCTGAGCCCCAGACAAGACAGCCCACTGGAAAAACTCTGTGAATGAACATCCTATACCTCGTTTTAAAAATACGCTTCTCTTCTCAGCCCATCTATATCACAAAGTGATTTTTCAGCCCATCTGTTTAGTGATTAGGCATCACTGTGGATGCAAAAGGCCCTGCCAAAAATGTGAACCAAGTGCTGTGGTGCAGACCTTTTCTGTATTCCAGCACAATTTCCTTCTGTACTGATGCTCTCTTAGTTGAATTACTTTGTGGTGTCAGTCCTGCGGCTCTTCAAGGTGCATCCTGCATTGCAGCATCACCAGGCACAAGTCCTCATGGTGTGGCATGGCTGTCCAGGCTCTGGAGAGACCAAAACCATCCATCTCCCTGTGTGCTCTGATGCCAGCCCATGATCTTGCTTAAGTTGGTGAGAGAATGATCTCCCTTAGACATCAGTCAGGTACTAGGTTGCCTTTGCCATGTCCCAATACACAAGCGAATGGATCATACCACTCTCTTGTCCTAGGTGTTGAGCTGGTTTTCGGAGGGAGAGAGAAAGAAGCATTGCCTGACAGAGAACCAGCAGATTGTCCAGAGAAGGTTCAGCCAACAACTCAATATTGCTCTACTCGACACAGCCTCTCCCCATAGGAAAAGTTCTTCCTGTGTTGTGAGGATACCTGTTTAGGTGCAAACAGTGAATAACAAAGCAGCAGTAGCTCACATGCACAGATCCTGGGTTTGGTAACATGAAGAGCACTCCATTCCCTTTATGCTGATCTTTTCCATCTGCTCTTTACTGCCTGGAAGGTATTCCCATGTGAAAAGTAGCTCCAGCCTGCTGTTTCCAAGCCTCATCCAAAAATTATGTCAAGCATGAACATTTTATCATTAAGGGCACTAATACTTTGCACATACACAAAATTTGTCTTCTGATTATCCCCAGCTTGTATTACAATGCATTTTGTAGGCACTTAGCCAAACATTTTACCTTTAGTCAGATATATGACCTGCTGTTTTGGAGAGATTGGAGGCTGGTCCAAAGCTTATTAGATCAAGGGGAGCCTTTATTCTGGTTTAGCAGAGTTTGGATCGTTCCCTGAAGACATCACAGATGATCTGAATTATCAGAAGTGATCCTAGGCAGTTGCAAGTAGGTAGAGATCAGTTTGCAACTGCCAAGGTACCTGAAGAAGTTGGATCAGGTTGTTTCAAATCATCTGATGAGAATTAGCTCAACTTAATCAAATCACAAGGCAGCTGGAAATTCAATCTAAACTAGAGGAAATAGGTTTATGGGCTGGATGGAAAGCTAAATATACTAGAAGAAAAACAAACAAGCAAACAAACAAACTAAAAAGAAAGAAGATCCATTATCTGGAAAATGCAGCTAAACAAATTCTGACCAGGAACAAGGTGTGCACTTTTTCTGTTTGTCTAGACTGAAATATTTGCAGCTATGTGGAGCTTCTAATGAAATTATGTCTTTTCAAGGGAGATGCTCTATGCTTCCATGCTGGGTTTACAACATGTGCTTTGCAAAGTTCTATTTAGCTGATCACAGTGATTCCTTCTTAGCTTAAAATGATGAACTCACAGAAGCCTGAAGACATCGAATCCCATTTCAGAAACAGGTGAAGCGCCTGTTTTTCACAGACCAAAGTTTTCCTGGTAGTGACCAAGTGCATAGAGAAAGCTCTGCCTGTAACTTGAAATGGCACATGAGTTGAGCCAGTTACTTTGTCAGGTGAATACACTGATGGGTCTCGCTGCAGCTTGTAAAAGTCCTCATCCAATTAATAGTTCTTCTAGGAATTTAGGCCAGCTAAAGAGCAGATGATGGGCTAGATGAGTTCATCTTATCCATCATTAAGGAGACCGTGACCAGAAGGTCAAGGAAGGTTCTCCTCCTTCTCTACTCTGCCCTAGTGAGGCCACCTCTGGAGTATTGTGTCCAGTTCTGGGCTCCCCAGGTCAAGAGAGACAGGTAACTACTAGAGAGAGGCCAGCAGAGGCTACAAACGTTCAGAGGGGACTGGAGCATCTCCGTGCCCAGGAAAGGCTGAGAGCCCTGGGGCTCTTCAGCCTGGAGAAGAGCAGCCTGAGAGGGGTTCTGATCAATGCTGACCAATATCTAAAAGGCAGGGGTCAAGAGGATGGGACCAGACTCTTGTCAGTGGTTCCCAGTGACAGGACAAGGGGCAACAGGCAAAAACTGGAACCCAGGAGATTGCATCAGAACAGGAAGAGAAACTTTTCTGGTGTGAGTGTGTTGGAGCCTGTCCCAGGCTGTCCAGAGAGGTTGTGGAGTCTCCTTCTCTGGAGAGATTCCAAACCTGCCTCGACACAATCCTGGGCAGCATGCTGTAGGTGACCCTTCTTTACCAGGAGCGTTGGACAAGTTGATGTCCAGAGGTCCATTCCAACCTCCTACTATTCTGTGATTCCGTGATATCCAAGTCATCCTAACTCAGTATAATTTTATTTTCACCCAAAAATTTGAGATTACTCCCATGTCTTCCAGCACGCAAGTCAATATGCATCCTGACTGCTCCAAATTTGCTCTTTGTGTCCCCACGTAGTTGTTGGAAAAGGTCGATTACTGTGTATTCCTGTCCTTTTTATACAGAATCTGAAACCCAAGAAGCATTGCAGCAAGTTCATCTCTACTCTGAAGCAACCTGAAGCAATATTTTAATGGTATCAGGTTTTAATTCCTTCATCTTCCCACCTTCCTGAACCCTGAAAGCTAGACCCCAAATTTCCTGTGTAATTTGTGGCTAATTGATTTATACTGCCCAGCCACATCTCTGCTATACCAGTTAAATCACCTCACCTCTTGCCAAGTTAAATACTATACCTTTCCCATGTTTGGTGGTAAATTCTTGCAATTAGCACAGAGGCATGTGGCATTTCACTGCTGGTAGATGCTTTGCTCGTTGTCCTGCTCTGGTGAAGTTCTCTGTCTACTTGGAGAGGTGCCTCTCACTTATTATTCTTTATTGTTCTGGCCACTGGAAATTCAATACTTCACCATAAATCCTTCTCATCTGCATCCTCCCAAACCTTAGAGCCACCTACGGTGTTTGTGGTCTGAAATAAATCTTCTGAAGTTTTCCCAGGCAACCAGTGGTTTCTTTACTTCAGTTGCATTCCCTCAAAATGGAGGTTAAGATGAGCAAGGCAGAGCAAATGACAGAGAGCATGACTGAAAGAGCATTCCAGTGGGTCAGAGCATAGGTCTCACTCGTCCAATGTCCTGTCTCTGGAAGTGACCAAAACCTCAACAGGCCTGAGGAAGATTATGATATTTATGCGACCTCCTCTAAGAACCTATTCAGCTCCAAATATTTGCAGATCGGGGACTTTCTGAGCCAGATGTGACTGCCTATAGTTCTCCTCAGTGGATTTCTGCTCCATGGACAAGTCTATATGACCCTGCAGTACACCCTCTGCAATCCACCCTCTGGTCTTGAGACATGAGTCCTACTCTGTGTGTTGGCAATAGTGAAAGGTGAAAAAGCTCTTTACCATTGCACTCTTCGTTTACAGATTGGCCAAAATTCATGCCCTCTCCATCAATCCTCCTTTCTACAGCAAATTCCCAAGGGCCTAAGAAAGTTAAATCACATCCATTCTTCACCACCAGGCATCCACAAGCGTTGGCATCTCCCCTACATTTCGGAGGAAGCTGCTATAAATGGCCTTCCTTCCTTCTCCCCTCTCTTCCCTCCTCCAGCTCTTTCCATCACTTGCAATAACGAGCCCTCCAGCCATTGCCACATATTCACCTCACCCCTGTGGGCTGTTTGCAGGAAATCTGAGGCCCCCTTTTTATGCAACAACTAAGGCACTTATCTCTCTCTTTGCCTTTTGACCATCTGTCTGCATCCAGCAGCAGAAGTGCCACGCATTCACTCGCTCTCCCACCAACTCAACCTAAGCCCCTACCATCTGGAGATGATCTGTTTGTCTATTTAGACTCCAAGCTCTCCAGGGCAGGAACTGTCTCTAATTGCGTGTTTGTACCGTACCTACAGCTGTGTTGGACTGAATACACCCACTGTCATCTTCTCTTGGAAACTAAGTTCCTCATGGGACTGTCCAGCACTGAAAAGTAAGACCACTTGCAAATCCAAGTTGCTGGAGGCACATGCCAGAGCTCCTTGGTTGCACTTATATTAGACCACAGAAAATTCTTCCAGTGACTGCAATAAGCATCCAGCCCAATTTTTACTGCCGAGCAGACAAAAGGGACTTAAAAGCAGTGAAACCATTGCTTAGCATGATGGAGCTCACATCTGGCTGAGGCTCGAAATGTGCCCAAATAACGCTGCATCCCACTGGGGAAATGCTTGAGGACCGCAGAATTGCCAGTGCCTCGTTTGGTAACCTCTGGCCAATGCCAGCAGGGAGCCAGGTGGAGAGGTCAGGAGTCTCCAAGCCAGGTTTTGCAAGCTGAATATCATCCTCAGTCCAGCACAAAACAAGATGAGCTCAGGTGTATACACCTACTGTTCACAACTAGCATATAACCTGCCTCCCTGTTTCAGGATGAAGATAAACTTAGGTGCTTTTGTCCAGAAAAAAGTGGAAAAATTAATTGCTTCCCTCCCTGCAATTTAACGGCTTTAATCAAAACCCTTCTGTAACTGTATTAAGGCCTCTTCTCTGAGCTATAGTCTTTTCATACCACCCCCTGTTTATTATACATTTTTCAAGCTCTATATTTTCAGTGAAACAGGGCAGGTGGTAGAAAATGGAGGTGTTATCACAAGAATAACACAAAGAAAAGGCTTAATAAAGTTTCTAGTCTAATCCAGGAATGTTTTCCCATCAAAAGTCTCTTAGAGTTGGTTAAAAGTATCCTGATTCAATAATAGAATAAAATTTTAAAAACCCCATATCTATATATTTTCCCATTTGGTTAACTCCGGAACACCATTTCTGCTTGTTTTGGCTCATTTTTATTCCTGCCTTTGAGTGTAAAGAAATGGTAAGGAAGTTTATGAATGAGGTCCCGCTCGCATTCCAGGCTCAGCTATGTACGCGGGCTGCTTTCTGCCGAGGTCCTGGGATGAGGTCATTTCAAAACCACCTAGTTTGCCCAGTGTGCTAACTCAAAAAAGATTGAAGTGGACAGATTTGCAGTTACTGCAATGCAAACACGCATACAGTAGTTTTCCCGCATGCCAGCGGCCGCGAAACTTCAGCCTAAAAGACACGTGGAAAGAAAGAAAAAAAAAAAAAAAATCCCCAAACCAAACCGAATACCCAACCCTTTTTCCACTATGAAAGGCTGTTTATAAAATTGGTTTGATGGGCTCAGGAATGAGCTGAGATAATGTTTATCCACATAAACACGGAAGATCGTGCAACTATCTTGATGTACCAAGCTAAGATAACTCCTCGGCTGAAAAAAAAAAAAGAAAAGTTAGAACAACAGGAAATTAGTCATTTACTACCAGTTGCTCAGGTATTTTAAAGAGCTTCCAGAACATTTGCTTTTGTGTACCTAAGAGAAAAAGGTCGCTGGTGGTGGGGGAAGGCCTGATGGGTAACATAAAAGTGACTTTCCTTGCTGAAAGAGTAAAGGCAGAAGAAGGGGTTTGTGACAAGAGGATATAAAATACCCTGCAATTCATCAGCGAGGAGAATCAAACTCCGCCGGAGCAATCGGCATTCCTGGGGATTATGAAAAGGATTACGGTGAGTTGTTAGCGGGGCGAGGGAGCCACTGAAAGATGGGCTTTCCTACTGCCTTGAAATAAATGGGACAATTAAGGCTTTGGGAAAGTTAATGAGACTTTTTTCTTGAAACTTTCAGAGCAGCTGGCCAGCCCGTGTGTAGGAAAAGCCATTTATCGAGGAGGAAAGAAAAACAGGCGGTGAAAATAAAAATGTTTGTGTTCCCTAAAAATATACTTCATGCCTTGCGAGGGGGAAATCAATTATCCACAAGGCCATCCTGCTGTCGGGGAGAAAAATCTAAGGCATTTTGTAGCTCAGGCTACCCTCCGCTGCACGGCAGTTAGCTGATCTCTCTGTCAGATGGGTCTCATCACGGGCGGCATTCGGTGCCTCCGAGTCTTTCATGTGTTTAATCTCACAACCCACCTGTGAGAGGAGGAATTACAGTGAGGGAACTGAGGAAAAGGCCCAGACTTTTAAAGGGATTTAGCTGCCCAATTACCTGGCTCAGGGTTAAACTGGAAATCCCCAGGAGAGAAGGATGTTGCACCTGGGTCTGCCAAGCCTTGGCTTAGTGCAGTTCTCAGTAGCAATGCCCATTTGGACCTAGGACAAGGAAGAGATGAACGTACCTGTGAATGGGCCATTGTTTCTCCTTTGGTTATTATTAAGAAATATTTTGAGCCTGAAGGAAAAAAAAAAAAGGGAATTCAGAGTCTGAATTCAGAGCACGAAGACCAGGTCTTTCTCCCAAGGCTGAGCAGGGTCTCACAGCACTGGGGCTCATGTTTATTCTTAAGGAAACAATCTATAAATAACCTCCAAATGCCTTGAAGAGTCATTGCTGCTTTCTGAGTCATGATTTTGCTGTCTCCTCATGCACCAATACCACTCACTACTCAGCCACCTCAGACCTCTCATACATGCTCTGTTCTAAGTACATCCCTGTTAAAAGGATCAGTACAGAAGATGTGCATGAAAGAAAATAGCCTATTTTCACTCTAGTTAAGAGCAACAAGACATTTTCACCATGTGAGGCTTCCTATCTTATTCCTCCTTGCTTTCCCTTGTGCCTGTCTTCCCATAGGCACTCAGCTCAGTCTTGGCATGCATGATACGTCCCAGCAAGGACATGGCAACCTAGGCAGCTGCCTGAGTTTGGACACAGTCCTCGCCATGCCCCCTGAAGACATCGTTTAGCCTGAGCTGTAATCCTAATGTTGGAGGCTGTGAGTGCAACAGGTGATGCCACACCACACCAGCTCTGTGGTCCCACACACCATGTGCTGCAGGAATGGGTCAGGGACAGGTAGGAGTCTGGCCAGGAAGACCAGAGCACTCATAGGGCACTGTTGCCCGGGAATATTCATCCATCCTTCATGGATGAGCCTGTTTGGCGTATGCAGACAGCCACCAAGCACAACCAGCTCTGGCTTCAGCAGGGAATTAGCAGCCATGTGAGTGCCCAAGGTTGCACTGTATCTCTGCAGGTCTCTGAACCCCCAGCCAGGATGTAGGTTCTGGATTCAGGAGAGATGACAAATGACAGAGAGCTATTGGCATGGTATGTGCACCTGCTTGGGTGTGAAGATGTACATTTTGGTTTTAATTGTTAGAAGCCATCATTCACTCATCGCTGAGTCTTTGCATAATTTTTTTCTCTGTCATACATTGGCCCAGGAAACACATTTCACTCTAAAGGAATTGCAAGGCAAAATCACAGCTTTCTCTAGATCCTGATTTATAAGTCAGTTTTGCCTGTGAAGGGCTGCCATGGGTGTTGAATTTTGATCTTTTGCCATGGCTTCACTATCAGCTTCCGGTAAACCATAAAAATCTCCCAGTTCCCTCCATCTGCAAATCAGCATGACAAAGTGCAATCAGTGTCTTATAAATCCACACTGGTACCGAGGCGGTTCCCTTCCCATGTACTGTTTCTTATTAAACAGATATCTATCGGCCAGTCGCACATGAAGTGTTACATAGCTAAGGTATCCAGGCAACTTACTCAAAACTTGCTGAAGACAATAGAAAGAGTCTGCTGTCCTTACACCACCACTTGTGTTAAAAGAAGCTTGAACTGTTCTTTAGGAACCAGCAGGCTTCTCCCTGGTAGGTCATCGCCATGCACGTGGATGGAGAAGGGACTTTAAAGGAAAAGCATTGAGAAAATATAGGACAAGGACAAACGGTTTTAAAATACAAGAGAGTGGATTTACAATAAGATATAAGGAAGAATGTTTTTACTCTGAGGGTGGTGATACCCTGCCCAGATTGCCCGATGTCCCATCCCTGGAACCATTCCAGATCAGATTGGCTGGGGCTCTGAGCAACCTGCTCTAGTTGCAGATGTCCCTTCTCAGTGCAGGAGGGTTGGACTAGATGATCTTTAAAGTCTTTTCCAACCCAAAACATTCTTTGATGGTGGGTGTTGTTGTCTTCTCCCAAGTAACAAGTGATAGGACAAGAGGAAATGGCCTCAGGCTGCACCAGAGGAGATTTAGGATGGACATGAGGAAAAATTACTTCACCAGAAAGGTTGTCAAGGGCTGTGACAGGCTGCCCAGGGCAGTGGTGGAGTCCCCATGATCCCTGGAGGGATTTTAAAGCTGTGGAGATATGGTGCTGAGGGCCATGGTTTAGTGGTGCTCTGGCAGTGCTGGGTTAACAGTTGGACTTGATGATCTTAAAAGGTCTCTTCCAACCAAAAGAATTCTATGATTCTAAAGTTGGACCAGACCACAGGAGTCAATACAACAGAATCCACTTGGTTGCTGTTGCCGGTTGGATGTGTCCCACTTTGTCCCATCGTGAGCAGAACAGATCAGCAGTGCGTTTGGACACATTGACTTGCACAGCATCCATCTGTTCCCCGAGACAAGCTGCGCGGAGAGGTGGAGTTTCAGACAATCGGCACCCGCCTGCCAGCTGAAGTACAAAGCCTAATTGAAGAAAGCTGTTCTTTCATCCACACAAAGTATAAACAGCCAGTGTTATGGTGACAAACTTTCCAGCAGCTTCGTAGCTGCTACTCCAAGCGCTCGCGTACATCGATGCTGAAAGCAGAAAAAAAGGAGGAGACATCCTTATTTTGCTAAACTTCTCCGGCTGATTCCAGAATGGCTTTGGAGCCCACTTCCAAAATCTACACATCTGCTATGGTCTTGAATCATGTACCAGACGATTCTTGCTTGAGTTCAAACTGTGGAAAAATTACTCTTCCTTTCAAGAGCTTTTGCATAAGGTCTTTATTTCCCCATGGGGAAATATAAGGTATATGTAATAACCCAGTTATAAGGTGGGTTTTTTACAAAACTTCTGCTGCTTTCTCCTCTTTGCTGATGGCTCCATGGACACTGTGTCTTGTCCAAAACAATTCTCTATTGCAGACTGTCCCCTAGACAGGAGGAAATTCCCCAAACACCACCCCAAGCTCTCACAAGGGTATTAGGGTACCATTTGCCCACTAAGTGGACCTGATCTGGCGAGGGTCTGCTTTGACACTGGGATGCAGGAACCACGTCGAAGGGCTTTGCAGGATGCGGGATGATCTAAGACTCTATTTTTGGTTTTGGTGAGTGCTGGGAGGAGTGGCAGAAGGTTAGCCTTTTCCCATCACCTTCCTGCCAGACATACGCACAGCCCCGACACTGTACGCTGTTGGCTACTCATCACAAAGCCCCCTGTCAAAACCAGGATGGCTGATGAGCTACGAACAAGCTCACAGTTAGATAATAGATGAAAGAGCCTCAAGATAAATTAGGTGCCTCCAGAAAACCTGGCCAAATGTGTTTAAAACAGGAGATCCAACACCATTAATTCTCATCAAGCAGCTTTAAAAAAGGCAACCCGGCACTTGACTTATGCTTAGAAAACGTTATCTTTCCTTTTAACAGGGGTTTTATAATGTATTTTGAGAAGATGACAAACAATAGGGTTATTTTGAAGTCATGCCAAACACTACATTCGCTGGAGGAGAAGAACAATGTTACCTCCTATCTGTCAACTGACCCTGCAGCCATTAAGTCATTTCACCAACAAAAAATATTAATAAAAATGAAAAAAAAAGGGGGGAAAAAACAAAACAAAAGAAAACAAAACAAAAAAGGAAAGTGCTCTTCTTAAGTTCCTTACAACCCAAGCTTGGGAAACATCTTTGAATGAGTTATTTGTGCCTTCAGGAAAGATCACTTTGTCAAAAGTGAAACTTTCTGCAAGAAAGTGTTGATTTTGTTGCTTCTCAGGTAAGAAACCAAAACAAAAAGCAGCGTTCCAGTAAATCCCGTGGCCATGCTGTACAGGTGAAGGATTCTTTTTGTTTTGCTTCCCAGTCATTTTCTGTTTCAAACTATGTCATATAAAATTAAAATGGACTGGGTAAGGCTCTGAGCCACCATTCAGAGGATGGGGAGCTGTGGTAGTTTAAAGCTTCTGGAGCAGGAAATATATTTTTTACTTTGTGCCTGTTCAGAGCTTCTGATTTGCTACTGTCACACAAGTAAGTTCACAGCAATTAATAATAACAAATACATAACGTCTTTTCATCAGTGGGAATCTTTCCCAAGTTATCAAAGCTACAAAAACAAAGATTTAAGCAGGACAGATGGGAATAGCTATTTTATCTGTACCAATTTTTTGGAAAAATGAGCTCACCTGCTCCCAAAACATCCAGCCAGCAGGACCGGTAGGTGTGTGATCACTAAAAATGCCATATCAGCCTGTTCAAAAAATATCAACAAATCCACCCAAACATTTTCAAGGAGCAAATTCCTTGCTCTCTCTCATAATTGGAATAAGTTTGTTCTCATATCCTGCCTTGCCTCTTGCCTGTACTCAGGCTGCACCCACCAAAACGTCAAGTAATACAGTCTTCAAATCAATGGAGCTGTTGGCATAGCTAAGCCTGGAGGCATCTAGGAGGTTAGGAGCTGATCATAGCCCCCACTAGCAGACCAAATCGCGCTCTCAATGCAAATACGAGTAACAACGATGCTGTTTTCGGCTTTCTTGGCACGGATAACCCTGGGTGCTCAGATTGCAAATTCAAAGCCATGGTGAACATTGGACAAAACCAGCTTCTTCTGGCCCTGATCCACTCTCAGCTGTCTTTGCACCACGCGGAGCCCTGTTAAATTCCCCGCAGCTCCGGGCAGGTGCAGGGCTCTGCTGGGGAGAGCTCGGTGCAAATGCGGGGCCTTTGCAACACGATATGTCGTGGGCAAAAGCCGCTTTCATGTGCTGCACGTTTAGGCAAGTTGAGGTCTTGCAGCTAGCAGAAAAAAAAATCCACTTTAAGAAAATAATAGGATGTTAATTTCCTCCGGCTTTCCCTTCATCGAGCACAATCTGAGAAAACAATACAGCGACAGGAGAGAACAGTCGTCTCTTAAAGGTGTACTTTGCTTAGGTGGTTGTAGAGTTTGCCGTTGCTGAGAAAAGGCTCTGACTGTGGCAGGGAAGTCTCAGTTGGTGGGCTGTACACATGTATAATGCCTGCAGCAAGGCTCTGAAAACAGAGTTCTCGTGGGCTTGAGGGAGCAGCACCAGGACCGCAGCACCCCGTGGAAACAAGGGTGCACCCAGGTGCCAACATCCCTCGGCTGCTTGGAAAATCTGGGTGAGAGGCACCACAGCCCTCCAAAGCCCCAGGGACATGCTTGCTGAGAGCGGCTCCTTGCTCCCAAGGGTCTCATCTGAGCTGAAGTCATGCAGCCCCCACCTTCATATGGCACCCAGAGCTTCCTCTGCCTTGGGTGCCCTGTCTGGGAGAACCCCCCACTAACTGGTGGCTCCTGTGCTGCTCCTGCATGGACTGAGAGCAGATTAGTTAATTAATGATCCAGGAGTGTCAGGTGAAAGTCTATCTATCCAGGGTGAACGTGCCCCGGTTCCTAGGCGTGTACACATGTGGTATCGTTTTTCCATTATTTGGAACATACAGAACTAAATTAATAACAGTTCCTACAAGGCCCTGGGGCTCTCTGTGGAAGAATTTTGATCTCCTTAGGAAAGGCTCACCATTTCTCATAGGAGAGATGCACTTGACTCCTGACCTCTTTTCAAAGGCACCTGTGTGAGCTTTTAAAATCCACTACCACCAATTATCCACTTTCAACCTGAAGTGTTTAAACCTCGGACCACATTAACTGAGCTTAGCACATAGCCATGTCATTGCAGACTTCCTGATGTGAGGAGATGCCTTGACACGGCTGAAAGAGAGTTTAGGGATGAGGCATGAGATTATCAGCTTCTCCTCCTGACAGCTTCAAACAAAGGAGCCTTTTAGCCACCTGGTTTGTGTCTCCCACACCTGCATTAAGATTGGGAGACAAACCTTTGTACTGCTGCCTTGATCCTATTATTTGCATGTACCTGTCCACAGTCACCCTGCATCACTTAATAGCCTTCAGAGAGACCAAAGGGAAGAAGATGCACATCTACTATTTCTCTTTCAGGTTTAATACCTTTTCTTCTCTCTTTTTTTTTTTTCTTCCCCTTTTTTTTCTTTTCTCTCCAAGGCTGCAAGACTTTTAGGACACTACAGCATTTATTTAAACTCTAAGGAGATTTATTTGGCGCAGGGGATGGAGGAGGGGAGACTGTGAGAAGGCTGATGATGCAGATGAGGGATGAAAAAGGAGCAGAGAGGCCATTTTAAGGGTTTCTGGCTGGATTGCAGTGAGCAAAGCCCAGCGCCCGCTCCCAGCAACCAGGCAGATACTTGGCTGTGGGTATCCTTTGCTCCCTGCTTAAGTCCCTGAGACCACATCCATCCCCTAGTTCCTGTGAAGAGCCACTGGCAACTCTCCCCACCACCTCCCTCATGTTCAGAGAGCAAGGGATGCCTGCACTTGAGGTGTTTGGCCTGCAATCCAGGAACCTGTTCCCCTTTTCAGCCTCTGTGCTAGGGTGTAACCTCACTCTTCCTCAAAAAATGGCACTGCTCTTAACCCCATGGGTTCAAATGCCCCAAGAAGTCATCTCCAAGGCAAGATTTAGCCTGGATGCAGCATTCAGGATGTGCCCCCCTTCCATCTCCCTCCATCCGCCGGTGAAATTAGCTTTGTCTTCTCTGTCCCAGAGCTGAAAGAATGTCTAGATTTTAAATTAAATTCATATTCTCTTTCCCATGCTCACAGAATTAGCCAGAAGGACAGAACATTATTAACCTGCTGGATCCAGCCATAGCTGACAAGGTGTCTATGCAAGTGGAGCTTTCAGCTGTAGCCTGTGTATATACATTGCTGCATTTCAGCCTCAGCCAGCCCCTTGACTCATCAATGTAACCGAGTAAGGTAGAAATATTAGGGTTGCATTCGTATTCCAGGCCTGGTTTAAATCACTGGTATTGTGGAAAGCTCTGGATAGGTCCAAAAAAAAAAAAAAAGGAGGGAAGAAAAGAGTTTTCTGGTTCTAGTTTTTCACATTTTCTTTTCCCCTCTGAAAAGTGAAACCCTCCAGCTGCCCGGCGTTGCACAATGGCCCAAATGCTGCAAGTTCCAGCCCTAATCCCAGCCCGCTCCGCACGCCAGCCCCAGCAGAGTTCGGCAACGTGCCCCACCGCCACCGCACTCCCCCAAGCCCTTCCCTCCCCCAAGCATCAGCTGCTCCTGGGGTCAGCAGCCAGTGGCTTGTCCCCATCACTGGACCACATAATATGGCCTGTGAAAGTTGGCCATCAGCTGCGAGAAAAACAGGAGGAGGACAAAGGACGGGCTCCCTTGGCCTTCCTATGGTTTTGTGCTGCTGCAGGAAGC
>WUAM01000287.1:8950713-8987716 GCA_024336885.1 Actenoides hombroni
TTTTTCATTCACATTCAACTATTAATTTTTTGAAGATTTATGTTACATAATGGAATTAGGCATGTGCAACACAAACATCTTTGTTCTCCTGCTGTCCCCACCAAGGGGACACTGCCATGGGTGCACTGCTCACCTTGCAGGATCCCTTCTGTCATGGCTGCAGGTGCCAGGCATCCAGGGAAAGCCACTGAGATCCAGATTTTGTTTTGTTGTTGTTATTTATATTGCTATTACAAAATCAGTGGCACAGCCTGAGCTCTCCAACATCAGCATTGCCTACACTTAGCAGCATAGAGCAAAGCTTCACCAGGGCTCTGGGTGTCTCCAGGAAGGACCAATGGCAAGCAGTCATCATACATTATGTCCACGTGCCAGGCAATGAACTTGATGAATTGGCCAAGAAATGTCCCAATAAGGGGGTTGATCCTCAGCAAATAGTCCTGTACCAAGTGCCGTCCCCTAGTGAAGAGCAAAGGCTAAACCAAAAGTCAATAGCACCAGAGGGGAAAAGATGGGCTGTGGTTAAAGATATGTACTGAGCCTTCCAAGAGGGATGGATTTAGTTCTCCTTTTTGGCTTAGTTTTCCCGTGATCATGACGTCAAACAAATCACTTCATCTTTTGCCACCTCAACACCCCATCTGTTGAAGCATATTTATAGTATTTTTCTCTTTTCTCTCTCCCTTTGTCTTTTCTCCTTTGATTATGAAGTCCTCAGAGGACTCTTAAGGTTGTCTCTTACTACACAAGGTCCATCAGAAGAGGGCTCTGACCGGAGCTGCTGCTGCTGCTGGAGTACAAATATTATCTAGATGGTGATGCAGTGCCTACCATGTTTATGACACTGGTTGAGAAATATGCATTACTATCCATGGAAAATTTCATTTTGAATGAAAACGTTGAGTGGTTTGTTTGGAAAAGGGGAACTCTGAGCACGGGTTCCATTTTTCCCAGAATAAAATCTCTGAAGGAAGTTTACAAACCCCAGAAATTCTTGTGAAATCAAAAAGCATTCAACAATCAGCGCTACAAAGTAAAACAAAAGACAATATCGTCTGTCCCGCGGGCGGGTTTCCTTCCTCCCCGCAATTCGCTGGAAACCCTTTTCTGTCGCCCAGCCTTGGTCAGGGCTCTCATTCCAGAGGAATCACTTCTGAGCTTGTGTGTCAAGAAAAAAAAAAATCTGTTTCCAATAGGCCGTAAAAGGTCTGCTCATCGTACTCCTGTTTCACAAAAAAGCACTCCCAGCTCCTCGCAGCGGCACACTGGCAGTGTCTCACAGGGCGTTTCGCCTTCATCCGGCCATCTGCTGAGATGTGCTGGGTCTGGGAGGCTCAGAGTTATCCCAAGAGCTGGTTTGTGGAAAGGGTCTGTGCTTCAACATAATGCTCCGTCCCTCTCGACACATCCGGACGTGGCCCTTCCTCTCTCCTGCTGCTGCAACGATCTGCTGGGGGAGAAGATGGTTTCACCTTGCTTTGCCTCTCATCCTCTTTTAAGGAGTTTCCCACCAGAGCAGCCAGCAGCAACTTGGGAAGGGCTAAAACTGACTGTGTACAATTTTTTTCTTCCTGCGGTTTTTAAAACCAAAATTCAGAAGAAAACTGCAGTTCACAAAGTAATAACTCGGTACCTGTAGGTGGCCAAACAGTTCAGGAAGCATCAGCTGATCTGGTTTCAGTTTAGCTGCAAGACATGATTCCACCTTTCTCCAAGCAGAGGAGGTGCTTTTGAGCAGAAAATACAGGTCCATAGGTTTTTCCCCATCACAGACAAGGCTACAGTCTTACCTACAAACCATGTTGCCCCCAAGTCAAGGAGCACACCAAGGACTTGTGCTGGAGACTGTGTCCTGCTGTCATCAGGAGGTAGCCCTTTAGGAGTGATGGGGGAGATCCAGAGTGCTCTCTCCTTTGCTTCCTGCCCCATTGCCCCCAGGGTGTGCTGCCCACACCATCACCTTGTCTTAACCATACCTCCGGGAGGACTGTCCACCAGGGAAGGCCTCGTTTGCAAGTATTCAGGAGCTTGTTAATCACCCAGGGTTGTACAATTCCTCAAGTGGAACTGAAGGCTGGGCAAGAAGCATCTATTTGTTCCATCTCTCCATTCTCAGGAAGCCAGAGCATCACCAGAGGAGGTCAGGGCGGATTCCCAGAAATGTGACCCATCCTCTCAGCAATGTGAGTATAATTCAGAGCGTGCCGCGGGCTTGCCGGCACCTCTGGAGTTTGCTGTCATGACTTCACGAAGCGCTGCACTCCCCCAGGAAGAGCAATCCAAAGAGGAGGAGTCCGGTGGTGCCTCCGCTGCCCTCAGACAGCAGGGGCTCGTGATTGTGTAATGTTTACATGACCACAGAGCTCACCATGGCTACATAGACCTCAAGAACAACAGCTCCAGCCTGTGTGCTCAGAGGACAGCAGCCCTCTTTCCCTTGAGCCAGAGTAGCCTGTGCTTGCCTGGGCAAGTAGCTGCCTGTGTTGCAAGGAGAGACAGCAAAGTCCCACACACCCTTATGTTGGTGTTCTCCGTCTCAGAGCCACAGTACACTTCCAAAGAAGTCATTTCCACAAATGGGATTTCTGCCATGCCCTTGTCCATCCTACAGTGCATGTCATGCAGTCCCCTGATCCCTCAGATGTGTTTTGGGAATGTGGCAGGGTGTGCACGTTCTCCGAGCTGCCTGCTTCACAACATCACCAACAGTGACCAGAGGACGAGGGATGGGACCTGCTGATCTTTCCACATGCACATGGCAGGTGAAGAAGGTGTGAACACGCTAAACAGCATTGTAAAGAAAGAGTGAAATCACACAGTGTCAGGGTGGGATCTGTTTAAGGGACAATCATATGGGGTCCTTGCTCAGCTCCAGAGTCCAGCCTGACACCGTCGTGTCATTCCTCCCTATTGCAGAAGAACACAGATCCATTAATGGACTTCCCTCATCTACCTATTGACTTTCCTTTGCTCCCTCCCCATCTTCCAAGTTCTATTTCTTTGCACGCAGCCTTGCCCAGTTTCTGTCACCAAGGTAGGACAACTGTGACCTAGGAACGCTCCACAATGTGTGCTACCATCCTGCTTACAGTCCACAGTCTTTAAGACCCCCAGCTGAGGATTTGAATGGCAAAGGAAGATAGATACAGGCTTTCTGAAGGATGAGCAGGTGCTGAAGCATTTGTGGTACAGAGGACTGGAGGCAGCCTGGAGAGGCTTGGTGCCTTGCGAACCTAAATAGCAATTTCTTAGACCTGTTCTTCCATTTTTCATGCATTTCTTGATCACAACCTCATTGCCTGCCACCACATTCCCAATATTTCAATGTATTATTCCCTTTGGAACGTGGAAAGGTGGCTGTCTATGAACATGGTGGCATGAAGAAATAGCTAGCAGAAAGTGTTGAACCTGCCAAGTAAATGCTGAGGGCAGGTTTCCTGATTGCCCAAGCAGACCAAGCTCTACATCCTGCCATGCTTGGGCAGCTACTGGGCTGGCAGCCTGCTCTGGTGACTGGCCAGCTCAGGCTTTCCAGACAGGAAAGAGAAGTGATATATCCTCCTCCCCAGACAGAGAATCACTGGTGTTCACGCAGACAGCCTCCTGACTGATTTTGTTCCAATGGAGATTATGGGCTTGACTTGATGCAGAACAACTTCTGATGGCAAATATGGGAGGTGGGATATCTTGGACAATTGGAGGTTTTTTCCTTTGGCATGTTTGTTTTTGGTTTTTATGGAGACTTTTCCCAAAGTGTTTAGTGCTGGTACCTTTTTGAGCTCCAAATTTGGATGAATATATCTGCTGGTGCACAAAACCAAAATCTTTCCAAACCATGTCTTCTGGAAAAGAAGAAGGACAGCCCCTGAGAGAATCCCTGAAGACCCTTAGGTTGACAAGTACATGCTGCCATTCAGAGACCCTTGTTTCTAATTTTCCTAGACTCAAAACCTCACAGAGTCTTCCTCTGTGTCATGGGGCCTCTTTTTGGTCATGGGGCCTCTTTTTTATCATGGTGGGGCAGGAATTTTTTCTGAAGCTTGTTTGGTCTTTTTAGGCTCTCCCAGTCCCTTATATCTGAAGGCCCAGTGATGTTCCTGATGGACCATGCTGCAAGTATCCTTGACAACCTTCCCTGTCACTCCCAGAGTGGGTCTTTCTCTGTGTCTTCTCAGATGGCTCTCTAGCAGCAGCATTCCTCTACTCCCACCACTTGGACTATTTTCTATGGATCCTTATAGCAGAGGTGCAATACACTAGTGCAGCTGGTTTTTGCAAAGCTCTTCCAGACCTGGAGGGCTCTTCTAATCTTTGTGAGCTGAAGGCCATCAAAGGTGGTATTTAACTCTGGTACAAGACCTGGCAAAGTTGGGGATGGACATGTGTGGCCATTTCCCTTACTCCAGGTAAACCCATGGCATGGTTTGGAAAGGAAAGAAGCCATGAAAAGGATTTGGAGGTGTTTTCAATGACTGAAGACCATGCAGGTGAAGACCTCAGGGTAAGGGCTGGAAGTCAAGTTCAGGGAAAAGAAAGGCTTGTCTACATGGCTTTACCATGAGGTTTGGGTTCACCCAGTGCCTTTATTTCCATGGAGGGGCTGAAAAGCTTGCTAGCTGAGAAAGCTTAAATCCAGTAAAATAAGCTCTCCCTAGAAGAGGATTCCTTGGGGTGACTTTGTGCAAAGGCTGTGGTTTTTTGCACACTTTGAATGCTCAGACTACATTGATAAAGACTCGCACACCAAGAGTCACAGTCATGGAGATCCTTGAGAACCGATACATGATGGCCTTTCAGGTTAGACTCTTTGCCTGGCATTTAGGGCAGGAAAACAAGGAGGGAAAACACACAAGAAAATAATAAAAGAAAAAAAGCCACAGGGACAATGCACCACCCACATGGAGAGCTCCAGATGTTCCCATCACCAGCCCAGCAGCCACCAGCCTATTAGATGCTCATTAGCAAGTGTAGACACTGGCAGCAGCAAATCTGGGGGCCTCCAGTCTGAAAAACTGCCCCTCTTTTCCCTCCCCAGCCCTTTCTTTGAAGATTCCCCCAGCCTCCTGCTGACACACATCTTGTGGAGATGCCTCAAGTGAGAAGTTCCTCAGCACCACCCGGTGCAGTGAGGGTATAGCCTCTGAGGATGGATGGTATCCAAATGTTTGGCAGAAATTCCAACTTTCCTTACTTTTAGGCATATCTGTGGCTTTTTGATACTGTAAACAACTGACATAGGCATGGAAGAATAGTGTATCTGAAACAGTTTATACAAAAGAATTCCATCTGTCATTCTGTTTACAGTTCACATGTGAAAAAGGCAGAAATCTTTAAAAGGAAAACCCTGAGGGAAAAACATTTTTTTATATATATATATATATATACCCAATACATATATATGGGATATGCTACAAATAATTGTTGAAGTGGAACAGTATCAGTAGAAGTGTTTTGTTTTGTTTTTTCTCTTCAATAGCAGTATTCTCTTCCATCCCCAACCCCCGCCCTCCACCCTGGTGTAAATTAAATTTTCCCAGTTTGCTTTCTACCTTACTTAAAACAGCACAAAGAAAGCAGACTAGAATTAACAGGGTGGTTGGTTTTGGTGGTTCTTTTTTTTTTATTTTATTTTTTTTTTCATTTTATTTTTGCAAACCACTTTCCCGTTTTAAAGTTGTCCTAAAGCTTCTTGAAGCTGTGCATTAGATCATGGTGTTGCAGTGAAGAAGAAATACTGCTATTACACCCTTGAGAATAACCTTGAAACCCAGCCGCTGTGTTATCTAGAAGGGGATTTTAGAAATTGCTGTGAGAGCTTTAACTTCTGCTTGGACAGCCACCAAGGAAAGCCAGAAATGATCCAGGTTTCATGTCTTTTCCCAGGGGGAGAAAAAAATCCTGTGTAATTATCCACCTCACTCCTAAACGCCAAAGGGCAGAACACTGGAGACAGGCATGGTAGAGACCTGATTTTGTAATGTTTGTGCTGAGCTGAAACAAACCCCGATAATACACAAGCTCACACATAGGTTAGAGGCACAAGCAGCCAGGTTTGTTTTTAGCCTTGTTGTTCCTCTCTCTGGACCCAATCCTGTGGGTGCAAGCTGCATGGATGAGCATTAAAACTCTTTGATGCACCAGAAGTAGTTGTGTGTTGAGGACCAGGTCTGTGGAGGATGGTTCAGACACAGTTCAGAGATCAGACATGGGTTTTCCATCTCTGGAGCATGAGTTTTTGAATGGACAGGTTGTGGAGGTCCCATTGCCAGCATACTCAATGGGACCCCAAACAAGCCGAGACAGCTGTGAGAAGAGGCTCTTCTCACAAAGACACCCCCAAGGATGGAGAGGATCAACACCACTCCATGAGCATTGTGATGATCCAACAACCAGCAAGTGTTCCATCTTAGGCTCTGATGGTGTGGCTGCTGCTGAAAGCACCGAGGAAACTCAAGACTTCAGCACATGCTAGGTCCTACACTAATGGCCAGGGCTGCATTTTGCTGTTTGTTTTTAGACCAGTGGATGAAGCAAGATGGCTAACAACACAAATATTTACATGTGGCAACCATTTGGTTTAATTGCATGGGTTGAAATCAAGGTTTTCTGTTGCCCCCACAGTAAGGGGAGGAAGCAGGGCATGTTTTTATGGGCATACCAAAGCCCAGCCAGCCTTGGGAGGTGAAGGAGCAACGTTGCCCACCAGCTTGACCAAACATGTGCTCCTCATATTCCTCCACCATGAAAGAGATCTTTTTAGTTGTGTCTTGGCAGAGTTATGAGCCTGCAATCCTGGTACGATAACATCCTGCTTCTGTGAAACTCAATGGGGTCAGATTCTGCCCATATGTCTCATATGAAGCAGCAATAAGTGTGAAGTAGTAACACATCTGTGCCCACTCTTCTGGAGATATTATGAGCTCTTGGATACCATCTTTCTGCTCTGTATTTGCGCAGTACATAGCAGAGGGCAGGCCAAAAGAGCAGGAGAAATAATAAATATATTGAGGTTTCTAATGGAACAGTTGTTGCCTTCATGTTGTAGCATCACGGGATGGTTTGTTTGGGGCTGGTGCTGGCCCTAATTTTTCCCAAGAGATTTGCCCAAACTGATTGGAAAAAAGGTCATATTTTTGAAATGTGATGTTTTCCAAATCACTTCCTATCTCCTCACCTGAAGCTACGCGTGACCAAAACTGTTAGATTGCTAAGAAGACTATGAAAAATGTGAAGCAAAGATACCAATTTTTTAACATCTAAACCAAACAAACAAACAAACCAAGATGGAAAAAAAAAAAAGACATAAACAAATAGTTTTAGACAACTGTTGATAATAATCATATTCCCATTGTTTGCAAGCCTTTGCCCGATTATACACTCTGTTAAGAGCTATGTTGAAATGATGTTGCAGAATCTCCAGGACCAGGGATATTTCTTAACGGAGGAAAGTAGATCTCAGAAATGCCAATACTGTATATTTTTCTCTTTCTGCGTTGGGAGATGCCATCATAGTCTTACAGTCTCGGGACAGCATCTCTATGACGTGAACAGCCAAAGGTAAGAACTGGAATTTAAACTCTTAAACTGATGTTTGGTGGAGAGGTGGGAAAATGTTTTTCACACAGATACCTTTCCTGAGGTAGAGCTCCTAGAACAAGTTCAGCTGAATTTAGAGTGGGAAGTTTAGTCTGTGACTGTGATTCTGTGATCCTGTGATACCCTGTGCTGCTAGATCTGGATCCCAAATATCTGCTGAGAGGAATCTGTGCCGCCATCTCCAGGGAGGACTGGCCTGTGCCACCACCATGTCTGGACATTTGCTAGGTCAAATGGGTGTTTTTTTGCTCAAAACAACTTTCATTCATCAATACACTGGACTTTCCTGAGTCAACATGGCTTCAGATGAGGCCATCTGGGAACCAGTCTTGCAGCTCATTAGTTTTATTTGTCTTTTCCATTTATACGGCAAATGAAGGCTGAATTTCTTTTCTTTTACCATGCAAACCCTGTTTGAGGGTGTCTTCTGTGCAACTATCTTGATTTTTTTAATATAGGGTTGGGAGCTGTGAATTATGGGTCGTTTACTTTTGCTTTTGTATTCCTGATACCATTTAAGTACCTTGCATCGCTTTTCTTGCTTTGCTTGTGCAGATGGGAAGAAGGTAGTGTGCTCCTGCCCGTGCCCATGGAGACTGAGGCAATGCAAGGGGTGACCAGAGGCAAGGTAGTATTGCAGGTCAAGAGGCAGGCTTGCTCCACCAATGTGCATATCCAGGTATGCATATTCAGACACATGTTGAGGTCAGCCTGTGAAGCCTTTGGGGTTTTTATGACTGTAGCATGGGGCTGAGAGCTTCAAAACATGATTTAGCATGAAGCAAAAGCATAGAGGTGGGAGTTTGGCAAGCCAGAACCCCCACAATTCCCAGTGAAATGGGATACAAAAAATGCCCAGAGGAAAAGAAGTCAAAGAACGCCTCATCTAGGCCATTCTGGGATGTCACAGTGTTGGTGGCTACCTGCCCAATAAAGCTAGGGAGCATGCCAGGCAAAGCAGATATAGGGAGGTTGTTTCTTTCCCTGTGATTTAGAACTGTATTATTTTCTAGCATCGAGCAGCCTTGATCAAAGGTGGATAAAAATGCAGGCAAATCCAAATTGCCTTGTTTGTTATCATGGTACAGAATCATAGACTCATCGCATGGTTTGGGCTGGAAGGGACCTTCCTCTAGTTCCAAATCCTCTGCCATGGGCAGGGACACCTTCCACTAGACCCGGTTGCTCAAAGCCCTGTCCAACCTGTCCGTGAACACTTCCAGGATGGGGGCAACATCCCATAAAGTTGAAAGTATTTAAGTGGGACACGGGAATCAGGACTGTAAGGATCCCTTATGAATCAACACTGACAATTCAGGTCTGAAATAGTCATCTGTGCTGTGCTGGTTAGGAAGGGAAAATTAATATGACCAACCTGGCTGTGCTGACGCATCCCCCACCTTTGCACTGGTGAAGGCACAAGCCACCTGGCCAGTAGACTTGACATCAGCAGTCCTCACAGTTTTCCAGCAGTGACGCCATTTCTGGTTTCCCTTCCAGGTCCCCATTCCACTCCTGGTTGCAAGCCAGGTGACAAGCTGTTGAAGGCCCATGAGTCACACGACACCAGTTGGGGGCAACCCTTAGGCCCTTCTGGGACATGAGACAGGTTGTACACTGACACAGCCCTACAAGGATGGAGAACATGGCGGGTGAGGATAGGGTGGGAGTGCCAAGGGTATGCAGCATGCAAGCAGGAGTTCAGAGCCTTCAAACTTCTCTGCATCACCATCATCATCCCCTCCCTCCTTGTCACGGAGCAGCTTTGCAGTCCTGGCTTGGGATGGCCGGACACACGCACGCCTTAGCGATCTCGACAAACACAGCCGGCCAGGGTGCATTACATCAGCGCTGGGTGGGGTGGCCCGGCCGAAACGGCCTCCAGACAGAGCAGGATGTGAACCACTCTGCCGCCGCGCTCCAGTCAGGGCTTTGCATCCAGAGATCGCACACAGACAGCCCTCACGCTGAAAACACCCCCCCTCCCTCCCTCTTTTCTTTTAACCTCTTGTTTCTAAAGTGGTTTCTAAAATAAGCCCAAGTTAGCGGCAGCTGCGAAAGCCGTTTGCTGTCAGAATTGGCCCCTGTGCAGGAGGCCTGGATACTGGAGGCGCTTGTTTTGCATTTTAAGCCTAAACATTTCTTTTCTTTTTTTTTTTTTTTTTTTTTTCTTCTCTGCAGTTCAACTCTTAGTTTTTAATAGTCCTTGTCATGATGGAAAGTGCCAGACTCCAGCTGTTCTTCCCAAACCTCTGGGAGAGGCCTGGTTACATCTAGTTCTCATAAATCTTGAATCCAGTTCTAGCAAGTCTTTAAGCCTGACCACTATGCTGCCCGGGCAGTCCATGATTGAAAACAGGAGCAGAGGAAGAAAAGAGGAAAGGGGGAAATAAAGAAAATACTGTGCGCACTTGTAGGCTCTTTCACGAAAAGTCTCCAAGAGGCACAACGTGTAAGTCACACCGAAATGAGAGTCAAGGTGTTCTGTACAGTCCCTGTCTTGCCTTATAAACAGCTCATGGCATCAGAGGGAGAGCTGGTGAAGAGGGATTGCTTGAGAAAACAGGGAGGATTCACCTGGTTTGAACAAAAATGTCTGGGAAAATATTCTTGTGCCTGAACTTGGATGACCTACATAACTGAGATACGAAGATCCTAGATGGAACAAACTGGTCTGAGCTCCACATGTCTGATTTATGCCTGTTGTGGATTTGGCCTTCACGGTTGCAAAACAGCAAATGGAAAGAAAGGAAATGCAAAAATACCCACTGCTTTAGAAATACGTACCTGTTAGTGCAAGTACCTGCCTGCCCCAGTGCCTGGTAAGGAGTAAAGGGGTGTTTAACCACCACAGACTATTAGCATCTCTGTGCTCGGTTATGCTTTGAGGGACAGCTCCAAGCTGAGCCATCATGGGTTGGCCCATGCATGACCCAACATGCTCAGTGATGGGTTGGAGTCACCAGCGCTGATGGGGATCTGCTGCTGTCAATGCTTCGAAGTCCATGGTGTACAAGCTGACCCTCTACACACTCACTAGCAGCTCCTAGGGTCAGACTTTTATATACTTGAGTGGCCACAAAGGCTGGGAAGATATTCCAAACACTAAGGGTTCAACAGTTGGGAAAAATGAAACATGTTTCCATACAGATGAGAAAGCCATGCCCTGGGCCAGAAATCACAACCATAAGGTGCCTAGGAGTAGCTTGGGAAGGATTGCTGCCTGAGCCAGGCTTGTGTGGGCACATGGGAAATGATGGAAACCTTCCACAGGCAAAGGCTTTCAATTATAGGTGTTAACTTCTGCCCTTTCCAACAATAACACCAGGAACACCAGGGTCTTCTCAAATGCCAAAGACCTTCTGTCTTCTGCAAGTGAATGAAGTCTTCAAAATTCTGGTCCTGCTTCCACCAGCCAAACTCCCACAGGAGACTGGGAAACCCCTGTCTCTCACTGTAAAGAAAAAAGCCTGGAATTACTTTCTTGTGGATTACCAACGGCAAAAGGCTCCTCTTCAGTTTGAAGAAGGAGCTTGTTAAATTTGTGGGTGGGATTATGTTTTACAATCATTATGTGGCACCCTGGGAAGCTATTCCCAGACTTCTGCAGTCATTGCTGCAGATGTGTCAAGAGGCAAGAGACAATAAAAATGTTGCTATACGTCCTACCCTCCCTGTGACTTGGAAGTGGAAGCACGAACTCTACATTGCCTAATTAGGAATAAGATAGAAAATAGCAAATGACCACTCCAGCAGATATAATGTCCAGGGCAGCACCACGCTTGCTTTCATACAGTGGGAAGGATTGATACCTTGGCCAAATTATTCTTCATCTTCATCTTCATCTTCATCTTCATCTTCATCTTCATCATCACCATTCATGCAAATTTTTGCTTGCATCCATGTGGGAGTCTTCAGGAATGAATGTAAGGAGAACTACAAGATAAAAAGGTATAAGAAGCTGAACACCCACCCTCCACCCTCCTCGACTTTCACTTAGTTACTAGACAGAAATCCCTTCCAGCAAATAACAGAGAGATTAGCCAGTAGCATTGAAACAGGCACGTGTTTGGAGCATGGAAACCAGTAACTCGGGGGAAATGTGGAAGTCAAGGGCCACGTGATGGATGGATGGGCTACGGATTTTTAAGTATATGCATTTCAAGGGAGCATAAATGTTTGTTTCTCCAAGTGCAGCTTAACCTCATCTGACTCTAGGGGCGTCTTTTCATTGACTTCAGAGACTATTGGATGGGGCCTATCAGAAGCACAAGTTTCCATGGGTAAGCCGTGCACTTAAGCAGCTACATATTTAAATACTTAGATGAGCCTCCTTCCTGGATTTCCCAACATCTGTGCTTCCTCGCTTTGGAAGCCATCCCCCTCTTGGATCTGGACACTCAGAGTGTGCGGAAATGAATGGGAGCAGCTAAGGACAAAATTTCTGCTGTAAAGCAGTTCTCTCTGTAGCAATGCGAGAGTGCTGCAGCCGGTGGGTGCTCTCCAAGAGCTGCAACCAGCCATCGTGACATTATTGCTGCTGCTGCATTAATTGGGGCATCCCTCCACAAAGCATAGTGAAAATGGCTGGAGGGATGGTGGAAGACCACAGGATGGGACATGATGCTCCTCTTTTTTCCTTCTTGTTGTCCATAGAGTGTCCCAGGATCATCTTGACCCCAGAACCCTTGTGGGAGAGTGGGGCAGCCAGACTCATGCCAATGTAGGATGAGAAGCGAGGACAGTTCTGCTGCATGTCTCATTTCTTGCCACAGACATTTCCAGTGCTGTTATAAAGCTTATCTCCTCCTGTTATTTCCCAATATCAAATCACAGTAAGAAAACAGATTTCCCTTTGCTTAACACAGGTAGTACTACGCTAGGGAGTGTTAATGGCTTAAGCAAAGATTTTTCCACCTACAGGCAAGTGACTGATAGTTTATCCATCTGCTGCATAAAGCTAGTGCTTAAATCCCAGTTTTAATGGGTCATATCACCTGTGGTTTCAAAATAACTCTGAATTTTCCCTCAAAGTAAGATGCAAAATAGTGAAAATTGGTACTTGGAAGGGAAACAAATTTTCCTCAGTTCAACAAACAACTGGGAGCCCATCACTTTTTCAAGTTAAATTGTCTTGAGTGATTTTGTCATAGGTCAGGAGGAGGTCAGACAAGTTAGGCTTGGTCTTTTTCCTGCGTTGTCGTCTCTCAGCAGGAGGAGGAAGTGTACCTCAGCAGGTGTCATAAACACCAATTTCCCAAAATTTCATAATCATTTAGATCTAATTACAAGACACACATGGTTTTTGACTTTCCCCAGGAAGACTTTGGGGAACGTCCATGACTAAACCAAATAAAAAGGAGTTTGCATTGATTTTGCTGCATTGGGTGGGTTTGCATTTTTAATTCAGGACATTCAGTTTAATTCCAGAAACATTTAACAGGCTGCATTGTAAACTCCAGGTCAGTTCACTTACTGCAGCATCCCAGAGACAGGGAGGAGAATGACTCATGCACTTTGTTTCAGTGTGTCCATCAGGAAAAGAGACATCAATAAACCCAGTTCAGGATGTGAAATGGCCACTTGTGCCACTGCCTCCATCTCTGCCTTCTAAGACAGAAATTCCCTGCCTCAATAGCAGTGTGACCCAAAGCTAAAAGTCTGAAAGAAACTCCAAAGGTGCCAAATCTGTGTTCTCAATTCATTTTAAGAAGGAAAAGCATGTCACAAAGCAAAGAAACCTGTTTGCTCTGTAGGTCACCCAAAGCAGCATGAGTGATGGTGGCATTTTCAACAGCAGGTATCTCATAGGAGACTCCACACAACCTTGCCTGAGCTATTTATGGCTTTCAGGGGTGACTAAGATTAGCTCACTTATTTAAAAGTCCCATTTTAGGTATTGACTGGCAGTGTTTGTCTCTCTTCACTCTCCAGAGATGCAACACCATGCTGGTGGCATCTCTCCCTCTGAAGGTCACGCTGAGTCACTTGTCTTGGTGGACCTCCACGGTCCCCCTCTGCCCTTCAGTCTAAGGGGGCACTCGACTGCTTGCAGCCTGCAGGTGGGTGCTGGTATCTAAGACTGTTTTCACTAATAAATAAGAATTTGCCTCAATGGAGTGGCACAGAACAGGGACACCCGAGGTGAGGCTAACCATGATTTACCTCACCTCTGGCTGGCCCTTCAGAGGGAGGTAAGCCACCACAGAGAGGAAACATTGCTAATAGGGATGCTACAGTTATCCTCATCTTAGCTTTCTGTCCTTGCTGGTCACTAAATTATCCCCCAGTCCTTTACAGACAATGCTGCTATAGCCACAGCTCTATTCATAAACCTTCTGCAGCAGTAAATCCCCGTGCCTGGCTGCAGACTGTCAGTACCTCCTCTGATTTATTTTCCATTTACCCACCATTTGCTTCATGGATAAAATGAAGTGGCTACTCCTTTTACTCCCTTCATGACCCCTCTGTTATAGTGGTGACAACCTCCAAGAGAAGGTGCTGAGGCCCCCCATGGTTTGCAGTTGAGACTGCCAAAAAGCCCCCCAAAACAGTCCTCATATGGAGATGCCCAAATGCAGAATACCCAGAGAAAGGAATAATGAGGGAAATGGAACCACTGACCACTGCCGGTGGGGTAGTCCAGCAGGTCCTCGTGAAAATGTCCATCTTCTCTCATTCTGAGAAAGGGGTCATAGCTTTTGGCCCCATACCATGCTGTGGCCATCAGCCTCACAGCCATAGGAGCCATGGGACAGATCTACTCTGGAGCCAGTTGTTCTACTTAAAGGCACACATGTGGTGGGAAAGTTCTGGAGGAGCAGGCAGGGCTGGAGACAGTGGGGTAGGTGAAGATCCACAGCTGAAGGATTAACTCCACAATCTGGATGCCAGTGAACAGGATCAATATGCCAAGGAAAGGGGGTTTAATTGTCTTACAAGTACCATGGCTCACGAAGGCTCTGCAGCATATGTTGGAGGAGTGGGCGCTGAACATGAGAAGACAGAGTCAACACCTTGTTCCCCACCTGTATCCATGGGCCCAAACCCACAAGGTGTCCTGGAATGGTGGAAGCGGCTTTTCCCAGCTCCTCTTTAAAGACTGTGGTTCACAAACCAACCTTGTCACAAACATGGCCATCACCACCATGGGCAAGACTGCTGCAAGCATGACCAGCACTGCTGCAAACATGGACAGCACTGTCATGAACATGGTCAACAGTGTCACAGGAATGACCTGCCATAAGCAGACAGATGCCAGGACAACTCTTGGCCTCAGGCACCTGCAGCTGGCCCTCCAGAGCAATGCTGGAAGATGACAGAGGAGCTCATTAAAGGACTGTGGAAAGTTACAGAGGGAGGGTCCTGGCCAAGAGGTGACTCTAGCCCAAAGCACTAGCCATGCATCCTGGGGCACCACGCTTCAGAAGAGGAACAGGACAATCAGGAGGCAGCTGACGTGTGCTTTAGGGTCCTGTCCTTATTAAGGCAGAATGACCCCACTTTCTTCAGTTCATAGCTGACTTGTTCTGTGGTGGGGGAAAGTTTAATAGCCTGTCTTGGCCCAGACAACACTTAAATTAATTTTCTGGACTCCAGAGGGATTGTGGTTGGCCTGTATCAGCCCCAAACACACTTTGATTCATTTTATTTCCTGGACTCCTGGGGGATCCTTTTTTGGCCTGTTTTGGCCCCAAGCCCTCTTTGATTCACTTATTTCCTAGACTCCCAAGGGAGTGTGGTTGGCCTGTTTTGGCCCTGTCTTGCTGTCACATTTCCATGCTGGTATGCAATGCATCTGCACACTTTAGATTTCTTCATTGCTTGTGCTCTCACTGTAGGCCAAGACTGGATGTATTTTGCAACATTTCAGGAAAGATAAATCCACTTGGTCTGTCTCCACTCATTCACCTTGCTAAGATTTTTCTGCAGCCTTTCACTCCCTTGTCTTTCCCACCATTGCCGCATGGCAAGAAGGAGTATGGCCACAGTATGGCCAGTCCCTTGCTGGAGAGAGGATGTTCACTGTGGGATTTGTAGCAGGGAGCACTTCAAGAGAGGAAGGGAAGGACCCAACAAGGAGGAAGGTGAAGAAGAGCTAGTACCCATGTGGCTACTGTCTCCATCAAAGGTGCCTCCAGGACAGTCTTGGCAATGGCTCTGCCACCATTTCATGGGTGACCTGGTATGGCACAACCATCCCTCTAGACCCATGGGCCTAGGAGCTGCCGCAGATGGTGGCCTCTGCTCAACACCCATGGAGTGAGAACATAAAGCATTACCCACCACTCCTAACTGGCATCACTGATATCCCAGCCCTGTGTTGCCTTATTCAGCCTACATATGAGGAACCATGAATGAGTCCCTGTCTGGTCTCCATTATGATGAAGCAACAGCCATTCCTCTTCATAAAATTACACCTCCCATGTACTGAGCTGATATACAGATGGCATCCACTCCATGGAGAAGCTGTGCGAAGAGAAACTCCTCAATGTTGTCTTAAAAGAAATGAGGTTTGTCTGGTGATGTCACCTACCTCTACCACAACAAACTCAATGGTGACTTACCAGTCCCAAACCACTCTGTCACTGGAAATCAGGGCAGAACAAGCCCAAGAGATGACGTCTATTGCCATCCTTCTAGCCCTTCTATGTCTTCTTGGACACCCCTTGGAATTCCCCAACCACCTCTTGGTTGGTGTTTGCTCACAGACAGCCTCAGCTTGTTCCAGTTTTCCTTGTCCTGGTAGAGCATGCTGTCAGCACACAGGGCTGTGATCACTGGGAGGAAACCAAGTGGGGGTCTGAGTTCCCAGCCAAAAGAGCAGCGTTCCCTCAGAGAGCCTGTGATAGTGTAACTCTGTAGTAATCTTTTGCTCCTGAAATTTCAAAGGAATTTGTCAGAATATGGGTAAGCTTGTTCCCTGTTAAAGCCCTGAAATGCAAGACTGCCTCCTGGAGCAGAGTCCCAGTGCAGAGCACACATGAGAATAAAGTCTCACTTTCAGTAACGAGAATATTGCACCAGAGCTGCAACAACATGATGATTTTATTTCTTTTTGTCATGGTGTCACCATAGTGCAAACTCATCCCGTATCCCAACAGAACCACATTGCTTTCCATATAGGCTGTCAGGAGATAAATGTTTCAGCACAGAATTTATTGTTTACGGAGCTTATTCATTTACTGCACAACTCCTTTTTATCAAGATCTAGTTTCAGTGCCTGAGTAAGAAAGAAATTCAATAAATTCAAGACCCTGTTAATAGTGTGAGGAGAAGGCAGCTCTTCACTGCGTGAGCAAGTTTCATTGTCCAATTGTCCCAGGAAATTTAAAGCAGAATGTGTTTTTGACAGCTTCGTTAATGTGACTTTTTTTCCCTTGCCAGAAATTCAAGCATAATTGAGACATAGTGTTGAACTTCAAATGTTTCCCCGAGACTTGAATAGAGAACTTGATGAAGCATGTAATATGGCATAACCTCCCAATTATTCACACGTTTAGATAACTATAATCACACAACTCCTATCACAGCAAAAAGGTTATTTGAGGCAGATATTGGCAGGGGCTAATGGACAGCATATTGCAAGGGCAAGGAGGGTTTGGAAGGAAACATTAATCAGAATTTGGTAGCAAAGTCATCAATCATAGCTTAACAAAGCTGTCACTCACTGCTGCAGTCCCAGGACCTCTATCAACTTAAGAGTTCAACACAGCAAACTCCCAGAACAGAATGGCTCGAAGAAGAAATGAGCTGCTGTAGTGTGACTGTCCCCAGGATACCCAGCCTTTTGCAGCATGGTTTCTCTAGCGAGAGAATTCATCACCAGAATTTGTAGTAATTGGGGCATGTATTTTTCAAATAACATCGCTTTTTATTACTACTATCTGATGCTCTCTTGCTCTGGGTTTGAGAAATGCAACTGCATTCTGCTATTGGAAATCATTCTAGCCTGGAGCTCTTCTAACTGCTTGCTGAGGCACCCCTATCAAATTGTGACAAGTAAAGAGAGAAGAAATGTACAACAAGAGCAGGTGAGAGGTTGTGATTATTGCCATTTAGTGAGCCGCCTAGACCTCAGCTGAGATGCAGGATCTAGGTTTGGGTCCTCAGTACAAGTGAAATGCTGATAAACTGGACTGAGTTTAGCAGATGACCACCAAGATCGAGTGCAGCATCCCACAGGGAGAGGGAGAGGGATCAAGTCTTGTTCAGCCTGGGAAGAGAAAGTTCATAAAAGGATTTAATACCAGCCAAGAATCTGGAGAGTGATACCCCGAAGGTTTTCTAGATATGACTGGAAAAGCCCTGAATAAAGTGATGTGACTTCAGTGCTGACCCTCTTTGAGCTACAGACCTGCTGAGTCCCTTCCATCTTGAATAGCTCTGCAGTTCTGTGTCTGAAGGGAAAATATATAAAAGGCTGCTGCAAAGAGGAAGGAAAGGCTCTGTTCTCCATGCTTTCAGGAGATGGAACAGAGGGCAGGTCTTCAAACAGCAGCAAGGAAGACTAAAATTTGGGGTCAGGACACCCAATTCCCTTGCCCAAGAGCTGACTGGGAGGTTGCACCACATCCTATGTTCATGGACTCCAGCAACATCTGAGAGTACTTTTGCCTTTGTCCAGGTGGCTTTCTCAGTTTCTTTGGAGAAGTCACTCATCCTAGCTTAAAGCCAGTCAGGACGAATCCTGACATTGCTCCTGGACAAGGGCAGGTCTCCTCAGAGAGGATGTTTGTTTGCGTTTCATCCTTTGAGACAAATCTTGTCATGTAGACTCCATACACATTCTTACCTCTAATCACCTGTTCTTCTGCTTTTAGATCCTACCTCTTGTACTGTTTTGTTTTGGTCAACTCTCTATTTGTAACACATGCCAAATTTTCTACCTGTCATACCCTGAGCTTCAGCTGGAAGAGGGTACTTCTGTAGAGCTTCTCCTCCAGGGCACAGCTGCAAACCGGTATAGCAGTGGAGTTTTTCTTTCATCCTCCAGAGCTGGCTTAAATCTCCAGCTCTTTTGTGTACAAAAGGCCAGAAGGTGAGAGGTCTCTGAGCGCCTGAAGAACAGAAGAGCCGCAGCAAATGAGTTCCTGAAGACTCAAGCTTTGTGTGCCTTCCTCGTATCGTCCTGTGTTGGCAAAGAAGACGTTTTTTGACAGCACTGGAACACATGGAAACCTTGATCCACCCAACACATTATGCTGAAAAACTTCATGCTTTGGGTGCATAAAGTTTTCCACATAAACAGGTGGGAGTCTGGCATGGCCAACATGATTTGAGGCCAGTGCGTGGTGTTTTTTAACACTGCATGGAAAACTTTGGGTGCTGGCTGTCTTGCAAGGGGTCAAGTGAGTCATTATTTTCATTGGCTTTCCTCTGGCCAGGGTGTCCCTAAGAGGTTTGTACCTCCTGAGCCACCTACCTCCCCCTTGTTCCTCTGGCAGAGCTGCAAGCCACCAGAACTCCCTCCTGATGTTGCTGTGCTAAGGCGACAAGTTCCTTTGGGGGGAGGCCAATCCAGCAGTGCCAGTTTCCTCTGTAAGAACACACAGAAACAGAATATTTGCCATCATGGTTGATTTTCTCTCTCATTAAATTGCCAAGATATGGTGTCACCTATTTCTTAGAAACTGGGGCCCGCAGTGATAGCTGTACCACTGTAAAAGAGAAAACCATGAGCATAGCAGGTCTGGATCTTCTCTGGCTGGGCTGAAGAGTGGATTTGTAGAAGGGAGACATCGTTGCTGACATGTGGTGTGGAGTAAAAAACCCTGTGAGGTTTAGTCATATCCTGACACAACCATGGCTTTTGCGTGCTTCAGGGTCTTCCCCAGTAAGGGAAAGTAAAAGAAAAATCTCTTGAGAGGAAAGTTGACATGAACCGCTTGCTTTCAAGATGAACCTGCACACCCTCTTTACCCTCTCTCTCTGTATGGGGTGGAGGAGTACAAAGACCATACTGCTGGGGCTACAGGGTGACGAGTGTTGATCTGGGCTAAGGCCCAACTGTAATTGGGCTACCCCCAGTTCCTACAAAATCAGTGGACAGGAAAAGTGAACCATAGCTGTTGGACTATCTGCCTCTGCCTTTCCACATTGTGGGGGATTGGTCAGGTGGACCTACACAACAGACACATTCATCTTCTCCTAGTATTTCGTTGAGTGACCCTGCATGTCTCAGGTACCAACTGGCCTTCTATCATTCTGAACACAAGTATGATCACAGAATCATGGAATGGTGAGGATTGGAAGGCATCTCTGGAAATCATCTAGTCCAACACCCCTGCTAAAGCAGGGTCACCTAGAGCAGGTTGCTCAGGACTACATTGTTCAGGTGGGTTTAGAATCTCTCCAGAGAAGGAGACCACAACCTCTCTGGGCAGCCTGGGACAGGGCTCTGTCATCCTCATAGTAATGAAGATTTTCTTTATGTTAGGTGGAATTTCCCTGTGTTCCAGTTTGTGCCCATTGTCCCTTGCCCTGTCACAGGGCACTGGACAGAAAAGAGTCTGCCCCCATCCTCTAGACCCCCATCCTTTAGATATTTATGAACATTGAGTATAATCTTCTTGCTCATTTTGTCCAAGAGCCTTGAAAAACTGAACGTGAACCAATACAAGACAAGCAGATGGTTCTGCGCATGACCTGCAACTGTGCAAACACGGGGAATGACCCCAAGCCAAGTAAAGTCACCAGTGCACACACCCTACCTCAACATGCAATTAGGTACAAGGTCTGCAAGCCAGGTAGCTCTCCTGGGCTCCTCCCAGCACTTGCAGTACTGAGTGGGCTTTGGGCCCAGGAAAGATGGGGGCACTTGGAGGTGCTCCAGGGAGGAGCAACAGGGGAATGGGATGTGTCACCCACATGGAAAGGTGGAAGGATCATGGGTCATTTGTGAGTCCACATGCCTAAATATCTCACTGGGGCTGCAGTGATTGGTTCAAATATGGCCCAAAGCCTACTCTGTGCTGCAGCTGGACGGGTGCTGGCAGGATGCCGGTTGGACATGGAGCTGCCCTGGCGGCATGAAGCCAAGAGGCACTCGACATGCCCAGAGAGGGACATGGTGAAGGCTTCTCAGCTTGAGAATTGCCAGCTCGTGTGGCCAGCAACATCCAAGGGAGGGACCTGGACATGATCCCATTCGGTCTTCTTGAATGTGCCCAGGCCAAAGGGCCAGATACTGCCGACAGCCAGGTCAAGTAGGGACAGCTTTTACCATGAGCCAAAGCTCCTCCTTACACCTTCTTGAGTGGAAATGAGAGGTTTTGACTTTTCTCCCACCACACCCACAAGGGGAAGGGAGGAGACAGGGTGGAGAATCGTTATTTTAGTCATTAGCTGATGGGGAATTTACCAAGGAAGACTGAGCTCAAAATCCCACAGCCTTCTCGTTGTAGAAGTAGCCAGTGTAAGGAAAATGGCACGTACTCCAGGACTATGACAGAGAGGAGAAAACCCTCTGCTTTGGTGATTCTGCCAGGATGAGCTCCCATGCACTGTACACAGACTGCATTCTCACTTCATGACACCTGGAACCTCCATGGACTTCTTTGGGGGTTTTTTTTCATCACCTACAGGCCATGGTTACAGCCTCTCACTACAGCTACTGGACCAAAACCAGGTGCCCTATGGAAAGAAAACAAATCTAGGCAGGAGGCTGCATCACAAGCTCAACGGTGCAAAAGGAGACCACTTGCAAAGGCACACTGGGGATGACCCCCTCCATTGCCACACACAACATTAGACCTTTTTGCCTGACTTATACACTCGGAATCCATGTTCACATCTAATTTTTCTTAGAACGAACTTGGGACTAAAAAAATCTTCCATCCCTTGCTTTTTTTTATTTCATGCTTTACAGGTGGTGGCTCTGGAAATCCATTTTGCTCATCTGATGGCAGACTGAGAACATGTCCCATCCAACCGGCAGCATGAGCCACCAATGCTCACTGCTGTTTGTTGATATATCCCAGAGAAGTCACATGAATGGTTCCCGCACTATTATTGTTCCAGGGCTCATGATGGAGTATAACATTACATAAAACCTGGACTGTTTATTTAAACAAAGAGGGTCCCATCAGGGTCACAACCTGATGTCTCATTTCCCACCCACTTGACGGTGCTGTGGGGAGACCAGAGGCCTGTGTGTGGGATGCTTTCATATCCAACACAGTATGCAGAGTGAGAAAGCTGAGCCGGAGGAGCTTATTTAGAATGAACAAAGTCAAGCCATGCTTCTTGCACCAGGGCCATCTTGGGAAAATGACTTCTGAAGGTATAAGTTGAAGATCAAGACACTTAGAAGGAGAAAGTGAATGTGAAAAGTTTTTAAAACCCTTCCAAAGCTGTCATAAAAAGCCCTTGGACAGCTTTCAGGCCAGCACAGACTGATCTAGCATCTTGAAGGTCACATATACAAGCTGACTTATCTCAAAGGTGGATCTGCTCCATCTCCTGGCCCCAGCATTAAGTGATGACTTCCCCTTTCCAAGCACCCTCAGAGGCGGCCTCAAGCTATGCAAGACAGAAAAAAAGGGGGTCAGAGATCTTGCATGGCAAGCTGTGACCACAAAGCAGAGCATTTGCCCTTGGAAACAGATGGGGAAGATTCACCAGGGTGGTCCCCTTGGTGCAGCACAGGGTTCTGTGTCCCAATGAGAGAGGTGCTTCTTGAGTGACCCTGATCCTGCATCTAACCCCATACCTGTGCCCTGCCACACTCCCATGTACATGGAAGACCTCCCAAGAGACACCGCAATGGAGGACATGGGGTGTTCAAGAGAAGGAAACCCTCATCAGCAGGTGGCCAAGGGTCAGACTTCAAGAGCAGGCTCCTATTTGGGGCTCTGCCCTGGATGTTCTTGGTGACCTTGAGCATGACTCCTGATCCTTGTCTTTCCCTTCACCCCTTGCTCTGCTGTGGATGTTTTTGGAGCAGCCTTTTTCTCGCTGAGTGTTTGTACAGTGACTTGTGTAACTTGATGATGATTTTAGCTCGTGGCTTTCAGTCCCATGCTAAAGACAGTAGTAATCGAGTGCAGCCAACGATGTGACAGAAACCAAACAGGAGTGTAAAAATGAGAGATTCCTGTTCAAGGGGAAGAAGGAAAAGCCTACTGGTTTCCTTGTCCCGATTAAGTTTGTCCTGGATTTGCTTTACCGTAGAGGGAAAGCAGGGAGCGCTGACCTGTTGGCAGAGGCTGCGTTACAGGCTCACGTAACGAGGGGAGAACGCGCTGCTTTGTGTGTGTCTGGGTTTAACAAGCGAATAAGGCAAAGATTTCTTTAAAGATACCAAGCCCAAGCACACCACAGCTGGGAAGCACACATGAGCAATAGCTTTCACATGCTAACAAATAAAAGATCCTTGCAAAACAGATGCTGAGGTTTGTGGGGCTGGCACGGGCTCGCTGCTGGCAGGGAGTTAACTCACAGAAAACTGAAAGGTTCAGAGATGGAAGAGTATCTAGAGACCGTTTGTTCACAAACACAGCTGAGGGCCAGCAACCTGCTTTATACCCTGCCGGAGTCATTCCTTGCAGGGTTTCTACAAGAGAGAAGGCAGATATGCAGTTCTTCTGCAGCCCACGCTCTAGAGAAATAATTAAACAGTTTTTCTTAACCTCTTGAACTCTTCATTTATTATTGCCATCCATTATGTCTACCTTCTCAAATAGCAGGATCCTGAAAGCCAGCTCCAGGGGTCAAGGGTTTATTGTTTAATGGAGATAGAACATTCTGTAAATTGCACAAAGTCACAATGTTTAGAAGAGAAGCTTCTGGTGTACTGAATCTTTTCAATTTAACAAACAGTGAGCTTTGACATATGTTCTTCCTCCATAGCAGGAAATTTGGGATAAGTGCAGTACTGGCATGGACATGTTACCAAATCCTTCCTGTAAACCAAATGACATCTGCATTCAAATAAAAACATTCCTTGCACCAAATACCAGGAAATACTAAAAGTATCACTATTCTTCTAAGGTCATGCTAAAATGAAGTTTTTGGCTTTTAGAACACAAAGTAAGTTTGTACAGGGCCAAGACGTTTTGTTCAACACACATTTGCTGTTACAAATCCCAAGAGACGTCCTTCTGGGTCAAATATGTGCATGTGTCTGTAGAATTTTGCAAGCATTTAATCTTCTTCATATGAAAAAAGAATAAATATTTTAGGAGCGTGGACTTACATTAACAAATATTGCTGTTGCCTTTGTTTTTACTAGTTCTCTGCTTTTCAAAGGCAGAAAAAGGATTTGCTTAAAACAAAGCAAACATCCTCAAAATGCACCATGCCAAAATAATCAAGAGAATAAATACCTGGGATTTACAAAATATGAATATTCTTCGGTAAATAAACCGAAGCAAGAGCAGTCAGGGAGAGAATTCTGCTCTAGTGATGGGGAGGGAGTGCAGAGTGTAAACACTTTCATCTCATAGATGGCAAATCAAGAACATTTAAAGAAAATAAATGTATGCAGAGCAGATTCTTCCTTCTCATATTACTTTCAGGGGATTTTACTGCTGATAGTTAACGCCACATAAAATCTTTAGATTATTATGCCAGCAGATGAAAAACTACAATGGCAGAAACAGCTTCCCATGGATAATTAGCATAAATATCTGCTTAAAGCTGCGTAATTTGTTCACTGTACAGGATGTACTTCAGCAGTTTTATGAGCTAAAAAACAGAGGGAATGTTTTGAATGACTTACATTTGAAACAGTGCAGGCAGATACCAGGCACTTACTTTTCAGCGACTGCCACACAAAAAAGTCCTCTCCAAGTGAGTGAGTGTCCGTTCCCACCAAACTCAGGGCCAGACGTCCCAGACACGTCCCCACAGCTTCCCACTAGAAGGAACATTTTTATTTACTGGGAGGACTGGAGGATCCAGACACTGAATATGGAGAAGAAAGAAGAGGAGAAAAAATGAAAATGGAGAAAAAAAAAAGAGTAAAAATCAGTGCTTTCCAATGTCCTTTGAGAAAAAATGCGGTTTCCAAAATGGTGACCTTTTCCAAAAGGTCGTTTGAAAAAAAGATAATTTCTTTCAACAGACACCGTGTTTAACAAGCGTGGCTTGAGGAAGCCACCTGGGAGAGTGGCACTGGCTCAAGAACAGGTCCAGCAGGACTCCCCACATGTATGTCACTCCCACCTCCAGCCCCAGAGGAGGCTTTCTTTAGGCTTCCTTGGTGTGTCCCTATCCCCCAGAAGCTGGGGATTTGTATGGTCTACGTTTCCAGAGCCATGGCAACTCTAACCTCCCCAGGTCCTGCAAAGGCAAAGGGGCTTGAAGGAGCGAAAGGACCACAGGGGAACAACTTGAAGGGGAGGTGGTGGATAATCCTGCTAACCTAATTCAATCCAAGCAGTGGAAAAGAACCTAAAAAGGACCTGATAAAATTGTGAGTGGAAGACAGATTCTGGTTTTAATGAAGACCCCAACCCACTAAGAAGGTTGCTCATTTCAGTCAGATTCCCCGCTTGGCCTTGAACTTGTCTGTGATGCTCCCAGGTTCAGCTGTACCTCCCACGAATGATAACCCTGCCCCAGGGTGCCCCAGGCAAGGCACAAGCAGCTCAACAGCATCTAAAGAGAGCTGAAGCAATCAGAAATGCATATACCCTTGTCTTCTACAGCATGCATTGAGTTACACTGGCCCCAGAGCTCATCAGGAGCTTTATATTGTCTTCATACCTGTGCACAACTGGGCTGTAATCCCTATGGTCTCCACTGTGGATCCTACAACAAGACCCGAGGGAGATGAACTGCATGTATATAAATGGATAATCATCACTTCTGGTCTCAAGATTATTATTTTTCTTGTATCTGTAATTTATTTTTTAAACTTTTTGTTGCAGTCCAAGCAGTGGAAGGGAAAACTAGAAAGTGTGTCTATTACCTACTAGAAATGCCCAGTGTAGGCACTACTACTACTCCACTCCAGTGCGTGGCTTGGAATTGCCTACTGCTCTTTCAAAGATAATTCATAAGGAGGCAGGTAGGCTCCTTCGGGATGAAATCAAAATACATCCAGGTAGGGAGCCTCCTAGGAAGGATCTGAGGTCAGCAGTGGCTGCTTCTCTGGTTGCAAGTCTCCTTGGTACTCCAGTCTACCCAGACACCTCAAGGATCACGACCTTGCTGGTCTTGCTCCACTTGTTATCCCAACAAAAGCATCCCACTAGCTTGGATGCAGCAAACTGCTGCCTGGGTTGGCCCTACATAACTGCCCACGTGCTTCAGCCTCAATGGAGCAGCTCGACCAGCAGCATCTTGCAGGGAAACACCCCATCCAGGTTTCAATCTTGAGGTACCACAGGAGGCAATCATTTTCCTGCTGGATTAAATCCCAGCACTGGGCTGCAGCTTTCTTTCCAAGTGAGAGCTTGGAGTTGCTATTCAGACCTTATATTTAGAAAAATGTGGGAAAAGAACTAGATCCATTTCAGGGTTTGTATTTTTGTTGGCAGGATATCTAGTATCATTATGGAGAGCAAACCAAGGGGTTTTATTTTTAAAATTTTTTTTAATTTATTTTTTTTTTAAAGTATGCATTTTCTTGCCAAAAATGTATAAAAGAAGTGGGATCTGATGGGGGGAATTTGTGGGTGAGAAGCCTGAGGGAGCAGCAAAATTATTTCATTGTCACATCCTTCATGTGCACAGATGTGTGAGTCCCAGTGCTGGGAGAATTCCAGAGGTCTTGTCCTCCACCCTCCTGCCCCATGGCAGAACCATCTCGACCTGGTGATGGAGCCACCACATACTCCCCAGGTACTCCCATCCTGACTTCGTTATCATACCTGTTAGAATGTTCCTTGAATTTACTGCAAGATACATCCAGGATTGGATTGTGTGAAAAATCCGCTGTGTGAATATTCCTGGTAACAACTGATGTCGGGAACAGATTATTCCTTCCCTTCATTGTCATGTACAACTCCAGGCAGCTAAATAACGTGACAGAGAGCTCCTGAAGGATTTGCAGAGCAAGCCAGGTAGGTTTGCCTGGCCACTTTGAACACTGGCATGTGACGGTGTTCACATCACGCATGAGTGTGATTCATTTTGAGGGCTGATTTTTGCATCCATCTGATATTTAATATATTTGTAGCAGACCAGGGGATGTCACCCAACAGCATATTTCAGGACAAAACCCTACCAGGCAATTTGACATGCGTACTCTGGCAAACATACTTGCGTATCACTGTTTAAAAGCCTGCAAGACATCTGCTCTGTCATGGCAAGGTTCTTGCAGATGGATCAGTGAGCAGGGATGGAAAAACACAACGATCATGAGAAAATGACACCAGCCCTTTTCCACTCCTTAAGAATTAGCAAAATCACCACCAAAATACTGGACCACAGGCTTAAAAAGCAGACAGGGAACTTTTGGGAAAAGCCAGCTGGCCTCCGGCAACAGGGACTCGTCATGCGTTGCCCACTAAGCTGTCAAGTTAAGGACTTGTCCTGCTATCGCTCAGTCCTCAGAAGGTCAACGACTGGATTTCCTTATCGCCCAGAGGCACTTTATTCTCGTTAATTGGCACCCCTGGTGACAAGGTGGATTGATGGCCTTTCATGGTGAGCCCAGGAAGGACACAAAGCCTACCCGCTTTTTACAGTGTTTCCCATGGAAATAGGAGACATGGGGAAGGACTCACTCAGGGGGAATGGATGGGTGTAATGTCACTAATGTCAAGGCAGCCTACATTAAGAGGAAGGTAGGAGAGCAGCCTCGAACTTGTCTGTTCATGTGCCCATCCCTGGAGAATGCTGTGCTTCCTGGAGATGGGCCATGTTGCCTGGTCCTGGCCCTCTAATGCTGTGAGAGGGGTGAAGCAGCGCTGGGACAGTATTTATACCCTTTAGACAGTACTTTCCTCACTTGAAGGTGGCTCAAGTGCCTCCACGTAGTACTTCCCTGTAGAACACAGGTGGGTTAAGGTGGCCTCTAAAGTGATTGAAACCATAGTTCCATGTCTAATGCATGGAGAGATGCTGGGAGCAGAAGAAGACATCAAAGCAACGTCTCTGAACCTGACTTTCCTACTTGCATCTCCTGTTGTGCTGAAGGACAGGCTTCTCTGGACACTTTGCTTCTCCAGAGAAAGCCTCTTTCAATGGGCAATCACTGAAAAGGACCAGATGTTACCTTTTAGCTCCCTATTGGCTCTAATCTTCTTTCTTCTTTGATCCCACTTAAAAGAAACCCCATATTTAGGTCCTCTTGGGTGGTCCTCAGGGAAGGATCAAGTATTTCTAACCTCTTTTTGCCTTCTCAAGGCTCATGCCCAATGGTATATTCCTGCCTTCTTGCATGGTAGGATGAAAGTAAACCATGATCCCTCCCAGGGCTGGGGGAAGGTTTCTACAGTAGGGATTTCATAAGAGCCTTGTTATACCATGACTGCATCGATTCAAACAGCCTAAAACGTTCTTCTTCACCCCTGAAGAGCCAAACTTCTCATTTCTGCCTGAAGCTCACCCTTGTTTTTACAACATCCTTACTTTTCCATTCTCAAAACCAGTTGTTCGTTGAGTGGGTCTGGGGGTATTGTAACTTATACCAACTTGCCAAGAGCCCTCCAGACCTGGAGGGGCTCATGGAGAAACTCTACATGCATTCATCTCTTGTGTGTTCATCTTTGCTTGCATAGCCACCACTGCATGCATGAATCCTGATGGCCCAAGCTCACAGCACACACATTGTCTTAGTGACCAGGATCCACCATCTGCATTGGCAAACTGCCGCAAAGACAAAGTCTTACTTTAAGCAAACAGAAATGCTCAGGACATACCAGACTTCATGTTGGAAATCAGAGCCATATTCTTCAAAACTCTGGCCCTTTGTTCAGACGCCCTTTGGAGACCTCCCGCAAATACCTCACTTGGACTTCCAGATGCTCAAAATTAATTTTATTTTTTAATTCTGTGCCACAAATCCTTAATTTTGGAATGTGCATATTTCCTGTGCGGTCCCTGGCTCCTGGAGACTACAAATACATGTGAAATTGCAACAGACGTTGATAACAAAAGTTTGAGGGTAAACCAACAGCTTTTCAAAGCCTTCTCTAGATAATTTATCCTAGACTGGCGAGTAGCCACACACCCAATGGTGGGGAAGGAGGTTGCTTTTGATTTAGCTGATGTTTAGGTGTGAATGAAAAGGAGAGATATGTGATTAATCATTGGAAGCAGGGAGATGGTATTATTTTGATTCATACTTGACAAGTTTTCTAGGAATGCTGAACTCGAGTAGAAATGCATGGCGGACCCAGCTGTTCAAACAGTGTGATTAATTAAACTGATTCCATGTGAAAAACAACACTGACTCTCACTCTCAAATTGCAAATCATTTTCAATATATTGGGGCAGGGCCAGCTGAGTTTTATTAATTGCTTTGGAGGTGATGAATCAGGGTTGTCTACAGAGACCCACACAAGCGCACATTCCTGAGAACATACATGATGATGGACTAGTTTCACGGCTGCTCGGGTAGGCAAGGGTTGCTTTCCCGGAGATGCTGCCATTTGCACACAAGGCGGGGATGAAACCCCGGTGTACATGAGCTCCGACAAGCGTTCTCCTCCCAACCCTGCACCGAGACGCTTGCAAAAATCGCAACGGGCGCAGACGGAGCCGGCGCTTCTGTTTCGACCAGCGCTAATAATAAAACCTCCTCTCCCCACATACGTATGCAGCTCGTTCACCTGCCAAACCACGGCTCTCTCAAAATATCAGCAAAGTGAGAGAGGGCCTTGCACTGTATGATTTGCCCAAGACCACACAGGAAGCCTGTGGCCAAGCTGGAAATTGAGCCCAATGCTCCCTGCTCCAGGAGCGGGTCTTGGCCGCAGGCTTGGGGCCATCCTGGGACCCTTCCCTGTGCAGTTCTGGGACAACACAGGCAGGGAGACATGGACTTGACAAAAGCACCTTGCCTGCACATATTTAAACCCAGTCTGCTGGTGGGATGTCCTTGCAGCAGGTGCTCAGTGGGGCTTGAATACCAGAGGCAAGCGTGCCGGGGACTTGGCCCCATGAAAAGGTCCAGCAAAACCGCTGCCCTTCAGTGGAGGCTTTTGATTTATATTTTCTCCGCCAGCTTGTCTGTTTTACTCATGTTGCTGACAAGGAGAGGGATATTTGATATGTGCTGAGGGGCAGATGTTGAGCACCGCGGAGCAGCGCTTGCAGGAGGCAAGGCTGCTTCTCAGGTGTAAACTGTCTGATGGTCATAAAATGGCTTATGGGGTGGGGGTTGGAGGGAAAGAAATAGATTAATCTCCTTGATGCTCACAGATGTGGAAAAATACCTTTGAAACAGCTCAACTGGATGTTTGTCACCACCACTGCCAACGGAGGGAGAGTGACAGCCCAGCAGCAAGTGTGCAGACACATTTCAACTCAACCAAATCCTGCAAGGCACCTTCGCAATACCAGGCAGTGACCCTGTGCTAACTGGTTTCAAATGTAACGTTTGAAATACCTTGCAAATATACATCTGAGCCAAGATTTCCACCCTGAGCCTGGTGGGGAGGCTCTGAAAGCTTATTGCAAGCACCTGTCTAGTCTTCAGAAGTGCTGATCTCCTACTGAGGTCAACATGAGGAATTAGAGAGGCTGGTGGTTGCTGCTCTTTCTGCAAAATCATGATCATGATCCCAAAATTCGCTACCCAGGGAGCCCTGTTCTGACCCTTCGTGTTTGATCCCAGCAGGAGAAGTCACGTGCATTGAGATGTGTCCCAGACACCTCACGTTGGTAGAGCCCATGTGGCTCCAACCAGCCTTCCTCTGGGGCAGGGCAGCAATCCAGCTCTGGGAAAATACTGCTTTGTCCACCCTCTTCAGACCTTAGAGGCTGCCGTTTCTCCAAAAGAGCTGAGTGATAGCTAAAAAATGTTTTCCCTCTTTTCTCTCTCTCTGAAAGGAATGGGAGTCTCTACGGACCCATTTATATTGCTGGCTCAACTGAAGTTAATAGGAATATTCCCCTTCTTCTCCATAGGGGCCACGATTTTTCCCTCGGGAGAGCCACAGGGCCATTTACGAATTTCACAGACGTCTCAGCAATTCCCCCTTGTCAACCTGAGCTTCTTAGAAATAGAGAATGTGATCTCGGCTCTGTCTCCGGGTGATGTGACGCCCTTGCGTTCATGCTTGTGCTGCTCCAAACAACACATTTTCTGAGCACACTGTGTTTGTCTGAAAATACACCAGGAGGGCTGCCCAATTTGGAAATGACTTGAATTACAAAAAAAGCACAGCTGTCTTTAACAGCTCTCGAAGCTCATGCAACTAGTCTGCAATTTATTGACTAGGATTAGATGCTTATTGTCTATGACACTTTAAATACCATTACATTGAAGTTTATACAAGAAAGTCCAAGTTTTCAAACTGGAATCTTAGCAATAACAGCTGGACCATTTGTTTATGTGATAGACAGAAAAGAATGACTTCTGTAATCTGTGTATTTGGCTTCAGGATTTTCTACGACATGGGGAGACAGAAACCTACCCCATCCCTAATTGGGGATTGTTAGACAGAGCTGAACACCACCAGCTAATTTGTCCCTGATGTTAAGACTGCAGCCAAAGCTGGGGTTGAGTCCTTCCCTCGTCCCCTCACACCTGACGGAGAAGCACTTGAAACCCTCTAGCCCACCTCTGACAGTCAGGGCTAAGTCTCCTGTCTCTCTCCCCCAGGCTGCTCACATTCCGCATTTTGTTTCTAGCATGAAAGACTTTGTTTTAAATCATAATAGTAACCAGGCTGTAATCACATTATAGCACACATGGAGAACTCGCAAAAAGTCATGTGCTTTGGATTTGACATTCTGATTTATGGTTGTGCGCTCCAGTTACACAGCTGCAATCTCATTTTCGACAAAGATGTTTTCTATTTTTCTATTACTTTGCTTCACCCTGTCTTTATGTCGAAGAAAATGAAAGCCACCAGGTGAAGCCAGCACAAGAGGACAAATGTTTGCATGTTCTGGATCAAAACCATGATCAAATATTTTATGCTCCACTTTCATAAACAGCTTGCTATGGGCACATGTGGAGGGGGGTGTAGATTCTTCATTTTGAGTCATTTGAAGTTCAAAAAAAAATTCCAGACTTTTATTTATTCAGAAACTAGATCAGCCTATGAAATTCACATCCCAGCCACTTGATCATGGTGACTTCACCGAAGAAGGAAGAAGCTTGCAGAATTACTCCTTAGATATTTGAACAGGCTCGTTGCTTGCCGGGACTGACCGCTGCTCGTTGTTTGCTTCATCAAGAAAATTTTACTCCTGAGCAAAGCCCAGTGGAGGTGGCAAAGTCTTGCTCTGCTCAGTTAAGAGCAGATTGCAGTCATTAGCCCTTTCCTCTGTCAGTAACCCGTTCGTTTTGCATTCCTATGAAGAGTAGCAGCATTCCAGCTTAATTAAAAAAGTGAGCACTTTTGCACTAAATTGCATTAATGTTGGAAAGGGGCCAGAGCTTATGTTTTACATGAACCTCTCTTGTCTTTAGTAGAGGAAAGGAAGGAAAATGTCATCAACATTCTTCTCACAAATTAAACACTGATCTTTAGGGCTGGTGAGCATCCCATAAAGCACGAAACCACCACTGTGTCCCTTACCAGGGGTAAGTTACGCATTACAGATTCGTAAACCTTAAAGTGTGGTGTAAAATTTTACGAAGACCATAATTTTCAGTATGAGCTAGGAAGGACCTAGATGGAAAATGTATTTATAGTGGTTCTAGAGCATGTGTTAAGGAGCTGCAAACACACGTGGCTGGAGCCTGTGGGGGTCAGACCCTGACCATGGGTCCTCACTGCAGCAAGGCTTCGACTGTAGACTCTTTGGGGCAAGTAGCCCCTTTGTCTCAACAATGAGTAATTTTACCTCCTGTCTAATTCCTGTGGACTCCAAATTTGGGAAATTTCCATTTTCAGGACACTGCAATTCCAAATTAACAACTAACTATAAAGGTAGAGCTGGGACTCAGTGGGTCTTACCACTGAAATGAGGTATAAGAGTGTTGAAAATGCTCCATGGACGTAGCTGGGCACCTCTATAGCAATGGCCGCATTTCTCTGTATCATGAAGGAAAGCTTCAGAAATTCTGTATGCATCAAGGGAATCAGACTAAAAAAAATCACTTTTTTTTTTTTTTTCCTAGACCAGAGATTTTCAACCCACATGGACTCAATTCAACAACAGCTTTCAGTTACTTCTGCAGGTACATGTATCGGTGGGAGCTGGGAGGAGGCACTGCCCTGATCCACTGTCTAAGAGGGTCCTTGGTGACAATTTCTACTGTTCACAAGCTACCATCAGCAGCAGATCAGCAGTAAATTACCTCTGGGAGTAATGAGGCTGTTCAGTGTTGGACCTACTGGGTAGGAAGAAAAAGACTACATCAAAAACGTTACATTTTTCAAGTGAAAACTATGGAGTGGAAAACTCCCCTCTGTCCCACAGAACTTTGATGAAAAAATCCAACATTTGAGAAAGGGAGAGCAATTTGTTTTTCACTGCTGGCTAAATCCCAATATTCTGGCTATGGTAATAACATTAATACCAGCTCTGTTGGTCCTGAATATCTCTCCTATACCATGCCTGAAATGGACAAATGCACACTAGCATGAAAGATCAGCTGCCCCTAAGCCAAGCAGAGCAGAAGACCACCAGGACTTCTTTTTCCAGTCCCTACAGGCAGGATAATTTCAAAGGATCTCTGGGTTATCATTAGAGTTGGTCTCTCAGCAAAATAAAAAGGTCACTGGGACTTCACAGCTGTTTTCTAAAGCAAGAAAAGATGTGCCTGGCTGTGTGTGGCTGTACATGTCCCAGTATCAGCTCTACTTCTGGCCCAGAGACCCCCATATTGACAGAGTAAGACTGAGCAGAATGACTCAGGCAGAAAAGTCATAGCATTTATCTCTCCTGCAGTCACCCTCCATTTCTATCCCTACCAGAGGCAGTCAAAATATTTTTGACCAAGAGGTTTTCCACTGGAAAATGCTATTCTTTCTGTAATCAAGCAGGAACTTGTTCAAATGTCAATGACAGTTTTTGGTCAGGAAAAAGTCAAAACATTGCATTTTGATAGTATAGTTTTGATTTGTGACATTTTGACTTTCATATCATAATACAATCCTGTTCTATTAGAGTAGATTATGTAGTTCTACATAATTAGTTATACTTAAAAGTTGATATAATACATAAGTCAAAATAAATTACCTCCTGCAACAAAGTCTAACCAAACATCCCAATACACCCTCTTTCAGTATTTTTATCCTGAAGGCAATAGCAAATTTTAGCTTTTAATTCTAAATGGGAATGATTCATATTTTACAGAACACTGGTAACCCTAGCAGAATAGAAATTCCTGCTCCTGGCCAGTGTTGAATATCTGCTTCGTCCTCCAGGATCATCTCTAAAACCTCATTAACGGATGGAAGTAATTAAGGAGTGTCATCACAGCACTCACAGCCACCTGTTCATCTGCCCCGGAGATGCTTGGTCAACTTAAGATAATTTGTCTCCTGATGTTGTCAGTGGCATGTCTGTCTTCACCTGAGCAATTCATTCCAGATTTTCTTTATATTGAATGGGGAGAAAAAAAATTAAATTCATATTTCATGCGTGATTTTTATGACCATATGTAGGCATCTACTTTTTGTTGAGGAGGGTGGCACCTAGACATCTTCCTCATGACCATCCATATCATCTCTATCCCATATTCATAGAATCATAGAATAATAGAATGGCTTGAGTTGGAAGGGACCTTAAAGATCATCTAGTTCCAACCCCACATGGGCAAGGACACTTCCCACTAGACCAGGTTTCTCAAAGCCTCATATAGCCTGGTCTTAAACACTTCCAGGGGTGAGGCATCCACAACTTCTCTGGACAACATGTGCCAGTGTCTCATCACCCTCATAGTAAAGAATTTCTTCCTAATCTCTAATCTAAATCTACCCTGATCTAGTTTAAAACCAATGTCCCTTGTTCTATCAACACATGCCCTTATAAAATAAGTCCCTCTCCAGCTTTCCTGTAGGCTCCCTTCAGGTACCTCAGACATTTGTTGCCTATGTAAGGTGGGTAGCTCAGATGTAGACCTTGATGCACCATCAGATTAAGTCTGCCCCCGGTGCCTTCAGTCAATATGTATCTTACTTTCTCTCCGTGATATATGTGGTTACTGCCTTTGGGTAATCTCTCACCATGTGCTCCTTGGGACTGGTCTAAGTTGGAGTCTCAGAATAACATTCATACAGCTGCAAATTAACTGGAAAGGAAAATTTGGAAGCAATTCCAAAACAATTCCCCTTCCATGGTTGTTTTTTGTGTGTGTGATAAACCTGTCTTTTGAGAAATTATCTTCGTTTGTTTTACAGTAAAACTCAGAGCACTAGTGAAGATCAAAGTTGCCTGTGTTTGGTGTGGTGCACGTAAAGATATGCTTTTACCAGAAAGGTCTCCTTTCTAAAACAAAGCTTCTGAGAAAAAATATCTGACATCAGTCAAGTTCTACCATTTTTCCACAAACTATGTAAACAAAATCATGAGCTGAAATGATGTTTGTAATTCTTCATTTCAGAGACAGCTGTTCAGCCATGCACTTGCTAAAGACAGGATTCCAAGGACATGATAATTAAAAAAAAAAAAAAAAAAAAAAAAAAAAGCCAAACAAAAAACTCGGTTTATTTTAAAGGGGAAAAAACTTTGGGGAAAAAGGGCTAAAAAAAATTGCAGGAAAATGGGCCCATCCAGCCCTTGTAAAGTGGAAACATTTGGGGTATTTTGCATTAAACCATCTTCCCACTTCCTTTGCCAAGGGTCACTGCAGGTGCAGAAGGGTTTGCCCAGGAAGGGGTGACTCATGATTCCCTCGGGGAAATGAGGAGATTCAGCCCCTTGTTCTGCAGGTGGGTGGGACGTGAGGGTCAGACCTTGTGCAGATGGTGGAACAGGAGCCCATGAGCCCATGACAGGCACCTCCGTTCACCACTTTCCACATATGGATGGCTCCAGCCTACTCAGGCAAGGCTGAAGTTTGCTATCTGCCCCATGTTGTTGAGTGTGCCAAGGTCTCCCTAAGCATCTTTACCTGCTCCAATATTGTTTTAACAGGGCTTTCCCAGGTTGGATGGGGCTTTGAGCAACTTGATCTAATAGAAGGTGTCCCTGCTTATGACAGGGAGGTTGCACTAGTTTATCTTTAAGGTCCCTTCCAACCCAGACAACTCTATGATTCTACAACTCTATGATTAGCTTCTACAAACCCTTGGAGAAAAGATGCATCTACAATTATCATAGCAGTGCAAGGCCAGGCTGTGAGCCAGAGATGATATTGCACAACTAGGATAAACATTTCTTCCTGAGGCTTCACAGAGGCTCTCTGCCATGGGCAAAGGGTTTGCAGAGCTGCTAAACCCCATACCTTGCAAAAAGACCCTGGAAGAGAGATTATGTTTTCACATTGTTTCCCAAATTACTTTAAATGTCAACTTAAAAGGCTTTTAAGGTTTTTATTTCAAACGGAAGTATTAACTGGAACTGCCAGGGGCAGTTAGCTTGAGAAAAGCAATACCGTGCATCTTAAACAGGGTAGAAATTTTTATGACCCAAATTCTTCATTTATTATACACAGATGGTGAAAGAAGGCTGCTGTCCCCAGTGCCCAGCAATGAAACAGGCCTGGTCATGCTCTTCTGCAGACAAACGGTGCCTGCTCAGAGCTTTCTTAATGTAAAATGATGTTTCCCTCCTCATCCATTCTATCTAAAGTGACTAAGTAAGCACCCATTATAATGTGTGATGAAACACAGGTCCCCATGCCCACATCAGCTCATCCTTCCACCATCTGCACTCGTGCCTATCAGATCTACCCCACTTACTGGCAATCAAAAATTTACACAGAAGATGCCAAATAGCTGTGGAGGATGTGCTGGTGTGGAGACCCTGAGTGTGTGCATGTGCAGTAACAAGCACAGAGTCTTGCTCCCACGGCAAGCAGCAGGAGACGCAGCTCCCAACATCATTCACTAAACCAGCCAACGCAAAGTCCGTGTCTTACTCCTTGCTCTGGCACTGACCCATTACACAGCCTTCGGCAAGTTTTTCCTCCACAGCCCTATGTTATCTCCTAAGCTGTGAGCATCTTCAGGGTCCACCACTCACCACATGCAAAACCAAAAGCAACTGGGAGACAGATGGATCCCTCAGCCCTGGTACAAAAGAAAATAACATGAGGAGAAGGAGGTGGCCATGAAGAGATAGATCAGAAACACTTTTACTGCTCTGTTGTGTTGCTCTGGGAAGGAACCTTTGCTTCTGATAAGAAGACAAAATGGAGAAGAGCAATCAAAGCCAGTTCCTG
>WUAM01000287.1:8987816-8997982 GCA_024336885.1 Actenoides hombroni
GAAAAAGGTGAAAGGGCAAACCAAGGACGGTTCGGGGGAGGGAGGGAGGGGGGGGGGGAGGGAGGAAGAGGGCATTTATGGGGCTCATTCTCCTCATGTTGTCACTGATGCCATCTCATCAGAAGTGGCATTCCCTACATGAACATTGCTAGAGTGTTGTTTTACTCACAGCTGCTACGATGAAAACAGGTGAACAATCCCCCCCTATGCAATGCAGCTGATGTGTTGATGCAGCAAATGCAGCAAGAATTACCCAACTTAAAAGCAAAAGCCACAGTTGATCTATGGACAGGTAAGCAAAGTTTTATTGACTGTGTCAATAGTGTGATGTCACACATGCTCCTTCCTTCCTGGCCAGGAGAAGGGGAAAAACCTCACAGCTGAGCTCTCTAGACAGAGGTGCAAAAAGCCTCAGAAACTGTGGTGTGGCACTGGAAGAGAACAGGAGAGATCAAGCATTCTTCCAGAGGCTTGGACCATGCAGTAGAATAAAGAATACCAGGTGAAAATGATGGTTGGAAGTGGTCCATGATCCATCCTGTAGAAGAAGTCTTAACTTAATTGTCCAATTAAGCTAAGAGAAAATTTCTGCTTGAATACAGCTCTACTGATGCTTTTATGACAGAGACAGTAAGCAAGGCCCACCTGAGAAGCATCTTGGTGTTGTGGTCATCAGCTCTGTCTGGGACCAGTCACCAAAGCTTTACAGAAAGGCAGTAAAAACAAACCCAGGAGTGAGATTGCACAAGGAGTGGGAGAGGAGATGTGGTAAGGGAATAATGCTCATCCCCTGAAAGAGCCAGGAAGTTCTAAAGTCTGTGATTAATTTAATGTGCTGTAAATGCTGTATGACAAACATGGGCATCAGCTGTTCTTCTAACCCCTCTTGGAAATTCCAGACAGTCTGACACCAAACACATCATCTCACAAGCTTTCGTTTCTAGTGCCAGGATCATGCCTACTGGTGTGACCCAAGCAGCTCATAGAATCATAAAATCATTTAGGTTGGAAATGACCTTTAAGATGAACAGGTCCAAATCGAGCCCTGTGTTTGATGAGAGGTCCAGAGTCCCATGTCTCTAAGGGTCAAATTTCTTCTGATTTCCAGTGTGAACATGTTTGTGACCAACATAATAGATATTTTCATGCTGGTGGTCCATAGTCAGTCCAGAATGAAGGAGTATATCCACCTCTACATCTTCTGTTTCCAAACCACTGGTGTCCAGTTCAGGGAATGATTGTAGCTTGCTCTTGGCCTTGCATTTCTGTGGCCAGGCATCTGCCACACCACAAATTACTTTGACCAGCTCTTTGGTAGTGCTCAAACTGGTACTATCACCCAACATTGTGTTACCTGCATTTTTCACTAGTGTCACAGGTGTCACGTCCTATGGACAGTTCCCCAGCAACAAGAGAAAGTTTTCTTTGACCTGTTAATCCATTGAAGGTAGAAGGCATTGCTGGTGTAACCCTGTAGCCAAATCCTCATTCCTTTTTTATTCAAACACAGTATTACATTGCTTAGGGTCAGATTTGGATCATTTGTTTCCCTTGTCCAAGAAACCAGTTATCTTGTGGAATGCCTATGATTAGTTATTGTGTTAGGGTAACATGATCTATCTTTAACAAAACCACACGGGATTTTTTCTCCATCTCCCGTGCTCCTGCTCCCCCCCCCTTGCATCAAACTCTGCTCTCAGACCCTCCATAAAAATAAGGTCAGCTAATGGGCATGCAGTAGCCATGAGCATCCTGCCCTCCTTACCTCACTTGTGTGAATTTAGGCACTATTTTTTTCTTCTCCAGTCCCAGGACAGTGGCCCCCAGTTGACAGATTCATTATCCTTCCTTGCTACTGGAGCTGCAGTTTCATGTGCTGGTGCTTTTAATATGTGGTTTTAATGTGCAGTGTTACCCATTGACTTAAACACCAGTTATTACTGGGTTCAGCACGGGGGTAAGCAGGCAAAATTCTCCAGCCTGCATTATACAGGTCACAGTAGATGATCTAATGATCCCTTTGGCCTTAAGGACTGCAAATGTTAAAAGCATTATATGGCACATCCTTAAAAAAGCTCAATATTTTTGGCACTGTCCACTTTCTCACTGTGATCTTATCAGCCCTCACAAGCTGAATGCTGTGGAAATTTATTGGTTATTTAACATGGATGGAGGGCAACAAGAAATGCTCTGGGGAGTGTTGTGGATGATTCATATGTGGGAAACCTTCCCCAAGCAATACTCAACCATATCTGTGCAGGATGTGGGAGAGAAGAAGCACCATTCAAAGATACCAGGAGCCAATCTCAAAATAAACAAAAGGAGATATTTCCCTCCACCGTGGGTAATGGACCAGTAGAAATCTTTGCCAAGGGGAATTGCAGGTGTGAAAAGTTTACCTGGGGTCTAGGGAGATTGAACGAGTTCTTGGAGGAGCAATTCAGTGGGATCATTAAAGAGATGGGTTACATCAATCTAAGGAAATTCTCCAAGCTGAAGGGAGTGGGATTTTTTTGGAGAAACACTATATGCACTTCTCCGGTGGTGTCTTTTTCCTGTTGGAGAGTCTGGACTGGATGGACCTGGTTCTGAACTTATATAGGCTGCTGCTTAAAATGCTGCTTTGCAGCTGAGATAGAAACCCAAGGCCTCCTCAACAGCATACACACTGAAGGTCCTACACCATTGCCCAGAAGATGAGGGTCTGCTCATCTACCAGCACATAAATGTGCAGGAATTCTTCTGAAACTGTTGGGCTTACCTTCCCAGGGCACCCGCTGTGAGGCAGAGAAGCTGTCCCTTGTATAACTTCATTGCTAACACCAGAGCAAGGAGACAGAAAATAGGAGGTATCTTCCAGGACGAAAGTCAATAATCAAGTTTTATAGATATATTTTTATTTTGCCAAGTTCAAATTGGAAGAGGAAGGCAGAAAACAATATCGTTTTCATCAAAAGAGGCCTTTTCCAGTGTTTGATGTTCAAGCAAGTACAGTTCAATTTAAACAAATTTTGAAAATAGCTTTTCTTTTAAGGAAACAGAAAAGCAAAAATTTAGTAAAAATAGTTGTCTTTCTTTTTTTTTTTTTTTTTTCCACTAGCTCTACTGATCTAATTCCAGGATGGATAATTGTATTCTGACTGATTATTGTAGGACTGGAGCTCCAGTCGGGTAGAACATTCTTTTTATTGGAAAGCATTATGGGATGCTGTTTTCGATTAAGGAGGCAACCCCAAGAAGACCGTGCTGCAGTCTCCACTTCTCTTGCTTTGCTCTGCAAGAGAAGCAATTTCCAAAATCCACTGACACACATACAGGAGAATGTTATAGTATTGTTTTGAAAGTTGATTAAAATTTCTGAAATAATAAAATAAAACACCATTTCTATGCTCATCACATTTTTATTTTCCCTTGCATAGAGATGTTCCTAAGGACTGTATTTTGAAATCCTTACCACTTCTGACCTTGGCAAAATTTTCACAGGTGTAGTTGGGTCAAAAGTTACTCCTTTTTTCATTCTTTACTTACACGAATTTCCATTAATGGAAAAACAAAGCCAAGACCTTGAGATTTGGGTCTATAATTTCAAGAATATGGCAAATCAACAGCTATGTAAACACACAAGCACAGGCTTTTTGTTAAGAGTGTGCTTATGGGTTGTTTTTTAAAGTCCATGTGTCCAAAAAGGATGAGTATATTACGAAAAAAGGTCACAGGTTTTATTTTATTTGTAGTTTTCCATATTGGAAAAGGATAAACAGAGGGAACAAGTAAAACTTTCTTTTTTTCCTAATAAAAACAAAATATACGTATAAAAGTTTACTTTTTCCCTTAAAGAGTAAGCCATTTCAAACATTTCATTGCAAAGAACTGTGTTTTTGTTAAAATATCTTTCTCATCAGAAAAACGAAACCAGATTATTTCTAATCATAAGCAGAGTACAGGTCTGAATACTCTGTGTTATAAATTGATCTTAATGAGCAGACAAGGGCTGCGAAGGACCACAATAGGCACCAAAGCAAGTAACCATTTGCAAAACTGGCTGTTAATTTTTTATTAACCCTTTATACACCTCAAATATGATGTGTGACCAACGTAACTTGGCTTTTTCTTTTATAAACCTCAGTGGAGCTTTATGGGTTGTGATCAGTGCCCTGGGGGAAGCTCAGTGATTCAGACCTTTCTACAGGGAAATGAAAACCATGAAGGTTAAAGGAACTTAATGGTAAATAGGATTATCTTCATGGCAGGTCTTCTAGAGCTATTCAAAGACCAGAGACCTTGAAATCACTGCAGATATTACCTCTAGACCTAGGCTGCTGCTGTTTTCCTTTAAGCATGTGTTGCTCTGCCAGCAAAAAGCAGCACAATCCCATTGCACAACCCCTTAGGTCTCAGTGAAGAAACAAATGCATCATTGTGCATCATTACACAGCTGGGGGTATTGGGGTTATTTGGCTCTCAGGATTTAAATGATGCCAGCACTTAGAAGGTACAAATTGAAATGGTTCCTCTACCCCATGGGTTTTCCCCATATGTATATTCCCACAGTGCCCTTATGGGCGGCGACAAAGAGCCAGGCTTGGTTTGCAAGAGCTGCTTTCCCAGACAGCAGTTGGACCTCCAAGATAAGATGGTTTGTTTAATACTCACACTTAAAGTAGTGTTTGCTGAGAGGATGTTTTTCACTGGGGATGTCTGAAGAACTCCAGAGGCCCCACATAGCAAAGGCACAGTGAGAAGATAGGTACAGCTTCCCCTGTACTTCCTAAATCCCATGGTGAGTCTCCTTCAAAGGGCACTTATTTTCTGTGCAAGTACCCACTTTTCCATATTCCAAAACATGCTACCCAGAAAAGAGTCCAATTAACACACAAATATAGAAGACCACAACTTCTCCATTGGCTTCCAGGAACACCTCCCCACCCCTGGTAATAGAGGCTGTTTGCTCACCTTCACACTGATCTCAGAGGTCTGTTAGATAGGTTTCCAAGACCGGCTCCCACCTGGCAAGGTCTCAGCATCATTGTCCAAATAACAGCAAGCTTTCCTGGAAAGCTCCATGTGCCACTTTCTTCCTGCCGTCTCTCCTCCTGCTCCACAGACCCTCCTTTCACACATTTTGGCTGCTGCACTATAAGCCATTCTCCTTCCTACATGCCCAGCCAGGAGGTGCCATGAGTTTCATAGAAACATAGGATCTGCAACTAGAGCAGGTTGCTCAGAGCCCTGACCAACCTCGCCTGGAATGGTTCCAGGGACGGGTCATCAATCACCTCTCTGGGCAACCTGGGCTAGGCTCTCACCACCCTCAGCATCAAAAATTTCTTCCTTCTCTCCAGTCTAAATCCACTCTCTTTTAGTTGCAAACCATTACCCTTTGTCCTGTCCCAACAGGCCCTGTTAAAATGTTTGTCCCCATCTTTCTGACAGGCCCCTTCAAGTCCTGAAAGGCCCCCAGAAGGTTTCCCTGGATGGAGCCTTCTCTTCTCCAGTCTGCACACCCCCAAGTCTCCCAGCCTGACCTCCCAGCAGAGGGGTTCCAGCCCTCCCAGCATTTCTGGAGCTCCTCTGGCCCAGCTCCACCAGGTCTCTCCTGTGCTGAGGACTCCAGAGTTGGACTCAGCACTGCAGGTTAGGTCTCTCCAGAGCAGAGCATCAGAATCCCTTCCCTCAACCTTCTGGTCATGCTTCTTTTGATGCAGCCCAAGATACAGTTGGCTTTTTGGGCTGCAAGTGCACATTGTCAGCTCATGTTCAGCTTCTCACCCACCAACATGGATGAAAACAGTGTTCCCACTGGCAGCAGGAGCTTTCGGAGCAGCTTCCCTCCCGGCCATGCTGTCCCTGCTCCAGTACATGTCCACAATTACCGGAGCTTCCTGCATCACCCATCAGAACCAGGGCCGCCTGGCACAAGGCACGGCACAGAGGCAAGTGAACACATGGTATCCTGACTCAGAGAAATTCCCTGCCCAGAAACGAGAGCCTGCAGAGCAAAACACAGCTGCAAATGGCACTCAGCACCTCAGGAGGCCAGGCTTTAAGAATAAGCAGGCACCTTGGGCTGGGAAGGTCCTAGTGCTTTTTTGCAGCTATGTAAACAACAGTAAACTGCTCCTTTTGGCCGGGCTGGAGACTGATGGCATAACAGGAAATTCTGGTGGATGATTTTCTTTTTTGGAAACCACATGAAAGTTAACCAAACTTTCCCAAAACAGATGAAAGATTCTGACCAAGAGCGATCAGAGGATGAAGCAGAAGTTTCAAGGGCATTTGTAATCCGGTCTAACCTCAGGCATGGCTGTGCCAGCAGGTTACTGCTGGGGAAAACAAGCTACTGCTCGTCAGCTGCTCTGGGTGAACGCCACTCCACCAGCTCATGTCCTCAAGCAGGTGATGCAACCCAACATTGGATACCAGCAAAGAAAGGTTGCCCTGAGGGTTACCAGGGTGAAGATGGAAGAGCAGGAGTGACTGTCCTGCCCTGACTCTACCCAGCCCCAGTGGTGTATTTCCAAAAGTGCTGTAGACCTGAGGAGCAGAGAAAGGTTGGGGCTTCAGGGACCACATGTGGCACTTCTTTTATGAGCCAGGGGCTTTTTATGGAGACTCAAACCAGGCCGTCAGAACATCTTCTTTGGCAAACCAGGGTGATTCAGTTGTTAACTCCATTAATCTCCACCCTGCACAAAAGCCATCAATATCTTGCTCATCCCTGCTGGTGGCTCCCAGGGTTCTTCTTGGCCCAGTTAGAGAATCAGCGAGAAAAAAAAAAAAAAAAAGAAAAATAAAAATCAAAAGAAGGTTTTCTTGCAAAGCCAGTAGTGCCTGGCCAAGAGGCTTCCACACAGAAGTGGCTTCTGAAACACAAGCCAACCACAGAGGTCTCAGCTCTTCCCACAGCGCAAGTGCGTGGGCTCGGCTGGAAACCCTGCTTCAGCGGAGGCTCTGCCTGCTGAACACTGGCCAGCAAGTGAAGGAGCCCGGCACCAGGCCCTGGGAAGGAGGCACACCAGGTCTCCTGGGCCACTTCCCAGAGCCCTGTAGCTTCATATGGAGTTGGGGTGGGCAGGGAAAGGGAAGGGCTGCCTCTGGGAAAGGAGCATCCACCACATCTGTGAGCGAGGACATCCTCTCCAGCTGCAGAGACCCTTGGACCCAGGAAGTTTCCATGGGTCATGACTTTGCAGGCTGCTCTGCAGTGTTTGTTTGGGTTGGCTCATGAGCTTCCCGGTGCGTATGTTTACTGGGGTGGACCCATCACTGCAGGGCTGGAGATGTGCCCTGGATGTCTTTATCCCAGAGGTAGCTCGCCATTAAGAAGTAGGGGTCCCCATGATACATTCACATTTAATTGACATGGATTGAAGTCTTAAATGAATCCAGCCACAACCCTGGAAACTTCCTTTTGAGGAGCAGATACTGTCTCCAAAGTGCAGCATTCAGCAAGCTGAAGCAAATGGTCTAGGCTGGGTTGTAAGACATGAGCTAACTGCCAGCTTCTATTTCCATCTGTGAAGGCAACGGAGCCAAAATCAATAAATCATCATCATTGCCACCAAGAATTTGGTTTTATTGGATGATAATATATTTCCTACTGGTGAGACCATGTACCAGCATCTGGAAGAGGAACAAATGAGTATTTACGTTGTAGAGCAGGGAAGACAGAGAAAAGGAATAAGTAAATATATCACATATGTTATATGGAGATTACTGCGAGTTTAGTTTCTGTTATGACATCTCTTTTGGAGGGGAGGGGAAGAGAAAGGTGACTCATAAGTGTCCCAATACTAACTGAATTATTCCATCACTTCACTCCCCTGTATCTCACATGTACATGGATCCCTTCTTCTCCCCTCCAATGCAACCACAGCAAAAGGACCAGAACTTTGGATGTCAGCCAAGGCTTTGCTGAAAACACAACACCCAAGACCCCCCACAACAGTGGGGCTCAGGGCATTATATTCTCCTTTTGAGGAACAAGGTGGTGTTAAGGAGGGAGGATCATGGCTCTTATAGGATGGGTGCCATAGGAATGGCTTCAAAGCCGCTGCAGGGAGCATCTGCACTCAGCCCTGTGCTCACTGTGTGCTCCAGGTCTCCAGACTGTTCCTTCTCACCTGCCAGGCTGAGATTTCTTGTGCTTATCTGCTGTCTGCAGGGTCCATGTTGCCTTCTTCCACCAGCTAGGACATGTAGCAGTCAGTAATACATCTATGCAGATACCGAGCACTTTCCTGATGGAATTGAAGATTTGTCTATAACAAAGCCTTCCCTGGAACAAGGAATTTTTATTTGATGAAAATTGTCATACCAATCAGTTCTTTTTTCTTTTTCCCTAGGAAGCCTAATGTAAATACAATACAATGTACAGCCAACACATTTCCATGCTCAAAATGAACTATCCACCCCTCCTTTAATGCAAAGACCTTCCCAAGAGACAACCCCATCCTCCCCACATGCATCTCCTAGCTCCCTAAGCCTCATCTCTCTCCCCTGTGCCATGAGAAGGATCAAGGTCAACACAGAGGAGAGAGCTGGTGCTCGCCACTCAGTCCTTGCTGCGTCAGGAATTGGTGCCATTTCTGTTCCTGCCTCCCCTGCTTCTGACCATTCGGTCTTGGCCTCCTAAACGGGCTTTCATCACCCAATTAGAAACAGAGCAACCTCCCGCTACTTAGTTATATTTGGCAAGGCGAGCGCACACACAGAAATAATCTATAGAGCTCTCCCTGGATCAGCATGTGCTTCGGAGGAGATGTTTGGCAGCCCGGACCTCCATCCATGTTCCCCTTCTGCATTTAACCACCTCCACTGGTCACTGCCGATCAGCAGCTCATCTGCTCGTTAAAAGCAGGAGAAACGCTCGCGCTTGTTCTTGCAGCGGGGCCGCCTATCGCTCCCGCCTGTTCAGAGTTACAGGAGAGCTGATGTCACCCACCTCCAGCTGTGCCTTGGGAGAACTCAGCTCAGCGACCTCCCCCTAGTCCCTCACCTCGTAAAAGAGGGGCTGGAAAAGGGTGCACCTCCCCCCAGGTGAGACAGAGGGATGGGGGATCTGCAAGGAAGAAAAGAATCAAAGGTGCTGTTTTCTGAACATCTGCCCCTCACAAGAGATATCCCAAAAGTTGTTGGTCCGGCATTCAGACATCTCAGGTTTCTGCAGAGCTGCTCCAGCTCCAGCTGATGCCACAGGACCAATACAGTTTCCAGGTCACTTACTTCCACCTTGATGGGGACCTGAGTGGTTGGATATGTCCAATGCATAGCCAGACTTACCTTTTTACTGGTAAAACCAGGATGTGATGGGATCTCCCACCTTTCCCCAGTGAGGTGACATTCATGTGAATGGTCAAGCAGAGCTGTCTGGTGGGGCAGTGCTGACTTTACACTGTACTGTAGCTGTGGAGCATGTCTGGGTCTGTCTGTGGTGCAATCACAGGGCTTGCTTCTGCCCAAACCCCTGCTTTTCTGTGAGTTTGTCTGGCCTGGCTCGGGGATGAAGACCCAGGCAAATCAGCACGGACTGAGAAAAGCCATCTGGGCTCTGCCCCCTCCAGCCCTTGGAATAAGTCAGGACTGGCCATATCCACCCCCAAAGATGCAGACCCTGAGGGCCAGTAACCACCTGGAGCACGGGGACCTGCTAGTTGGCTGCATCTTGCCTGTCCCAGGGCCAGATGAAGGCTACAGCCATGCAGTGACAAGGAGACTGATGCCACTGGCAGTGTCCTGCTCCAAGTCATGCACTCCCATAGTCATCCCACCCACAACCCCACCGGGCTGCTGTGTCCTATCACATGACCCAGTGCTCAGAGACTCAGATGTTGTATTTGGAAAAAAACCTCCTCAAACCTGGTCATTAGGGAAGCAAAGTCATTCCGTGGTTCAGAGAGGTGATGCTAAATGCACACGTTTATAAGGTGTCAAGCAGGGTGTTCTCACTGCAGTGGGGCTGTCATGGGCTCAGCAAGAACAGGCTGCCAGGGAGTCACAGAATCACAGGTTGGGAGGGGTTGGAAGGCACCTCTGGAGATCATCTGGTACCATCCCCTTGCTCCAGCAGGGTCACCCAAAGCAGGAGGCCCAGGATCACATTGTCCAGGTGGGTTTGGAATCTCTCCAGAGAAGGAGACTCCACAACCTCTCTGGGCAGCCTGGGC
>WUAM01000287.1:8998082-9023202 GCA_024336885.1 Actenoides hombroni
GGTTTAGGTTGGACCTGAGGAACAATTTCTTCCCCACAAGGGTTGTCCAGGCCTGGCCCAGGCTGCCCAGGGCAGTGGTGGAGACCCCATCCCTGGAGGGGTTTCAAAGCCATGGAGCTGTGGTGCTGAGGGACAGGGTTTAGTGGTGCCCTGGCAGTGCTGAGGGAATGATTGGACTTGATGATCTTGGAATCATTTAGATTGGAAAGGACCTTTATGATTCTATCTCATGCATTTTGGTTGGTACCTGCAGACAGCCGTCAGTGGAAGAAGTCACTGGAATGATGTCGAGAAGGTCTGCACATCTGTCAACCTTAGGAAAGCCTGCAAGAAATATGAAGAACTAGGTGGGTAGAAAATGGTCTGTTGTGTCTTTGCATAGTGAATAACAGGAGGGACTGGTGGAGTGAGAGGATGGTGTGGATCTTCTAGCTGGAGGAAGCAGGCATGTGTGAATGCAGGAGATACATGGGAGGTGCCCTGGGGCATACTGCAGTCCTTGTCTGTCCTTAGCACCACATCAGGGACAAACCAGCATGTAATGTCCCACTGCCCTAAAGCTTCCAACCACTGAACTGGGATGTCCATTAGAGATGGGTCTGAGACAATCCAAACAACAGGATGATCACTGGCGAGTGGTACTTTCCAGAAAAACACTTGTTTTAGTACGGAGATGGAGAGACAGGCAGAGCTGTTGCTCAGTGAAGTAGAACCAAGGGGGAGGGTGCTTGTCCTGCCATCCCCAGCAGCTGTACCTCCTAGCCAGCTTTCAGCAGGCTCTCGCCAAGCTGCAGCTTCAGCCTGGCTTTCTTCCTGCAGCTCAGAGATAGCTCCCTGCCACAGGGCTTTGCGTAATCATTTTTCATCTTAACAGGTTTCTGAGGGGGTATTAATAAGGCTTTGAGCCTTTTAAAAGCAGCGAGACATTTAGTCTTGTGTGTATTTAGAAGCAACACCTGGTCATTGTTGCTTAAGAGCTGTTGTTTTTGGCAGTCGGAGGCTGGGTGCTGAGTAAACCGAGGTTGTTGGTTTTGGTTTGGTATTTTTTGGTTCCTCTTTCCTTGTGTGCTTTGTGTCTGGCAGGTGTGTGGTTTGTGAGGAGAATAGTTGGGGCAAATGTGTGATCTACTAAGTAGGAGACATCTCCTACATATGCCCCATGGAGCTCAACCTAAGCCTCTATCCCTCCTGTCCCTCCTGTTGTTGCCCCATCCATGAAGCTCCACAGACAATCCTGGAAAAAGAAACCAGCAGAAATTAATTTCTCATCACCTCTATACTTCGAGTTGGATATTTCTGTGATAGTTTAGGAGCTCGTCATGCTGCCAGCACTGTGGCTTTGCTTCAGAGGATGTCCTCAGCTTCACACTGGGGAAACTTCTCCTTCATGAAGCTCATTCCTTCCAAGAGAAACCTGGTCCCCTTGTCTCTGTTGGTTTTCACATTCAGCAGTTTGACCACAGGATGTCACTGTGATTCTAGACATGGAAAAGCATCAGAGCATTTTCAGATGGACTACAGGAAAGACTGTCATGGGAGAGCTAGAATTTGCTCATGATGATGGGGCAATGGTTTTTTCTCCTATTTAGAGCCTAAGATAGTTAAATGTTCTTTTCTGCTGTGTTTGGAAAACAGCTGGCAATGACCAAGGATGTTTGCCTCTGTGTCTCTGATGGCTTTCTGTCCTGTGGGTTAGCACAAGGGAAGGAAAGCCAGAACTGTTGGGCATTGTCCCCAACAGTGGGGTTCTGCTGAGAACCACTGCCTCTGAGATGCTTTGAGGGGCGGAGGGATTACTTGAGTTTCCACTGGTGACCCAGAAGCCTCAAGTGATAACAGTTATCTTTTGTTACAGCCTCCAAGACAGAGTGTCTGAACTTAACCATGACAGAGGTGGTCAAAAGGCAAAACTCCAAATCCAAAAAAAGTTTCAATCAGGTAACTCAAATCATGGTGCTTTTCCATCCGGTAACAGGAGGTCAGCCTGACTCAGCTGGGAGGGAAGGAGAGGAGCAGAGGGTAGCTCCTTGGGGGATCACTTGCTGTTGGCCACCAGCTCCCCTGCTCTCTTTCTCTGTGCAGGGAAATACATTGAGCCTGGCAGCTCCCTCACAGACTCCTTTTCTCTCAGCAGATCAGCGTGTCCCAGATAAAAGTAGACAAGGTCCAGATCATTGGTGTACAGTCCTCCTTTGCTGTGTGTTTGGACCAGGATGAGCAGAAGATCCTGCAGAGTGTCACCAGGTAGGAACAGCTGCCTGTTTCAGTGGGTGCTCCTGGGATGGTGCATCATGTGTGTAAGGACTTGACCATGAAACGTGAATGGTCATGAGAGGTCCTGAGCACCATGGTGATCTATGCCAGATGCCCAAGCTGGGTGATACAGATCCCAGCAGTAGTTTACCTTCATGACTGCCACAGTCCAAAGGGTGGTCCCCAGCCAGCTGTTCAACTCTGTGAAGACTGCTCTGTCTGCAAGAGCAGTCATAAGGCAGAGGAAAGCTCTGCGACAAAAATGAGGCGTTTGAAGAGCACTGGTCGTATGAGCACAGCCTTCAACTTCTAAACCTTATTTGGGTTCTCCACCACTTTTGGCATATCCAGTGCAGAAAGAACCCATGATCTTCATGGGAGAATCTGGGGAGAGCAAGAATTGTTCATTTGACTGTTCATCAGTTTTGTCCCCAGGGCACCAAGCTTGCTGCTCAGGTGACAGAATTTAAAAACTCACTGTAGACAGCTTGCTTCCATGAGCACAAAGAGATCAAACCAGTTGACTTAAAAATGTGTAGGCATTTTAATTTTTCCATCAGAGGTGACGGAACTCTGCAAGGTTATGCCACCTCCAAGGAAAAAGATTTTGGATCTCATTTTTTAAATAACCCCAAAGAGAAGTGTTGTACTTGTTTGTTGAGCAACTCAGGGGGCCAGAGGGAGAGTTCAGTGCACAGAATGGAAAAGGAGCTACTGCCCTCTCCCCAGAACCTGGGGGATGTGAAAATTCCCGTTTTCCGTAAGGAGTTTCAGAAATGACTCTTTATGGATGCTTCTGCTCCAGGTCCCAGTCTGAGCAAGCTTCAGGATGTGAACATTCAGTGCTCACACTCCAGTCCTGTTAAAGACTGCACTGATTCCTGGTTGTTTGCAGATATTTCTGCTGTACCTGAGGACCGTGATCCTCAGCCTCACACTTTACTTACATCTTGATTTCTTTTTGTTCCCCTGCAGGTGTGAGATCTCTGTGTGCTACAAACCCAGGGACAGCGATCTCCTTGCACTGAGAAGGTCCTCTTTGCCTCCCCAGGACCCCTCTGAGTTTCATTCTCTCCTGTGTTTACCCATTGCCACCTTCAGTGGAGCACTGCCATAGAAGTGTCCTTCAGACCAGACTCTCATCCGACACCGACTCAGGAGAAGGAAGCTGACTGTCCTCTGGGCTGGAGACCCAGCCGTTCTTGACCAAGGCATTCTGCAGCCAAAGCATTAGAGTGGTGGTTGAGCTGCTCCTGGTCTGGGCTTGGCCCATTCTTGGGAAATAGGAACGTCGGTGTTGTGCTCTGGTATCTCTCAAGATCCCTCAGCAATAGGGGCAAAATGTTTTCCTTGAGAGCTCCACCTGGTTCAGCAGGCTGCCAACACCTGGATTGAGAGGGCAAGGCAAGGACAGTGATTATTTTCCTGCCAGCAAGTGGTGCTGTGGCCACATTTGACAGCGATTGCAAAGCCACTGTGACCTGGGGGAGCTCATGGGGGGACATTTTGGAAAACGAATGTCCTTGACTGATTGGTGGTAGATTGCCTTCAATGCACGTGGAGTTGCAGATCACCCAATCGATGTCCTGATGGCATTTCACCCCTAACAGGTCAAGGATGCTCAGGACAGTTCTCTGGGGATGGGGACAGGCTTTCTCAGTGTTTTCTTTAAATTATAAACTGTGGGTGTCTTGCAGAGAAACAGTGCAGAGCAGAGCAACCCAGCTGAGGCCCAGAAAGCCCCCAGCATGCATGGGTTGTAGATGGCTGCTTGTGTCCCAGTAAATGGAGTGCAATAGGCCATCCCAGGGCATGGACAGCTTGTCATGTGCACATGTATTTACTGTCAATCCAGGACCTGCAGGAGACTAACTTCCACAGTCTGTAGAATTTCAGAGTTCCCCTGAGATGTACCCCCTACGTGGTCCATGTTCTTGCATCCTACTCTCCAGCACTGTATGCTAGAGACAGCCCAGATGCTGAATCCTCAGTAGTTTTTTGAAATATGGCAGGAACCATGTTCACAGTCATAGGAGGAAGGGAGGGAATTACTAGGAGAAACCACTGGGATTGCCTTAAGCTCACCTGAAGAGGCATCTTTGCTGCAGAAGGACCCAGCACCAAAAACACTAGTGACACTCACAAGTGGCAACCGGATTTGAAATCTCCCCTTCCCTGCAACGAGGTTTTTCTGCCCTCTTCCTTCTCTCTGCAAGGCTGTAGGTACAGAAAGGTGCAATATTTGGGGGTATTTCGAGGTATTCTGACCCCACAAGCAGAAAAAAATGAGACTAGAAAAGCCTTGCCTGGTTTCATAGCCCTCAGAGCTGTTTCTCAGTAGTTTTTGGTGATTGCACTAATGATTAACAGGTAGAAGAACATTCTGCCTGCTGCAGGCTAGAAGGATCTTAATGCTGGAGACATGTGCTTCATGGAAACATCTAGAAGGGACCCCCAGTACTGCTGGGGGGCTGCAGGGCTCAGCCACAGTGTGATCAGTTCAGTGAGAGTCCTTTCATCCTTCAGAAAACAGGACGCAGTCAGCTCTCAGCACTTGTTAAAACAAGGTTGGGCTTTATCCCCAAGGGCTGGTGGCACAGCAGCAATGTCATTTGAGGTTAAATCTGCTTTTTTGGGCCAGAGCCCCTGGGGGCTTCAGTTCTCTGGGAGAAGCATGGGTCAGATTTGTCTGCTGGATTTGTCCATACCCCTTCTGGAAGTGTTTAAGGGACTTCTCCTGTGCTGTGAACTCTGGTCCTGGCTCTACTGGCTGCTGGACCTCCTTTCTGTTCCTTTCTGTTGTTTGGCGACAGCTTCGTCTGGTCCCAGTGGTGAACATCTTGGGTTAAGAAGGTACTATCTGGGTGTTTGGTGTCCTTAGCAGCTCTGGATTCAGTTTCTGCCAGTGGCCCAAAGTGAGCAAAACTGAGATGTGAACATGCTTCTGAGGCCTCTGTGCTTCATCCTTCTACTTGAATAAACCATCCCAAGGATGGTGTTGCCTTGTGGACTCCAAGAAAAGACCCTCATGTGGGGCAAAGCATCACTTGAATGTAAGTGGGTACTCTGGCTCCACCTATGGAGCCTGTGGAAATCCAGCTTGCCTCCAGCTTGGACCCATCTTCCCTGGCCATGCACCAACTCCAGAAGCACCTGTCTTTTCCTACATACATGGAGCAGTGTCTGTCCCTTGCTTGCAGGACAGACTTGACAGGGACAAAAAGATGCTGCCAGGTCACGGGTGGGCTGTCCCCTCTCACAGGGTGCCTGGGGCTCGATGTGGGAGCACGGGCTGAGGTCGCTGCTGTGCACTTCTGCACAGCAGGATTTTAAGTCCAACAGGCTCACTGAATCAGAATCAGATTTTAACAGCTCTTTCCGTGCACTTGGAGAAAGTTTTCCCTCTACCTTTTTATTTCCCAAACAGGTTTGTGTGCATCTTCTCAAATGGGGCTGGAATTTGTCAGCTGTTTGTTTTGATTATTTTTTTTTAAATTTTTTTTTTGTTATTCAATACTTGAAAATAGCACCTTATCCTGGCAAAACATTGCTCTTTGTCATCTTGAGGTCCATGACCAAATGTATCCCTGCCGCTGTCAGTGATGTAAACCACTTGGATTTCAGCTGGCCCTGCAGAAGTGCTAGAGAAGAGAATTTCATAAGAGGAAAGCAAGCACAAACTCTAGGGACTCATAATCCTGGCTAAGGTTTTGACCTCTGATGCTTTCTGGAAATGAAAGAAGTCCGAGGTTCTTTCAGGTCATCTTTGTACAGAAGCGCAGCCTCACCAAATCTGTGTCATGTCTGTGTGGAGCTGTAAAATACTGTTCAAAGAACTTTTAAAGTAATTGTAAAATATTAAATGATGTTTTATTTCAAGTATAAGTGTGGTGTTTGAGTCAAGTAATTCCTGAGCAGGTGGGAGGCACTGGAGGAGTCTCCATATCTCCATGAGGGAGTGCTCAGGTCCTTTGCAGAGTAGCTAACCTGAGAGCAAGAGAAGGCTCCTAAAGTCATGATGCTTGTGAGCTTGGTCCCAGAGGGCGTGACACAGAGACCTGCAGAGGTTAATTGAGTTGCTTCTGTTCTGTGAGTAAAAAGCAGGTTTTGATGTTGTAAATTAAGTTCTTCACTCTGAGGGTGATGAGACACTGGAAGGGGTTGCCCAGGGAAGCTGTGGATACTCCATCCCTGGATGTGTTCAAGACCAGGTTGGATGGGGCTTTAAGCAGCCTGGTCTAGTGGGAGGTGTCCCTGCCTGTGGCAGAGGGGTTGGAACTGGATGGTTTTTAAGATCCCTTCCAACCTGAACTATTCTATAATTCTATGAAATCCCAAATTGTTCTCATGCTGGATTAAAGAGAAAAGGAACCATCAGAGCTTCTGTGTGCAAGGTGAGATCTGTGCATCCCCTTCCCTTTCAGGAGGTTCCTTGACCTTTGCTGTGTTGCTTTGCAGAGAACTAAGAGGTACACCAAGAGCTGGGCACCTGGCAGCTCCAGGGGTCATGGGCGTTGGGGGGTGCAGCAGAGCCCTGGGATGAAGGGTGACTGCCTGGGGTCAGCAAGTTTTTGCCCAGCAGCTGGGTTTTGAGGTATTTCTGACTTGGAAACCTCTCCTGCATCTTTAGGGGTGCAGACTTTGCAGATGGAGCTGTTGCTGCTGAAATGCTCTGAAATGGTGCTTCCAAATGTTTAACTGTCCCAAGCATCGCTTTTTCTTCCTGTGGATAGTCAAGGAAAGAGGCTTAGCTGGTGGTAGATGTGAGGGCCAACCCGTTGTGGTCAAATAAACAACGTGGGAAAAGTAATTTCAGCTCAGATGAGCCAAAAACCAGATGAGAATAACTTTTGTTAATCAGAACTTTGTTATGTATTAGCTATCCAATTTTTTTTACTCTGGTGAGGGAATAACAAAAGGTTAAATGAAAAGGGTATTTTGAGAAGGCAAATAAGGAAAACACTTTGTTTTCTGAGCTGGAATGATAATCTGCTTTTGTTTGTTCTCAACAACAAAAAGATCCCAAACCCTAAACCACAAATCCCCCTTCCCTGTTCTTTTCTCTTTAAAAAGAAAAGTGGAAAGAGGAACACACTTGCTTAAATCCGAAGCAAAATGAAAGTACTTTGTCCTAAAAACATGCATGATGAAAAGTATAGGACTGGGGGCTCAAGTCTGCTCCTTGAAGTGCCGCATCACTGAGGGGTTTGTTCTTGTAAGTACAAAAGTGTTAGCAACCAGATGCTGATAAAACAAGCAAGGCTGGGTTAAGGCTGGACTTTTTCACAGAAATAGTTTTGCCTCTTGTGTAGATGTGGTCAGATCGACTCGATGGAGCTTTCTGCAGCTCTCACAGCATCGAAGCTGAGCTGCTCTGTGGCCCGTCTGTGAGGGATGGGAAGAGGGGATAAGGGGTGTTGGGCATTCCAGGCTGGGGACACCAATTTATGTTGGTTTCCCAAATGAGATGGGTTTTAAAAAAAAAAAAAAAAAAGTGCCATGGGGTTTTCGTATGGGTTCATCTATCAAGGTGTGGTGGCAGTTTCAGATGGTTCCCTGCTCTGTCAGGTGCTGTCATCCCACAGCCACCTCAGCTGAAGCTGCTGGACTCAGCACAGCTGCAGGGGGATGTGCTCAACTGCCAGTGAGGTGGGATACAAACCTGTGGGGTGGGAACACACTGTGGGGTGACTTCTCACCACCCATCATTGGTAGTGACCCTCCATCCTCTGCTCTTCTCCAATGACACCTTGAGCATATGTGCTCCTCATCTTTATGGTGTGATCCTCACAGCTTCTCACTGCCAGCTCCACGAGGACCCATTTTGGTGTGGATGCTTGTGTTGGGTACCCGTGTTCCACGGGAGTTGGTTGAGAGCCGAGTCTGATGCTGCAGAGCCTCTGTGGCTCAATGCTGGCAGAAAACAAAGAGCTCAGCACATGCAGGCAACATTAATCAGGTTGTTCAGGGTCCAGGCAACATTTGAATAGCTTCAAGGATGGAGATGTTCTAGTGTATGAGGCACAGAACAACATGAGCCCATGCTCAGCCAGAGGAGGAGTCTTTGAGAGGCCATTCTTGATCTGGTGGTGAATTAGGAATACAGAATGAATTAGCATCAATAGGCAGTAATGAAATTTCCTGTCCTGGATCCACTGCTGCAGGGGTTGAGATACTCCCTTGAATGTTAGAAAACACAGGTGCCTTCCACTTTTAGCAGATAAGGCGATCAACTTCACCTTCCATGATCTATGTAGGTCATCATCATGTTGTTTGCATGGAGACGTTGCTGTGGGATATGACAAATGCTCCCAAAGAATGACAGTTGTATCTTGAAATATGTTGGGTGAGGGGAAAAAAACACATTTACTCCTAAATGCAGTATTTTTTCTGATTTTACTATCATGTTGGGGAAGAATTTCATTTGCAAAGTTCACATTGTCTGCAAGAGGTGAGGAGAGGTCTGCTCTGGAATCACAGTAGTGGGAATCACAGAATGGTTTGGGTGGGAAGGGACCTTTCATGTTCATCTAGTCCAGCTTCCCTGGAGTGAGCAGGGACATCTGAAACTAAGAGCAGGTTGCTCAGAGCCCTGGCCAATCTCACATGGAATGGTTCCAGGGATGGGGCATCAACCACCTCTCTGGGCAACCCACGCCAGGGTCTCAGCACACAATGTGTAAAAAATTTCTTCCTGTTCTCCAGTCCAAATCTCCCTCTTTGAGTTTAAACCCATCACCCCTTATCCTGTCACAACAGGCCCTGCTCAAAAGTCTGTCCCCACCTTTCTGAGGGGTTCAGCCCTCCCATCATTGATGTGGCTCCTCTGGCCTTACTCCAACAGCCAGCAGTGACTTTCTAGGAGACACCTATGAACTTCAGGCTGAGATTTTGCCCCTGTGACCAGAAATCTAGGGAGGATCTGTCAGGATACGCTGGACCTAGGTCCTCCACACTCTTGTCTACGGGGAGATCTTTGCTGACAGCAGGCTCTGGAAAGGAGTGGGCCACAAAATGCTGCCCTTTTGCACTGGCTGGGTGCTGACTTGCAGGGAAAAGGGAGACCCTGAATCATCAGTACTTCCCCTGTTCACGTTATGGCCAACTGCAGTCCAGGCTAAACTGCTTGAGGACAGGATGCTCTTGTGAGAGGTTCTTAGAAGAAAGTTCAGCCCATTGAGGGTTTTCCCGCCCAGGTACCCCAGCTGAACTGAAATCCTAAAGCCATTGATTAAATTTTTCCTGCAGTTTTATAGCTAATTTTAGTGGTGCACTGGGTACAAGAAGTAATGGGGTAGCTCCAGCTGTGGTGGTCGATGCTGGGCTGCAGCCAGACCCTGGAAACTGGGCAAGGGATGAAAGAAGGGACTGACTGCAGGCAATGTCTCATATCTCTTTGTGCTCCAGACCATCATCTGAAGCCCTTCCTGCTGTGGACTGGGTGACTGAGAGGCCTGTGGTTCTTCCGAGATGTGACACAGTGGAACCGGCACAAACAATCTGGGTAGGGGTGAGATTGAGCGATAGCTGAGATTCCTTCTCTGTTTAACTTAACAGCCATCACAAAAGGAAATATGTGCTCATCTTTAGTCAGAAGTCAACCTCTTCCCATCCTAAGGACACATCTGTACTTTGACACATGACTCAAGCCTGTGTGTAACCAAGACCCTTAGGGTAATTGTGCCAGTCCCACAAACCAAAGACTTCCCGTATGTGGAGAAAAGGATTGAAACCTTAAAAAATGGGGTCATGCTGGTGTTATGAAGTTTTCTCTGCTTGCTTGCTGAAGGAAGATCAGAAGAGGCATCTATCCTGGTTGTAAATTGCCCAAGGAAGGCAAGAAGTGGATCCTGTAGCCTGGTGGCTGGGTTGAGCAGTGGGGCTCCTTCCCCTGTGACATGGGGTGTGAACAGTGCAGGATGGGGAACAGACTGCTCGTGGAATCCCAGCAGAGTGGAGGTTGGAAGGGATCTCTGGAGATCATCTTGTCCAATCCCCCTGCTACAGCAGGGACACCCAGAGCAGGGGGCCCCGGATCACATTGTCCAGGTGGGTTTGGAATCTCTCCAGAGAAGGAGACTCCACAACCTCTCTGGGCAGCCTGGGACAGGCTCTGACACTGTCAGAGGAGAGAATTTTTTCCTTCTGTTCAGATGGAGCCTCCTGTGTTCCAGTTTGTGTCCATTACCCCTTGCCCTGTTGCTGGGCACCACTGAAGGTCACACAGGGGCCCTGGTTTATTTTAATTTGTAAGGTTACAGCTACAACATGAACCCTTTCATTGGAGAGGCACGAGGAGACCCCTGAAAGCTGCCTGCCTCCAGGCTGGGGTTTCCCCCAGTGTAAAACCCACCTGATGTTTTAATGCAAACCACAACACAGAGCGGTGGGGGTGAGCACAGGCTCCATCCTCACATCAGGTGCAAGGCTGAGCACGCTGATCTGCATTGCATTGCTCTGGTTATTGGGGAAAATGAAAAGTCCTGCGGCAGCAGCAATTATAAAGTCTTCTGGAAAAGGGACAACACAAGGCTCTGGGGACCCTTTTTGCCTGAGGAGCTCTGAGGAAGCAGGCAATAAAAAAGCAGACCTGGGAATAACCCTCATTGAGTTGAAGCGGGTCATGGGGAACAAACCAGCTGCAACACCTGATGGGCACACAAACATCCAGCACCTTGGGAGCATCCAAGAGCCCCTCTAGGAGGGATTTTTGAAAGTCAGATGCTAAACTCTGCCTGACTCTGGTTTTAAGCATCTATGTCCATTTCTGGGCCTCATTCCCCACCAAAAGAAAAAAAAAAAAAAAAAAAAAGAAATAATTTCTGTAGTTACTATGCACAGGTGTATATACACAACATCTATCTATTGCAAGTAGTTTTTAATCTGTTGATGATTTCATCCCAGTTTGGCAGATGAGTAAAGCTCTCAGAAAGAATTTGGCTTCCGTGAGTTTTGTGGAAATGGTTGGAGGAGAAAGATCTTGTTTCTGGTCAAGGCAGTTGGGCTCTGCCAACCTTTCTCCCTTCCAGACCCACCTGATAGATACAGCAGCGAGGGGGCAGGACAGGACGAGGGAATGGTGGCGTTGCATGTTAATGAAGTTGGGTAATAATAATTGTTTTATTTATAAGCACCCCCACCCCTGTTGAATCGCTTGGGGCGCTGCACAACAACCACAAAAACAATTGCTCATTAATTAAAACCACACCAACCTCCCCAAGATTGCAAACAGATGGATAAACACATCATATGATATAATAACTCAGGAACTGGGAATGGGAAGGGACCACCTGTACCAGCCAGCTCGGGTGGGCAAAGGTTTAGCCTGTGCCTTCCTGGACCTCCAGCTTTAGAGCACTTACCGCTACCCCAGCAAACATCAGGAGCTTTGTACTACAGGGTGTAACGTGTCCCCAGGAAAAAAAAAAATCAAAACAAGAGGGTATTACCCATGTCCTAAAGCCCTGCAGTAGCCTGGAAATGCCCAGATGATCTTGGGGGTATAATATCAGGTCTCCCCATGTAGGCATGTTAAAGAGTGAATCAAAAACCTCATCTTTCTGCCAATACTTTGAGTTTGAGCTGGGGTAGAAGGGCATATCCCTGCTTCATATCTAGGGAGCAATATCATCTTCATCCTTAGTGGAGTCCCTCTACCTGGCACTGTCCACACCACCCTGGATCTTCTCTGTGGCTTCAGAGTCTCCTGTACTTCAGGGGAAAACCCAGATGAGGTCTACAGGTGAACTTACATCAAGGAATCTGCCTGGTCCTGTAAGTGCCTGCAGCTCGGGAGAAAATACAACGCAACACATGGACTTAACAAGTCCCTTCACAGCCCTTCAGTGCTGCACGTGTTTTTCATCTGAGCATCTCTAGCCAGTCGCAAGCACAACGGTTTACCTCCAGATCACTTCCACTAAATAAGGAAAGCACCGTTCAATCCGTTCACCCCAATAAACCCGGGAGTCGCTAAGCCAGGCTTGGTTGCTCATGATTTAATCAACGAGGCACCAGTGGTGTAAGAAAAGCAACTTTAACAAATCCATCATCCCCAATACCCACGGGCTCAACTTCTCCCCCTCAGACCCAGTGCCCCGTGGCAGCAAGGACTGAGCTTTCCCCCTGCCTTTCTTCACCGCACCTTTTACACATTACAGACCTTATTTGAGAAAATGTTCCTGCAGCCTATCCCGGGGGGGGGGGGGCCTAGCGAGTGGCTGCCAATGTTTTCAGAAAGGTGAGGACGGGCTGAGCCGGCGCTCCTGACTCACGGAGGCAGCTGGCGGCTCTCCCCGGCCAGCTGGAGGGTGGGACCAGCTCGCTGAAGGATGGGGACGCAGGGTGTGGGCTGAGCATCACCCGGGGAGCAGCCGCATCTGGGGAGGAGGCTGTGGGGCTGCCAGCTCACGCACGGCTGTCCTCGCAGAGCCAGGCGTGGAGAGGTGGCGGGTACTGACCGCACGTCTCTGGGAAGGCACCTCTTTGGAAGAAGGTGAGGAAAGCCCTCTGGTTTCATGTCTCCCACAGGGCTGCAGCCTGGCTGGGGTTTTAGAGGAGGACAATTTGTCAGGTCCCTCCAGCCCAGCTTGTCCAGACAGAAGATTTCTCACCCTGAGGTGCTCAAGAAGCTGGTAGCAGGTGAGCCAGATGAAGACCCTATCCTTGTATAGACTGCAAACAAAGCTCCTTGAGCACAGGCTGGAGATATTTTAGCCCTGATTTATGCTGCATAATTTTAGACATTTGCTTCTCTACAGTCCATTCAGCCCTTCCCATTCTCACATCAGTGAGTGTTATTGAGCAAATGAACCTAACGAGTTGTTGAGAGAAACACTGACTATGCCACCTTGGGTGTCTACATGTCTAGGTCTTGGAGAAAAAACCTGAAAGAGAACTGGGGATTAGTTTGCAGGGTGGAGACTTTGTTTGCCTGTCCTACCAGGATGGTTTGGCAATGGAAAGGGCAGGTGTTTCTGTCCTGCACCACTTCGCGGGGCCACTTTGTCCCCGATCATCTCTTGTCACTCAGGCTCTACATATCCCAACAGCCCACAGACAGAGGTCACTCCAGTGGGGCCTTTCCAGGATGCTCCGTGCTGACCAGCACCTTTCACCCTGCAGCAGGGACACCTGGGAAATTCTTCATCTGGAAAAGCTCCTGTTAATGTGATTAACCTTAGTTTCACCTGGATCCTTGTGGGAATGCACCACCTGTTTTGCCTGGGATCAGAGATTTCTATCAATCACGTATATCTTTGCTCATGAACTCTGACCCATTATGCCGCATTCTCACCAAATCTAGGTGGTCCCCCCTTCACCGGCACAGAGCATTGGATCCATGGCTGGGTAGTTCTTACACCACGTCTCTCTATTTCAAATGCCAGGAGGAGCAGTGCCCCACTCTCTGCAGAGAAGCACAACCCTTGGCATTCAGCTTGCTCCCCAGTGCTACGTCGTTCTCTTCATGGACATCCCTTGGAGAAGGACCAGATGTCCCCAACCCCAGCTAGAATCCATGAGAGACAAGGAGACCTGGGTTGTGGGAGGGCTGAGACAAGTTACACAAGCCGATGTGCAGCCCAATGAAGAGGCTGGTGGAGCTGCCAGGGATATATGCCTCAATAGCAGAGGTCAGAGTCTGGCCCAGGGTTATTAATTCTTGTTACTCCAATGACATACGAGGCACTGTGTGGCCACAGCACAGCTGGGGAGCTGCTGTCTTATCAGCTCTCACTCCTGGAAGGCTTCTCCAGCTTTTCTCCTCAAAGGCTGACTTTCTGACCCAACACAAAGCTCCATGCAACCACTGAGGAGCCAGTGGCCTATCTCAGGGCTGGATTTGTCCCCTCAGGAAATTACTGTGGGCCCTGACTGATCTCCAGTGGACCCATCCAAAAAAAGAATAATACAGCTTTTCTGCAGACAACTCTATCTTTGCTACATACCAATCCCATGACAAACCAGTTGGCACAGGAACGCAAGCACGAAAGCAATTTGGCTTCCCTCCTTCTTATGTTGACAGCTTTAAAGCCGCTCTCTTTAAACTCACCTCCCGTAGGTGGTTCGGCAGCAGAGCCAAAGGCTGTGATTACACTTCCAGAATGTTTGTTAGCTGCAGGTCCCCAGGCACTGAGTTCTGGAAAATATTTTTCAAGCAATGTCCTCAGGGTCAGAGGCAGGTTCTTTGGCTTGTTCCTGTCTGACTTCACACTGGGGTATGCATGCCGCAGCAAATGTGTTTTTTAGGACTCATAGGCAGACAGGCAGATATGATAGCATCTCTGGGTTCCCGTCCGCTTAGATCCCATCCTGCATCTAGGAGGATTCATTCCTTCGCACGATGGCGCGGTGGGATTTGCTCCCCACACGGATCTGAGAACAAAGCAATCGGCGAGGCTCTCCAGGCCGATCAGATAAGGAGGACGTGTCTTTCTGAACTTCATTACTAAGAAAGCACTGGTTTGACCCTGCTTGGCTGGTGATCGCACCGCACAGCGCGGGAACGGCTAAGCAGGAGAGTCACAGCATCACTAGCAAAGAGAAAAGGTTTTGTGAAGTGTAGGGGGGCTGATAGAGGAGAACTTTAATTGCAGCAAGTGAGAAACAGGATGAAACACCCTTCCAGTAGCCCAACAGCATTGAGCCTGTGTAACTGGCCCAGATCATCTATCTCCTCACACGAGAAAACCTCCACCAAAAGAGCTTCCAGCCATGCCCCCCCATCCTACAGTGCACAGGTTTGCTCCAGGTGGGTGCAAACACTCATTAAAATAATTAGGACTTCAGTCTTGTGCCATTTTAGGTCTAACCATCACCACATTGATCGCAGCATTGCCCAAAGGAGACCTCTGCTCTTGGTTGTGATGTTGGCTTGCAATTTGGGAACCCAGCTCAGGCTCAAAACAAGACTGCCGTGGGTTGGCTCATCCTGTTGTTGAAGACGGGTGTTTGCAAACATTTAGGACATCGCTATACTCCTGTCAAGCTCAGTCACCAAAGTTAAACCTGTGCTTTAGAGCTGAAATTTTGTATTTCTACCAAAAAAAACACCCCAAACAACCCAAAGCCTCCAAGGGATTGTTTACCTTAGAAAGGAGGAAAAGAGGTGAGGACATGGCAGAGTAGGAAGTAGCCAAGCAGAGGCAGCGGTCCATGGCTGCTGTTTCTGCAGGGACAAGGGGCTGCTCCATGACATTTAAAGGTGACACACTCAAAACCAATAAAAAGAAACACTTTTCTATCCAGTGTGTGCAGCTAAACTGGTGAATACCCAGCCTCAAAACTAAACAGTGTCTCATTTTACATACACCACCCAACAAGCCTCAGTGCTACCTCCCAAGTCTTAAGTCATATCACTGTTGACGCTGAAGAAGGGAATGAGAAAAAGGAAACAGGTTGACATACCCAACCTGCTGAAATCACCATCAAAAATGGCTTTACAGGGGAACAGTTCTGCATGAGCTACACATGGTTTTGTCTGCCACAAGACCGCTGCACCTTTATTAAATGTGGCTAACAGAGGTCCACCTATTGCTTCCAATGGGCATGGGGCCAAACACCAGCCAAAGGCATCCACCAGCCATCTGAGTCATTTCAAAGCAAAAATTTTGCAAAGAGTCTTAATGTAAATGGTACTATCCAGTGGGATATGATGATGGTCACACAGGTGTGGCTATTTGGGACCAAGTCTCTTGGCTTCTCTTTGCAGCAGTGAGGCCCACATATAGAAAACCCAGCATCCCATTTCTCTCCTCTTCCAGTTCCTACACAAACAGAATACATCTTTTTTTGTTGTTGTTTCCTTGTCTTTTTGGTACTCTTTTACTCTGTCAATTCTGTTCACATTGTTATGCAAAGAGGAGCAGAAACTTCTCAGCAAAACCAGAACTCCCTTGCACCAGAATGGCACAGCAAAGCATATATTCCTCATTTTGCAGCCTGGTCATAGCAAAACCAGGTCTCTAGCCTGTGTATTAAAGTTCTGGCATTGCTTTCTCTAGAAAATAAGCTCTGCACAGAACCTGTGCCCTGATGTGTCACACACGGTGCCAGAGCACAAGGAAAAGAGCTGGAAGCAGAGAAGTTACTGAGACTGTAATTAGGATGCCCAAAGTTAAAGGCAGAGGCCAGTTCTGCCAGGAAAGGTAGCTTTCCTGCCCCGGAGGCACTCTGACCCTAACCCCACAAGTTACACACTACTGGTTCACCTCCCCCAGTTATCCAGTAATTGGGTGGGAGGGAGAAAGGATGGGGATCTCCCAAGAGCCTTGGGCACCTGGGGCTGATCTCTGCATACGCATGCATGCCTCATCTGTGTGATTGACACATGCACACACACACAAAAAGACATTTTATAGGCAACCTGTGGTATTCTGAAGATAGTAAGTTGCATCAGCCTGTAGTACACCATACCCTCTTTATTCCCTCCTCACTTATTTTCTACCTGTGCCTTTGTTGAACAAAGCAGCTTCATAAAGAGCTTGGACTTTTATCTTCTGTGTCAGGGGATCTAAGAATCTGGTAGCTCGTAGCAACCTGGAGTTCTCCATCTCCATCCTTCAGTCCACCAGTACATGAAAAATACATCCAGGCTCTCCAGGAGCCACGTGAGTGCTTCCTCGTTACTGTAACTTACATTCAGAAGTTTTTCGTTCACAAACTTTCCTCTGGAGTCCTTTTCTTAAACACGGATTGCTTGTAATAATCTTGACATTTATTCATTGCATCTCTAATAACTATTAGTATTCAAGAGGTCACATTAAGAACCTGGTGGGTTTCCAGCCGCAATTACCCTGCTTTGTTTTACTTACTTGTCAAAGAGCTGGTCTAGGGGGTTATGTTTGTTCTGCTGAAAGAAAGCTTTATGGCATGTTTCAGGGCTGACATTATGACACTAGTAGACCAGACAATCTGTCGTTGGAAAGAATTTCTGCAAATCCCCAAAGTTTTTCTGCATTTCTATGCTGTCATCTAAAAAGCAGCATCTGCTCTGTAAGGCTGCCAAAAGAAGGTCATATTTTTATTTTTACCAATAAAAGGAAAGGACAAGCTTGCGGTTCAGGCACTGGACGAGCCTTTGGGTAGCCTGGGGTTCACTTCCCTATTCAGCCGTGACTTTGGGAAGTGGGCCCAGATGGGGATGTGTACCTTTCCCTGTTTGGAAAGCAAGGAGTTACACCCTTCAGAGTGAAGTCCTTTTCTAGTGTGACTTCTGGGCAGGAGTTGTCTGACTCAACATATGCATAGACAAAGAGGGTGAAAACGGTCCTCCAGCATCACAGACAACACCACTGGTCCCTGCATCTCTCCCACCCCTCATTTTGTCCAGTTCCATCTGGTTGCTCTGCATCTACTGTTACCTATTCATAAGCTGCAGCATTTTTTTTTTATTTTTTTTATTTTTTTTCCTCAATATATACCTTCCTCATAAATTAGGTTTTTCCCCCTAGTTTGGCCTTGCCACAGCTCTGAAAACAAACATCTCATGTTAAAAATGTTTCTAAGGGAGGGTTCTTTTCATGCCATCTCTGCTAATGGCATCTCTGTTGGAAACTGTCAGTTGAATGCTGTTTGACACAACCCTGGCTGTCACACACAGAGGAAAGCCAGAAAACGGGAACCTTCTTTCCAAAGGAGATGAGATTTCAATGGAAGTGTCAGTTTTTAACTTAAGTCTTCTCAAATATTACATTCACAAAAAAGAATTCACCAACAGCTGCACTTCTAAGAGACCAAGGGACTGATCACATCTGTCATGTGGATAAGGTATTGCCCTTTGAATGATAGGTGTGTACCCCAACTTGTACCACGTCTATGACCAATGCAGCGACTTCAAAGGTGGTGGTGGGTGGCAGTGGTGGTGGTGGGCTGAGTGGAGGCAGGGGAGAGCCTGGGCTATACACTACCTCAGGTGTTTCCAATAAATCTCATGTACTTCACACAAAGATGCTTTAAAACCCTTTGACAGCTTCAGCATTTTAACACCTATTTTCGATTATGCAATAGCCACTATTTGTAAACAGGTTAAGAAAATGGTATAAGTGAGTTGCATTCGTATTTTAAACAGAAAGCACAGCACTTCAAATGCAAATAGGAGACATCCTGTCTACAAGGACATTTAGCCAATTGCTTGATGCATGTGGTTTCAAAGATGGTTGACTTCTATCCAAAAGACACAGATGGGATGACTTAGACACAAACAGCTTTTAATTTACCACTTATGTTGCGTCTCTACTTTACCTGCTGCTATTAGAGCAATAAGGGTGCAAACACAGACCTAGAAAGAGCATTCCTGGTTAGAGCCACTGGTTAGACACATGAAGAAACCATCCTTGAAATGGCCTTTTTGCACCGAAACACCACAGTCTCCAGAGTTAAAAACAAAACCAAAAAAACACAGAAATCAGTTTAGACCAGGTCCCATGTGCAATGGGCAATTCCTCGTCTGATTTAAAGCACAGTTCAAAGGTTCGATATTTTAGCATCTAAGGACAGAGCTGTAGCTGAAATACTCTGCAGGATTTAGTGGGATATCCTTCTTCTGTTTTATTCACTCAAAACAGTGGCACAGCTCTCTTGCAAAACGTATTAAGAAACATGGTGAAGTTTCACATCATTTAAGTATTAAGGCAGATGGGTAATTCAGATGCAAGTTATCCAGATACTTTGAGGAGTGATCCAAAGTCTTCTCAGCTCTGTAGAGAGGAGACTCATAGAAATCTCCACAAGCTCTGTATTAAGCCCAGCAGGCATCTACCGGAAAGGGCAAAGAAAAAACCAGTTTATTCAGTTGCACTAAACCAGACAAAATAGATAAAAATAAAATGTATGAGTGATCAGTCCACGTGTCTACAAGGGGCATAAGTTTCCATCAACCTCTGTGCCTCAGGGACATGAAATAATTGTGATTCTTATGTGCCAAAAAAGCCCTGTGTAAATATTGCTCATTGCTAAACAAAACAAAAGGTTGTTTGACCAAATCAGATGTGACAAAACAAAAAGAACACCACAAGGAAGTAAACATGTGAAGTCCACATTTTCTGAGGGACTCTGAATAATGCTCTAAATGAATATTTTGGAGCTTGGTTCTGTGCAGGTGCTAGGAAGTTTTATACTCGGAATGCCTGGAATATTTTCTCCACTATGGGGAAATTAATAAATACTAGTACGCTTGAGTCTTTTGTGCCAATACTAACCATTAACTTTTGGCTTCAAGCCACAACTGTCTACTTTCAAGCGGATTCTGCCACCAAGGGAAAGGTCATTACAGGCCTGTACTTTCTTCTCGTTAGTATGTTCCAAAGTAATTAACAGAAGTTGTTCAGCAGATGGTTCCCTTTCTGTCAGCAAGTACCTACGGTTTAATGGGTTATGCTGGATTCCTTACCGTGAGTGGGTGAGGCTGGAAGGAAAATTAAAACGTATGATCTTTGATCCACCCACTTGTAATTAGTTCTTAGGGTTTTACATAATAGAAAATATAAAGGAGGTGGGAGAGGGGAAATGAAATCATTATAAACCAAGAGATCAGCAGCAGCCATGTAAAGCTGTGATTACGTTATCCAACGACATAGTCCAAGGTTGGACTTGATGACCCTGGAGGTCCTTTCCAACCATAATGATTCTATGATTCTATGATTCTATGACATCTCATCGCTGCACAGGCATGAAGTTGTAATTGTTTCAGCTGGGGATTTGAAGATTTACTAATTGTATGTTTTTCAGTGTGCTAGTCTGGAGATTCAGGAAACCGCAAAAAAACATAGGAGATGCCTGTGTTAGTAAACAGACACCAATGATCCCTTCGTGCCCTTGCAGCAGCCAGAGGCCCAAGCAAGACAGGATGAGCAAAGCGGCCAAGCTCTTCACTGCAATCAGAGAGAAAAAGTACCCGTGCCCCAGGAGTTTACATTGTCAGCAAACAAAGACTGGTTAGGAATTGGGATTGCTGACTTCATTTACAAAAGGAAAACCAAAACTCGATATCAAGATTTTCTTAGCTGCCTCTTCAAAAAGCCTGAATCCATTTCCATTCCATTTCCATTCCATTAAAAGCGCTGGGGTTTAGGCAGCTGCAGACTTTCACCTCCCTCCAACCCCAAGGGATCGATCTCACCTGAGCTCAGCTGTGTGGTCCAGACCTGGTCTGCTTCGATGAGAAGATGGTCTGAGTCACCCCACAAAGACTGTGCCTCTCTGTCTCCTCTGGCTGCAGGAGGAAGCTTCTGTACAAGACATCACATGGACCGAAACACTACAGTTTCCATGGAAAAATCATAAAAATTAGCCCATCCGACAAATTATTGCCAGCATTTCTTCTATTCTTAGCTTTGTTGTCACAGGGCATAGGAGTGTTCAATGTGACAGGCCAGCGCTCAACCTCTGTGCATTTTTTCCTCATAATGTCGCAAAAGAGACTGTCAAGGAGGTTTGTCAGATCTATGAGGTACCTATGTGCAGAGGTTTTGGTTGCTTCCTCCAAGCGTGGGAAAGCACGCAAAACCCAGTGCACATGCAACAAAGGAGAACATCAGAGACCTGTGCAAAGCTTCTGAATGGAAAGCAACAAGTAGCATGGGAAAAGGACAAGGGATGAAAAGGACTGGTACAGATGAGATGAGATGCATATAGGTAGTGCACCGGTGGTGTGACATGCTGAAAGCCACATGCTGGGCCAGCTACCTTTGCAGGAGCTAAGTGGGCAGCAGTGGTTGCAATAGGCAGAGATGATGTTGCAGTAATGTTGAGATTGGGAGAGATTGAACAAAGTTGTAGCTCCACTGGTGGACAGTAGAAAGCACATCTTCAAGGTACGCTGCACAAACCACCAGCATTAGCTCTAAGTGTGAGAAGGGTTCATATGTCCAGGTGCTGCAGAGCTGCAATGTGAGGAGCAAGCCCTGCATGAAGAGATGAGGTGAGAAGCACTGCTCCAAGGGAAGGAGTAAGACAGATGAGAGAGGTCAGGGGCACAAGGCAACACCACGGACAATGTTGCAAGAGAAGGATGTGTGGACTGTGTTGAGGGTGGCCTCAGAGTGAAGTGTTTAGAGGATATGACAAGCTCAATTTGTGGCAAAGCCTCAAGCTTGGCCCACAGTGATGGCCAGTGAATAAGACCAGGAGCAAACCATGCTGAAAAGGCTATGTTCTTAAAGATGGTGCGTGTCTGTTCACACTGACTGCAGCACGAACGTGTAAAGACTTCATAGCTGCCCAAATGCCAGTAATGGGACTGGGGTTTGCAGGGAACCAAGGAAATTTAGAGGGATGTTTGGGATCTTTGCACTGAGGACCTAGTTAGCTAATGAGCATTTGACATTGTCCTCTCTAACTACAATTTGAAGACAATCCCCTTCTTTTGTTTCTGAGAGTGAAAAAATATATCCCTTAGGGAGCTGTGGTATTGGTAAAAAAAATACAAGAATTAAACAGGCTCTTTACTGAAAAAGTAAAACTAATTTAACTCTTGCACTTGTGCATTCAGAAAAGATGATATTGGGAATGGTGCTGGGGGTGCTGAGCTTACTGAACGTGCAGAAATAATCACAGGACTTCATTCAGTATAAAAGTAAGAAGCAGTCAAACATATGTATGGTTTCACGGAGCTAAGAAATGAGAGCCCTGAACAAAATCATCAGCACAGGGCAGACAAGACAGGCAAATCAAAGCAGCTCTGGCAACAGGACTGTGAAAAAAACTGCATAAGAGCCTTTTTTGGTCAAAGTGCTGTCTACAAGAGGCACTGCAAGCAAAGAGTCTGCCATGTACTGAATCCTGAGCATGTGCTGGGCTCTCTGTACTCACAAGGAGCTCTTGCCTCCACTGCTTTCTCCTCCTAACCCATATGAGCTGTTTCTTCTCAAAATCAGTTCACTCTTCGGGCAAACGGGTCGAACACCATGACAGGTCTTCCAGCAGTGTCCCTTGTCACGCATGAACCCAGACCCTCTGATTCTCAGGCCACAAACCTCTCTGGTGGGAGGTGAAGGAACGAGCCATTAGCTTCTATATGGAGTCAAAGCCACTAGAGGGAGTCGAGGTGTTTGCATGGTTCACACATCCATTCATCCTTCTCACTCTCCCCCTTGGAAGAGATTAGGAACAGAAAGGGAAGAAAACACACGAGGAAATTGTTCAGGACATTGTTCAACTCCCATTGGTGTACTCTGCAGTAGCTCCACTAACTTCTGTGTTTCCAGTGAAAACTTTTTTCAGCAGTGTAACTCATCAGAAAATGGGCTGTTGGAGTCACCAGGACCATTTATGTATGTCTCAAGATGCCCAGGAGAAGGATGGGGAAAATGAGACTCCAAAAACTTGTTTGACGGTGGAGGTGGTGGAAGGAGCATGTATAACCTACAGGGAAAGGCTGGAGGAATCATGTTGGTTTGGTTTAGAGAGAAGAAGGCTGAGGAAAGGGAAGAGGTGACGGACTTGTTGTAAAGAAAAGGCTATTTTAAAAGCATTAAGCATGGCCAATGTGGGAGGATAGGCTGATGGTTCACACCCTTCATCTCAGGGTGCAGAAAGCCTCACCATTGCATCACTGCAGTAGCCTGATCCCTTAGCCCTGCACTTTCATGAGTGGTTGCACTGTGCACCACAACCCAAAGGCAAGGAAGCATGTAGCAAAGGCGGGGGCATGTAGTTGTCTGTGATTGTCCACACAGCCAGCTCTTCGGTATTCCTTTTTGAAATGAGCACTATGGTGAGCAAAGAGGCAAGAATGCCCTTTGGCACATGAAGCTCACTGAAAGCCACAAGGCCAGTTAACCATTCTTTCCTCCATGCTTCCTGGCAGCCCAGATCTATGGTGCCCAGTGTTCATCACACACTTAGCCTAACTCTGTTGTCTCCCAAAAGGGAGCATGGACCACTTCATCCAACATTGCTACCCAGACCCACACAGCAACCTTCACAGTAGAGAGGAGTTTCTCTGCCTCTTCATTGCCACTGTGATTAGCACCTTTGGGACTAACGTGTCCTCCAGAAGGGAAGCTTGGCCCTTGAACTAAGCAGCCATGACTCTGTAAATGGGTTTTAAAAAGCTTAAGGTCCACAGCTCAAGCAAGACTAGTGAGATGCTGAGACAGAGGGAGACCTTCTTATAGTCCAGTCTGGACTATCAGCACGTCCTGTGTCCTCTCCAGGTTGTCTACAACAGATGATGATGAAAAGATGATGGTTGGAGGTAATGTTTATGAGCACCCAAAAAAGGGTCTGGAAGTAGGATTGAGCCTTTCCGTACTATAAATACTAAGCAATCCAATTGCTCTGTTATTATGAAGGGGATTCAAGCCATTCAGGGAAGAGATGTCAGGAATGTGCTGGTGACAAATGAGGTTTTCATCAGAAAATGATGAGTTCAAACTGAATTTCCTGCAGGAATGTACCAGTTTCAACCAAATTTTCTCTTTAGAAAAGTTGCTTGGGTCTAGCTCAATATTCCTCATGAGTTAAAGGCTGTCCTGAAAAGCTCTTCAGAAGAGCTCAAGGAAATGCTCTTTACCTGACATCTGGGGGAACATCTACTGCTCTCTTTGTCAAGGCTCAGCTGATTCACAGTAATTTAAATGTGCATCTAAGCTTCTCCACAAAAACTAGAAGTCCCCTTGTAAGTCACACCTTAAGCTCCTTCTATAGACACACAATAGTCATGACCACAATACAACCAGTAAAAGCAGCTAGTAAAACATAAGAAATGAAGTTGCAATAAATTGCAATTTTCTAGTTTGCTTTTTTGTTGTTGTTGTTGAGATTAAATGTTCTGTCAAAACTGAGTGTCACAATCACTTCAACACTACAATAGCATCATCTGCCTGTTCTCACTAGTGGCCTTGCTCTGCAAGCATGCTGTAGTTGAACTGACATATTTGATTTGAAGGACCTACCGCACTGAGCTCTTCACCCGTGAACGGGCATTCTAATTTTAAGACAAATAAGTAAACCTGGAATACAAATTCACCAATCTTCCTCAGTGGGATCCGCACTTCCAGTTTGCTTAAGGAGATTTCTTTTGAGAGAACTTTCTACAGCTTCATCTTTCTATCTGAAAGCTTCTGCATTTGCCTGGGTGCTGGCACGACAGAATGACTGTGCTCAAGTTCCCTAAATAAAGGACTGACAAATTTATTGTCTGCAATAATATTTTTCTACCTCTGTGAGGTGGGTTGAACCTATTCCACTTTCCCCTTAGTAAAAAACAACACTGGTGGCAGTAATTTATATTTTGGTCAAGGCCAAGAGGACTAATTAGAGCACATTAAGCTGGATCATGCAGACAGTTCCTGCTCTTCTCCCTGGTACAGATCCCATATGCCATATGCATCCTCCTGTCGATGTCCATGAATGGCTTTTCACGGGCTGGAAAGAGCTTTTTGTGAACAGATATTTGTGTGGTTCCTTAGTAGGAACTTCCACTGTTTCCGGGATTCCTTAATCATTTCCCTAACAACCACACATAACAAACGTGACCTTCTCATGAAAAATGAGGCTAGGTCTATAAACATGTTATTAAGAATAAATGAAGCTTTTAGTAGAAGGGGTTAGTTGGGGGTCTTTGCTAGGCAGTTAGCCCCTGGAAAAGTGAATGTAAATAGAAAACAATTAAAACCGGAGCCCCAAAGGATACTGCACTCAGCCAGGGAGGCTGTAATTAGCTTTCTTCTGTTGTTAATCGCTTTGAAAGTGAGTGATCATAAATTACAAATGTGTTCAGAATCCCCCCCAGAGCATGGTCTGAAAAGTCTTCTTCTGTGGGAAAGGAAGAGATGGAGAAAGGGGGAAAGGAAGGAGAGGAGAGGAGAGGAGAGGAGAGGAGAGGAGAGGAGAGGAGAGGAGAGGAGAGGAGAGGAGAGGAGAG
>WUAM01000287.1:9023302-9036344 GCA_024336885.1 Actenoides hombroni
GGGAAGGGAAGGGAAGGGAAGGGAAGGGAAGGGAAGGGAAGGGAAGGGAAGGGAAGGGAAGGGAAGGGAAGAGAAGAAGAGAAGAAGAGAAGAAGAGAAGAAGAGAAGAAGAGAAGAAGAGAAGAAGAGAAGAGGAGAAGAGGAGAAGAGGAGAAGAAGAGAAGGAGTGTTTTCCTTCCTTCCTTCTCTTTCCTGTTCTTCCACGTCTATCTGTCAGGCCTCTAAATTAATGTTAGAATGGAATGCTTAGGCTAAACCAAACCCTAGTGTTGCTTCTTTTTCTTTAAATACACACAAGCATGCACACACACACAGAGTTACTTAAATGAAGAAAATGTATCTCCAAACATCATATTTAATTTCATTAGCTACTGTTGCTTTCTTGGAATCCACTTATAGCACATGAAGATAAACATTTGCCGAGTGATAAGGGTGTGTTTATAAACTTTGTTTGGGATGAAAGAAGCCCTAGCTGGTGTGTTTTTATAGTAGGGTTAATGGTGCTTTACTAATCCTTTGCCTGTGACCAAGAAACACAGACATCTTGACTTTCCTGTGAGACGTGGATGCATTTTCCTTCTTCCCGGGCCCTCAGCGTGTAGCTGGAAGAAAATGCATCACCCCCAGGCTCCACGAGGGTGAATTGCGAAGCAGCAGCATCACATTCCTGGGACTTCACCACTAGACACTCAATGTTCCCGGATAGCAGAATTAATTCAACACGTTGTTATTTTACAGTTTGGCTTTGGTTTCGGGGCGCCTTTTTTTAAAGAAAACCGCCACAGCAAATGCTCTGCAGCCCCCAAAGGCTCATGCAGGTATCACCTAAGCACCCACTATGTCCACCCAGGACCCCCAGTGTGCTGTCTGTTGATTTCAGCCAAATGTGAGACCTGTTAGACAGGAAAGACTTATTTTCACTGAATCCACCGCTTCACCTCCATCCCTCTCCCTGGCTCCCCACCACTCACTCAAGTCATCGCCCATGGCCGCGCTGCCCTCAGCTTCCTTAGCCACATCCTTTTGGCTGCTCTGGTTCAGCTCCTCACTGGTAAACTGAATTGGAGGCTTCCTCCCCCTGCCAGCCCCTCCGCGTGGTGTAAAACCCAACCTTCCCAAAAGGTCAGGGCTCTCTGTTTTTCCAACCTTCTGTTTCGAATTTAAGAGACAATGGCTCACAGGGAGCTGAGCGGGGGGAATATGCCGCAGTGCTGAGTCACAGGAGTCCAAGCTGAATTTTCTGTTAATGCTGAAACACGGCCCTAATTATGATATTATACAGAATTTTTCTCTGACCAAAGAATGCTACAATGCTGAGAGAAACAGAGCATTCATGCCCTTGCACATCCACCACCAGACCACCTAAATGCCCTGGGCTAAGAAAGACTCCAAACATCTGCTTCCATAAGTAATGTACTGGTGATAGCGACTGCTTTTCTTACCAATTGATGTTGCAAGTTTCTATGACACCTACCAGCAGTGTTTTCAGCCCCCCTTGCTGCCCATGCATGTGGGGGACCCTCCTACAAACCCTTCCTGGTTACTCTGGTTGGGATGCTTACAGGACTAGCCCAGAAGGAGATGCTGGCCCTCACTGGGTCCTTGTCTCTTCTACCAGCTCTTCATCTGAACATAATGTTTGAGTTCAGAAAATTTGTTTCCGGAGAAAGCTAAGGAAGAAGCCAAGGATACATGCAGATGCCAGAAGGAGAATAACAAAGATCAAAATCAATCCAAAGGCCTAGCTTAGGGGCATTGATGTCACTCTTGAACTGATGGGGATGGGAATATATTTCTGTAGGTATAAGTTAGTCTAGGTTTGCCTCATGCAAGGTGTCCTGCTTCCCCATCAAGCTGCTCTTGGTATCAAGATTCTGTGAAAGCAAATAGCTGTTGTAGCCCATAGTTCTTATTTGTCTTTCCCTGTTACGAAAAATAGTAGCCCAAACTGCTCCCCCTTTATAAAATGCCTCCCAGTCTAGCTATAATCTGTAGTGGAGGAACCCCCACCCTCCGCATATGCCCTCCTCCACCCAACTTGTCTCAGCAGATAGCTGTTTCTCATATCAGGGATATACCAGGTGTGGTTCTTCCTCCATGGTCTCTCAAAAGCTACTACTGAAATATATCTAATGGGAAACACTCAGGAAATAAAAACCAAATAAGCATGAGCTGGAAGAAAGTAACGGGTCATTTTTTACCCTCATCAGACTTAGCCCCAACCCTCTCTCTTCCAGCCAACATCCATACCTGCAACATGAGCATGCTTTCTCTAGGTAAGGACTGGGCAGGACTGTTTTGGTAAGGTGACATTTCTCAGAGGGGTTCGCCTTAGTTGCTAAAGCACCAGGCCTTGCCTAAGAATTGTCTGCCTGGCTGTAGGCTGCTCTGATGTGCTCTCCAATACTCAGCTCACTGTACTCATTCCAGCAGGCTCATTAGGACTGGTACTGCAATGACAGAGCATCACATTTCTCGCAGGGTACTATAACATTGCCAGCAGCAATCTTCTGATGAAGGCAGAGGTCCACCTAGTCACAGGGAAGAGTAGCAACAAGATATTTCCAGCAAATCCAAGTGCTTTGCAGAAATCAAGAGCTTTTCAACCCCATTACTTTATTTCAATGACTTTCCTGAGGAAGGTTTGAAGCAAAGCAAATGATAGGTGAAAGAGGAGAGCCACAGAAATGATCAGAGGACTGGAACAATTCTCCTGTGAAGAAAGGCTGAGGGAATTGGGGGTGTTCAGCCTGGAGAAGAGAAGGCTCTGGGAGGACCTTACTGTGGGCTTTCAGTACTTGAAGTGGGATTATAAGAAAGATGGGGACAATCTTTTTAGCAGGATCCATTGTGACAGGACATAGGGTAATGATTTTACACTAAAAGAGGGCAGATTTAGACTAGATATGAGAAGACATTTTTTACAGTGAGGGTGGTAAAACATTGGAGCAGTTTGCCCAGAGAGGTGGTCAATGCCTCATCCCTGGAAACATTCCAAGTCAGGTTGGATGGGGCTTTGAGCAGCATGATCTAGTGGCAGATGTTCCTGCTTACTGCAGGAGGGTTGGACTCGATGATCTTTAAAGCTCCCTCCCAACCCAAACCATTCTAGGGTACCACCCATGACATCCCTTCATAACGAATATCGGCACAGGCTTTTTAAGGTACCACTTGCTGCTGTGCAGTCAGAGTTTCTTTCTCTCTGCAGGCCTCATCTTATCCCTGAAACATAATAACCTACAACTTTTTTCACCAGCTGGAGGCAATGCATGTTCGTACCACCACAGCCCCCAGAGCATCTAAACCTTTCGCTTTGGAGCAATGTCCTGCAGGAACACGGCCAGCCCAGAGGAGACTGTGAGAAATTCTGTCCTCTGGAGAGTCCTGTTTATTTTAAGCAAAACAGCTAGTTTACATGTTGGCCTTTTAAGCAAAATACTCCGGTTCATTCTGCCCTGGATTTAGTTATGTAACCAAATCGCTATGTTTTTTAAATAATCTAAATAGAATTTGCAATGTCGCCTCCCAAGGGAAAGGGCCCGATTCTGGTTTTACAGCTGATGCCTTTACACAGGTGAGACTTCACCAACTTCAGTGCACTTCTTCTGGAAGACTCCATTATTTATCTTGGCCTTGCACCCAGGACAACTGAGGCACAGAGAAAGGGAAGTGAATAGACCAAAGATACTGAGCAAAAGAGCATCAGAGCCAGGACCTGCTACAAAACTGCTGAGCCCTGGGCTGTCTGCTCAATGGCATCACTTACTGACATGGCATGGCATTTGGAACAATCCAAGGTAACCTGAATTCTGCGAGCCTCTGGCAGCGTGACATGCCCAGAAGATGGTAGACTCAAGTCTGTGACTGACCCAAGTTACCCTGAGTTCTGGCCTGTACCTTCCTACATTCCACACCAGTGCCAGGCCCTGTCCCCAGGCTGTGCCACCTGGCAAAAGATGGTCTGTGGCTTAGATAGAAATGTGATGGGTCTGATTTAAAGCCCCAGTTATGGAAAGTGTGCATCTTGGGACTGAGACACCCTGGGGAGTTGGGGTTGGATATTGGTGTCAGGAGAAGTAACATCAAACCCAATAGCTGTGGTCAAGAGTTGCACAATGTGGTGCAGTGAGGTACAAGTGTCTGACTTTGCCCTTACAAGTTTTCTTTCAAGCTGCACCACACATTTGTCCCTGCCTCACACCAGCTCCTTCAGAGCTGGCCAGGCCTTGGCGTGCAGGGATGAGTTTCTTCATAGCTTTCCCACGTGGTGCTCTGTGTCTATCATCTTCCCACAGGTCTGACCTTCCTCCCAGGGGGCATTGATCTCAAGTGTACAAATCAACCTTTTTCTCAAAGCCAAAATCAAGCATTTGGAATATGTTTTCAGTAACCTATTCTGCAGGCATGTGAGTCATGGACATACATATTGTAATATTCTGAGTCAGTGTTAATTCACCCTTGGTACTTCTGTATGGGTGGACTTGACCCATGCACCCATCTGGAGGGCTGTGTTCTTGGCTTCTGCTTTGGGGTTGACACACATAAGTAATTATGAGTCCTCTTCAGGTGCTACCTACTGAAGCCTCTCTTTTGATCAAAGGTCATTATTTTTGTTTACTACTGGACATCAATATCATATTTGTCTCTCTCTGTACTTTTTCCCAGCCCAGACCAAAGTCTGCTGTCACTTGCAATTGCCGCTGTCTGGGTAAACCAGAACACAGAACTTCTGGAAAACTTGCTTTTGTGAGATTTCCAACCCAAATTAATGAGTTGTGGAGAAACACAGCCTTTGATGTATCTACAAACAACACCAAGCTCTCAGCCATCTTGAACTCAAAGAACTCCCAATCCTCAGTCCCTTCCCTACAATTAGAGCACGGGCAATTGATGCTCTCCACACACCATATGACCAGTAATGCTGTGTTCTGGCTTGGAAGCACCCTTGCTAGCAAAGTGCTGTTGTGTAAGTTATAAGTCCAGCCTAAGCCATGTGTGGTTAGCAGCAGCTCTGAACTTTTGCAGTGCCTATTTATACAAATTGGATTGGCTTTGAATTCTACAGCTTAATTTCTTTCCTGTCACAGTATCATGCAAAGCAGTGAAGCCCCAACCTTGTAATTGATCCTTACACTGTCAGTGCAAGATCCAAAGCTAAATTTCTTATAGATATGTATGAATCCTGACATGGCAGATGGTTCTATGCTGTGTTGAATTATGGAGCATACTGTAACATTCATAGTCTCTTGATGGACCTTAATTATACCACAGCAGGGAGCTTGCATGGTTTAGCCTGGAAATACGCTCCTAACCAACTTCCAGTCTCCAAAATTTATCAAACACCTATTAATATCACCTTAGAAGCAGATCGCTTTAGGTGAATTACATGTAAAGAGGAAATAAATATAGAATCTTGGGATGGAAATATTGCCAAGCTGGTTTTGAAGGTTGGCATTCTTCTTTGGTGTGCACTTCTTTATTTGTAATAACATTGAACATGAATGTTGTGGTTCACTTCCTCGTGGATGACATGACGGGGTTCTTGACCCCTTCACCTGAGAGCTAGGATGACATTAACCTCAGTAAGATGAATCCTGCTGCAAACCCTCACTTCATTCCATCTGCTCCCTTTCCTCTCATTCCTCTCTCTTCACCCTCCTTCTCTTGCAGAGACATGTTAGTTGGCAGGTAAAGGTGAGAGGCTCTCTCCAATCAATACCAGTGGCCACATTGCTTTTCCTCTTTCCAGGCCCTGTGTGCAAGCCTAAAGCATGCCTAAAGCAACTCAGTATCTCTGTCCCTGCTTTCATATCCATCGTTGTGTCTGAGGACTCAGGGAACAGAGGATTTGGGGTTATGCCCTACTGGGCTTGGCTCTGTAACAGACCTGGCATCTCCTGTCCTCCTCATGGGTAAGCTCACCACCCAGGCCCGTGCTTCCCTCGCCTTGCTTGGCCGTGTTCCTCAAGGCCAGTGTGCTTTGGCTGCTGCTCTCAGAGCTCTCTGGTTCTCAACCCCGGAGTTATTTCAGGCAGCACTGCATGGCTTCCCTTCCAAGGCCTTATGAAACGCTCTTCTGGGACTCTTCACCTGACTCATTGTTTCCTCTGCCACCCCATGCTGGGAAGCACTGTCTTGCCAATGACTTCTTTGGGAAGCTCCTGAGGAGAAGAGACCGAGAGCAGCCCAGCAGAGCCTTTAACCCACGGGTTTATCTCCACAGGCTGAGAAAAATGTTTTTCATTGTTGTTGCTGGTTTGTTTTTTTTTCTTTTCTTTTCATCCCTCTGCTTTAGGTCCTTTTCGCTTTGAGGAGATTTGCAGTCACTTAGCTGACACCCCAACTCACACTTTGGACATCTCACACGCCAAAGCGAAGCGCTACAATACAGACCACTCCATCCTTAGCAGGACACACCAGAATTGCTAAATGCCATATAACCACACCCATCATCAAAGACCCATACGCTCCCACTTCAGCCGCTCAGTTACAAACCACGGAATAACTTTGTTTTAGTCAATGGCAAACAGTCTGACATGGAAGCCACCCACCTTCAAAGTGCTGTTGTTTGGTGGTTTGGTGGCCATCTTACTCAGGCTGGCTTTTCCCACCACCTTCTTGCTCCTTCTGTCAGAGCAGCCACTTTTAAATGTGGACACGCTTTTGACACGCTTTTTATTTCCATGTATTCTTCCTGAAATTGCAATTTCTGCCTCATGGTTTTCAGCTGAGGAAGAGAGGGAATGGCTTTCTTGGTGTAGGCAGATTTAACACTTTTTCTTCCTTGCTGCTGGTCTGCATTTTTCCCCCCAGCTACTAGTTTTATTTTAAGAAATGCTTTTTCCTGTTTCACGGCTTAGGGTCAGGACAGCCCACTAGACCTGTAATAGATGTTCTCTGTCAACCCCCCTCCCTCCCCAGAGGGGAAGAGAAAGGGAATAAGGTAGAGGGACTGAGCGATTAGAAAAGGAAACTAGAACAGCTTTNNNNGAGTCTAAAAGGGTCTGTAAGAGAGAAGCCACAAACTAACATATACAAAACCAGTATCGAACCCAACCCTCCCAATGGTGATTATGTCACTGTCACCACTGATGCTGTGGAGCAGGAACCAGGAGAGTCCCAAACTGGGCCCAGCAGCAGATGGAAACTGTGCTCAAGAGCTGGATTCTGGTACCGGATTCAGGAACACACAGATCAGGATCAGAGGCAGAATGGACAGAGTTCTCCTCAGATGCCAGTCATTGAAAAAGCAAGAATCTGGAAGAGCAGAGCAGGACCCTCCTGATCCCTCAGCTTTATACCGAATATGACATATATGGGCTGGAATCCCTTGTTGGTCAGTTTGGGGTCACCTCTTCTGTCCACTCCTCTCTGCAGGTGCAGCCTTTTCCTTTCTGCACCCCCCAAGCTGGTGCACAAGATCCAGCAGTGGCCTTGGTCTGCACCCCAACCCTTGGTAGTAACTCTAACCATGGGGTGTTATCACTGCTGGAAGCAGCCACTGCCTGTACAAACAACTGCTGACTTCAGACTGTGCAGTGAGTCAGAAGAACTGAGATGAACAGTAAAATCACTGAGCAGAATTAGTTCTGTTCTCACTCAAACCAGGACACCCTGAAACTCTCAAACAAATGATTTCTCAGCCTTGCAGCCAGTGATGTCAGGTTATGAACAAGTATTGTCCCAAATCTACAAACATATTCTTCTTCCTTCCCAATTGCTCCTCTTCTTATGAACCACAGTACCTCTGATAAAGAGAACAAGTTCTGCTGAGAGGCAGAGACCCTTCTATATACTAATTAACACAGGCTTCACACTGATGTCTTATGACCTCCATCTATGCTCCTTTAGCCCAGCTTCTTACAGAAACAAGGCCTTGTTTGATCAGATTATGTGTCCATCTGCCTGTCACTCTTCATCAATTACTGTGGAATTCTCTGGCCATTTTTGGTTGAGTTTGATGAGGTCTTCAAGATGTTAAGTTCCTACAAGGTCAGCAAAAAAATAAAAGGATGGCCAGAGAGAAAAGTTGAAGCAGGAGATCAGCTCTTATGAAACATCATCAAATCCACATGGGCACTTACATTCAAATCACAAACCCATAGGAAACTGAGACTTATTAATCCCATCGCTGGTGGAACAGCTCAGACTTTCTTTCCATTTCTGTTTTTGTTTGTTTGCTTTCTTGTTTGTACATTTGCTACAACAAATAACTCACTCTGGTGGAGCACTACAAAGTTCACAGATCCAACCCAAACACAGTTCTGGCTACAAACACTCAGGAATTTGGGAGTCTTCCATCCAGACCCACATCCAAACCATCCCAGCTGAGACCCATAAGGAGCAACACAGGCAAGGAACAACTCGTCTGAGTCTGTTCTGACTTCTGGTGTTCCTCTTCAGTGGAGGGCCTGGATACACTGCAGTCCTGCTTTTCTGGTAGATCCTGCAGATCCAATAGTGCAGAACAGATAAGGCCATACCTGGGATATTGGGGAAATTGTTTGGCTGGACTGGCTCAGTAAAACCCTCTCCTTTATCTACAGATACTCTTATTCTATGACTGGATATTTCAAGTTATAAAATACCTGTCTCTTGGACAAAGAAGACACCAGAAGACAATCTTCTGCCTTCCCTTTCTTGGCATAATAGCCAAGAATATCACTGGGGGGAGTTGCTGTTCTTCACTCCACCCACCTTGTGTGTTTTCACAGCTTCGATTGTAAGTGTGCACTCAGAGTTCACAGCATCCCAATTTCTTGATACTGACTCTCAAGATTCATTAGTTCAAGAGAAAGGACAGGACTGATGGAGCTCCTGCTGCTTGCCTTGTCTGTTACAAAAATAGTGTGGCCAGCAGGACTAGGGCAGGGATCGGCACTGGTGAGGCCACACCTTGAATCCTGGGTTCAGCTTTGGGCCTCTCATTCCCAGAAGGACATTGAGGTTCTGGAGAGTGTCCAGAGAAGGGCAACGGAGCTAGGGAAGGGTCTAGAGCACAAGTGTGGTGAGGAGCAGCTGAAGGATCTGGGATTGTTGAGTCTGGAGCAAAGGAGGCTCAGGGGAGACCTTCTAGCTTTTGACAAGTCTCTGACAGGAGGTTGGAGCCAGGAGGGGTTGGGCTCTACTCCCAAGGAACAAGCAACAAGAGAAGAGGAAACAGCCTCAGGTTTCACCAGGGGAGGTTTAGGTTGGACATGAGGAAAAATATCTTCCTCTTGAGGATTGTCAAGCCCTAGAACAGGCCGCCCAGGGAAGTGGTTGAATCACCATCCCTGGATGTGTTTAAAAGTCATGTAGATATGGTGCTTAGGGACATGGTTTAGTAGTGGACTTGGTAGTTAGGTTAATGGTTGGACTCGATGCTCTTAAAAGTCTTTTCCAACCAAAAAGATTCTATGATTCTATGACAGGCTGATCCTTAGCACTGAATTTAAAGTGGAGTGAAAGGGCCAAAATCATGTCTCAGCTTGGAAGAGTATTTTCAACTCATGAATCTGACTTCTCACAAACCAACTCCAGCCTCATCTCTGAGGCGTGAGACCACATGTAACAGCAATCTTCACGCATAATAGCAATGAAACCTTGAAAAGCACAGTCAGAGGCTAAACACCCAAAAGTGAAGACTGAGACTTTCTTTTTAGTATCACACCTAAACTATCTAGGAGCATGGAAACTGGATACCCCACTGAGCACATATATGTCCATCAGTGCCCAGACTTGGAGAACCTGTCCCTAGCTCCATTTTGGAAAAGTCTTCCCACATCCACAGGTCAAGGTATAGATGTTGCTGATTCAAGGAGCTATCCTTGAGAGAACAGAAATGGAAACCCTGATCTCTGCTCACTGCATGGCCACAGAGACCTTCAGTTCTGATGAACAGTCACCACATTCTTCTCTTTTACCTAGCAAAATAAGCAACAAGTACCTATGGGCACTTGTTCGGCACATACTTCTGATCTGCGAGGCAGATAAACAAAACTTTAGAGACGACTAAATATTCTCAGATACAGAATATAAATTTCATTTAAAGTCAGTTTGTGATTGCTAAAGACTCAGATTCATTAACCAGCTTGTCTGAGTACTGTCATGAACATCTAAGCTTTATTGAGTGCTAAAAGCCTTAAAAAAGATGGAAACATATGAAAATTAAAGGATAAATTCCCTGCCGCCACCACCACCACTCCAAATGCAAAAGAGAACCAAACCATAACAATGGGCTCATTACAAATGCTCCATCATTTTGCAATAACCAAGCACTTAAAATGTTCTTGGTAGCTGCTTTAAGGATGCCATTTTTTTCATTATGAATCGTATTTAGTACATAATTTATAGCTGGCAGGACAGAGATAATCCTGCGCTGCGAGACTGCTGTAATTACACCAGAGTGGTGGTGATGGGCTTTGTGGAACTGATACTTCTTTTTAGTTGTGGAGATGATAAGATCAAATCCAACACCGTGTATCTCAGTGGAAGGTTTGTGACTGTAACTGTAGCTGCCAGCTGCCTTCCTGGTCATCCGCTCTCCTCCAGGAGCCTGAGGCAAAGGGACACGTGCAGAAATGAAGACTGCTAGCACAAAGCCTACCTGTCAGGGCAGTGTGTTGGAAACTTTGATGCATCCCTGTATCCTGAGTTGCACCCTGGGCTGCATTGCCATCAGTGTGGGCAGCAGGTCAACAGACGTGATTCTGTTCCTCTGCTCTGTCCTCATGAGACCCCAGCTGGAGTGCTGGGTCCAGCGCTGGAGCCCCCAATACAAGAAGGACAGGGACCTACTGGAGCAGATCCAGAGAGACCACAAAGATGATCTGAGGGCTGGAACCCCCCTACTGTGAGGCCAGTCTGAGAGCTGGAGTTGTTCAGCCTGGAGAAGAGAAGCCTTCAGGGAGACCTTGTTGTCACCTTCCAGTATCTGAATGTGGCCTACAAGAAAGCTCATGAGGGACTTTTTACAAGGGTTTGTAGTGGCAGGACAAAGGGTAATGTCTTATAACTCAAAGATAGTAGGTTTAGATTAGAAATTAAGAAGAATTTCTTCACTCTGAGAGTGGTGAGGAACTGGAACAAGTTGCCCAGGGAACTTGTGGATGTATGGCAGGGGGGTTGGAACTAGGTGATCTATAAGGTCCCTTCCAACCCAAACCATCCTATGATTCTATGAAATGCAGACATGTAATCAAGTCCACACACCATAGCCCATGTCCATGGTCATAAAGCACCTCCAGGGCACAGCAGAATGACTCACCACAAATCCACTTTTTCCCCATTCTCGCATCCCCAAAGCCATCAACCAGTTAGAACTTGGTCTTCTTAGAAACAATAATATAGCACGAGCAATTCAAATGAATGGGCAGATGAGATAAAACCAAGCAAAACATCCAGATGTTTCCTTTCCCTCACTTTTGGTTTGTGCTCCATTTTTTCCAGTAAGTCGCTAAAATACTTTGATGTGAGAATTTTATATCGGTGATGGCTTCCTATCAGCCAAGTCACCAGACAATAATCCCTTGGTGTCAATGTTACTTGGCTTTGTCATCTTAGAACAAAGGAAAAAAAAAACCCAACCCAACTAAAAGAGTTCTCTACCAGAAATAACTTTAGAAAATAAATATTTTGGCCCCATCTTGCAAAAAGTCAGTGTGACATTTAAAGGGAGCTAAGAAAAGGAGTCTTTCCTGCCTTAGGAAGAAACTTAGCTTAACTTGGGTCCCGTTAACTTCGTCATACTATTACTTGTGCACTGTTTGGTATTAGTCACTAGCTGCTCCCTCTCAGCTTTATCCAATTTAATTTCAAATATAGTGCAAACAGATGCCTTTGTGTTTCATTTTTAAATCATTTATTGTTCTACATGTAGCAAAGAAGCTTAAAAAAGAATGTGAAAGAATTGCCAGAAAGGTTTTTGGGGTTTTTTTTAAAGATATATATATATAATTGCAGTTGTGGTTACTGTGGTTTCTTTTGGGTGGATCAGAAAAAAAAAAAAATCAAAAAAAAAAAAAAAAAAAATCAAGTCTTCCTTCCTCGGGGATATAAGGGGGGGGAAAAAAAAAGGGATGGAGAGGAAAACTCTTTCCCATGTCTAGTACTTTTTATCAGTAATGGAATGAAGCAATCAGGTTTAAGGACTTGTCTAGACGGAGGACTCTGGCACTGATGTAGCTCCTGCAGTGCAGTGAAGTCTGTGCAAGTCCCAAACGCTGCTCACAGCAGTAGAAGAAGCCACAGGGATGCAAAGCCACCATGTAAAGTCAGGGGGCTCCATGCCCTGCAAAATCCCAGCTTAGGCAAGGCCATGCAGCTGCTTGGTACAGGGAACGGCCAAAAAAAGAGTTGAGAAACTGCTTTTCTTATTTATCAAAGTGCCCCAAAGCAGCAGTACCAGCCCAACAGAGCTTTTGCTCGACTGAAGTATTTTAACAACTGCTTCTGGAGGGGGTGGGGTTGTAAATGAAGAGGAATGAAAAAATTGCTGAGCCCAGTTAATAAGTCCAGTTCTGAAAAGAGGCTTATTTTAATGAAAAACATAACAAGCAAACAGATGAGCAAAATAGTCTTTGAGAAGTTTTCTAGCTGACATACACAAGAATAGAGTGATATCTTGGTTTGACACCTCTCTGTCAGCAGAACCTAAAGTGCACAACAAGCCTCTCTGTGCCATTACTCCCATTTTATTGGCAGGGATGTCGTGTGACTTCCCCGAGGCCTCGTGACAACTCACGAGGCAGCGTCAGTGGGACTGAGTGCACCTCTTGAACTCAGTCCCACATTCAGCCCATTTGGTGATGCAACCCGCTGTTCGCATGGCCGTGACAGGTTAAGCCTGGATGTGTTAATTCAGAAGTCTGTTTTCTACTGAAACAAGGGGAGGCTTCATTTGTGTATCTCCAGCATGATGTCCCCTTTGGTGGCTGCGATGAGACAGATGGGAATATTGGCAAGTCCTGGAGAGCCCTCAGCACAGAAGAGACAGGGACCTGTTGGAGTGGGGCCAGAGGAGCCCCAGCAATGCTGGGAGGGCTGGAACCCCTCTGCTGGG
>WUAM01000287.1:9036589-9051188 GCA_024336885.1 Actenoides hombroni
TGGCACCATTGCAGGGGAGGTTGGCCGGGGCTCTGAGCACCCTGCTCTAGTTGCAGATGGCCCTGCTCAGTGCAGGAATGTTTGGACTAGATTACCTTGAAAGGTTTCTTCCAATCCAAAACATTCTATGACTCTATATCATATATATAAATAATTCAGGAGATGGGCAGAGCCTGGTGTCCATAAACCTGACAAACCAGAGGCCAAATCTTACCCTCAGCATCCCTTACTTGACTCTGACAGAGCTTCCCAGACAGCAAACAACTGAGACTGGAACAAGCAGGGTCCCAGGGCAGAGCGCTAAGACAGATGCAGGAAAGAGTTGGGATCCCAGGCTCCTGGGTGCTGCACTGGATTAGGGGAGCTGCCCGAGCCTTCAGCCCTCTCCTACAAGGCTTTGTGTTTCTTCTTAGTGGGACAGTGATTTCAAGTGAGTACATTCACACCACGTGAACAATCCTTGTCCCTGTGACGGGGCACTTGGGAAAGAGCTGCATCTTACCAAGATCTTCCCAGAGCCTCCTGTGGGACTGTCCAGGTGGGTTATTAAGTTAGAGCAGGTAAAGTCCAGTAACCCCACAAAACACTAACCCCCCATTAAAAGATTTCCAAGTTCATCAGCCAGGCCTGGTGGAAGTCAGAGGAGAAAACAAATTGTAGCTCAGATCAGCCCTCCATTTCGCCACCTTTGATAGGAGAAAGAACATCCCTCTTCAAAAAAACCCACAGAAACTCCCACATAGAGTCAGAAGGGACATCATGCATGTACAGACGGAAAAATATAGGGCCATAGGAAAGAGCTGGCCAGCCAGCACTGTCCTGGAAAGGCTAATATTTGCGTAATACTAAAAAGCTTTTTGCCTTTCGGATCCTTCCATGAGAAAAGGCTAAAATATTTGTTGTACACATTTTTCCAAAGGAGAACATACCATACATAGTTAAAGTAATGACTAGTGCTCTTAATCCCAGACACAAACTTTTCACTGAAGCTTTTTTTGGGCTGTGTCATGTGATTTATTTGGTTTTTAGTATCTATATATAAAACTACTTTTTTTTTTTTTTCGCTTTTCTTTTCTTTTTTTTTTCCCTTCCTGGTTCATCCTTACCCATATTCCAAAACCTGCACACTTCATAAGCTATTTTGGTTTACCACATAGCTTGGCACTTAGTATTTTTCCTATGATGTGAAAACAAAAACTTCAACTTGGCTGTTGGTGGCCATTATCTGAGATGCAAATCTTCTCATGCAATTGCCAGGGCTCTAATGAGTGGTTTATTACTCTTTTTGGTGGCAAGAGGGCTGTATTACTCAGAGACCTTAAATAAGGGTGTCCCAAACCCCTAAAGTGGGAGTTGTTTAGTCCCTAGGGACCTCCACCTCCCTCATGGACGGTCCTTTGGGTTTTAGTGACAAAAGCCTTGGTTTTGGGCAAAAAGCCTCTGGGCCAGTTAGAGCAGAGCAAGTCTGAGCCCTGGCAGCTTTTGATCTGCTCTACAGGGTTGCCCATCTTCTGGCCCCAAAGCTTTTATTTGCTGTGAATAAATTAATACTAAATACATCCTCAAGCCTCATTTGCCCAGCTGGAAAACTACTCTGTTCAGCCACACACATGACATCATCATTAATTTTAGTTGCAGAAAAATAAAACCAGGATTACCTGCATTTTTAGCATCAGGAGAGGATGAAAAAGAAAAAAAAAAAGAAAAGGATGGGGCCTCCTCTGGGGATCAGTTGTTGGGTTTGGCTTTTTTTTTTTGTTGTTGTTGCTTTTAACTCTGCCCTTCCTCTGTGTTTGTTTACAAGTAGAGACACTGCTCAAGGTGAGGGGAGACTTTGTATGGAGAACAGAAAGACCTTTCAGATGGGAGCACATTAACTAGGGGCTCTCCAAGCTGTCTCTGACAGATTGTGTGTGGTTTTCTCCTATGCGTGGACATCCATGGAGAACTTGAAAAAACCTTTGCCTGGCTGTGCCACCACCTACACTCAGAGCTGAGCTTAGCCCCAAGAGTCCAAGATTGTTCTTCATGGGGTCTTGCCTCTGCATTTTCTTCCTATCAATTCAGGGACCCCTAAGAAGCATCCGTCAGGGTCCCCCAGCTCCTCATAGGAGGTTAAGGATACATTTGCTGGGACTTAATTTGGTGCCCTTTGATAGGACAGCACTTTCTGCTTAGATAAAATATCCCCACTATATGCCTGACTGGGTTAAAGTGCAGTTTCTCAGGCTCCAGAGGGGCATGTGCACCCGGCTCCCGGCTCCCAGAGCTTGCATGTACTTTCCTGAGCTCAGTGCCTGCTGCAAGCCCCATTGTTATGCCCCCTGCCAAGTCCCTATTGTTCGCGTCCCTTGCTGGTGGCATCCCATCTGGCTCAGTCAAACTCCTCCTGAGCAGGGGCCCAGGCTGCGGGGTTTGGTGTGTTGTGTTGGGTTTTTTTTCCAGGAATGAGCATTTTTTTTAGGGGGCCAGTAAAAGACACTGCAGATGGAGCTGATTTGCAAAAAGAGGGTGTTGGGGTGGAGGGTCAGTAAGCCAGTCTCTTTGGTGACATGGCAAAATGGGAGACCAGGAATCCAAATTGACACATTGGCTCTGCAAACTTGCAAAGAAAAAACTTTTTTTTCTTTCTCATCTCTACCAGGTTCTGTCCCATTGATCACAAGGTGGGAGAAGCAGTAAAGAAAAAGGGGAGCCATCAGCCTTGGGAGAGACAAGCAAGACCTAAACTTCCTGACAGAACAAGAGGAAATGTCCTCAAGTTTTGCCAGGAGGGGTTTAGATTGAACCTGAGGAACAATTTCTTCCTCTCAAGGGTTGTCCAGGGCTGTTCCAGGCTGCCCAGGGTAGTGGTGGAGTCCCCATTCCTGAAGGGGTTTCAAAGCCATGGAGCTGTGGTGCTGAGGGCCATGGGTCAGCGGTGCCCTGGCAGTGCTGGGGGAACAGTTGGACTCGATGATCTGAAAGGTCTTTTCCAGCTGAAACGATTCTATGATTCTCCTGGTGCTAGTCTGTACTGGCGCCTCATTTTAGAGCAATGTCACTCCCAGAGCAGAAGGGAACGAGCTGTCGCTCAGGACTACCATCCTGCTGACAAGCATCATGGCTGGCGGTGAGTCAGAACAGCATGGGAGCACGCTTGTTTCTATCGGGAACTGCACTGGATCAGCATTCGGTGTCCTGTTTATGTTAAAACATTGGCATCCCTTTTTTATAGGGAAGCTAGGACAACCATGCAGCTGGGGTTTCTATGAAGTGTCACCAATGAAGTTACTTTTCAGCAGGATGATCAGTGCTTCAGCAGACCTGGAGGTTCCCAAGAGAAGTATCTCCAGTTTCCAAGCTGACTTTCTGGCTATCAGATGTTGGCCAAAGCAGATTCTAGCCGAAGCATGGCACCTCTTCAACCATCCTGAGATACCTGCCTACTGCTCAGATGCCTTTCCTTTGTTGTCACTGGCACAGCCAAGAAATAGATGCCATTTGCCACCTCCCCACTGTGTTTCAGGGAGAAGAGGACAAAGCAAGGCACAGACTGTTGTAATTACAGCAGCACCACTTAGCCCCCACGGTAACACAACTGTTTGTTTCCCTGATCCATAAATAAGAAGGGAAGGATCCTGACCGTGCAAAGCTCTCAGGGAGTTGTATTGCTCAGGCCATGGGATAGGAAAGGGCCAAATCATGGAGGTTTGGCTGGAGGTCTGGAGGAGAGTTTTAGTGGCCTCATAAGCAGGGCTAAATGCATGCCCTTGGCATAGCCAGCTCTTGGGACTGCTCCAGCATGCACAGGATGAGTCTGTGGGACAGCCTTCTGCTACTGATCCCCGTGGGGAATGGTTTCTTCAGCTGTGCAGAGCTGATGTGGCTATCTCCAGCCCTGGCCCCTGAAGAAGAAGCTCTCCAGACCTGTTGCATCAGCCCTTTGCCCACTCCAGGCAGATGAAAGCAAAACGCTTTGGCTCTAACCCACCAGCATCAGGCCCTGGGGCCTGCAACCCTTGCCTGCAACCACAGCACAAAGGGGGAAGAGAGACTGGCACTACACTTGACCCCAAAGATATGGCTCAAAACTTTGCTATGAGGAAAAGGAGAAAGAGATTTAGGGCTTATCACTGCAGTGGCAGACCAAGATCAGCCCTTATCCGTGGGGTCTGATGGGCTCAGAATTGGTCCCATAGACCTGGAGGTAGGGGCCTGAACCAACAAAAAGGGTCTTTTTTTTTTTTTTTTAGGCCAGAAAAGCACCTATTCCCCCACAGCTGAAGATACCTCTTTTAAAATAACAGCCCTGCTAAAGGCTGCAGACCCATCCTAACAGAGAAGTTTTACCTTTCTTACTCATGTTTGCCTACAGCCACAGACCTCCAAAACTCCAGCCAGCTCAGTAATACTGGCTTGGCTCCTTAATCGTACATAAACCATTTAAATATACAACAAATAAACAGACACATTTTCTGTTCCTCCAGCAGGGCTTAGCACCTTTACAAAGGGATTTCTTTGATACTTGAGCAATAATAGATTGGCTTTCGTTTTGTTAAGACCTTACTTATATCAACATATCTGCTCAAGTACTACACTTCCTTTTATGAAACACTGGAATTCTTTCATGTTGAAAACGTTTTTACAGCCAAGTCCTCAGTTGTGCTGGCATTTCTCGTGTCTTGAACTCCAAACTGGCTAACCGCAGTCTCAGAATTCCCAAAGGAAATAATGAAAATTCCTAAAATCCTTGGCAAGGAAACAGTTGAAATTTTAAATTGAGTTAATCGTTTTAGCGAAAATGCTTGTAATAAAATAAATATGGGGAGCTGGGGTGAGGAGGGGGAAAAATCTACTTCAGAGATGAGCGTCAAAGGAAAAAAAGAGAAGGGGAGAGAAGATCTTCAAATATGAAGCCTCCTCTGCTCCCTTATAGTATTTTGTGTTAGGTCGAGCTACAAACTCCTTCTGAGAGAAGGGCTTTGTTGGGTCTCCTGATGCTGTGGTGAGAGCAATGCACTTGAGATCTCAATGCTTCATGATCACTCTGGTCCTAAAGGCTTGGCATGAATGATGCCAGGTGTCTTCAGTGGCTGCTAAGGACAGCAACCTGGTCTCTGAGATTGCACTTCTGTGTCACCAAAATGATTTAATTAAACTTCTAACTCAAATAAACAACATAGGTCTATGACAGGACTGGTTTGGTTTTTTGTGTTTTTTATCTCTTTTTTAATTAAAGCTTAAGGGCTCTAATTATAGCTGTTCAGATATGCAGGAGAACCTAAAACACCATTATTTTTGCCTCTTCCTTTCTTTTTAGTGAACAAAATGAATGGCTACAGGAACACTCAGTTACCAGATCTCAGCAAATAATTACCTTTTGACACGTTGTTTGTGGACACTCATCACCATATCTTTTCTCTCTGCCCTATGTAGGTGAGCCAACCCAGTGCAAATGTGAAAGAACGGCAGCAACAGCAACATCTAGGTGATACACTGCCAAGAGAAGGACACAGTGACCAAGACCTTCTGCTTCACACCCTGAGTAGTTGCTGTTTCACAACTTTCCCCAGGCATGAGCTGAAAGATTTTCAAGGCACTGTTTTATTATTTGGTCTTTTGTAGCCACCAGATATCTGACCAACCCATACTATATGGAAGAGTCTTTCTTTCTGAATGCATCATTTGATCCTTCCTGAAGCCCAGGCACCCATCTGCTGGGATATCTCCTCTGGCATTCAGATATTCCAGCTGTTGTGCCATGTTCTGCAGTTGTTCTCATCAGCACTTGTGGCTTAGAAAAAATAGAACAGCTGGATTCAGAGCAGCACACAAATGTCCACAGTCTCCAAGGGGTCTGTCAGTCTCTACTGCACACCTATCACCATCTTATGAGGTCTGGCAGGTAGCAAATTACAGGATAGTCATCTCCATGTAGAAATAACACCCTAGAGGCATGTTTCAGCCCCTTCCTACTTGCAGTGTTGTCATGTCCTGCAGGAGAGATCATGAAAGGCCACGTCACAGGAATACAGCATTGACAGCACTTGACTGAACCAAAGGCTCACCTGGACTGCAACTGTGACTCCAGCCATGAACAGTACTAGAGATGGAATATAGGAAAGGACTGCAATAATTATACATGGAACCAGCAACAAAGAAACTATTCTGGAGTTCTGTTCTGCAATAATTCTCAACAATTCCTCCAGAGAAGCACCCCTGTCCTTTCCTAACGAAGCTGCAAAACACTTTGGTATCAACATTATTTTTTCTCTCCAGGCCTTTGTGAGCAGTTGGCACCACAGAAGCCAGTCTGGTGCAAACTCAGCTGGGGACCCTAGCCTCAAACCATTGGCTTCTTTCCACAAGTCTTCTTCTTGGAGTGCTTGGCCCAGGTGCTGCAGCAGGTGGACTTCCCTCTTCCTGCAAGGTCTGTCTTGCATTCACCAAGAGTCATGGAGCAGGAGAGAGGCTGTTGCGCTGCACTGATCATGGGACCCCAGAAATATTTATTGAGGAAAATACCCTTATTTCGCTCCTACAGCTCACAAATTATCCATAGGGAAGAAGTAATAGCTGGAGTGTGGATGTTTTCAACAACAAACAACCTGTTTTAAATTAAAAAAAGAAAAAAAAAAAAGGGGGTGGAGGGGAAGGAGAACAGAAAATGTCTCTAAAACATGTGATTCTAAGGGGAGGTCAGGAAAACAGAGCCAGCAGGGGTAACAAGTCAGATAAGATCGTGCCATCAGTGAAAGCTCTTGTGAGAGGAAATGGATATTGTTCTAAACCTCAATTAATTTAATCTAGTGCATCACTGAAAACAAATTATGATCTCAGATAAAACGAAACTCTGGTGGAACAAAGAACAAAGCTATCACAGTCATGATTTACAGTTCAAAGATATTCTGTTTATTTCCTCTTCATCAGAGATCTTCGTTTTCCCTAGAGAGCATATGAATAATTAAAGGTGGTTTCTTGTGATGTGTTTGCTCCTGCTCAGCATTGACAACCCAAGGACTGATAGGGGAACAATGGTGAGCTGTTAGACTTGTTAGCTGCATGTTGCCTTCTGTAAATAAACCACAAGAATAAACGACTTCCCTGCAGTAACAGCAATCATACTGCTTTGTTTAAGTCAGGAGTCTAAATAGCAGGCATATGAAAACTTACGTGCTTTGTAAACTTGGTTTGCATTTGAGGAGCAAGTGATAACAGACAATTTGTCAAAGCGGATTTGATTTCTGAGGAAACACCTGCAAGGTTGGTGGGGAGCAGGTACTCCCACCAGGAAGGTCTAGCTAAGATCCATAGGCAAAGCTTGGACAAGGGCAAAACGGCAGAGCTGTCCTGGCCCAAAGAGGAGCATAACTTGTTGGTTGCACATGAAGCCAAACCTGTGTGAAGCACAGAGATCATACAAGCCCAGCACTCTCATCCACGCCACCTGGACCGAAAGGCAAGCACGGGCTTTGCAAGTCATGCAGGCACTTTCTGTGAGCAGTGGAAAGGAAGGGATCAAGTCTGGTAACAACTCATCAAGATTCAACATGCATTTAAGAGCAGACTGAGTTGGGTTTCAGAGGTGCCAATGTCTCCTCTCTAGCTCTAAAGGAAGGATCCTTACCTTACACTTGGTACCAACCTTGTGGCCTTCAGTGAAGAGAGAATAGTCCAGCTGAGGGTACCCCTGGCAGTGTTTAAGATTTTGAGATCCCTTTGACAGCAGACTATAGAGCCAGGAGGTACCTGGCCAAACAAACATCATCCTGAAGATGACTTGTTCTGCATGGCATGGGCAAGGGCAGTTGTATACTGATGTATGCCCATTTTTTTTGACATGTGAGGACAGAGGGAACAAGAGAATCCCCAGCTGCAAGTCATAGAATCATTTAGGTTGGAAAAGACCTTTAAGATCATTGAGTCCAACCATAAATGTTATCCCCCTGCAGAAACCAGGCTGCCCTTGTGCACACTTCAACCATGAGAATGAAAAAAAGCAAGAAGGTTGCCAGTTTATTTGTGCTTGGAGACAAGGAGGCAAACTGGATTGTAGAGGAGCACTGGCTGGTACTGGATGCTGGTAAGGACTCTGTGTCAGGCTGACTGCACGCAGGCAAGTAAGCACGTAGCAGAGATGATCCAGAAGCAGCATCCCCAGGGACCAGGGAAGGAAAGTGTCTTCATTGTACCATTCCTAAGACATGCTGGGCACCTCACAAAACATGTGGTCAACATCCCGGATGCAGCAAATCCCAAATGCTGGTGGGATCCAGCTGAGAAGCACGTGGACTGCTGCTGACAGGACAGGACAGCCGTTGCTGGAGGCCAGAGCAGGACAATGGCAGGACACCGAGCATCTCAGGGGCTGCCAGCCCACAGGAGGAGGGCCTGCCTTGGGGCTATTGGTTTGCAGTGTGCCTGGTGTAAGAGGGTTTGGGCCCTGCTCCTGGAATGGAGTCCCCAAGGAACGACCACAATTGAAGGAAGAATAATGGAAGTTCTGGTCTTAATGCAAGTCACCCACTCTCCTAGCGAGACTCTGTTCCAGGACCTCTGGTTTAACCCAGATTGACACCAACTTGACGAAAGCCCCCAGCTGCACATTCCTTCCATACAGTTTTACAAGCTGCAAATGCAAAACCACAAACCAAACTGGGAAGAAAAAAACATTAAAAAAGGAGCATGAACCATACATGGTCCCCCCACCTTTTCTGCTGCCTCGTTTTTTGATCTTCACACTCCTGTTGCCTACCCATTTTCCTCAGTAGCTTCCTACCTCTGAAAACTCTCAGCCTTCCAGTAGCACCAACTCAGCTCCTTGCTGAGGGCTAATGTGTCTTGTCTCTGCACAAAGGGCAGAAATCAGCTCCCAAACTCCAGATCAACCCTGGTCAGTCTAGACCATCTTCCTGGGGACAGGCTCAAGATGAGGAGCTGGGACACCTCTGAGCCTCCTGGGAACCGTCATAACTGCATAAAAAAAATCCCCAAAACTACTAGTAAAGTCCCAGCAACAAAAGCAAAGCTCTTCTTGGACATGGAAAGCACTTGCCAGTTGGTCAGGGCAGCTGTGCTCATGAAACACCTCCTCACTGAAGACTCTTCCTCATTGAAATGGCTCACCCAACTTTGTGGGCAGAAGAAACAGGGAAGAACTGCCTTCCCAGGTCAAGCCAACTGCTAAAGCACCATCCAGGTGCTTGATTCCCACCTTGGAGGTTCCTAAACCAGTGACATGGCTACAAATGCCTGCTTCTCCACAGCCTGTGAGATGTGTGCTCACCTCTGCTAGAATCAACAAACATTGTGTCACCAGCCCTTGCCAATAGGAAATGGATCAACTTTCTGCACCTTTCCACATCTCTCCATTTCAATGGCCTCATCTTCCAATTTCACCACACTGGTTACACCCAAACCAGTCCATGGCTCAGCAAAGCTCTTGATCCTCTTCCTCAGGCAAAGAGGTATAAAAGGGACAGGTTTGCTCAGGGAAAAGGTGAACATCACATTATAACATATCACACACCGGGCTGATGAGCTATTGATGCTACTGAGGTGATTAATGAAGACCACTTTCCAAGACCAGTGCCATGTGTGCATTTTTGCTCCAAGAGGCAACTCTCATGTCAACTAGTTCAACCACACATTGGAAATGGGATGTTGAGTTTCACACAGTTCCCTCTGCACTGAGCTGAGTGAGCAACAAGCTTGATTAATCCCCCTCTCTCCCACTTCTCCATCCAGACTTGATCTTCATGGTAAGATCTCCAGGACTATTTCTGACAGCTCTACTCCTTGCTCAGCTGGGAGCTGGAGGGCTGCCCACATTCATCAGTATCTCCCAGTTACTGTGAGGTCTGTGTCATACAACCAGGGCTGTCATAACGAGGTGAGCCATAGAAACAGGCACGTGCACTTCTGCGGTTCCTGGACTGATCTGAGTCACTCTGTCACGTTCCCACTCAACATCCGCTGCCCTGCCTCTAAATTTAGCCCTAGGGATGAAGGTGATTCCTGCTCTCCCTTTTTAGGTGACAGTCACAAGAGAAGCCAAGACATCACAAGGAAGAGGGAGTCAGCACTGATGTCAAGGGCTGAGAGAAGGTTGTTTTGGTTTGGTTTTTATTCTCCTTCTCATCCTGCTTCCAAAGTGGGTTTTTTTGTTGGTGTCTTCTGCAGCCAGCTTTATTTCAATACTGTCCCATTGTATTCCAAACTCTATAGAGTCCTCTGATACATTCAGTGGTAGATAAAAGTGAGCAGAAAGTTAATGCTGGAAGAACCAGGTTAGCCCTTGCCCATGAAAGTGGTCCAGTTTATTAATATCAAGGAGCTCACAAGTGGAAAGTGTAGTGCACCTACTAGGTCTTCTCATGCTACTTCTTGGATTAAAGAGCACTAGGACAACAGCTGCTCTCTGAAGATGTGGTTGCATGCCAGCAGTGCTAATGCACAGAATAAACTGGATTTTTCCAATTGCTAATGATTTTAATCTTTTCCTTCTGTCTCTGAAATCAAGAGGCCAACAGAAAACAGAGTTGGCTCATGGCGTTTCCTTCCCTTTTTCAGTGCATTTTATGTAATATGAATCACACGCAAACTTGAAGATCACCTTCCACCTAAGGATGGCCATGGGGTTATTCCACTTCCATGGATATTGCTTCCCACAGGCTGTGGGCCATTACCACGCTGAAGGAAAGATGTTTCCCCCACCTTGCTCTGCAGTTTTCCTGCAGGCATCACATCATTCCTTGGCATTTTTTTCCTTCACCAGCTTTTGTCTGGGAGCTGTTCCTGTCATTTGTCAGCTGAAACATGGAACAAGCCTTGCTTTCCAAATCAGGTGCTCCATTATGGCTAAGCCACAGAGCTATCTGCATACCTTTTGGTAGAACCAACCCTGGAAGCCACAGTGCAGCTCACGCACTGGACAGACTTCCATAACTACCTGTGCTCAGCAGCTGGGGTTCATCACCTCCTAAAGGCTAAACCTGAAGACTTTGCAACTGAAGCAAAGCACTTCTATGGTATGAATTATTAGCATTACACCCTGCCAGGTTTGCTGGATGTCTCTTACTGGTCTGAATAGTCCTAGTACACGGATATTTCTACTTTTCCCTTGAACGCTACTTTTCCCTATGACACAGACCTCACGGTGACTGGGAGATAATGGTAAATGTGGCCAGCTTTTCAGTAAGCTCCCATCCTTCACACCATGACAGTGAAGGAGCAGAAGGTAGCAACTCAAACCCAAAGAATGGATGCAGTTCAGTCACCCAGGACACCAGCAACTAGGCCATGGGCAGATCCTTCTGAACAAAGGATCCATTTTTCCCTTCTCAGCTCCTGGGAGCCCTTGCAGGGGCAGACAATTACAATTACAAACGCAATCCAGGGTGGAGTAACAGGACAAAAGATGTGCAGGACACTCTCCCTGTTACCTTCACCCACTGCAGCAAGTGGTCCCCAGTCTTTCTTCGCATCCTGGACACATCTGTGCCTGGCTGTAGCCCCAGCAACACGTGCATGCTGAGTTCAGATGGGCTCAACAGAAATGACTCAAATCAAAAGGCTATAGCTCAACCCACCCTTTTCCCTCATCTTTCTGGCTCCCATCCCCAGCACCGGTCATTATGCAAAGCACAAATATTCTTTTTTTTTCTTTTTTTTTTTTTTTCTTCTTTTTTTTTTTTTTTTCACAAAGTGAAACATTCTGTATCTTATTTATTTTGAAAACCATTTATAAGGGCAATAATAACATCCTTTGGCTTCTTGCCTCCACAGCCCCAGGCACTATATATGCCTCATTATAGGAATAGTACACACCCTGCCATGAACTACTTATAGAGGCAACTCACTATACGCTCATTAAAATTCTGTAGGTATTGGCTGATATAAACAAAGCGGAACGCGCACAGCACTAGCAAGTCATGGTATTACTGCCGAGCGCAGGAACTGACTGCGTAATAGGTCGTGTGGTTCAGCACCACGGCTCGGTATCCTGGACATCTGAAAACCTTTTGTGGCTCCGTCATCCCACACAACCGCGTGCCGTTTCTGGATGCGGGAGGTGATGCTACGACCGGTTACACAAGGAGGCAGTCGTTTTACACGGATCCACGCTAGAATCGATGCAAAAAAAAAAAAAAAAAAAGTTCACCTTTTGTGGAAGGAGATACATAACACCAAAATCAAAGAGGCTGTGACAGAAAACTTTGAAGAAAAAAGCTGAGTCTTGGAAACCTTGGCCTCTTCACAGAAGAGTAATGTACCTCAAAATGGCCAAGAAGAAAAATGTGCAGAACGTCCTTCAATTGTGTAAAGAGTAATTGCACTGGAAAGGAGTTCTAAAGTAAGCAGACATGACTTTCAATTTGATCCATAGCAAGATTTATTGACCCTGAAAGTCAATATTCTCTGCACTGGGGCCAAGGTTAACATTGACTTCTAAGCCAATGGGAAAGCTGTAATGTAGTGCCGGTTAGGAGGCCCTTATGAAGCTATCTGGTTTTCCTGAACTCTCTAGACATGATCAGCCCCATCCTCCTTTACATTTCAAAGGCATCCAGATCTTCTAGGCTTTCTGCAAAAGCCCAGCCACATTAATACTGTGCCAAACTGATAAACCCTTTGGATAACTTTTCCAGTAGAAGGGTACACCACCTCAGCACTACAGTCACCCTGATGCTCTGATTGTGGTCAGGACCTGTTCGTCTCCATCCAGTATAAACACAGATGGAAGGAAAACTTGGCCTCAGCTGATGACAAGCTGTGAATGCATTTCACGATGCTGGAGAAAAAGGTTGTATGAGTGAACTTCTGTCCTTTAACAACTCTCACTTTAGGGAGGAGCAAACATACACAGTCAAACCAGAGGTCTGCAAGGTTATGCAAGTAGAAAATACTGCTCTGGAGTCAATAAAGTCATGACAGCTGACTTGCAAGGAAAGAACCCATCCCATGCTGTCACTCCCTGGCCTTGCCATTGTAAGTTTACAATTTCCTTTGAAATTTACTCTAAGATGTTGGATGGACAGAGAAAGGACAGTCTCTGTAGAATAAAAACTAAAGAGTTGTTGCCCAAAATCTGCTCTGAGGCATAACCCTATACTTTCAGAATATCTATGCCTGCAAAAACCCAGATTTCCAAGGTTGGTTTGGGCACTTGCCTAAAATCTTGCTGCACCCACAGAAATGCTTGTGTCCCAAACATGATCTGCTTTCCCCAGTTTTACCAATCAGTCCAGTAAATGATACCACCTCTCCCAGAGAATCTTTGCTTCCTTAATATCGATGTGCCAAACCTTCATCAGCAAGAGGTGGAGGGCAGAGCTGGAGAGAAGACCATGGTTATTATGCTCCTGGTGACAATTCAGCCCAGCTCACCATGAACTGTATGAATGCTTTTGGAGACTAAACAAGACCACAGCACTGACAGGGAACATGGATTGCTTTGGAGCACACAGGGAAAGCAGCACGGTGCTTATTTCAGCCCAGTTCCAGAGGCACAATTTACCTTTGAATCTACATTGAATAAAGTTGCAATGATTTCTCTGGGACTTTGTTGGGTTCGTACACTTCTATGTCTTTCTCCAGCTGCTTGTTTTCTCTTTGTCTTCATTAAGACATTTGGTTTTGTTACAAGGTCTGGGCAAAAGAAAAATAGCTGTATGTATATATAAACAGACTATTAAAATAAAGAGCACCATGTACTGGCACAGCAGAATTCGTAGTGTTATGCATATGTTTCTAGGTTCAGCAAGGCTGTTGCTATGAACAGCAAATGGCATCTCAAGCCCTGATCTCCATCAGTGTTTCCACCACAGCCTTGTTCATCTGTGCTTCATTTTTCCTTTGCCAAGAAGCCCCCACTTTGTGTCAGACACTACAAAATACAATTGTCTTCTGTAGGAGGGAGGTTTGCTCATCTCTCGTGAATCTTGAGAAAATTGGTCCTTGAAGTCCTCTTTTGGCACTCTGTTGTGTGCTGACTGTTAAACACCTTCCTTTAACATTCTGCAGTTGTGCTTGGCCCTGTGGCATCTCCTTTAATAACCTGAAATAGGAAGCACCTCAGCAGGCTTTACAAGGTGCATCCAGACTGCCTCATTATGTCAGAATTAGGCATAAAACTGGAGGGAAAGACAGATGGGCGGCATGTTGTCAAATGAGAGCCTAAACCCTTTCCAGTAACACAAGGGTGCAAGCTACTCTCCCAGACCCACCGGGCAAGCAAGGAGAAGACTTACAGCCCACAATTCAGCAACAGTTACAAATACATTCCAAGACCCACATTGTAGCCCTTCCTCAAAACACAATCAGTGAAAAGTCAGCTCTCAAGCTAATCCTTTATTTAGCTGTGTTTTACAATTACCGCATAACTTGGCATCGTGGGCATGGCCCTACATGGACTAGGAAAGCACACAGCAAAGGGGGAGGCAAACTGGCAATGCGATTTTCCCACACTTCCTTAGAGAATCAATTTTCTTCTCCTAAATGACAAACAGAAAAAAAAAAAAAAAAAAAGAAGAAGAAGACAAAAAAGAAAGCTTTTGCTGTCCCCCAGCCCAAGGGGGGGGGGAAAAACCAATTGGCCCCAGCAACCGGAGGTTGG
>WUAM01000287.1:9051440-9063089 GCA_024336885.1 Actenoides hombroni
AGATGCAATCTCCTGGGTTCCCATTTTTGCCTGTTGTCCCTTGTCCTGTTGCTGAGCACCACTGACAAGAGTCTGGCCCCATATTTTTGACCCCCCCAGGGGCCATTTAGCTCTTGATCAGCACTGATCAGATCCTCTCTCAGTCTGCTCCAGGCTAAACAGATTCATCTTTTTGTCCCTAAAAGATGCCACTATTAATTTTGTGCAAAGCACTCACACACTCCCACCCAAACCTTTCATTAGTACTCAGGTATTTGAGCCACCTAAACACTGCAAATACAAAACTGTGCAAAGAGAAAATATTTGGGGGGTCCTTCATCACCTTCAGAGAAGGGAAATGGCACAGGCAGCAGCATTGAGGTTCGAGGTAAGGCTCCAGCTTTCCACACAGAGAGTTTATACCTTTAAGAGGCACAAAACAACAACAACAAAAAAAAAAAAGAGAAACCAAATCCTTGAGATGAGTCACTCTGAAATGTGCCCGTTTTTCTCCTCGCAGGCCTGAGCAGCCTCACACAATGCCCCCGGGGCACAGGCTCCTCATTTGGCAGGCCTGGGAGCAGAAGCAGGGCTGGGGAATACCTTTACGCTGGAGAATTTGGCTCGTAACAAGGCTTTTCAGGAACATGGCAATTGCCCACGTGAACGCATGGCTTCCTGCATTAATATGCTAAAGAGACAAGACAAGCATCTTTAGCTACAGCTGAGGACTAATTAAGACTGCTCTTTTACAAATATTGCATGGTTCATTCCATTCTTCCCCGATTAAGAACAAAAGAAGAAAGAAGTCATTTATTGTCATGAGTCACTTCAGATACAATGGAAGGAATTCCAACAGATGACTGAGACAAAACAAAAGCTGACATTATGAAAGCCATGTCTAAACACTAATTTAAACTGTCAACTTGCTAGTGAGGAAGGTTCATGACAGAGGGAGAATTAAAACTTAAAAGGGCACATAAATCATTGAAGAGATTAGCAGCGTGTGATGGGGCCAAAGTACGCGGCGCTGGAAACTCTCTGAATGGTAGCAAGCTCCCTCGCAATTTGGGGGTGAACGCCGTGTTTTGCCAACAGTCGCATACTAAAATGAGTAATTCGGGCTGTGTTCCCAGAAGTGGGAGCTGTGTGAGTCAGTGGATTTACTCTCATTTCCAGCAGGTGAGGATCAGACCCCTCGTGTCCTACACAGCATCTGAGCGTTAAGATAAAATCTTGCCGGCTCTTTCCTCCGACTTATTGGAAGTGCTTCGTTTCAGAGAGGAGCCAAAATGGCTTTGGGTCACATCCAGAGCTGCTCTAAATGGTCATGACTGACTCCCATGATCTGGCTACGCAACTCAGGGAACCAACCCTTCCCTTTTAATAACACCACAGTATCTCCCTCTCTTCTAATTTACAGGGAACATATCTTGAGCTAGTGCCTCTTAATTCTCTGCAGACCTGTTTTCCACCAGTAAGAAACTAGCTCATCTCCACTGTAGAACAGAAAGATGGCATGCAAAAACCCACTGCATGCTACATGTTTTCACCTGTAGATTTATTTTTTTTCCCCTACGCTATTTCTCATGAAGAAAGATTTTCAAGCAAGGATGCACTTTTTAGCCCAGCTGACTTTTCAAACTTGTACACAGCCTCCAGCTATCACACATCAGCTCTATAGCCCATATTATTTTATATGTCTTGCAGGGGCTGTTGGCCACATTTCTGCAAAGGGAATGGATGTTGGGTCTCAGAATCATCTGAAATCTGTGTCTCTATCCATTTACTGCCATTGTTGCTAAAACTCCCCAAACAGAAAAACCATTACAGACTACCAAGGTAGAACCATTCATATTGATAGCTTTATAAATATTTGGCACCTATCTTAACTATTTCAAAATCCATATGACCCTGATATTCATGCAAGCAAAAGCTCCATCTTGTCTCCAATTCAACATGCAGATGGCTCCCCTGTTTCCCTCCCAGACCAGAAAGGCAGCAGTAAAGTTTCCAGCCACAGCCCTGTCCTTCTAGAGTTTACTGTAGTCAAAAGTAAAAGGCTAAAACAGTATTTGATTAGTTGTCAAATAAGACTTTCAAAAACGCAGTTATTTGCCCACTTTAAGGTAAACATTTTACCCTTTGCCATGGGAACCAGTGGGTAATACTGCTTATCTTGGAGACCAACAATGAAGAAGTCTGCTGTCCAGCTGTACCAGTCTCCTAAGGACAGGGATATTAGTCTGGGCAGTTAATAATCTCCCTTTAACTATCTGAACGTCATGTCAAAGTTAATGGAGAGACTCCACACTGGGAAGGTCCAGGACTTCACATCTTAGACGTGCTGCTGCAATTAGGTCATTCTCAGGCTTTGGCTCCCATTCAGCCAGAAGTTCAAAAAGTCAATTATAAAATAAATAAAAAGAGGGAAAGTAAATGAAATGCAGAGCCCTTTAACTTAGAGGGATGAAATCACTGTAGAAGTAGGGTAGAGATTTGCTGTGACTTTAGAAGCGATCATGATCCTTTCCAGCATCCTCACATTTGGCTAAATTTGTTGCAGATCAAGAGGTTTTTTCTTCCCATCTTTTCCATGGAAAATAATACAGTTTTTACTTTATTACTGTTGCCTGCTTGTGTTAAGACCATGACTGGGAGCTGCAGTCAGTGGGCCTGTTGTTTTAGACACTGTAGAAAGGCTGAAGAAGAGGACTGATCTTGTTTGTTCAGTCAGGAGGCAACAGAATAAGACAGGTAAACCACATAACCGTAAAAGGAGAGGTTTAAAGATAATTTTAAAATAACTTTTTTTTTAATTTTTTTTTTTAAGCTGCAGAGAGCTCTTCACAAGTGTGAAAAAGAAGAGCAATTGGATTGCACCAGGAGGCTCATTATCTCTCCATCCATCTTCCAGTACTGGAAAAGGGTTAGATTGAAAGGGACTGTGTTAGCTCTTTCTTGGCTTTGAGATGAAGAAAACGGAGCTATTGGAGGTCTGCTAAGAGAGGGGTCAAAGTCAAAACAGAGTTGAGATAGGGCCTTGGGAGAATGACTTTTCAACAGTATACCAGATGATGTCATTGAAACAAGGCTTTTTGTGAGGACCAGAGGAATGGGTATTGCAGAAACCAAGACAAGAAATGAGATCCTGGATGAGAGATTTAACTGTGTGAATGGGGGAGTCCTACTGTGTCAATTAGAGATGTTTTGTAGAAAGTTTACAAGAATTGACCATGTCCTGGGTGAGGAGGCACAGAGATGATTGGGATAAAGATGATGCACATGTTATGGACAAGAGCAGAGACAATATTGACTGTGCTATCCTTGGTATTCAACAAAGTAAGAAGTGGAGAAACATCAAAAGAAAGATTGCTTTAGCCTTGTTGGTCAGCCAAGAGGACAGATCTCTGAGCCATTCTTGGAGCAGGGAACAAGGTTGGAAAGTTAGCAGCAGAGGGATGCCAGTGGAATTTTTGTGGAGTGGTAGAGCTAAGTGGAAAGGGAGGAGGTCCCATGTGAAAGCAGGAGTGGAACAAGCTTGCAGGATGAAGAGAAGAAGCAGGAGCAGAGAGAAACATGAAATCTCAAGGAAGACAAAATTTCACAATGAAGAACATTGGTTACTCTCAAAAAGATGTCAGTCAGGTTAAGGTAGAGAAGAATGGGAGCACTGAGCTTGCTCAAAAAATGCCCCTCACATCTAGATATAAAGATCCTATTCGGGTCCACCAAGTACTGGGTCTGACTAATGTTTTCAACGCAATGGGCTGCTCTGCCTGGCCAGACACAAGCTGGACAAAGGCAGACCACCCAACAAGGGTCATGCTTTGTGCTCTTTGGTTACTGTTCCTCAGAGCCTCCCATAGGAAATATGAATCTCGATGTGAGTCCACTGACATCAGTGGAGTCACGCACCAAGCTGATGCTGAACCGAGCTTTAACATTGCTGCAACTTTCCCAGAAGTCTCAGCTTAAAATTGCTGCAGTGAAGGGGTGAATCAGGCCTTCTCACACTGACGTCAGTGAAGTTACACCCAGGGTGAAATTAGCCCCAGGACAGTTGTTCTGACACTTTCACAATAGCACTTTTTGGGGTTTTGGCTTTTTTTTGCTTGCTTTTTTTTTCTCTTTTTTTTTTTTTTTTTTTTTTTTTTTTTTTAAATCCCTTCCTTTAGTTTAGTGATTGTCCACTAAACCCACTTCTACAGTGTGGAAGAGGAAGGGAGATATCCCTGGCTGCTTCATGTGAGAGGGTCACAAGGCAAGAATCAATGCAACCATGCTGACAAACAGATCACGCTTTGGAGATCCAAGCCTGAGTGTTACCTTATGTTTTAGCAGCTTGATTGGCTCCTACGCCTGGGACTGTTTGAATTTCCCACCAGCTCAGCGCAGCTCTTTTCCACATATTTGAGGTGTTGAATTAATCGTGAGCTCAAAGGAACAACATTTCCAGGCTCTTGATGAAGAAAATATCTAATGGTTGAGAGCAAGAAAAGCTGCCAAGCTTTTCAAAGGTCGTTCACCTGCATCTGAAATGTGGGTGAGCAGCTCGGCCCTGCGAGGTTATTTAAGGACCTTCTGGTGTGTGCTGCGATAGGAAGACAGAGTAAGTACCCTTATGTGTATGTTGATCGAATAGAGGCCCATAAATACATGTGCAGTTGGCTGCATTTTTTGCTCAGCTCCCATCCATGTTTGTAAACACTGGAGAAAGAGACCCAAATCTGTGTCCAACACCAAGCAGTTAGAGAACATACTGTAATTCTGTAATGCGAAACAGAGTGGCTCGCTAACCGTGCAGATCTGGAGAGAATTCCTGACATGATCCTTTTACGTATTTTATGTTAATCACTTCCATCTCAGGAACACACGCAAACAATACCCTATTAGACGTTCCCTTTGGCACTCGGACAGCAGCGCAAGCTGCCGCATGTACCAGAGCAGCGGCCGGAGCAGCCGCAGTAGGGACAGGAGGCCATCGGTGGATGCTGCAGATGGAAAGCAACCGAATGGCAGCATGCAAAGGGAAGAGGGTTTCTCAGCTTCGCTGGTTTTCCTGTGGGCTCTTCTAGCAAGGCAAGTCTCTGGCTGCTCATCCGGGAGGGTTTATGGATGTCAGAGCATCGCCACGATCCCAGAGACCCTAAAGCTCTTCTGCGTGGGGGTAGGAAGGAAATTTTCTCGGCTCAGAGCTCCACATCACTTTGCCTCGAGCAGGTCTTCCCTTGGGTAGCACAGAAGAATAGGGCATGGGATAAATTGATACCTGCCTGGTCAGATTTCCCTATCCCTTATCCTGTCCTGCCTTGTGTGTCTAAGAAGCCACGAAGATTTAACTCTTTAAACAAGCCTTGAGACTGCCTGGAAAATATCTTCCTAGTGGAAAGAAAGAGACTGTATTACCCAAGATCTAGGATGTGCACAGAGCTATGGCAAGGCTTTGCTGCAGCCTGTGACAGAAATGTCACTCGCAGAGGGAAGGTGGAACAACTCTGAGCATTAAGAGTACAATTCCTGTTGTGGGAAATAGGCAGGAGCCGATGGGGACCTCAGCAATGGTCTGTAAAGAGCATGGGGAGCAGGTGGAGGGAGAGAGAGAAGAGGAAGCATCTGCTACATTTGCAGAAGCAACTGCTAGAAAAGGACATGGAAAAAAAATCCCACTACCATGACAAGGGTGATTCCTCATTATTAATAAAATATCTTCCCTGTAGTGAAGGCAGATGGCTTTGTGCATCGGCAAGTGAGCTCAACACAGGGGCAATTACAGCAGTCATGGGTGTCCCGTTGCCAGCAGGGTGGGATCTACACAGAGGCCTCCATCCCCAGAGGTACCTGACATTCTTTGGCAGATGGGCATCAGCCAGCATTGCCCCACATCAACTCAGTGGGAAACCCCAGGAAAAGAAGAAAGGAGAAGATCTCTTCAAAGACATAGTGGTTACACAAGATTTTGAAAGGATCTGAGTCCTCAGATAGTATATTTTCCTTCTACAGCAGATTTTTTTATTACTAAAATGAAAATTTCAGGGGCCTATACCACATAGCCCTTTGGTCACAGTAAAGCAACACATACTTGCACTGGTGCAACTGAGAAGTAGCGCCTGAGTTAGGGCATTTCTGCTCAGGATGTACTTTTAAAGCAATTAAAAAGCTTAAAGACTTTGAATAGTAACACTGAAGCAGAATTCACTCCAACATTCACTAGCCCAAATGTCTTTGCTGAAATCATGCTGTTTCCCTATTGTTATTTAACAATAAATCCTGCCCCTGGGGAAATGCGTATAAATATGAATTTAAGAGTTCCCAGATACAAAGAATCTCCCTTTTTTACCCTCCTGGGAGATAAATAGCTTAGAAATCTGCATACAAATACGTGCTTTTCTTAATGTTTCTCCCTGTAACGCTGTAAAATGCTTCTGTATGAGAGGGAGAGCATCCGAACACTGCAAGAATGCAGGATGATGAAGAAAAGCATTTTAATAAATAAATTAAGAGAATTTCTCTATTCCAGTGCTGAAGTGTTAAACACCTCCACATGCATGGGCATTTGCTGCTTTGGAGCCCAGCTGAGTTGTTTTGTGCTAGAGTTGACTGGGAAGGGTAATGCGGATTGTTGTAAGTATTGCACTTACTTGTACTCTTAATTTTCAGGAGTCTGAGAGGGAGTTTGGAAGCTGCCCATGGGGCTCCCGCTGGCTTCTCATCCAGGGATGTGCTGTGCAAAGATGTTTTTTTTAGAAGCTTCAGTTTACGGCTGATGGGAGGGAAATGCTGCACCTCCAAACCTGGGTCCCCCTTCCACCATGCTCCCATGGGTCTCAAAGCAGTGGCATCCTGTGGTCTCCAGGCCATGAGGATCTATGGACCAGAGCAGTAGCTTAAGGGATAACTCCTAACAGTCGAATCAGGTCTCAGCTCTGCACCACAACCAGGAAGACTCCTTGTTCCCCACTGAGTGCAGAGGAATACAATAGAAATCAGTCTCTTATGGTTCAAAAAACCTTGGTGAATAGTTTCCCAGCCCTCCACTGAGCACATATCAGGGAGATTTTATCATGTAGCCCATTCATGTTTGTGAACTGAATAAGATAGGATAGGATAGGATAGGATAGGATAGGATAGGATAGGATAGGATGGAATGGAATGGAATGGAATGGAATGGAATGGAATGAGATAGGACAGAATAGGGTAGAATGGAATGGAATAGAGTAGGATAGGATAGGATAGGATAGGATAGGATAGGATAGGATAGGATAGGATAGGATGGAATAGAAGAGTAGAATAGAATAGAATAGAATAGAATAGAATAGAATAGAATAGAATAGAATAGAAAATAGAAGATTAAAATAAGTTGCTTAGGTATATGTGATATCCACAGCTACATATGTATAGAAATACGGCAGGCAGTGGAGTAAACTTAACAAGCGTGGCAGAGTGCAGCACTGAACTCCCTTACTTTTTTTTTTAACACGTCATTCCTAACAATAATGTCTTCTAAAACAAATCCTAAAGGGGATTTATCCAGAGTAGAGTAGGGAAAAACAGTTGGCAGGTCAGTAAATAGAAAGGCACATGTGCACCTCAGCAAGGTGTGAGATGTGCTGTGCACTGGGTGTTGAGCACAGCCAGAGCATCTGACCTCCCTGTCTGCTGGCGAAAAGACTCAGCATTTTCCATGAAGGCTGGACACAGTCCCTGGGATTAACTTGGTAATGTCCCAGGCACTCAGAGAAATGTTGAAAGTAATCCAGCTAAAGCTCCACCTGGACAGCAATGGGTGGGAAATTTAAGAGCTTGGTGACTGGCATGCCAAAAAAGCAGAGAAGAGTTAGCTGTAAGGAAGGATCCCGTAAAATATGGTGCTGTATTCTGTTGCTGCAGAGGAAAGCACATGTTTTTTTTCACCACCTCCTTTCTACATGGCTATGTATTGAAATTTTTAATCAATCCTCTACTGTAATAACCCAATTTCTACGCTGCATAATATTCAGTTACTCATTTCTCCTGACTCCTTACTTTATTAATATTTCCTTAACTCTAGTTTTGCCCTTTTTTCATCAATGCATTGAATTTTGGGTGGAGAACAGCTCATCTTCTGTGATTTTATTCAAGGTGCTGGTGGTACCAAGGGTCAGCTGGCCATCTTTGTGACCTGTGCTGCGAAACATCCACGCTGCTCCCCTCCCTTGCCCATAAAAGGACAGAAATACCAATGAAATCACTATTGTTTCCTATGATTTAATTTCATACCTCTGCTCAACAGCTACAGCTATTTACCACAATCCTCTGTTAGGTGAATATTTATGAATATTTATTTATTTATGAATATTTATTTATTTATGAGTATATGAATACTCTGAATAGTTACGAATTTTTAACATCGTGAGCTCATGCCCAAATTCAACATCTCTCCTTGCAGCTGGTGTGTAGGTGGAACAGGTTTACTTAATGTGCTGGAAGCTCAAATGTTTAGCTTGTGGTTTCGACGACTGAACAATCTGTACTGTGCTTGAGGGCTACGTTTGCATCTCGGGGACTGCAGAAGGAGAACAGGTCTGCAATTGAAGGTGCGAACGTGTTTGTCAATATGTTGGACACCCCCCCCCCCCAACCGCTTCCCGCCTCCCGTAACCCAATGTTTAAGAGGGCATGAATTCAAATAAACAGCCTGCTGATGTCTGTTTGACAGCTTATGGGGGAAATTGAGTTTACCTTGAATTTATGAACTGGGAGGGCCATTTCTCATCCTGATTAATGGTGAGTCAGGGAGCAAACCTGAGGCCATTTGCAAACCCGTGTGCTATACGTCAGGTGTTGTGGGAGTGAGAACAGTGGGAGAGCAAAGAAAGGTCTCATGACAGTCTGTTAACTAATTTTCATGTGGCAAGTGAAGACATGTCCTGGAATTTTGCAAAACTATATTTAGCAATGCCGAGCATCTCCAAAGAGAGCTTTGTAAGATGCTGGAATGGGAAGAAAAATACACACAGGTATAAAAGCACTCCAAGAAAGCAATAACTTACACAACTTTAGAGGAATATCCAACAATACATTTACTGCCAGCTGGGGACTGAGATGAATATCCAGAAGGCTGATGAACAGCAGGCTGCCCAGCCCTGTGCTTCTGCTTGAATACAAGTGCAATAACAGCCCTTGCATGGCCTTTTTCTCCGTGGATTTCCAGGGGCTTTACACTGGAGTTTTTCTGAAACATTCCCGCCTGCAGACCTCTCTCTGGCCTTACCCTCATGCTGAGAAACCTCAGCAGAATCCAAGAGATATGATTTTCTTAAGCTGCTCTATGTATTTTTTTGACATAGCCATTTGTGGTGATGATAACACCAATATCAGATGAAGGCAAATCCTCAGCCATACACAGAGGAAAGCAGGGAAAGGCACCAGCATGCTGCATGACAGGGCAGAGAGCTGACCTAAGACACAATGGAACTTAGGATGAAGTCTGACTGGCTGCCAAAACCAGCCCTTCAAGTGTAGTCATTCATAACTTAAGGCCCAGGTAAGGTAGCCAACAGGTATGGATCCACTGTGATCGCAAAGGACAAAGCTTCAAGATGGTTAATATCAAAGCTGGTTAATATTCTACTCCAAGAACTGTGTCTGGAAAAGGGACTGTTGCTACCTGTGCAGCCTTTAAAAGAGAAAGTAAAAGTAATAATATTGTTCTATAATAATATATTGTTCTATAAGGTGTGAGTTATCAAACGAAACCTGTGTCAGTCAGAAAACTGCAGGGCTTATTTTGATGTAAAAGACAATTTCAGAGAAATAGAATCATAGAATGGTAGGAGTAGGAAGGGACCTCTGGAGATCATCGAGTCCAACACGCCTGCCAATGCAGGAACACCTAGGGCATGCCATAAAATCTGGACAGCAGATAGCAATTTCCTGCAAGACTCAGCAACTGTGATTAGTCACAGCTCCTCAAATAGGACATGAGGCAGAAAGGAGTATTCATTTCACAGGACCACAGAATCATAGAATCATAGAACCATAGAACTGTAGAATCATAGAACCATAGAACCATAGAATCATACTAAAAAGCAACACTGAAGGCTTTGCACATAAAGGAACACGATATTTCATTTTAAGGGACTTAATTTCCCTGTAAGCATAAGGTTTTTCAGAGAGGACTTGTGCTTTTAAGTATATGAGCAATCTCCAACACAGCCCTTTAGGAGCTCAGCACAGGGCTTCAAGTGAAATATTCAATAGCATGGTCATACAGGAGCCATGTTATTTCATCCCATGGCTTGGTCCTACAGTTAAGTAACACTGGGGAAGTTTTCCTGTATCTTCATGGTGCATTTCACCATCACATGCTTGTTCATTTGGACACCACCCAAAAGGAAGAGGAATTTCACCCCATATGACCTTTCAAAATACTCTCCAGTTGAACAGTGGTACAATAAACCCCACCGCTGCCAGGCAGCGTTATTATCAAATATCTGCAGGGAAAACAACCAGGAATTAACCTGCTGCAATACACACAGGTTCCTTTCATGAAAGGGGAGGGGAGGGGGGGAAGGAGAAAGAGAGAAAAAGAAAAAAATAAAGAATAATGCTACAGGGTGTCCCCAGTAGCACAGGAGGCACAATCTAGTACTGTACACACGGCCACGCAACGGAGGCCCGGAGGACTTGCTGTCCCAGTGTAAGGGCTGCCAGCATCCTGACAGAGTTAGGAAGTCCTCTCTCACAGTTGCCCTGTAGACATGAAATTACACAAAGAACGACTTCATTAGGATCCCGAACTAAATATAGTTGAGCGGGGAGAGTGGAACATTCAACTTTCACTCTTGGCAAGCAGCACGGCTTTGCAACCTTTAGGATATTGTTTTAACTAAGCTGGAATCCTGCACGGCTGCGATTCTGACAGCTCAGCACCTACCAGGGGAGAAGAATTATGAAAATAAAACCTTTACCTGAGAAAACCCTGAAAAACCTACGTGCCCTCATGGCAAAGTTCTTGCCCAGACAAAACTGCTGCTGTCACCAGGAGTGAAGGGATGGAAAATTATTGGTGTCAGTGAGAGTTTTGTATGAGCAAAGATCATGAGGTCAGAGCCAAACAGATTGTTTGCAGCTCCAAAACTCTTAGAAGATTGTGGATAAGATAGAAAAAAAACAGCTCTGAGCTTGTAAGAAGCCTTTCTAAACAGCCAAGGTCCACCAGCATCTTTACCCACCAGCTTGTCCCTCGTGCAAGAGCCTAATGTGCTGCTTTGCCTTTGTGGGATTGAGCCCTGGCATCAGATGAGACACAGTTTGACAAGAAGACATTACTTGTGTCAGGCAATCCTGGACCCTTCCCCCAGCAGGAACTGGAGCACCCAAGAACCCAGCTTGTCAATCCAGCCCTGAGCATATTTTTGGGGTGTCAGAAAAAGGACTCAGATTCTAGTCCTGGCTTTCATCACAGCTCAGGTGTTTTATTCAAAGTTCTGCTGGTGTCAGATGTAGACCAGTTCCTGGAGCAGAGGCAGACCTGGGTCTACCCAGTTCATCTTCTGTTCATGGTCAGCTTCAAGCTTGGTTTCCCTCTCACAAGGAAAATTCTGTTGTTGGGAAGGGAAGGGAAGGGAAGGGAAGGGAAGGGAAGGGAAGGGAAGGGAAGGGAAGGGAAGGGAAGGGAAGGGAAGG
>WUAM01000287.1:9063189-9083537 GCA_024336885.1 Actenoides hombroni
AAGGAAAGGAAAGGAAAGGAAAGGAAAGGAAAGGAAAGGAAAGGAAAGGAAAGGAAAGGAAAGGAAAGGAAAGGATGTCAGGGGCAGACGAGAAAGGCTGAAAACAAAGCTCAGGGGGAATTGAAAAGCCTCAGGCTTTAAATCAGCAGTTTCCATACTTAATTTGGAGACCTTTGCCTAGGTCTTGCACAAATCCAGAGCTCACGCTGTCAGTGACGAATCCTGTAATTAAGACATCTTTTTAGGGCTGTCACACTGTCTCTGCCTTCTCTGCACAGAGGAATAGCACAAACACCCATGAAACAGCAGAGGATCAGCCTTCCTTGCAAGAAAGCCAAAAGCACGAGGGTGTTCATTTCAAGCACATAAGCTCCCAGCAACTCGCATGGTGTTAGGGGTTGGGCACATAGAGGCTTTTATGAATCCACCCTTTGGACTAGTCCTTCTGTTTGTCCTGGATCCCTCATAATATCAACAGTTCCTAATAAAGGGTCAGAAATCCCACAGTCATCTGTCATCTTAACAACATTCATTAAAGCAAACAAAACACTCACGAATCCAGCTCATGATGCTGTGAGAGGGGGCAGGAAACCCCACAAACAAAAAGGACACATTAAGAGATGGATTGGGAGGCAGAAAGAAAAGTATACAACCTGAAAATCTCTCCTATTTCCCCACAGCTACCTCAGTGAGGGTGAGGCCTTGGATGGAAATATCTCCTCTGTGGGAACACTGCATGATGAAAAATCTTTGCAGGGACACCCCACCTTGCACACTGTACATCTCACCTGTCACGGAAAATCTGAAATAGCTTTTTGAAGACATCTCCCATTAAGACCTCTGCCTCCAACAGATGAGGGGATGTGGGGAATGACCAAGCACAGCTGAACTGCGGGAGTTTCCAACCCAACGGGAATATCCACAGATAGGGGAGGAAAAGTATGACCCTGAGAAAGTGTTCACCAAGGGTCATATAAATAAGTCAGGTGGGATAAAGGCAGGTCAAGTTATTCTGATTAATTTTTAGCCTCAGGCATGTCTCTGCGCCACCCCAAACTTACGGACACCCCCCCTTCCAAAATCCAGAGCATGATCATGGCACGGAGTTGCTCTTCTCCTCTCCCAGCTCGAGCTGTGCCTCTGGACCTCTGCCCTGGGATCGGAGGCTCCCCGGACAGAGCAGCTGGCAGCCAAGACTGGCAAGGGCTGCAGCTTTCAAGAGACGCTTCCCAAACATCACTGTTTTAGGAAAAACATCAGCAAAGAGCAGTCACATGTTTCACTCCAGGAGCTGAAGGCGTGAGAAGGGCTTTAAAAAAAAAAAAAAAAAAATTCTATTCATTGAAGAAGAGCAATCTAGAAAAGAAACCAAAAAAGGAAGCAGCCTCGATGCATACCCCCCCAGAGAGCTGTGGGGCATCCTGAACAGAAGAATGGTTTTGGACAACAGCATCAGTGTGAATGCAGCCCAGAAGAGTCAATCGTATCCTGGGCTGCATCAAAAGAAGTGTGGCCAGCAGTTGAGGGAGGTGATGCTCCCCCACTACTCCACTCTCATGAGGCCCCACCTGGAGTACTGCAACCAGCTGTGGAGCCCCCAACACAAGAAGGACATGGGCCTGTTGGAGCGGGGCCAGAGGAGGATCACAAAGATGATCCAAGGGCTGGAACACCTCTCCTACAAGGACAGGGTGAGAGAGCTGGGGGTGTTCAGCCTGGAGAAGACTCCAGGGAGACCTTCTTGTGGCCTTCCAGTATCTGAAGGGGCCTACAGGAAAGATGGGGAGGGACTTTTTACAAGGGCTTGTTGTGATAGGACAAGGGGTAATGGCTTCAAATTCAAAGATAGCAGATTTAGATCAGAAATTAGGAAGAAATTCTTCACTCTGAGGGTGGTGAGACACTGAAATGGGTTGCCCAGAAGAGTTGTGGATGCTCAGTCACTAGATGTGTTCAAGACCAGGTTGGATGAGGTCTTGTGCAACCTGCTCTAGTGGGAGGTGTCCCTGCCCATGCTAGGGAGGTTGGAGCCAGATGATCTTTAAGGTGCCTTCCAAGCGAAACCATTCTATGATCAGCCTGGGCCAAGCTGCCCTGGTCCACGCACACACCAACACTCACCTCTCTGGATGGGTGCTGTCCTTTAAGACCAGGTGTTACCAAGATGGCTTTGATGCAGTTATTCTTGGCCCTGTGCTGGAGCCATGCCCTACACTGCCAGCTGAGGTAGCCCCACTGAGGAACCCCTACCCTTCAGCTGTTACCAATGCCATTCTTTCCTGAGATGCTACTGGATGTCCTACTGCACATCCGATACCCATCACCATGATGCTGTCTAGGGCAGTTCCTGTTGTCTCTGGTGTCCTGTATTTTTATTCCTCTACCTTCAAACCAACCAGTGACATGTGGCTCTGCATTTTACAGCATGGGTTCATGCTCAGAGCAAATCCAGGGACATGGGAACACTGATTTCTGGGACCAGGGATGCCCAGCCCTGCAGTGGAGGCAGCACCATGCACCTATGTCCCCAGTCAGCTATGTTATTTGCCCCTCTGGTGTCTGGCAGGATGACATAGGTTGGGAGCTACCAGGTCACCTCCATTCCTACCTTTGCTGCTCTGTGGCTCCCATCAGAGAGGGATGGGTAGCAGAAGGGCCCTCCAACAACACTCTGTTGCAAACATGGTACCAGAAGGGATAAAATGATGTGTGGTTTCTACATCTTCCATCTGTGTCAGCTATCCAAGCCCAGCACTTGAGGGTCAGGCTCAAGCAATAGGACAAAAGGAAATGGCCTCAAGTTGCACCAGGGGAGGTTTAGAATAGAAATTAGGAAAATATTTCTTTCCCAAAAGAGTTGTCAAGGCCTGGCCTAGGCTGCCGAGGGCAGTGGTGGAGTCCCCATCCCCAGAGGGATTTAAAGGCTGTGGAGATGTGGTGCTGAGGGACATGGTTTAGTAGTGACCTGAAAGTGCTGGGTTAATGATTGGACTCCATGATCTGAAAGGACTCTTCCAACCAAAATGATTCTGTGGTTCTATTTATCACCCTCTCTAAATGCACAGCCCTTCCCTCTGCCCCCAGAACTGTTTCTCGTGAGCAGAAGCCCAGGCCAAGGTCTTTACCAGTGAAGTCCTCTGGAACTGAGAAATGAGGTAGAAGGGTCCAAAAGAAACACCAGATGTACCGAGCAGTGAAAATGAACTCTGCCACTGTGCAAGAAGGCACGGGCCTCTATAACATAATATATACCTTACATACCCAGAGAAAGAATATACTTTTTACTGCAAAGTGTTTTATATGCTAACCATCAGGCATACACCAAGTCAATGGATGCTGGCACTTTACATAAATATATGACGATGCAGTGCTATATGTAATAAAAATCTGGAGCACAAAATATGGAAGCAATTCAAGAAAACAGATCTCACATTTTTGCCTTTGTTACAGTTAGATTCTGACATGCTCTGATTAAAATTCAACATCTGCACGCATTTAAAATTAAAATGTATAGGTATTCATGTTTTCCTCCTTCCACAATGTTTTACTGCTGCCTTTTTCTTCTTAAATATTAAAAACATTACATTATTTTATTTCAGATGTCTCAATATATTACACATCACCCTTTCACCTCAGAGTTTTGGTTCCAATCCAGCTCTTCGCTGAGGAAATCGAAAACATCTGAAAATATTTAGTAGTCTCATCTCGGTGTCTAATCACAGTCTGCTCTGACATGACAAAACACAACAAACAAACTGGCTTGCCACAGATGAAAAATGTTTACGCAAAAATACTCAGGAGTGTAAGAATGAATAAAGGCATCTCTAACTGTGTTAAAGCCCATGTTGTTAAGTAATAAAAGAGTTTGCAGATAATCTGAGCTGCACCTGCCTCTGCAGGAAAAAAAAAACCAAACCAAAACCAACAACAAAAACAAAACAAAACAAAAAAAAACCCAGGTGATTTAACATCCTCGCAGCCTAGCAGGTCCCAGCTGCATGTTCTTCTGTTATTCTAAAGCAGAAAGTTGTGTCGGGCTACAGTGCAAATGTTGTCCATGGACACCGTAGGCTGGAGAGCCTAAGTACCTTGTGATTTAGGAATCTCAGAAGAAAACTTTACTGTCAGTAAATCCTCCAGGATGAAAATATAGGTACTTTAAGAGGAAGGAGGATAAATAAGGTTTTGCCTTTGCTGGGGAATTCAGCCATTCAGTGGGTGGCTGAGAGAGCAGCTGTCCCAATAGACTTCATGTCAGGCATTGGTATGGTGCACAGCACGGTTCCTCCTCCAAAGCTGTGACGATTTTAACAGGCAAGAGAGAGTTTTGGAGGGAATTAGCCTCAGGGAGTTGCAGGATTGTCCCTAAATGCAGTAGCAGAATGAGCTGTGATAATCCCAAGCCCGCGCCCCATTCATTTTGCTGCAAGTCTCCAGTTTTCTCCAGCCCACAGGCATCAAGCATGAGTGAGTAATGGGTGTGGGCAGCACCAACCTTTGCTTTTCAGCAGGCTCAGCATGACTTCCTATGTCTATTTTGGCAGGAGTGAGACTGGAGAGCACTGCAAAGGGTGCAGTGCTCATGAGTTGGGTTTGGATCATCATGGACTTGCCACTCCCTCGTCCCGCTTGAGTCCAATCCAACATCTATGGAAGTTGCTGGAGGTGGCCACACTAGGGCAAGACATGTTCTCCCTCACTCTGGATGCCTGCCATTAGGGCCATGTCCCTTCCCCTGGGGTTTTAGCAAACTCACAACAGCTTGGGTGACACATGGCAGGAACCAATGGGTTCCGATGTGGCTCATCCATCCCCAGGCTGGGCACCAAGATCAGGTAAATTACACCTCACATTAAGGCTTATCAGAACTCCAGCATTAAGAGAAAAGAGTCCAAGTAAAGATGAAGTAATGCTTCCTCTCTATTTCTGTCCTGCATCTACAGACAGTTACCACATAACCTGCCTACAGACATTTACCTCCTTCCTAGACCTGACCATTGGCTCTTATCAAGTTATGTTCCACAGACCTTTGGGGAAAGTGGCTCCATAAACTATTTCTAAGCCAAAGTTTTCCAGAAGAAGCTGACAGGGACCTACATGGGTAAAAAAGATGAAGGTCCTTTGCCCTGTCCACGAGTGTCTTACAATACCTTTTTTTTCAGGAAGATACTGTAGTACTTCCTGCTGCAACAGCCAAATTAAATATGAATAAATTAGCATGCTACCATTTCACCATATCCCCTTTATTTCAAAATAATATGTATCTTTTAATTCAATAAATTAGAAAGTATATTTTTTTAAGGGAAAGAAAAATTACCAGTGTAGCTAAGTCTTTGCAGATCTTGGCATGTCTACAATACACAGAAAGACATCCAAATGATGACCACGTTGCCTCCAGAAGTCAGGGCTCAGATAATAAACCTCTCTGGGAGGAAGGCTCACTCAGCCTGGGCACAGATGTGGGTGAGGGAAGGCACAGGGGTCCTGGCCACTGTCTTCCCCTGCTGGTGCACTAAGCTGGCTCCCATTGCTCACACCAGCACTGAGTTTCTTGGCTGGATAATAATTTCCTTCGCACGTGACTTAGACAATACTCAGAGCATTTTCCGTTATGGCTTTCTCCACAGCACCCCTTGGTCTGGGTTTACATTTTATTGTCTGTGCTTCATTTTCATGTGCTTTCCTTCTGCTGTCAGATTTTCCTTGAGCCCTTGATGAAATCTCTCTCTTTTCTAACCATATTTACAACGGGTTTGTTCACAAAGTCTTTATGTCTTTGCGATTCTTTGCCCCAATTACAAGCCTACTCCAAAATAATTCCTGTTTCAAGATATGAACATCTTTCCAGTCAGCCATGCTGGCCTGATAGGCAATATATTAGTAAATTATTTCTCCAGGATCTTGAATGACATTGTTGAAAAGATACTTTTCATGCATGTCAGTCTTTGTGGGGTGAAAATGCCTTTAACATGCTCCTAGGATTTACACAGACTTCCCTGGTCCACTGCTGCCAAGTTCAGATGCGGTTGGAGCATGTGGCATTCTTGGTCCTACTTTTATTATGTTTTCCTTTTTATCCAGCCCTACTCCATATTTCATATTTTTCATATTTCTGCCCTGTGATGTAAAGAACAGCCAGTTGTTAAATGTACCCTTGTCATGCCTGTCCCACTCCAGCTTGAGCTTCTCTGACCCTGTTGCAATCACTGTGCTTTCCTCTTCCTTTCTTTTTCTTTTTGCTTTCTTTTAATTATTTATCCCCTTTTCTAATATTTTAGGACTCAGACCTTCAAACAGATGAGCAAGATGCCATGTGTTTGCTGAGCCATGGTAAGAGACTACACACGTGCACATCAACAGGGACAATGTCAAAGCACCATATGTTTGCTCCCACCTTGGCGAGCAGAGATCAGGTCTCATTTCTGGCTCTGCGTGTAGCAGTCCAGCCCCAGAGCCAGAGCTCAGCTGTTTCCAGGCTGCTTTCCCTCCTTTGCAGACATAGCCCTTGCTGCTCAAGCTCTTTCAGAGCTCTAAACCATACAAGCCATGGCCATACCGGTGACATCTCTGCAACCTCGTTAAAGAAGGCTGCAGGAGTGTGGCTGGGAACCTCAGACCAAAACATGGGTGGGGGGAGCAGAGAAAGAAAACACTTCATTTCTAAAATAAGTGCATTTAGAAGACAAAATCCTGGGGGGGGGGAGGAAATGTTGTGTTTCTCAGAAAATCTGTTGCATGCCCAAATGTTGGTTTTGCAAGCCTGAACCCCATATGAAATCAGCAAATACAGGATGTGTTCCCTAAGAGCTGTGTCCAGGAATGGCATTTTATGGGTTGAATGTATCATCCAGCATTTTCTAATTGTTCATCCCACTCACTTGAGAGCTTTCTTCTTAAATGAAAATGTGTCTTCACCCTAGACAAACATCTGTCTTTAAACCACGGCACTGTTGCTTCATTCCTAGGAAAGAGCTGATCAATTGTGCAGCACCTCAACACACATGCTCAACTCCTTCCCCAGTGACTGGTCTGCCATGGTCTCACCCATTTTCCTGGAGCACACCAGGAAGCTGCAAGTATTGGTAAAGACAAAGACCACGGTATAAGCTCCAGAACACTTGAAAATAATCAACAAATCATAGACTGAGAAAGAAAGTCATATTAACCATCTGTATTAAGACACAAGTGTTTGAATTGCTGTTTATCACTTGCTAATGTCCACAAAAAAAACCCAAGACAAAACCAAAAGCAAAAAAAAAGCAATGAAAAAAAAACCCCAACAAACAACAAATCACCTGTTGCTTTGGCAGGCAGTGAATGGAGAGCTTTCTTACATTTGTAGCAGTAGAGTCCACCCTCAAATTGTTCTGCTGATGGAAATCCAGCAATCTTCTCCGTCACTATTGCGGGTAGAGGACAGGCCACCAATGGGAATAGTTTCACAATTCTTTTATTGGAAGCATCTGTAGAAACCATAAAACAACAACTACAACAACAGCAATACAAAGCCATGTTTTCTCACTTCTTTGCGAGCAAGGAGGGTGCCAGAGCGATTCCCCTCCCTACCCCCACCACCGCATCGTGGTTTCCTTTGTTCACATTTCACTGCCTGGATCCAGCAGAGAGATTTATGGGCTGGTGCTGAGCTCAGGATGAGCACAGTGCTGGTCTCCCAGGGCCTGGGCTTGACCATGCGGAATGGGGGTGAAGAAAGGCTCCTGCAGCTTCAGGGAGGAAGAAATTGGAGGGAGGAAGGTTATTCCGGGCCAGATTCTAGTGCTTGCCACTGAGTAGCAGCTCACTGAAAATCGAGCCCTGGTAGCTGATGAGACTCTTCATGTTGTCATTCCATGTCTGCAGGGTATTGAGCCCAAGGACACAATGCCTGGATCCAGAACGATGTCCCCTACACTCCCTTTTGGTCTTGGTCACCATTCCAGTAATGAGGAATCCATTTATTTCAATGTCAGTTGACTTCCCTATGACAAAGGGTGCCAAGAGTACTTGCCAGCCTGGCCAAGAACAGAATTTTAATGCCTCAGAGTCTGCTGGGACCTGCAGTGGGACTGGGCAAAGCAGAGCCTGGTGGGGAGAAGGCTCAGCATGCCACGGGGCTGGTTGTGCAACAGCAGGATGTGAGGTACTGGGTGCACATCTTGGCTTAGACGCGTTTTCCCAGTGTGATTTTCGGTAAGTTACTACATCACTCCTGAGTCACCCGACTCTAGCGAAGCGGGGATGTTGTGTTTCCTGACTCTTCAGGCTCTTGTAAGGAAGAAAGCCCCCTGGTTTGTGAAGGATGGGAGGAAGAGGCCAGGAAAACAGAACAGAGAAGAAGACAATGAGCCAGCAATAGAGCCGCTTAGCTTGGCAAAAGCAGCAATGATGGGAGCACACAGGTTTGTGCACATAAATATCCAGGGTCTATCCAACACGCACCTGCACCCAAACCTCCAGTGAAGTCCAAACATGTACAGAAGCAGAGACCCAACACTTCTGGGCACTGGTAAAACTGGGTCCTGTGTGTACAAAACATTTTTTTCAAATCCTGTGCATGTGTGTGTTCTTGTGGTGCATGTGATAAGCCAATAAAAGAAACCCAAGTGAAATACAGACTGGGAAAAATGTAACCTATTAAAACCACACAGAAACTATTTTTCTTTTCTTTTTTTTCTCCCTATTTTTTTTTTCCTTCCCCCCTCCCCTTTTATTTTTTCTTTTTTTTTTTTTTTTCCCCAGTTCTTGCTCTTTTTCAGTTTGTCTAAATATACCTCCGGGCTCTTTCTCTTGGTTTAAGTGTGCTCTTTCATGGATAGTTTTCAATGTATGTTAAAGTCACTGGCTGCTGCCAGCTCGGATTTTTGCACGGCGTGTCTCGGCTTTCTCTTCTATTAAGACAAAGTGCTGGCACTGCTCTTTGACCAAGCACATTGTTCATGGTACTGAGCAGCAATTTTCCATATCTGACTGTCTTTGGGTTCACCCCAGGAGGAAGGGTGAGCCTGGTTTATTAAGTTCTCATTTCTCAGAGAGCAGCAACATCTGGAGCGTGGGGTGGGCTGCTGGCACGCCTCAGCGGAAAGGAATTCGGCACGGGGTGAGGTCTGCCCAGCTCCAGAGGTGTCACTGCGATCAGTTCTGGTGACGGAGAAATAACGAAGCCCTACATAAAACAACATGAGGAGCACATTTCGATCTATGCTGGGCTGCTCGGGGATTTAGTTTCTTCTGACAGGGAGTCAGAAGGCCCAGGAACCACGTTGCTCTTTGTTTTCATCATCCAAAGCAACATTTTCCTCTCCTGCTATGCAAGATTTTTCTACCTGGCAAAAGCTTGTGTATCCCTTGGTGCCTAACAAAATGGGTCAGTACAAATCCAGGCAGGTGTAGAGGATGAACTCTGGTACTTGTATTCGGTGCCATATTTATAGGTCCCTCTGAGGCACTCCTGAAAAACCATTCCAAGTGCAGCTGTCCCCTGAATGTCATGGTATAGAAACCACCTTTGGCTGAAGATGGGTAGCGTGCACCATGACCAGAAATGTGGGCAACCTCCGTGCCTCTGTTTGGTATCATTTTGGTCAAGCTGAGATGAGGTTTCCTGAAACAAGAATGGTCTGTTGCTTTGGGGGACAGACCAGAGAGATCTATACATGAGACTGCTGCATGTCACTCCTCCACAGCTTCTCACAAATATCCTCCTATTCCACATGCTTTTGCACAACACAACTCTCAACCCTTCCTCAAGCTGAAACCTTTTCCCTGCTACCATTACTGAAGAGTCATGTGAAAGAAACCTCACTGGATGTGGCTTTCCAATGCAACACTGTGAGATGGTAGCAGAACATCCCCCCCCCCCCCCCTAAAATGTTTATGACTTACATCTCCTCGTGCATTTGTAATTGCACTTGCTGGAAAGCCAGCCACCGTGGAGATAAATACTATGCAACATGCAACTCCTAAAAGTTTATTTTGGCTGCCAAGCCAAATGTGGAGATAGTCTTTAATTAGAAGTGTTGCCTCTGCAACAGTGCAGAGCAATAGCAACAACAGTGGAATTCGTCTGAAGCGTGCGCTCCCCTCACATGGCTATGGTGAATTAAGCAAAAATGTCAAACTCGGTCTGCAACCAGCAGACACATTGCATCATATTGAATGTTTACACCATACAGTAGCCTGACTACAAGAGCGTTGGTGAGAACGCACTTCCTGACAAGTGTTGGTGACGTCTATGATAATTGGGTTTAGACTCAGAAGAGCTTGACATGTTCCCCTCTGCACCTATTCAGATTACTGTGATGATGACTAAGAAAAGATAGTTTGTAGTTAACGCCTGTCATCGCTTGGTTTTGGGAAGATCTGTACCAGATTTCATTCAGAGAACCCCAACTGCTGGAGTACGCCCAGTCAGGGTATTCCTCGTTTGTGGCAACTTTTATTTATTTAGAGCTGTCTTCTTCCAAGACATTTATCCTTACAGAAATGTTTGCAAACATCAGCATATCAATGTAAAAGCTTTCTGGTAAAATAATATTCTCTGCCTCATTTTATTTTACAAGTTTTCTACTTTCCTGCAGTACCATACAGAAATGGTACTTGCCTAGTGATGTCCAGGAGTTACAAGGACCACACAGTTGAATGCACAGTAGGACATTGCCCCATCACAAATACACTGTATTTCTTACAGGAACTATAATATTTTAATGATTTATAAAGTTCTTATTGGGCCCATTATTATATATATGGATGTAAGCCTCACTTGAAAATCCCTCTTTCCCAGTTCTGGAGCTTTTTCTGTAGCAGAAGCCCCAACATCAAGAGAGTAAAAAAAAAATACATTTAACAAGAACCTTCCAGGAGCTCTTTAAAAAACAACTTTTTCTTACATCATGACAATGGGACTTGAAGATAAAATGTTCCCACGACCTACCAAACCTAGAAATAATTCCTCCAATGCAGGTATCTGGTTTGAAATCTGGGAAATCAGATCTCCTCTCAAGAATTGTAAAGCTATGGGTTTCCTCTTCTGTTCCAAACACTGTCAGTAACCCCCAGCCTTTTGCCAGAGCACATCTCTGAACCAGGCAGAAGAGAAAACAAAATGGTTAAACCCCTCCAGGCCCTTGGCTGGAGCTTCAGAGGCTCAACAGGGGCCAAGATTCACTTCTCTCCACCTGCAAGAATTAGTCTGATTATTTAAATCAGAAAAAAAAAAACAAAAACCTCAGTGTTCACTTCCTGCAACATGCTTACACCCTTTTAAAAAATAGATCAAGCCTGGTGCCCCCCAGATGACCACATCCAGCTGCAAAATGCATTTATCTCAGCTTGGTAACACCTACAGAAATGCTGAAGCAGTGTCTTCTCCAGGAATTGCCCCCATGGTAGTTTGCTTTTAGGAAACTCAAGTTAAAAGCTCCATCTGAAACACCTGACTGTGAACAATTCTTCCCAGCGAAATCTTGTGCAAGCAGAGCAAACAATTTTCTTCCTAATAAAAGCAAGACTTTCAAGACTGATGGAGCCAACAAGTTAATCAAGTTTCCTACTAAACAGGAAGTTGTGGGACTGAGGCAGGAGGAGCAAATCTGTGTTTTGGCTAGAGAAAGAGCAGAGAGGAATAATACAAATTAACCACTGGGGGTTTTTTTTGTTTATTTGACAGGAAAGTACCCTGCAAATGTACCAGCTTGGGTAACACACAGTTTGATAAGACTGGCAATAAAATGAAAGCAAGCTGCAAGAGCTTCAGAAAAGGGAAGGGTAAAGCCACCGCATGCATGAGGTTCATTATAATCAAACCAGAGTCCCATTATTAGCATTTCTTATGATTGCTATCACAATAGTTGTTATTTACTGATAATTACAACTGTAGCAAAACTTGAGCTGCAGCAGCATTTGGCCTTTCTGCCCTGGAGCAGGATCCCACTGTGTTGCTCGAATGTGGAACAAAATAAATAGCCCCAGCCCCAAAAGGTTTGTAGCGTAGCCTATTCTTTTGCAGGAGCTTACAAAGGAGAATAAAGTCACTGTTTGCTCCATTCTCATACGTATAAACCAGCTTCCACTTTCAAGGACTTGCACGTTCTCCTGTCATCTGATGGGCAATTAGTCCAGCGCATCTCACAATGGTGGCGATGGACCAAATCAAGAAGACCAAAAAAATACAGACAAAAATGCAATCATGTCATTACTACAGAACATATGACCACATTTTGCTTCTAGCTACCAAGCAGCACTATGGGATGTGTTTATTCATGTGAAAATAAGCCCAACCAGTCATTGAGATATATACAAAATGGATGATTCATGATGATTGTTACACTGGAATCGCTTGACAAAGAGACAGAAGAAAGCTGTTGATTACCAAGCACCTCAAAAAAGACCACAGATACAGAGAAATTTAATATTATGGTCACTGTGGACGTGCAAATTTCCATCTGCAGGCTAACAGGCAGCCTTGTGAAAAGGAATGAAGAAAAGCATACTCATTAGATTCAAAATAACTGGAAAAAGTTGCGTATCCACCAATTCAAAAAGGGTGGAAGTCCCTGAGTCACACCAGCTGAGACCATTGAATAGGTCAATAACCAGCACTCAAAGGTCCTAATGGGCAATACACCCTTTATAGCCTTAATCCTTTGAAATAATAAAGTCTTAAATGCAGAAGAGGCCATAGAGGAAACACATAGATCATATCCTCATTATGGTCCTTTGGTTCCTTGGGACTTATCTTACTCAAAAAAAGCAGTCTTATTGAACCCTCCATAGGCTGGGGGACTTGAAAGTGTAAGTATTTGTTGGATCAAAGTATGCATTACTTCAAAAGCATAAAATGCCTAGATATTGAAGGCAATAAATCTTTCTCTGTAAAATACAGGCATATATAATTTATATGATAAGCTTAATACTGAGATTTTTAGCTTGGCTTCCAACAGACATGAGATGTAGGCAATTATGTTCCCTAAAAGTGAGCCTGTCTGTCCTCTCTCTGTCCCAAAGAAAATAATTTTTGAGCCCATTAGCCAATTTCAACCAATTTTGGCAGAGGGACAGAGGTCTTGAGGGTATTAAGTTCCCATATGCTTTGTGATAGTAGGTGGCCAGGTAGGAGTGGCAGACTCATTAGTGCATGCCTGGAAGGAATGGCATCAACCATAGACACAACCCTTTCTTACACCTCAGAGAATCCAGAAAGACCTCATGAATGCCCAAATAGGCGTGCATGAAGAAACAGTCAGTCAAATTCACATCTCATTAGACATCAACATATCAAAGCACAAGGCTTGTTGATCTCCTGCTTTTGAAACCACCCGTTTCTCCTCCTCTTTCGGTCCTGCCGGCAGCTATGGTGCCTTCAGAGCACCTCCACATCACAATTCTCCACTTACTGTTTTTGTTTCTTTCCATTTAATGGGAGCCCCGTTGCATTTTTTTGCCTTAACTCTCTGCTCATAACTGTCAGGCTATCTCCTAACATATGGAAACAATTCATTTTCTTTGTCATCGTTTGGATCTGAAATGAGGGTACTCTGAAATGTAACTATACATGAATTTCCCTGAACTAATTACATAATATTTATCCTATTTTCTTTAAAGTAATACTCGCTAGCTAAGAAATGAAGAACTGCATTGCTTATAATAAACTCTGCATGCTACATTGTAATCTAAACTGTACAGTTATATATGGTGAAGAACTAAAAGGTTTGAGTTATTCCCCTTGGCAAACATTTTTTTAAGGATTGCTTAAATAAGCAGTACAGAAACCAGATGTCATTTGGTAAGAGTATCTGAATGACCAAAAATTTGCTGTCTGGGTATTTTTTTTATTTTTTTTTTTTTTTACTTTATAAAAACATGAGAAATTCTTTGGATTTATATCATATTTAGCAGCTGTGAAACAGTGCAAACATCTGTTTGTACCTATAGGGAGCTGACCTACGGGGTCCTCATCTCTTAATCACCAAGCAACAAGCTAGTCTCATATACATAGTTTATTGTTTTCTTTTCAGCTGCCTCCTGCACTTCAAAGTTTTTATACTCTCATGTTCTATTATCATGGCGAGAGGGAACAGTCCATTCATTTTAAGCCCAGATCAGTGCAGTAACTGAGCAAAATTGCCATGAAGCACTGTGGATGCAGAAGTGCCCTCAAACACAGCCATGAGCAACTTTCAGTGGGTCATAAAAAATTGCTGCTTCCCTTTTTTTCCCCAATATTATTTGCTCTTCGTTTGTTTTTACGTGTTTGTGGGTTTTATTTAAACTTAAAGGCTGGAAGAACAGAAGATGAAAAGGAACAGAAGGCTCTTTTTATAGCCAGTACTACTGTGGGAAGAGGGGTTGACAAGACAGCTCCATGAGGTCCCATCTACCCTGTTTTTCTAAGTTTCCGCACTTGTCAGTTATTATAGGAGAAGTCTGCTACCTTATACATCCAGCCAGCATCCCAATGACTAGAAGACAAGAAAAATAAAGCAATTTTAGTGGATATCCCCTTCCAAAGAGGTTCTCCTGAGGTACCTATGCGCAACATGAAGCCCAAGTAGGATCCCATCCTCTGCCAGGACTTTTAAAATAATCCAAGGCATGGAAGGGAAAAGAAATATACTCAACAAGCGTTTTGCCCTGCTCTTTACCACATTACTTAGACACACACACACGCCCCATCCTTTAGTGATTTAGCCAGGAGCAAAAATTTTCAGCCTCTGTGATAATCTCTCCCCTTTTTTCCCTATTGTAATATTGACCCTGGGACCTTGATTTTTTATGCAGTGAGAGAAAGGTGCAAACAGCGTGAAAGAAAAGATTTGTGGGCCTTGGACACAAGAGTGGAATCAGCACTCCCAGATATACTATGAGAGCTTAAACGATACTCTGAACTAAGTCTGAAAACAAATGGGAAACACTGTATGATTCCATCCCATTACAGTACAAATAAATCATTTCTGGAAATCTAAAACAAATGGCCCGAGCTCAGCTCTATGGATGGTCCAAATGCAAAAAAGCTGCTAATTCTAAAAGGCAGATGCAAGTATCCAATTAAGTAAGAATGCAGGAAAAAAAAAAAAAAATAATAAGGAGTGTAACTCGTTTAGCAGGAAGATGTTAAGGCCATGGAAATGGGTCTTCCAATCACCTTTTTTGGTATTCCTGAGCAAACATTCTTTTTTGCTTACGTTAATATGGAATGTATTATGACAACGTTCTTATGGATATCCATGCCTTTTGTCTATCAGTACTTGCAGATACATTCAAAACAGCTGCAAATATTTTTTAAATTATGTAAAAGTCCCAAACACTTTGAAAAGAATATTAATATCCCTTTAAAACAGCAATGTATTATATTAAATTAAGGATAGGAATTTAGAGAACAAAAAAATACGTTGTTAGCATTAACGTTTTCACTGCTTTCAAATGCAATTGTCTCAGATAAGGCTTAGAATTATTTTGGTTAAATTTAAAAGCATTATGCTGTTTGCACATTTAGACGACAAAGCAGATAATCACACATACAGATTAGAAGGAAAGGTTTGTGTTCACAAAGCTCAACTGGTTTTTTCCAACTATTTTTTTATATATCACCTCTTCCTACAACTCATGCCTCTTTTCTGTTCGCAGATCATTGTAGCTACAATACCATTCCTACTGCAGAAGGAGATGTTATTTCTCCTAGTGTGGCTTCTTCAGTCTTTGTGCAGACAGAAAAAAGAAAAAAATAAAATAAAAATTAAAGATTACCTCAGAGAGATTTTCAGAAGTGATCTGGCAAGAGGAGGTATAATTTCCTGGAATGAACCTCTCAACCATCTTCCTGTGATGGCCGTTTGACATCCATACGAGGAGGCTGGAAGCAGGCAGGGAAGCTGTGGGGCACGAGTGGCTCTATATGGCTCCTTTATGAGACTCTTGGGGGAAGAAAAAATACTAATTAGTGCTTTTCCCTGGCTCATGGGAGCAATGCCATTGCAACAGGAGCATTGACACTACCAAAAGAAGAGTGCAGAAGTACCACACAAAAGTGATAAAGATCAGTGGGTCTCCAAGCCCAGGCATAACTTCTGGCAGGTCCCAGCCAAGGAGCAGAATGGGAAACTTCTGCAGGCATCACACCCTTCCACACAGCATTTCTGAGGAACATCTGCTCTGTGAGGACAGGAGGATTAGTGTCTTGACTCAGAGTCCAGAAAAATAGAGAAAGAATCCAGGAGAGCTGAAAGACCACACTCTGAAAGGACTGTACAAAAACACGGACATGTACAAATGACTGCAACTTGGAAATGAGTTTCCTGGCTGACCTGAGTTTTGGGTCAACCATTGTTTTTAGTTTTAAGAGATGCCCAACATATAACTTGGACTGGACCTAGCAAAGGCTCCTTGAGTAAAGTGTCTTCCTACATTTCTTCTGTCTCTTTCTTTTCTTGTGGACCTGATGTCATGTCTTTTGGTCAGATATATGCAGATCCAAATTCTCCCTCTTAGCATGGACTAACAACATGACAAACAACAGGGAAGATGGGCAGAAGAGGGAAGAATAAAGCTGATTCCATGTGCTAACTCCATTTCTAGGGACTTCTGGACTGATATTACTTTCCAGTTTTTGCTAGGATTAAAGAGCTAATAAATGCAGATTTCATGCCCCATAAATAACAGGGTGTTTGTCATCTCACTTGAAGAATAATCAATAGTTAGTGCATGAGATTTTCCAGTGCTCTGCGTTCACTTTTCCCAGAGATACCTATGAATTCTCCACTTCATTTTGTCCCTACCTAAAATACCAGTTGTACTCTCCCCAAAACAATCCATGACTGAGTTGCAGGCAGCTGGGTGCCTTGGAAACTCTTGGCAACAAGACCTACACCTAAATAATTCCTGCATCTGTGGAGGGTCCCTTACCACTCGGTCAATCAGGATAGAAGCCCCAGTCAGAAACTGCCTGCAGTCCTTGGCTGTCTCCTAGTGCTAAGTCCTTGCTAGCACTGAAAATTCCCTCTGAAATGAACCTCTGATTTATCTGAGGTATGAAAAATCTAAACCTGGCCCAAATTATCATTATCAGTCTATCAGATAATCCTTCAGTGGTCACAGAGACCAAATGTCAATGTGCATGGGCACTACTCCATGAAAGGCTGCTAAGAAGGAGTTTGTTACTGCCCAGTATCCCACCATGAGAACACAGGGCCTCTTGGTTATTGGTCAGTGGTCTCAGGTCTCCCTACCATCTCTGAACATCCCATTTTGGAGTGTCTCCAGAGTGTCTCCATGGACCACACATTTTTCGGTGTGCCTCTCCTCACCATTTTGCTCCACTCAACACCTTGCAGGAGCCCACACAAGTTAAACAGTCCCTCCAGTTCCTGCAAGGACCTTTCTTGGCTCAAATCTTTCTCCTGGTTTACCCACCAGTGGATCTAACTCATCTCTTTTGTTCATTGGTGGGAGGTTATCTGCAGATGATGGTCTTTACAGAGCTCAGCTTTTAGTCCTCAAAGCAGCATCTTTACCATCGGGCAGGGAGTCTCTTGTTCAGCCCTACAAACCAACCAAGAAAGACTGATTTTTGTCTGGATCTCTTTAACTACTCAAGAGTTCTTCTACTTCTGCTCTGCTTGTTTACATGGAGGCAAAGTAACACAGTCAACGAGTTGGTTTTTTTTGTTTTTCACCTCTAACTTCCACCTCATGGGTGACACTTACCAAATCTGCTTTTGCACATGTACCTAATTTAAAAGCTGTAGCCCATCCATTAACCCTGCTAACACCACCCAAGAGGCAGAGCAGCAATAACTTAGTGGTATCTGGACCTCTGCTCCAAAACTTCAAATAGAAAAAAAAAAAAAAAAAAAAAAGCAAACCTTAAACCTTATAAACAGGGCAGCTCATTATGTATCTCGGCACCGGGGCACTGTTTTTGACACCACAAACTCCTGTCCTGGGTTTCCACTGAACCAAACTCCTTCATGTGTGCAAAACCACTCTGCAATTCAGCGTCAGGATGCATTTTGTGTGGCGTTCCCAGAAACACCACTAGTCACCAGCCTGGTCTTCCTCATTCAACTGAATTGCTTGCTCTTCTTTGGGCATATATTTTAGGGCTTCTCCCCTCTCTTGTCCACATCAGGCTTATGCTCTGTCCTCTCCAGCCCTTGATGCTTCCAAGATACCTTCCCACTGTAGAGGGAAAGCTCACCCTGCCCCAAAACCCCCTCCAAGGCTCTTGAGGAGCATCAGAAAGCTCTGCACAGGAGGCATCCAGCTCCTTTCCAAATTCCCCTCGGTTTTAGCAGAGGCTCTGCTGCCCCTCAGGTCAATGCAGAGCTCCTGTGCTGCACTCCCCTCTCCCCCATTGCAACCAGTCTAGTGGATCTCAAACCCCACAAGAAGAGGCACAGAGGAAACTACCACCTGCACCCAACACATGGCCCACCAAAGCAATGAGCAGGTCTCACAGGAGGAGCTGAAATTTTGCTGTGTCTGCATGTGGAAACAGCCCTGCTATCTGTCCATGTGGTTACCTGGCAGTTCCAATGGACAATTCTGCGATTATAATTCCATTACCCACTCAGCTACCAATTCTTGCAACCTGCCCCTGCCAAGAAAACTCCAAGAGAAATAAGAACCCCTGAAACCCCTTGCGCACAATGCTCTGGCTCAGAGCTTGGCAGCTTCCTTCCGAAATTAAGTGATTAAAGCAGTGCTAATGAGACATTCATCACCTGCACCTTTTTCCTTAAAATAAATATGCAGGGCTCTGCATTACAGGTGCATGCAAAACTGCTTAAATATACATCTTTGAAGCACGGGGAAAAAAAAATAAAGGACACTCTGGCAAAAAGTTCCCCAAATACTTGAAAATATAACTGAATAAATAACTTTTTTTTGGACAGAAATCTGCAGACCTTAGCAGATGTGTCCAAGCTAAACTAAACATCCAGGGAACTGGATCTCCTTTCTGATGAGAAATAATGAAGAGTGTTGCACTGGCAAGGGGACAGGCTGGAGGAACCTACTGGTCTTTTCCAGCTCCGACTTCCGTGATAGCTCGGAGTTATCCTTAGGCATTGGCCCGATCCATCAATGAAGTTATTTATTGCAAACCCAGGCCCCAGGGCTGCCAAACCTCCATCCATACTGAACTGGGAGCATTCAAACATTCGCCGGGTGAATAGGATTATTGGGTACTTACAGCCAAGCACGTGCCTGTGTCTTTGCAGGGGTGGAAACACCACAACGATGACTGTATATATAAGGAGGGGGGTAAAAATCTTTTTAGGAAGAAGTGACTTTGGAAAAATACGGCGAGTGGGGGGGGTCGTTTTTCTGAAACTTTTTTCCTAATGTTTTAAAAATACCACCATGGAGGTGTCAGCTTAAATTCTTAGGGAACATACTGAGTCAAATCAAGAAATCGCATTCCGCGGACCTGCATGGAGGTGTAAAGGGGATCTTTTCAGTGGGGCTTTTTTTAAGGCTGCTCTACAACAGTACTTGCCATTGTATTTGCAGGCCAGGCTGTACAATCTGCTTACGGGATTTTTAGCTGCACTCGCTGCTATACTTTGCAATCCTTTCTGTCGCAGGGCTCTGCTCCTCCGAAGGCGAAGCCCATGACAAAACCCTTTTCCTCAATGCCAATGGAAGCAGGAGCAGGCCCTGAGTTTGTAAATATTAACTCATTTCAAATGTCAGATTATTTACTCCCTGCTCTTTTAACCACCCAGGCCAAATGGATGGGGTCCAAGTTTGTTAACAATAGCTCTTGGCTGGGACGAGCTGTAGCAAAGGTTAAATCCTGTTTGCCTTACTCGAGCATAGAGCCCCATTGACTCGAGCGGCACCGGTGGCTCTGGGATGGTGACATGCTTTGACACTGGGACCTGCCTCCAGTTCTGCAGAGTCCTGAGCGACCCACAGGCACCACGGTGGGGTCCAGACTGTGCCTCCAGGCACAGCAGCAAGGCCCACAGCAATAAGGGGCCGAAACCCTTGGTGGGTTTGTGAACGCCTTGGTGGGTTTGTCACCATCGAGGACAGCGCTTGGTGGCACAGCCTTGCACAGGCAGCAGGTGATGGCTCATCCTTTGCTATGCAGGGTCTGGAGCAGGTTGCAGGGACCAACACAGCTCCCTCCTTGCCACGCTACCTGTGTGCATCTGTCTGAGGCCTCACTATGGGGTTGAGTCTTGCGTGGTGGGAACAGCAGTGGCTACGGTGGGGATCTCATTGAGAAAGGTGGAGATGTGTGTCTTCCTTTGCATATTAATGGATAAGACAATGGAGGTTATTACATATATATATAAATAAATATGTAAAATTTATATATCTACACACCCAAGGTATTTTGCTCT
>WUAM01000287.1:9099317-9109379 GCA_024336885.1 Actenoides hombroni
TATTAATATTGTTATTAACTATAATTAATCACATCAGTTCTTATTAGGTAAATCTTTTTGCAAGACAAAAGAGAGAGGAAAAAAAGATGGAAAAAAAACCCCAGCCCATGCTTGTATTTGCTTGCATGTTAAATGGTCTTGAAGCTTTGATCTGAAGAAAATGCCAGAAGGAGCAACTGGTATGTCTGTTTCTTACCTGGAGTCTAGTCCTGGCAGTATCACACTTGATGAGATATTAAAAAGGCTTGAAGCATCAGGTGGGGTTGAACAGAAGTCAGAATTGCAGTCCACTGGACAACACCAGTATCATGCGACCTGTTTAGATATTTGGTTAAATTTTCTAAAAAAAATTAAAATGTCATCCAAAAAAATAAAAAAAAACAAAACTAGAATGAAAAGGCTGTGGAAACTTCTACATGAGAATACACACTTCTAAACGAAGGTAATTTTTTTTTTTTTTTTTTTTAAATTTTGCCATGAAGCAACTCAGGCTTGCTGGAATTTCAGAAGACAAAGCAGCATGGCTTTTATCCCTTTTCTCTGACCAAACTCCATCTTTTGCTGGAGAAGTCAGCTACAAAACCTGCAAGTGAATTTGTCAGACTGGGATTTGAGCCCCACGTGAGCAAAAGTGAAACAATATCCTTGCCCACAGTCCCACACAGCTCACAGCAATTACATGCAACTGGACCAGCATTTGTAGTTACATATTTTTAGATCCTAAAGGATTTCACCCTTCCCAGCCCCAGGATACTGAACCAGGCCCATTTATTCCTTATTTCCTCAAAAAAAGACATAGAATCACAGAATGGTTTTAGTTGTAAGAGACCTTGAAATGCCACCTGGTCCAACCCTCCCTGCACACAGCAGGGCCATCTGCAACTAGAGCAGGATGCTCAGAGCCCCAGCCAACCTCACCTGGGATGGTTCCAGGGATGGAGCAGCCACCACCAATTTAAGCAACCTGGGCCAGGGCCTCACCACTCTCAGCATCAGAAATTTCTTCCTTATATCTAGTCTGTATCTCCCTCTTTTAGCTGCAAACTGTCACCCCTTGTCCTATCAAGCGTCACTATTCATGATCCACCAGGGAGACAGGCAGAATCCACTTAGTCCTGAGAAAAAGGAAGAAATCCCATATAGTGGGATCCCAGCCCCACTGGCATTGCCGGGTGGCAGCCAGGAAGCACAGCCATGTGGCAGGCTCTTCCTAAGCCATCTTACTGCAAGTGCATCTTGTCTCGCCTCAGATTCCCACCACTGGTCCTCCCGTAGCTAGGGAATGTGGGGAAGAGCCAAATTTCTGGATTTCGCTGCCTGATGCTCCCTTCCCTTGCCAAGCACTACAGGGATGAAGTCATGGGTACCCTGCACTCACTGCACAAGGCACTCAGACTTTCCTCTCTCCCCATCAGCAATGGAAAGTTGTTTGGGTTCGATGGGCAAACAGTTTCCTTTTGAAAGCTCTTCCTTCTCCAAACACATTACTGCGCTACTGGACACCGTTCAATTCAGCTAAGTCATTAAGTTAAGTCATCTCGAGCACATTTTTTTGCAGCAAGAAGAGGCTGCGTGGTGGGCTGGTTTGGGAGAACAGTTGGATGTAAACCTCCCCAGCGGGGAACAGATGCTGATGACATGTTGCTATCTAGTTGGTTTGCATGCAACACCATCCACTCCAGCTCCCAAGCTCTCTTACAGCTGCATCACACCAGTGAAACGCAGCCCACTGGGTGGTATAGAGCCATGTCTACATCTGCCTTCTGCCACGGCTTGCCCCAGAGCCCAGCGTAAGCACCTCCTCTGCTACCTGGCCCAGAGAAGAGCAGTCTGGGGCTGCTCTATGTTACACCAGAGCAACGCTGTTATTGTTATTGGTGCTGTTCAGCACAGCTGAAGCATCTTCCTAGCCAGATGTTTGCACGATGTGTTTGTGCTCACTTCGCTGACGCGTGAGAATACTCAAGATGCTCAGCCCAGACAATATGCCACAGCCTAAATAGTGGCTTTTTATTTCCACCTTACCTGTCCTCAAAGCAAGGTATTTTCGTTTGTTGATTTCCCATGCCTGTAAACCAGCGCTGATCGCCGAATTAATAAACAGGAAGCCCTTAGGTCTGATGGTGTTGCTCAAGAGCGGCACAAAAGCAAAAAATTCCACTTATCTGAGCATCCTTCCCAAATCTGCTTCCCACACAACCTTTTGGGAGATCACGTTTGCATCAGTTTCCTCAATTACCGCTTCTACCACTGGTGTGATTCTTCAAGCATCCTCCCAAGGGTACCCCGGAGACGAGCTGGGGGTGGGAGGAAAGGAGGTGTAGTCACTTAGCTCTTGTTTTCCTGAGCGCGGCTGAGGCCGCAAGCCGTGAGTTTTCAGCTCGGGATTTAACTGGGTTTCCTGGAAAGACAATTCCTTGGATTTTTCATCCTACACCTTCCTCCCAGCCGTGCTCGCTCTGGCCACACCAACCAGCTCCACGGCAAACCCAATGTGCTTGGGTGCAGCCAGGGGCTGCCATCCCCCTCCTCAGCTGGAAGGGTTCCCCCTGACCCTCTCACGGGCTTCCAAAGGGATTCTCCTGCCCCTCTCATGGGCTCTCAAGCTCCAGGATTTGCTGCTATGTTGGAGGCAGCTGAGACAGACAAGGGCAGAGCATGGAGGGGCTGAGATGGAGCAGGGACTTGGGTCACGGAAAGGGACCTGCATTCTTGCACGGGGACTGAGAGATCCAAAATCCTCAAGCATGCTGTGCAGATGAAGGAAATCAGAGCATGGGGTTGAAATACCTCTTGGAAAACATTAACAGCTCATTACTGATCGTCTGTTTAAAACCCCCCATTAATGTATACACACGTCCCTGGACAGCACATTCACCCCCAGCTAATGGCACTTAGTGGAAGCTGGAATGATCTGTGCAAAATGACTTCAGCAAACTCCCAGCCCTCCCTCATTTACAGTTTTCCTGCACAGGCTCCTTCTGACCTCTTCAATTCCCATCCCAATTACAGCCTCCCACTTACCCTTCAATGTAAATAAATCCTGCGTGGTGGGGATCGCTGCTACCGACGCAGATAAAAGCAACAATGTTGATGGAGGAAAAGCACAACCTGCAGCCGGTTGTCGAGAAGAGCAAGAAAACAAAGCACAGGTGGGCAGCAGGGTTGAGGTGTGGGATGGGAGGTGACACCCATTGGGATGCTCAGAGCTTGCATGTGGCTCGGTGCTCGGGAGAGATCATACAATCATTTAGGTTGGAAAAGACCTTTAAGATCATCAAGTCCAACCATTAACCCAACACTGTCAGGGCACCACTAACCCATGGCCCTCAGCAACACAGCTCCACGGCTTTGAAACTCCTCCAGGGATCATGGGGGACTCCATCACTGCCCTGGGAAGCCTGGCACAGCCCTGGACAACCCTCAAGGGGAAGAAATTGTTCCTCAGCTCCAACCTAAACCTCCCCTGCGGCAACTTGAGGCTAGTTCCTCTTGTCCTGTCACTTGTTCCTTGGGAGCAGAGACCAACCCCACCTGGCTCCAACCTCCTCAATTTCAGGGAGTTGTTGAGAGCCAGAAGGTCTCCCCTGAGCTTCCTTTTCTCCAGGCTCAACAAGCCCAGGTCCCTCAGTCGCTCCTCACCAGACTTGTGCTCTAGACAGTTTCCCAGCTTCATTGCTCTTCTCTGGACAAGTTCCAGCCCCTCCATGTCCTTCTGGGAGTGAGGGGCCTACAAATGAACACAGATCTTGCAAGGAGAAGCTCCAAAGTAGCATAAAGCCATCCATACTGCACAAATGGATTGCCATGAAATCCCTGCCATGGACCTGGGACTTCTTGCTTGGATGCAAAGGAAATTTGTTTAGGAAACAGCCCAATTCCTCTGCTGAGATACAAGAAGAATGAGATGTCCCCATTCACCACATGCTGGAGGATGGAAAACCCTGCATGAGATACAGAGTTTTCTCCTATATGTTAACAAGGTGTTGATGTAAAGGAAAGATTTTGAACCATTTCCTCATGGAAAAAAAAAAAAAAGAAAAATCACAGCAGTGCCATTAACTTCAGTGGTGTTATGCTGGTTTTACACCACTGAAGCACTGGATATTTTTAACCCTGGGGAAAAAAAACACCATCTCTCCAAAAGTTTTCAAGAGGGAGCAGAGCAAAAATGCTGGATCTCTGTTGTCTCCCTGGGGCACCCTTTGGCTGCTGCTATGCTAATAATATTTTTTCTGGCTTTGTGGACACTTAAGAGAATTTTTTGGATACAAGGTTGGGGTAAATGCCATGTGGATATTCCTCCCAGCATAAGGTGAATGGCCGGAAAGAGACAGCTAAACCCATCCAAGCTCTTTGATCCTCCTAAATCACAACCCTAAACACATCTTCCTCAACTTGCACTCGACCTCCTCCAGGCTGGGCAGCCTTGGCCACACACTCATCCTGAGTTGGGATGCTGGGACCTCAGGCTGCAGTTTCCCCACAAGCCCTCACTGCCTTTGAGATTTCAAGTCACCAAGTACAACAGCAGGTGAGACAGGTCTTGAGTTTTAAGTTGCTGGAGATAAAATATGGAGGAGAGGGGTGTTGTGCACGGGTTTCTAGGTATTTTTCTTCATTGTGGGCTTAACGTGGAGTTCATCTACTGATCATTAAACAAGTACCCTGCGGTTTGAAATTGTTTTTAGTGAGAAAGGACTAAATGATCTTATAATGTTCTGGAACTGTCAACATAATGTATGGGGCTGTATTCAACATAAATTATAGGCAGTTTCCATGCCACAAAAGCCGCACAAGTTCACAGATCCAGCCAAAATATTCAGCAGAAAGCTTTGCCAGGCCGCAGGGCCCGTTTTGCCAAGACATGCAGGTGTACACCGTGGAGAGCAGCCCCACCACCGGCCCGGGTGACACAACATCTCCTCCCACCCAGCTGCACTCTCCTTGGGTCACCTGAGCCAAAGTGTTATGTGATCCCAGAAGCCACAGTGGGGATTTTCAAAGCTGTTCTAGCTCTGAGATGACATGTCCTTTCATCTGCAGATGAAGGAGCTGCGGATGAAGACCCTTGCAGATGATTTTGGAGAGGTGTCCCACCTCCAGGATGCGAATGAGGCAGCTTGGCTTGGTGCCTTGGACATCACCGGAGGTTTGTGTGATTGCTGTGATAAAAGGCCATCCGTTTCTTTCTTGTTTATGAGGTAACATTTCCCTTGTCAGGAGGGCAGGTAGTTTGGAGGCTGAAATATCAAGGAACACATTTCACACACACAGTCCTAGAGGCAGGACACCCATCTCTCACACTTGGACACAGAACAGCTGAGTTGGACAGTTCCTCAACAAAGGCCAAGGCCACTGTTTTGTCCTCATAGGTCCCAGCTTTGGGGTATCTGCAAACGAAATTCCTCCTTTGAAGGAGACCTGTGAAGACCAGGATGGCAGTGCCTGCAAAACAGGCATCTGCATGAATAACCCACCTTTGAGACAGCAGCTAAGCCATCTGCTGTTGGACACTGGGGCTTTGCATGAGCTGAGTGCAAAGGAAAAGTTCTTCATGCAAGTCTGGATTATATGGTCATGGTTTTCCCCTGTTTCAGAAGAGCATGGGGAATATTGGAGAGTGCGCCAGGCGCACACTTTGTCTCATCCAGTCCCTGGGATGGTGCTTCAAGTCCTAGCTGTGATCCACCAAACACCACCACAAGCTGAGGAAATCCCATCTGTGCTCTGACCACCAATTTGCCCTGGAGGGTTGCAAAGAGCCCACTCTCCTCCTCCCAGAGTTGGGGAGACATCCCCAAAATCCCACAAGCATTTAAGAGGCATTCCAACAGTGCCCTTAATAACATGCTTCAATTTTTGGTCAGCCCTGAAGTGGCCAGGCAATTGGACCAGATGATTGTTGGAGGTCCCTTCCAACTGAAATTATTCTATCCCATACTATTCTACCCCAAAGGACATCCAGAACAGCAATGTGGAACCAGCAGTAGTTAATGCTGCCCCACCTCAGCAGAACTGTTGACTTCACACCAGCTTGGAGAACTAATGATCAAATAATCATAATTTTTGTAACACAAAGGGCATTTTGTTCTCTGCTCAGCCCAAGCCCCCAGGCAGAGTACAGTCCAGCTGAGTGCTGCAGGGAGCCATCACCCTCCCTGGAGTCCTGTGCACCAGCAGCTCTGTGTGACATCTTCTCCTTGGCCTCCCTCTTACATGCATGTCACAGGGATGGTGGGCTCCAAAGTTGGGCAGAAGCCCCATCATTTGGAAACGCTTCTCACCATGAGTCCCCAGAAGATGAGGAAAGTGGTCCTGCCACCACCCAGCCTCAGGGAACATTGGGCATGATGGATTCCCACTAGCCTTTGACAGCCAACTTGTCCACCAAATAGTGGCTCCTGCAGGTGGGGATGGAAGAAGATTTGTGAGCATTTTTTTGTGGCAGATTCTTGCACCACTTTGCCTGGCTGTGCCTTTTCCAGGGAGCAAAGGGAAGAGTCCTGTGTCATCGTGTATGAACAAGGACAGGAAATACTTACTCCATCCCTGCTCCTGGTTTTGCTGAGTCTGAAATGAGTTGCTCAGAACAAGATAAGAGACCAAGAGCAGCGGATGTGTGCAGGAGGCCACGGGCTTCATGCAAAACATCCTGTTGGTCTCTGCGTTGTAAAACAACAGGGACAAACACAGCTCATCAGAGCGGACGCGGGGCAAACTGTCCCATCCACCGCATCAAGGACCTCTTTTAGGATGTAAAAACTCTCTATCCTGCTATCTTGTTTGAGTAGCCTTAAATTGATGGATAGTCTGAGCTTGGTACCAAGGGTCCTTTGGAAAAAATAACTCTAAGTAGAGACAAATCTCCTGCTGCCAGTGTCAGAGCAAGGAGAGGAGGAACCGGTCCCCAAAACACAGGTACACAGTTGGATCTTCTAGATGTCACATTCTGCTCCACAAATGACACTTTCCTACAGAAAACACTTCCTGGCCCTTCTCTTCAGCACTGCTAATCATCACTCTCCTGGCCTCTGGATCGGGCCCAAACCAATCACATCTGTGTCCAAAAAAAAAGAAAGTAAAACGTCCACTTGTGTTTCACTTACTTTTATGGGAGCGTTAACACATTTCAGTCACATAAAACCTTCACCTTCAAAAGGGAAAGGGGAAAGGCAGAAAGGAAAGGCTGCCACGTAAAGTAAGCAGCTTAGCCCCAATTACACGTTGACCGACACCGGTCCAAGAGGAGCTGACCTGCTGCAGAAGGAGTTGTCCACTCGGAGCTTCCTATCGAGCAGGGGGCCAAGCAGCTCAACGGTGGGATGCGGGAGCAATGCCAGGACCACTGCACCGGCTGTCACCAGGATGTTGGGATGATACAGCCGTGGCAGCCAGGCTGCAGCTGCAGGCAGCCGTCACCACCCCATCTGTGGGATCTTCCGTTGGTGGTTTGGGGTTGGGTTGTTGGTTTGGGGTTTGTTTTGTTTTTTTTTTGTTGGGTTGGGGTTTTTTTTTTTCAGAAGATGATGCTCCTAACCAAAACCAGATTTGATTCCCAAATAGCCCCAATCTCCTCTAAAGCTTACAAATCTTCCACACCTGTGTTTGCTCATTCCTGCTGCTCGGCCCAGCCCTGGGAATGACGATGTTTATTCCATTCCTCCGCAGTTATTTACAATGGGGTTTTGGGATGGAGATGGAGCACATATTTGTCTAATGGCAACAGGGCAGAGAATTTAATTCTCCTCCTTAACAGTCATCGGCTTAAAGGGAAGCAATAAAAGGTTTTTTTAAATACTAGTTGCTTGTGAGATATTACTGTCAGCAGGATGAGGGCATTCCTGGCCTGAAAGGGGGGAAACTGAGGCATGAGGCCATTTACTGACCCACCCTGGACCACACAGATGGAGGTGGGAAGGAAACCCCGCCCTCCTCTCCCCCATCCAGCAGCCGTGCTGCCCCGAGGCCACACAAGCCATGGTGTTATTATAAGCCAAAGCCATTCGTGACACGTGCCATTTAATTCTAGCTATTTCCAGCACCCAAGGGAGCTGCAGCAGAGCCCACCACCTCTTTCTGCCTCCATGAGTCTCCTCCAAATCTCTTTGTCTGGCTGGGGATAGCAACTGCCCCTACCCATCAAGTCAGGAAAGGGCATTTCTATCCCCATCCTGACAATGAGAAATAATTTTGCCTGAGGCTGGTCCCCTTCTCCTGCTCTGGCAGCAGAAGCATGGCTACTCTTCTGTCACTCAGCACAGCTGGTGACATCTGCAATGACACCTGGGAATGTAGGTGTTCCCTTAGTGACTTTGGAAGGTGTTCACCTGACATCCTGTGCCCAAAGCTGCAGGGATCTCCCCAAAAGAGGAGAGCCCCTCTCTGCTGTCCCGAGGAACACATTGTCCTTTGCCCTTGGTAAAGAGGTCACCTACAAACAAGGACAGATTTTGGCCTTGATAGTCCTGTTGAAATGGCCCATCTGGGATCTCACCTCTGATAACTGGAATTTTTTCCCACTTCCTCAATATATCCCTGCTTGGAAACAATCAGCCCTTCCCTCTCACTGGGATTTACACCAAGACACAAACACAATTCCCTCCAGCCTCCAATTTTCCTGGCAGAACAAGACCAGGCTCTCCTGTAGGATCATTTGATCCTCATAGCACACCAGTGAGGTCTGAAACCAAATGCAGGGATCAAAAACCCGCCCAGTATTTTAGCCCAGTGTTTAGGGGAAAATCCTCACTTCCCCCACCCCATCTTCTGTCATTCTGCCTCTTGAGTCATTTTTCTGGTCAACAAAGCCCCCACGTCTTAGTTCTCTCCATGTCCGAGAGAAGAGCTGCTCAGCTCACCGTGCAGCCCTTCTCACTACACCCTGTTGCTTGCACCATCAAATTTTACTCCTAAATTGCATCCTGCTACTGAGGCACACGTGGTCCCCTCCCAGTGCTACCCTTGGTTAATCAAATTAAAAATATTATCTTTGCAAATGATCCCTGAGGACTTCCCCTTACTGGGAAACTGTCCAGCTCTACAAACTGCCTCTCAAGGAACACTGCGGTGATTATTTTTCATACTTTTCAACATCAAAATAAATAGCAGAACATGTTAAATATATACAAAATAAATACAAAACCAGTATATGCTAAATCTCTTCAAATGGCACCTAGAAATACCTGTTTCTGATGCCCAAAGTGCAGAAGAAGGAAGGATAATCGTGTTCCACAGGATGTCTTGCTCAGTGCCTCTTCCAGACCCATTCATGACCTGAAGGCCCTGGGGTAAGGGTTTCTGTGATGAAGAACAGGAACACTGTGCCATGCTGGGTTGGAGATCTTTTACTGAGATGCCCAATCAGGAGCCAACTCTCACCTTACCACTGCATCTCATAGCCGCAGGCAAGTGGTGCTCAGGTTGGCTGTTGGGTCCATAAGAATCAAAGCAGGAATATGGGCATGTCCTAGAGCCATGATTTTCCTTTCTGAAATAAACCAAGAGCAAGAAACTCTCCTCCAGGACCAGCCCAGCAACAAGGGTTATCCCTACAGCAGATTCAGGGCATGGCCCCTAGAACCTGACTACGTGAGCAGCCAGCGCAGCATCAGTGGGTCCATGGTGTCTCCACCAACATCAAACCCAACTCACAGCTTCAGCCATTTGCCCAAACAGCTTTTCCCAGGCCTGAGAAGCATTTTACTTTACCCCTTACCCCATCATAACGGCTGCAGACTCTCTTCACAGGTCCCTCAGACTGAAAACAACAGGTCCACCAAGTGTGGTCAACCTCAAAGCTGCAGCAGGCTATGGTGTGGCTGGCAGGTGCTGCATGGCTGCCTCAGCAGCTGGGAGGACACCCCCAGCCAAGCAGCAAGCTCCAGCTCTGTCACCTCGCTGACCTGTGCTTCTCCTTTAGAGATAACTGCTTAGTATGACATCTCTGCGTCCAGGAAAGGCTGAGAGCCCTGGGGCTGTTCAACTGGAGAAGAGCAGCCTGAGAGGGGAGCTGAGCAATGCTGAGCAAGAGATAAAGGGCCCCGGGGGGCAAGAGGATGG
>WUAM01000287.1:9124264-9136938 GCA_024336885.1 Actenoides hombroni
TTCTCTGGAGACATTCAAAACCCACCTGGACACATTCCTGTGTGACCTGCTCTAGGTGATCCTGCTCTGGCAGGGGGGGTTGAACTAGATGATCTTTCGAGGTCCCTTCCACCTCTTAACATTCTGTGATTCTGTGATCAGAAGTCCATTCCAATGTCTGATCACCCTCTCTGTCAGGAGGTGCTTCCTGATATCCAACCAAAACCTCCCCTGGTGCAGCTTCAGGCCATGCCCTCTCCTACTGTCACTGGTTGCCTGGGAGAAAAGCCCAATCCCCACCTGACTACAACCTCCCTTCAGGTAATTGTGTGTAATTCTGTGATTAATTGTATCTTGAGATCTGCTATCATCAGAAGTTTTAATGATTTCAAGGTGTAAATAAGCAGAGCAGGACAACTGCTGCAAGAATAGTTCACACCAGCTCTGATTTCCAGCAGTAGCAAAGGACTTTCCTGGCAGGAGTGAGCATGAGTGCTGGGACATGGCAGCACACCACTGAATTTTGAGTTTGTTAATGTGAACATCCTCACCTGAAAGCAGAGAGGAAGAATCCCACTAAGGATTCCCAGTTGGGAAACACAGACATGCCCTGTGGCCTCCAACTCTAGCGATAATAAACTGATGGGGCTTGTTTGTACCCATTGCCTGGTGACAAGTAATCATCAGACCAAGGATTGTTCTTAGAAAGCACTCACTGAATAACCTCACACACTGAACATGTATGAACAGAGTATAAATTTCCCACAGACACGTGACAAGAATGGCATGGCTCTTGAGGGAAAAGCTCCATCTCCACACACATATCCATGAGGCTGCAGGTTGTATGGGCTTCCCAGGTATTCTTGGTCAAGCTACTGTCCTGCTTCTCCCTCAGTGACATATGTCCTTTTACAAACATGCAGGTGTATATAAATGTGTGTACACACAAACACGCTCCGACACGCACGTAGCCCTCACGTATGGCTAAACACGCTAAGAGCAGCAGGATCCTAACCAAGGTGGGACCTTGACACCTTATTCCAGTACAAAACAATCCACATTAGTGCAGCAGCTTTGTCAGGACAGCCCAGTTCACTGCAAATATCCTACAGGTTCCATCCTTATGGAAGGGGTAATGCCCTGTAGAGCTAAAAGAACCCACGGTCCTTCCTGACTAACCTTTTAGCAGGACTTCCTTCACTACAGTGCAGCAGGGCTCTCTGTTTTATTATTGATGAAGGAAGCTAACGCGTGAGGTGTTAGCTGGGTTTATTTTCAAGGTACAGACATTCTTACTTACTGTTACCTGCTCTGCTCCGTTCTGGGGCAACAAAAACTGCCCATAAGCAGAATCAAAGCTCACCTCCTAACCCAAACAACTACTACCCAAAAGCACTTGAGCAGGGGCACCAATTGTGTCAACAGCAGTGAAACCTGGTTTCATTTTTGGCTTTTATTCTGCATCAGCAATTATCTATTTTCCCCTTCATTACTTCCATCATACACAGACACTGACTCAGCAGCCCCAAGGAGGCCTTTAGCTACCTGGGAGGTTCAAAGGCAATAGGTTTGGTGCAGCGCTGCAAGTACTGGGATGCCTAAAGGAAGGTTGGCCTAATGATGAAGGAGTTGATTTGGACTTCAGAAAGTCTAGGTTCAGCTTTGTGCTTCTGTGACACTGGCTGAATCACCAGGATCCTACTTTATCCAGGCGGTTAAACATATGCTTAACAGTAAAGAATAATTTAAGTTGGACTGCCCCGTACATTGCGGAGAGACACCCAGTGACTCACGTCTTGTCTATAGCAGAAAGACCCGGGTTGACTCTCTCTCCTGTCACACCCACTTGAGAAGAAGAGCAGAAAGGAATCATTGCTGTGGGACATTGCAGGAACTACAGAAGCAAAGCCTCCTCCATAAGGAAGAAGAGAAACTGAATACGCCTGGAAACCAGGAATTAAACGCATTGTAGTCAAGAGGTGGGTTTCCAGCATTTTCCAGAAATAGTTGTCAGGGCTTTAGATTACTGGCTGGCAGCCACGCGGCCCGTGAACTGAAGGGAGGCCAACTTCTTGACCTGCAGGCTTCAATGCAAAGACAGGCTGTGCTCTCTGATACCTTATCCAAACGATGTGGGCAAACCAGCGTTGTACGTGTGTACCGTGCGTGTCTAATCCCACAGGCAAACCAGGCTGTCTATTAAAGGCTCTTTGCAGGATCTGCTTAGTTTAGTTTAGTTTTGTTTTGTTTTACATACACCAAACAGCTTACAGAGGAATAAAACTGAGGAACTGGCTCATAAAAAACGAAGAAGAGGGACTTTTGGGGAAGGAATATCTAAATATCAGTTTTAAGAAGAAAAAAATAAAAAAGAAATGGCAAAAAGGGAACAAGTCTGAAGACATCCCGTATCTCATTCTCTCTTATGTATATAAGGGACCTTGGAAGTGAGGGGTTGCTCACCCACACAGAGGTCCACCTGAGCAGAAGGGTTTGCAGAGCCAGACCCCAGAGGATAAGCAGGAAGACAGAACAGGAGAGAAAACCGATATGGGAAAGAAGTGAAAGCCAAGAAGGCAAATTCAGTCTGGGCAAAGGGCCAAGGCAAGGCCAAGTGCAATTCTAGAAAATGGGATGGAAGCCAAAGGCACCAAGGTGTCACAACAGGCGAGCACTGGTCTGCAAAGACAACCCAGAACGATGCAACTGGCAGGTGCCCAGCATCACCCAGACATGAATAGAAATAGGCTTAAACTAGATTTTTGAATAAAAAGTACAAGATGAAGGGTCTAGACTAGCAGTTCCTACTTGTGCAGCATCCAGGGTTAGCTTAACACTGGTGTCTCCCCATACCAGCCCCCTGGGCACACTGGTGTTACACTTTGAGTCATGGAAAGCAGAACTAAGCTGCAGCAATTTCCCTGAGAACCTCTTCGTTCCTCTGGTCGCACCCTGCATTCCTGCTTGCTCCATCCCAGTTCTGCTGACTCTGCTGCTTTTTCCCATCCTCTGTACACAAACCTGATAAGGCAGCAAGACTCAGAACCAGGAATTGTGTGCAAATGACACCACATCCCAGTGCAAAGAAATACGATAAGGAAATCCATGTGCAATGTCATTTATGAAAGTGGCATCAGCTGGTAAACACTTCTCACAAAGACCCAACACTCAGCTAACTCCATGGCTGCCAAAACCACAGAGTCATCTGTAGTGCCTCCAGAGGCCATCAGCGAGCCACTTCAGCTCCCATCACTCTTTCCCCATATAACTTATCAGGTGCAGAGGCAAAGCGGGGTGGGAAATCCTGCTGCCTGTCCACTCCAGACCAGAGAAGGACAGAGAACAGAAAGGACAGAGGAGAGGCTGAGTGGGGCTGGGGCTTGAGGGACTAAAAGTTGAAAATGAAGAGGATTAAGACAGATATTTGAAGAGGGAAGGATAAAATGAGAAAGCCAAAGAGGACTTAGAATCGATGAGTATTGACTTGAGCCAAGGTAGTGAAGACAAATCCCCCATCCAGAGGACAAAATAGCATCCATCTAAGGTGGGCCTGACAGAATGTCTCTCCGTGTGGACAACTTGGACTGGCAAAGCTGTCATGTGGTTCATTTCCTTCTCTGGGGACCTCTGGCAGCCACAAGCATAGAGCCACCATTCCTTTTTGAAAGGATCCCCAGCTGGTAAGCCACCAAGAGTCCGAGATGAAGCCACCACAGAAGAGGTGCCTTGAAATGGTTGGCACAACTGGATCACCTCCATCATGTTTTCTGCTAGGTAGAGGTACTTGAAGCAGGTGCCTGAATGTACCTACAGGGTTGAGAATGGCTGCAGCCTAGGGGCTAAGCAATGGTCACTAGAAGTCTGGAGACATAATTGGTCTGCCTGTGCTTGCAGGAGGTGCACAGCTCTGCTGTCTCAGAGGTTGCTCCCTTTTTAGGATAGAGAATTTCTCTCACCTACTAACATCCGTTCCCTGCCCACACAGGATCACCCTTGCCCTGCTGGGCAAAAACTCTTTCCACCCAAACCAGCAAAACTTGAAGTCCAGTCTGTTAAAAAAAAACCAAAAAAACCCAAAACAGAACCAAACCCAAACAAAAGCCAAAAACACAGCCAGTGGACGAAAGACATTTTTTAAATAAAAAAAAATAAACAAAGCCTGGGTGATGTTCTGTTGCTTGAGGCATGTAAATGCTGTGTCCATGTATTTCAGACTCTTCCCAGCAACAGAGCTGCCAAAGCACTTTGTCTCTAGAGGGTGAGCAGCTCCATGTCTCCCATGGCAGAGGGCACACACAGTGATCTGGCTCGAGTTACTGAGCAGGATCAGATGATAGGTGAAGGCCCATGATGCTGAGCAGCAGGCACAGCTGGTCAGCAGCTCACAGGTCAAAGTCTTTTCCTTCTGTCTGAAAATCCTCCTGCACCTCTCTTTTCCAGAAGTAAGTAGAGGCCCTTTGTTCTCCAAAGGTTTGCGTTGCTACCAAGCTTTATGTTCTTACACGTCTCTGCACGAGCAAGATTTTAGCGCAGGGGCATTGGCACAGTATGTTTCAGCTCACATAATTTATTTATATTTTTTATAATCAGTAATTTTGTAAACCCGTTCATTTTACAGCCCCATGAGAGAAGAACAGTAAATCCAGCCAAAAAAAAAAAAACAACCCAAACCTGCCTCACATCCCTGGCTCTTAAGGAAATGTAGATTTGTCACCCTTCACTCTCTCTACGCTGATAGATTTTCTCCGTGTTCTTTTATGCTGCTCAGACACCTAATGACCTAAATGGTCCCAGGAAAGGGGAATTGGCTTCCTCTGCAAAAAGCCTGGTGTTTATTTGCAATTTAGCTTACCTGACTTGTTTCAAGTGTTATCAGAATGCATCCACCTACTTTCTTTCCTTCATTTTCACTTGGTATCCGAGATTTGCTTGAATTGAGAATGTCTAAAGCCTCAGGCATGATCCTGGGTGTTCTCAAGACTTAAATGCCACTGCTTAAAGAGTTAAAGATCTAGATGGCTGCGCTAAGAGGATGATAAACTAATCACTCAGTCACTGCTGGTGAGCCTGGTGTCATTTACTGAAACATGGAATGCATTTAACAATGTAAAAGAAACTCCATGCGGAGCAAAAGCCAAAGATGATTGTTAGATTGTCAAGGTTTACTTTGGAGAAAGTCCTCGGTCTAATTACCTATGTTTAAGCAACAGAAGTATTTTTCCACTCGTTGAAGAAGTGAACATTTTCCTTTCAAGCCTTTGTTTTGGTTTTTTTTTTATGTGACTAAGGACTGCAGATTCTGTTCAGAGGACTACCAATATTTAAGACAGGGACTCAGTAGAAGAAATAACTCTTCTAGGGAACAAGAAAGGAATGTTTCCTATCATCATAATCACAAGAAAAGTAGAAATAATAATTACAGTAGTGGTACTGCACGTTTACCTGTTGATTTGTGTCTTTCAGTTCTGTGAAATGGCTTGAAAGAAAAGGACAGTTCTCGGCACTCGACAGAAATTCTTATTTAAAAGCCAGGCTCTGTTTTGGTGTTACAGGAAGAAAATGCTTCAAATCATTTTCCCTGCAATCTCTGAACTGTGAAGGAAAAGAAAGACCAGATCCAACATTTTTGTATTGCATTTTAGACTGGTGAATATTGGCATTTTTTTCCTAGCCTCAAAATGAGATCTCAGTTAAAGACCTAGATACCAAAAATGCCTAAAACACCAAAGGGATTTTGTGGGTCCCAGGCAGTGAGCATCCAACCTGCAAATAATATCACTTCATTATCTTTTACTGTATTAAACTTGGAACAATACAACTCCTTGTATCTAAGCAGTTGGTACAGGACCCTTTCCCAGCATATGGAGTTACTGTAAGGTTTTCATTCATGGGGAAGTAAGGCCCAGAGTGACCGAAGATGTTTCTCCAGAGCAAAATGAAGGTGTGACCATAGCTCATCTTCATAAATTGGTGTCACTTTGACCTAGCAAACATAGGCAATAATAGACAACCCAGTGACGTGGGTTTAGCATGTACTAACAGCTAAACAATCCTCCAGAGGCTCTGGCTGGGGGCTCTGATGTGGCCACAGCACATCCTCGCAGACCAATGTCAATATGACCTAGTAAACACAAGTCATAATAGAGGAGGAAGCAATACCAGCTTTGCAAGAGTTAACTGCTTACCAGTTCTCCAGAGACTCTAGATGGGCTCTCTGCTTGTTAGCTTGGACAAAATGTGTCCCATGGCAACCCAAATGACTTCTGAGGAGGAGGCAGACAAACACATTCTAAGGACACCTACCTCCATGACAAGCCTGACAAGACTGACACATGATCTTCTTCCCCGCTGGGTGACAACTGATGGCTCAGGTGGTTCTGCTGCTGATGGTTAGGACAGTCTCTCCAGAAGTAAGGAAAGCTTCAGCCTGAGCCATGGGATCAAAATCCAGTTGTATGGGTGGAAATTCAGCTGATCAAACGGAGAAATCGCCAGCATCATCCCATCCTGAAGTGAACATCAAAAATAGATCAGCTTGCTCTCAAACAGAGCCTATTTCCCTGTACACCTAAAAAGACACTCTAAATGAGTACCTCAGGTGTTGCTGTATTCACCATAGAGATGTAAAAGCAGGAAAGATGAATGCTGCTCAAAGGAACCTGCTGTTCCTGTTGTTTAAACCTTTCCCCCTACAAAAGGGCAACATTAACCCCAGGAACTGTGTCACACTTGCCTCACTTGCCCTGCATGAAAGAAAGAGAGCAAACACTTCAAGATCAGTGGGACCAAGAAATGGTTTTACCAATAAGAGCCAAGAAACTTCTGAAATACACTCACAGCTCCACAGAACATAATTGCTACTGCAGAGCAACCCACTTCTACCTCATGTATATGTACATATATTTTAAGAGTTGAAAAACTGCCACTCTCATACTTCTCAGCAGCTAATAAAAATCCTTGTTAGCAACATCTGGATACAAGATAAGGGAACCTTGCAATGAAACATGAGGTATTCAACAAGTTTCTGCAGTGGGTTCATCATCAGTCCTCTGAGGACTTTGCTCCAAAGTCCACTGAGGTGTTGGGGTGTTTTTCCATTGACTTCATTGGGCTCTGAACCAAGATATAAAGCCTCCCTGCTGTGTTTTGGACATTTATTTGTGTTTGATCTGTAATAAGATCTTTCATTTCTTTTATTCCTGTAAAAACAAATAAAGCCACAGCACAAGAAAGCAACTAAACACATACTTATCCCTAAGCATATCCCTAAACCCATTTACTTGAAGTCCTTAAGTCCTATGGACTCCTGGGAGAGGAAAGCATATGCTTAAAATTAAACACGTGCTCAGGGTCTTTGCTAATTAGTGAAGGCCCCGTGTCTTACAGGGCCCTAAACACATCTTAGGGCATCTGGGGTTTTAGGGTCCATATGGGAGAAATTACGTGGAGACCATCTCCGAAGTGCAACTTTTAGTGTCGTATCTAAAGTTGGAAGCCCGTCTATCGTGGCTGTAAGCCTGGTTCTGTTACAATACTGTTTACAGCTAGGTAAGGGAAGTAGAGCTTCCTAGATATTTGTAAAAACAAGAATATCTAAAACCAGAGCCTTTTCTCGGCTATTACTCCAACACAGTCCCATCATGATGACCAAACTCATCAAAGCAAAGCTGCTTTTTGGAATGCCTGTGTTTACTGGCATCTCAAGAGCAAAAGTGACAGACTTCAGCCAAAATATTGTCCCTGGCCTCCTTCGCTTTGCTTAGAGGAAGCACTTGTGCATCCTCCAGATTCTGGCTCTTGGAAGATAAGCGAGACTTTACCATTGGGTCAGACAGCAAAAGGAAGACCATTCCCAGTAATCTGCACAGAGCAAAAAACATTTTTCTTCACCACACCTTGTTTATTTTGGACCTCTGCTAAAGAGTGTTAGAACTCTCCGCTATCTTCAACACCGACAAGGCCTGAAATTTAACATGTCTGACAGGTCAAATCAGGCTTGTCTCTCTGATGAGAGAACATCGGGGAAGTTTCTTTGCAAAACAGCCCTTTCAGTAGGGTTTTGCCTGTCTGAGAACTGATTACTTCACACTCCCATAGGTACCACATGCCAGCCAACTTGAAACCTCTCACTTTTTCAATGTCTCCTGTGCAAGGAATGAAACTTGTGCTTCTGTGGCTTCTACACTCCATCCATTTTTCTTTTAACCTATCTCCCTGAACGCCTTTTTCAAGGTGCATCAGTGCACTCCAAGATGCTCTTGGCCCTCTCTATAAAATTCTATGCAGTCCTGTGTTTACAGGTCCGTTGTTCTGCAGGCTGAACAATGAGACCATATTTCCATGTCCCTTAATGAGGAACCTGGATCAGAGGCTAGTGCACAACATTGCTCTCAAGTTAGCCAAAGTACGCAGGCTGGTGCTCCTGCTGGCTTAACTATTTATACAGGCTGTGGAAAGACAGGTGATGGCTGAACCCAGCATAAAGCCTTCAAAAGACTATTTTGTAAAAGAGAAGTGATTGCTTGAATGCTTTACATCATGTCTTTGATCTGAGACTAGATTTACCACAGTTTCACGCTTACCTTTGAGTAGCGGGGAAGTTGCGAGTCAACGCGTCAACCACCCGAACCACCACGAACAAAAGGATGCTGCAGGCTGCACTAGCCTGGAAGCTTTAGCAGCATAGTCCTCCATGGTCCAGGACCTAGAAAACCACCTGAAATAGCTTCAGTCCAGCCCATGCTGTTTTGCAGCTAGAAAGGAGGGTAAACACAGGACAGTTCTCTTGGATCCTTCTGCAGCCTCCAGCTTTTAAGTAGACAGTGATAATCCCTGTAACTCCTTGATTCTTCAGTGCCAAAGACCCATACGATAGTGACTCTACAGAAGAGATCAAACTTTTCTAAGAAGCATTGGATCTACCTTCTTTCTATTCCAAAAGAGTAGATACAAAGCAAAAGGACCCACTCATTTTCAGCCGTTGTCTCTAAACTATGAGACACTCTCAGCTACCGCACAACTATATTGTCCTGATTACAGAGTAGCATAATTACTGAGTTTGGAAGGGACCTCTGGAGGTCACCTCGTTCAACCCCTTCCTCAAAGCAAGGTCAGCTAGAGCAGGTTGCTCAGAAGCTGCTGGGTCAATATCTTGATCCAACACTTCCATGCCTGCTTGGTCTGGGATAGCTATTCTCTCTTCCTTCAGTTTCACGATCCAGTCAGCAGCCAAGACAATGTAGAGAACAAAGCTTTTAAGAGGACCTGGTCTCAGCCATTTGGTAATGAGTGGAATATTACACAGAGGCTAATACTTCATGGAGCTGATGAAGCAGACAAGGCTTAGAGTTCTCTGGGCTCTAGTAGATGGCTGCACTGATGGATGGCTGAACGTAGGAGCTGCGAGTCTTCACCTTCTTGTTAACAAAATCACCCTTATAGAGAGAAATAGTGGCAATCCCTAGAGCATTTTTCTATAAAATAGATTTTCAGATGGGCTACAGCCTTGGCTGGTATATCTTTTTGCAGCTGAAACAGTTGTACTGGTATTTCCAACTCTCTCTGAGCGGCTCAGGTAATAAATGAGAATATTACAACCCAAACAGAAGGTAAATACTCCTCAGCATCTTCTCTGTTGGGTCTCTCGTTGCAGTAAATGTCCAAAAGTTATGATCCACTTTTAAACTACCTTTTATGGATGGCCTACATTACTTGTGGGGGAGCAAGGGTTGATAGCACAGCAGGCAAACTGATTTTAGAAAGTCTGCGTGAAGGACGTGCCATATGATTAGAAATTACCTTTCTGGTCCCCTGCCCAGTGCTTTCCCAGAGACCACTTTGCACACAACCTGTGGAAATGAAATACTGTCTTTCTCCTGGTAGCAGATATGTAAAAGAGTTTCCCAAGGAAACTCAAGGAAAGAAAATTTTGTTCCATATACCTCCTAAGCCCAAAGAAGAATGGAAGGCTGTACTCTCGCTAGACCTCAGAAAATTCACTTCTTTCACCACCAGATTCCTGTTCCCAATGCTAACTCTAACCTCTCTGTTTCCCTTCCTTCCTACACAAGATTGATTCACAGAACTTGATTTAAAGGATGTTTATTTCCATAACAAAAATGATCAGGGGTCTAGAAAACATGACCTATGAGGAAAGATTGAAAGAATTGGGTTTGTTTAGTCTAGAGAAGAAAAGACTGAGGGGGAGACATGATAACAGCCTTCAACTATGTAAAAGGTTGTTGCAGATAGGAAGGTAATAAATTGTTCTCCATGTCCACTGGGTAAAAGGCAAGAAATAATGGGTTTAAATTGCAGCAAGGAGGATTTAGGTCAAACATTAGACACATTTCCTAAGAGGAAGGACAGGTGAGAACTGGAGTAAATTAGTCAAGGAGCTACAGACTCTCTGTCACTGCTGAGGCAGATTTGCCAGGAATGGCTCAGACCTGGCAAATCTTGCTTCAGGGTAGAGGGATAGGCAAACTCTCTAGGTCCTCTCTGCCCCCTTTCCCTGAAGTCTATATTTTTACCAGTCAAAATTATCACAAGTGTCTTTGTTCCATAGTAGGGAAAGATCAAATCTTTCTTGAACGCTCCCAGACACTTTTATTGCTGGTTTTGGTTTTGGGTTTTTGGGTTTTCTTCTATAGTGGCAGTGCATTTGAAGGCATGCACATTTATTTCTGTTTAGACAATTAATTAAAGGACATTTTCTACAGACCTATCCCCCTGCACGTGTCTTTTCTTATGGTTCATGCTGTAAAATGACATGTCTGCACCCCATTCAAAAGCTTTCCTCCAGATAAGAGATGCGGAACCCCCAGACAAGCAGATCCTGTCCCGTCTGGAAGTGATGCCTGAAGAGCCAGACAGCATGAACATCATCTGACTGAGGGGGCTTCCTCTGCCTCAGATCCCTGGGTCTCATAACTACACACATCACCCCCCACGCACTGCTCCAAATGAGTTTTGCAGGAAACACGCGGGACTGCCAACGTTCACAGAGCATGTGCTGATGGCAAGCCTTGGCAGACAAGGTCCCTCTCCTTCTGAGGTGGGGTAACCCATAGCGTGGGTAGGGTTTGGATTTTTAAACCTCAGATCTGCTAGTGCCAGTTGTGTCAACCCATCCAGTCCACCAACAATGTGAAGAACAATGGAACTGCTTTTAAACAAAATTGCCTTGCAATTTCGTGCCACTGCGAACAATCCTTTGCCACGGAAAGCCATTTGCAATATTCAATATACACAAACAAGGGGATGCTTCTCCACATACTCATTGGTTTAAGACAATCGTCCTCTCAGACACACAGCCAGAAGAGGAAAAAAACCAACCTCTGTGACAAGTAAAGAAAAGACAAATATAACCGTTCAACGGTGAAAGATGACTTCATCTTATGGCTTCAAGCAAACCAAGATTGCTTCACAACCTAGAAGAACGTGAAATGGTTAAAAATTATGCTGCAAAGCAGAAGACACTCATTCATTTTCAGATCTTTCTTTTCATCTTCCCTCCATTTCCACTCTCTCAGAGACAGAGGCTTAGGCTATGCAGGGCAAAGGAAACATTTTCTTTTGGCACTAAATGTTACGGATGCAAAATGGTTCTGAAGCCACCTGTGACTTTCTTCTGTCATCTGGAGAGCAAAATTAGCCAACCTGAGACAATATCTTCCACCTTTTACACCTTAAGAAAGCTTTTGTGATGCAGTTTCTTCATTATTTTAATTTATTTTCAAATGGCATTACAATTAACTTACCTGTGGAAGTCTGCATTGCGTTCATACTTGGGGACAATCATCACAATTCGGTCTGCTTAAAATGTTTCCAATTCACTCCACTCACCAGAAAATGCATTTTTAGAGTGGTCAAACCTAAAGGTTTACTTGTGTCAAGTCCAGTGACAGTTTACCCTTCACAGAAAGGACAACAAAAAAAAAGTCAGAAAAAGGCAAGAATATTTGCATGCAGGTTTTTGGTTTTTTTTTCATGTTCTGATTTTTCATCTGAAAACACATTTTTTGAAACTGTTAGCATAGCTTCACCTTCAATATGTTTTATGCATACACCCATCCACACACATATGCAACCCACCAAAAATAAATGAAGCCTTTTATTTCAGGCCAGTGAAGCGTTTTGTATGGTACCAAGAGATGGGTTTTTTAAGAGAACTCCCTTTATCACTAAGTTCATGCTTTATGAAACGTGCGCAGACAGTAATGGCACACGACATTTCCCAAAAGGTGTTCTCTCCTCAGGTTTCCAGGTCTGCTCCCTATAAAAAAAGTGGTGAGTCCTACAGGTCTTGCTAGGCTGGGCTGGTAACAGGGTTTGTCTCCCTCTACTGGTGTTGTTTTAGCTGGTAGTGTCTTGAATGGCTGGAAAATACTAATATTTTCTCAAAGATTTGAGAAATCCAGGTGATACTCCTCATTCAGTTCTCTAATTCCTCATTATTATTACTGAGACCAAGTACTGGCTGTAGAGCTGGGTGCGATCACGTTGACACGTTGCTGCTGCTGAGGAATTGATTTTTCTCTACTCCCAGTGGTGTAAGATCCTTTTTCTGCTATTGCTGAACCTCGTTCTTGAATCATAGAATCATCACAGACTCACAGAATTGTCAGGGTTGGAAGGGACCTTCAAGATCATCCAGTTCCAACCCCCCTGCCATGGGCAGGGACACCTCCCAC
>WUAM01000287.1:9137038-9148508 GCA_024336885.1 Actenoides hombroni
ACCACCTCTCTGGGCAACCTGTTCCAGTCTCTCACCACCCTCCTGGGGAAGAAATTCTTCCTAATGTCTAACCTGAATCAAGAAGCTAACAGATTTATAACTTGAGTATAACCTGTACATCATCACCACTCCAGTCACATAACAACCAAAGAGCCACGCTGCAGCGTGCCGATGCACAGGTCTGCTTAGACCAGAGCCCATGGAACGAGGGCCTCAACACAAGGTCATCTTCCAACTTTTCCCAGCCTGTAACTGGCACTGCTGAACTCTGCTCTCAGTTCGTGCATCAACGGATAACGTTCTGCTGGTGGAACCTGCAGTTCTGGCATCACAAATGGAGAAATAAAGACCAGGGGGGAAATGCTGATTGGTTTAGGACAGGCTACTCATGATCCTGAAGCTGGACAGCTACTGTCGGTGATCCCAGTGAACGTAAGGGAAGCAGGTCTTATAGCCATGAAACACAGGCATTTAAATTCAAGACTTGCTCCTTTGACTTTGGGCTGATAACATTGTCAGGAGTAGGCCCATTAGAGAGGACTTTCAGCGTGATCTACTCTAGTTTTGTCCTGCTCTGGCAGTGACTCAATGACCTTTGGAGGTCCCTTCCGACCCCAACCATTCTGTGCTTCTGTGGTTCTGTGACTATGTCCCTCCACTGATGACAAACTGTGACACGAACAGGGATGGACACCCCTCATTATGCCACCTAAAGGCAAATCTCATCCTCTGTTCCCGAGATATTAATTGCACTCTGTGGGCTTGTACCCTCAGATTACCATGAAATTCTTGTCTTCCATCTACATTAAGCTGGTGAGGGACCTATCGTAGAGTCTGTCACACCAAACATTTACAGTGATCTGGCAGCACAGCTAGAAGCCGGGAAGCTGATACACAACACCTTGTATACATCACATGGTAGGATTCATCTTACCTAACCCTATCTACCTGAAAGGCAAGCATCAGGTCTAAGCTCATCATATCAGCTCCCTGAATAGTCAACAGAGATACGCGTTTCCAGAGGGCAACTTATTCCATGACTTTAAGACACCTGTCTTGGTTAAGAAAAATCCGACCCTAAGAAAACGTTATCACCTACATTTTTCACTTCATAATAAAAGATCCCTGACAGCCTTCCCACCTGGCAAACAGCAGATCAGATCTGTACTCATCGTTCATCTGATGGACAAGTGAGGCTCTGGAGAAGGCAATGGAAATGCCCTGAAACACTTCAGCTGAATAAACTATAGCCTAGGTCAGAACAATTACCAATGGTCTCCTGGCCTGATCCTACAAATGCTTTGCATTAATTTAAATACCTTTGCCAAAGACATTTAGGGACTAAACTAATCTGAGCAAAGCTTCGATGGATCAAATCTATTGCTTTCAGCGTGAAAACAGAATCCTCCTTGGAGCAGCTCCAGCTGAATCTCCTTCCTGGGAAATGAAACCTTACAGTTGCACATTAAAGAAAGCGAACACTCGGATGTTCATTTCCTGGGTATAGGAAATAGGCTTTTATGTACAGTATTCTTGCTTAAAAGAAGCCTCCTTTTAACTTGTTTCACCAGTGATTCTCAAGATGATGACCATTCAAGTCATGTGTCAGATCCTAATGGAGACTGCATTTACTTTTACATTTAAATGCACACATGCACATAAAAGCAGCCATCAGAGGACCATTACATCAAGAATATACTATTACATCAAGATTTATTTAACTGAATCCCCCATAATTAGGTCATAACATATGATTAAGCAGTTGTTAACTGTGTCATAAGGAAGTCTACAAAGGGAATGAAATATTTAAAACAGTAATAACATACCTACCCTGCTTTGCTATTTATGCACAGTTAAACACATAAAAACAAAGGAGCAGCTCTTAATTACAAGGACAATTTATTTTGCTGACCTTCTTATTGGGACACATGCCAAACCCACTGGGGGTGGGTTTGTTGGTTGATTTGGTTGACTTGGTTGATTTTTGCAGCAAAAAATTTGTTGTTGGGAGATGCTGCAGTTGTCTGCCTGGAGAAAGCGGAGCGATTCGCAGCGCTAATTTACAGCCTTCTCGACTGGTCAAGGGCAGCAACGAAGTCTACAAATTACAGTTAAAAATAGAGATGGCTTGATGGAACCTCATCCCGGTGGCTTCTAAAGGTGCGGGGCCAGGACCACAGACGTTTCATTCCACGCTGTCCATTTTCATCTTTTTACTTTTCCCCTCGGATCCCGAGCTCTCCTTCAGTTTTGAACTTACATAGGAAGGCAGGAGGTTAAACCAAACTGCTAACTGTGTCTCTTCAAAACTGACATTTAATACAGGGTATAAATCACTGTGGGAGCCTGTTATTCCTTCAGGAATGCAATTACATAGGGTCAAATAAAACATGAAAGAACCCAACAAGTTTTAAAATGTAGTATGTTCTCAAAAGCAGGCAAGAAGGAATGCAAAGCAGTCCAAATATGCTAACATCCACATGTTGTCCTGTATGAGGGGGATTAGAAGGAAAGGTTTCTGTTCTTTAATGATCACGTTGTTAAGCATAGGTATGTACGCAGGTTCAGGGCTCCCACTGAATACCAGTCCATCCAGGCAGCTTTGGGCAGATTACTGTATTTATTTAAAGCAGGTGTCTTTTATGTATCTCATTATTTTAATTGCCACTGTAGCCCTATTTAAGCTACCCCGGGCACTTAGCACACAAATGGGATATGCAAAAGGGACATTCACCTTTAACTTCAAGGCTCTGGGCTCAGGACACAACCCCCCCATTGATCCGGACGGTCGGGAGGGACGTTGCGGGGAGAGACAGCGCAGTATTGCCAAATCACCTCTTTGATAAGCAAACGTCTGCCTGGTTTAGGCAACCTCTCTCTCATTGGTTTGCTTTTGAACCAAGGATGGAGAACACCAGGCACATACATAAATAAACCTCCACCAAGCCCGTTAAAATCCGAGCGAAAGGCAGATTAAGCAGGTTCAGCACCTCCTATAAAATCACTCACTGTCACCGTTCACATTTCACTCGCATTTCTCTGAGCACGGAAAAACCCTTCTGCTTTCCTATTTCACCTACCTGTTTAAATAGCCTAGAAGGACAAGTTGTATGGCTGGAGAAGCCTAGCAAATTCTTAAGGTCAACTTTTGCCACCCTTAGTTTCACTACACAGTACGTTACACCTTGAATAATCACACTAAGCAAACTTTGAAGTTTCTTCATTGAAAATACAGGCTTTATAGAAGGAAACTATTTTATCTGAAAGTCTTTTTTTTTTTTTTTTTCACCCAAATGGGATGTTTTAATTAAAAATGAAAGGCTTTATGGAAGAGTAAGCTTTTGAACATCTTAATTTGAGAACTGTTGAAAATGTTCCTTTTTTTTGTCAAAAGTGACTCCTCTCCAAGTGCAAGTGATGGTCAGAAGATATATACAAGAGAGAGCACTTTGCTTTTTAAAAGTCTGAAACTTTTTAAGCTGTTTTAACCTTGCTTTTAAAAGGTTGGCTTTTCACATTTAAAAATAAAACTTTCACTTGTTAACCTTCTCCCTAAGAAGGCAACACAAATAATACTTTGCTTACTACAGAGAAAAAAAGCAAAAAGAAATATATGAAAACACTCATTTTTCATTTTTTTTCTTCTCTTTCAATTAAGCAGAAAAAAAAGTGGGAAACAAATGAAGAAAAAGCAGGGGTTTCCTCAAGATCTTTTAAAAATTTATTTTCTACAGCAAATTTCCTAATGGGAAAACTACAAGTGGGGATGTTTTCCTAAAAACCCCATAGCTCCAGGTAGCAAACTCACGGATTTCACCTCCACTAAGACTGTCAGAATAAAACCTTAGGTTTCTCTCACTTGTTTTATAGCAACCCGTTGCATTACAGTTACATGGGTCACCGGTCCTGCCAGCACTTACATATATTCTCAGAACAAAGCCCATGAATAAGTTTTAGCAGAACAAAAACTTCGTTAAAGGCAGAGGTAGCACTACTGCCTATTGTAAAGATCACCAAATACTTCCTTTTGTAAGAATTTGCTTAAAATGCTGCCCTGCTCCAGCCAGACGGGTTAAGTAATTCATGCTAATCATGACCCTCAGGGTTGGTTTGTGTGTCAGGAGGATTTTTTTAATTTATTTTAATTTATATCCCCCCGGAATGACTCACCTGTTTCAGAGAAGGAGGTTTTGGGGAACAAATGCTGCTGAAGGGTTTTCTCGAACGACCCCTGAGCCCTTCAGATGTAATGTTCTAGTGTCCTAATTCTTTGCAACAAGGGCTTACCAAGTGCTAGCAAGGGAGTCTCCAGATGAAGAACAGACCTTTCACTTGTCACATGAAAATGTCTTTAAATGCAAGGAAACTACAAGCGTTTGTAAAAATCACAAAATCTCAGAATCACAGAATGTTAAGGGTTGGAAGGGAGCTCGAAAGATCATCTAGTCCAACCCCCCTGCCAAAGCAGGATCACCTAGAGCAGGTCACACAGGAACACGTCCAGGCGGGTTTTGAATGTCTCCGGAGTAGGAGACTCCACAACCCTTCTGGGCAGCCCGTGCTCTACAAAACTGCTCTTTGAGGTAGTGTACAAGTGGAACTGTGTGACTGCACAGGGACGGGGTCTCCAACACCACTTCCCAGGCAGGGAGGAGATTTGCAAAGAGTAAATCTAGAAGAGAAAAAGAGAGTGAAAGAAGTGGATAGCAAAATTTTTGAATTTCACTCCCAATCTGAAGCTATCTTCCGTGCTTAGAGAATTCCTCTTTTTTAGCATTGTTTAGGAAAATCTTTACAGGGAGGAAAATCACATCCTCACAGAGAGGACCCCCAGAAACAGAGGACACCCTGGTTTGGTAGTTCCTGCCCGTTGGTGGCAGAGGCACAGGGTTCGTGGGGTGCTGATGACCTGAAGCATCGTGTGAGACTCCAATTGAGGTGTCTGTGACACGCTTGGTGCCTGCCACTCTGCCACGTTTCCACAGGAATTTAGCGTGGAAGATGTTAATAAGCTGGCAAAAGTTTAGACATTTTTCATCCTTTCTAGAAAATCATCTTTCCATCAGCCCCTCCTTCCGCAACAAATGCCACCTTCTCATCCAGAGAGGTCTGACATAGAAGTAGCTTATTTCAGCCACACTTCCATATTAATATTGGTTTGTCTTCCTTTGGCAGTGTATCCTGGAAAAGCAACAGGCTTTTCAAACACTCGACTTGAAATAGATGGAAACCCCAGATATTTAACCCCCGGTTCAGCAAGGAAGTGAAAGACTTCCTTCTCTAAAGGTGGAGCTAACAGAACAGTGTTCTGTCCATGTTGGGTATACCTGAGCCTGTTCCAGTAAAGCATTCACACAGAAGCCTAGTGACAGGGGACATGCTGCAAGGATGGCACCTGACTGCTGAAACCCCCATATCTAAGCAGCCAACAGAGAAGTCGAATGCTGAGTGTGTAAAAAGTTAAAGTTCCATCTTTTTTAGTTGTGTTTGGTACATCCCAGAGTACAGAGTATGCAGTGGTCCCTCATGGAGAAAAAAGAGAAGTCACTCATCCAAGTAAAACTTAAATACTTGAGTTGGGAGAAAGCAAAGCCAACCCAGCTCTGAATACTGAAAGAAGTAGCATATGGAATCACAAATCTGGTAATAAAACTTACTATATTGAAACTGATATCTTACAGAAAATGGAATGCAGTGCCTTTATCTAAGGAGAAAAAAAAAAATCTGGTCACTCACCAGCTCATAACACCAGTATCAATATTATACAAAGCTTCGTGGGGTAAAGAATAGAGACAGCTGTGGCAAAATGTAACATAGAGGACAAATTTCAACCTGGGTAGAATAATATTTTGTAGCAGGCTACTCTAGCCAAATATTAGGCAAAGCCTTGATATGTTGCCACACAAAATTACCAGTTAAACCGGAGAAGATAGGGCTAAGATAAATGTTGATAATAAATAGGCTAGAATGGGGATGGTAACACACTGTACTGACAGAACAGCTGAGCTGAAGGGAGGTTACTGGAGGAATTCTCACTATCAGCCGTGGGATGATGGCATTTAACACTGCCTCGACCAGGGCTGCAGCAAAATGTAGAAGTACTTCTAACCCAACTGCCTGAGGCACCGAGTTAAAAGACACCATCAATACCAGGAGGATCAGAATATCATACCTGAGGAAATGATATACAAACCGCAAGATCAGCCAGGGACTAATACAACATCCTCCTACAGGCAATGACATTGTGTAGGGCACTGGTGATTCTTCCTGAAGACTTCCCTGCTCGTTCGTATTCGAATGAGATAAACTCCAGCTGGGGTAAGAGTGGAAAACATGTGAAAAGGCTGCTCAGGATACAGGAGGACTATATAGGCAGAGGTCAGCTACAGCAGCCTGGCTTGGTGAAATCAGGTGCATCAAAGACTTGGAGGAGTCACCTCAGGAGGAAACATCGTGACAGTAGAGAGATGGAGTAAATGAAAGGTCAACGCTGGCAAGTGTGGCCAGGAATGAGGAGGGAATGATTTCTAAGGATCATGGTAGTGGGGCTCACAAACATGACCCCAAGAGGTGCACCAAAAGTCTGAAGCTACACCCTCATTAGGTTTGAAACAGTTATAAACTGAGGCTGCTTGCACTCGTTTATGGGGAGCTCAGCTGGAAAAGGGGAGAGAAACTTCATCTCAAAAACCTGACAAAACCAACACTAAATACAGGTTATTCAGCAGGAGGAGGAGAGTGCTGAAAGAAGGAACATGATTTAGCAAGCACATAGAGCTGAGTATCTGTGCTCTCTGCTGATAAAGTTGTGGCTCAGACTCTATTGCCCTTAAACACCCTGAGCAAGCAAACATTTCAGTGCAACAATCAGATGCAAAAAGCCCCACATGTTAGATAGGATTTCCATCCCCTAGAAAGAAGCCAGCATTGAACTAGAACTGCCCCAGAGATCAGCAAATACATGAATTACTAAGCACTGTTATCTTAAGATTTAAAACAAGGTTCTGATATGGAAAATCTAGGTCAGATTCAGGGTTTCAGAGAAAATCATACCCCATGTACATTGGCAGTCGCTGTGTATGCCATAAACACAATGTCAAAGCCGTGAGGGGAGACCTTGAGGCTCGTATTCAGCTGGTGCTTGATCTGCCTTATCCCACTGGTGGAACTGGATTTTGACTAAGTATGAGTCAAATTGCTTAGGGCCATGGTTTAGTGGTGACGTGGCAGTGCCGGGTTAACGGTTGGACTCGATGATCTTACAGGTCTCTTCCAACCTAAATGATTCCATGATTATATTTTGCTAGAGATCCTCGTTCCACTGCACACACACACACATGCACTCAGGCAGGCTGTCTCATAAACTTTAACTACATGCAGAAATTCCCATATTGCCTCTTGGATATGATCCAGCACGTGAAGGGGTGCGCTGGTGGATGATCAGTACCCTCCAGGTACAAAACATTTCTCTTTTCTCCCCGGGTTGAGTGCTGTCATGAGCTGCCCCGTTGTCTTTGCAGTAAAACTCATCAAAACCCCACCAGTATAAAGTAATGAGCTGTAGCCCTTCTACCAACCTACATCTGCTATTTAAAGCAGGCCAAGAAAACAACCAGCGATGTCAACTCTTCATTCTGTTCCTCAGATCATCAACTCTCTGAAAATAAAATCTGAAAGGCATATGGACCTTCTCATAAAAACAACAAACACACAAACAAACCCTCAGATGAGTTTCCCAAGTCAGCAGGATCTGTTTGCTAATTATTACTGTGCAACGATCCCGTAGCCAGAAATTACCCAAGAAAAGGGCTGAGTTCTTCCCCCCCAAGCTGGACTGTTTGGACAAGCTAAACTCCTTCATTTCGGGGGATAATGCAGAAGATTTACCTCCCCAAACCAGCACAGACACAAGACCTAGAAGAACAGCAGGAGACTTGTGAAGGCCAGTGAGGGCTGCTTTTACCCTTACCTTCCTGCCCGTGCGTCTCACACGGAGACAGCATGGGCTCTGCAAAGACAGAGAACCCCTCTCTTGCTCAGGAGCCCTTGAGGAGACGTTTTGATTTACACAGAGAGAAATACGGATAGATAATGGTATCAGGTCTGGAATAATGAAGGCTGGAAAAAACCAATGTCAGTAGGCACAGATGGTTTTGGCCCTGAGGTGATCACTCCCTCACCAACCCCCTCTGCTAACCTCAGAGTCTCCAGGGAAATGTGTCCATGGGACACGGGAGAAAGGAGACGGGAACAACACAAGGCTAGAGCATCCTACACACAAACATGACCTTCCCTGCAGACCCGCCAAGACCCGGCCTCTCCTCTTTGCAAAGGGCAGAGGGGAATGATGGGAACCAACAGGGCCATTACCTTCGGCAGATGGGCCCCCCGTGCAGCCCCCACGTCTGAGCTCAGAGCCGCTGCCAGCCCTCTCTTCCAGGCAGAGGATAGAGCTCACCTCCCCATCCAGAAAAAAAAAAAAGTAGCATCTGTGGGAGAAAGACATATGTCTGGCCTCCACCGTGAACCCTGCGCCTGGCAGGAGAAAGCGATGCCGATTCCAGCCCCAGCTTTTCATTCCTGTTGTAACAGTCATAAACGCCTGCTGAAACCTAAGAAGAACAAGACTGTAATCCTAATAAAACAACATTCTGGAACCCTGAAAACTAGATGGAGGCTTCTCAGGCCAACTTTAAAATTATATTGGCTTTTCCAAAAGCTGCACTTTCCGTGTGCCGGCGGGATGGACGCTGCCGGGCTGCCCCCAGGAAGCACTGTGATGTGGTGTTTCAGCAGGGAAAGCGCAGGAGGTAGTCCCTGCAGCACAGCAGGCATCCTGTCCCCAAAGTATAGAGAAAATCCCCTCTCAAGGTCCCCTCCTAAAATCAAGCTGGGATCTTTTTCTCCCAAGCCAGCTTTCTTTTCCAGGTGCCCTGAAAGCTTGACTCAACAGGGCAGGCACAGGCTGTGCTTATTTGGATGCAAAAGCTGGTGCAAAGACACAGCTTTCCATGCTGCAATCTTTCCCTCTCCATCTTGGACTGTTGCGTTGAACAGAAGCCATAGGACTTCCCTAAAGTGAAGAGGAGGAAGAAAAGGGGTTCATTTTTCCCTCTCCACCATCATGAAGAGGGCAGCTCCCTGGGGAGATGCTTAAAGTCTGTGTTCATTACCTGGCAGGTACCCCTAGTAAGGCACCACGTCAGTGCTTCTCTGTGGTCCTTAAAACACAGAAGAGACTGACCAGCAGTAAGCCTGAGGGTAGCAGATCCTCAGCGACTGTAATTTTGCATCCTCCCCCTGGCACTGGTAGAGCTGGAGCTGCACCAGCAAAGGAGCTGCTCTCTGGAACGTCTGCGTGTCGAGCTGTGCCGGCCCTTTCAGAAAGAAAAAAAAAACCAAACCCCTCTGTTGCCAACTCTTGTGATTTTACTGCAAATCTTCCCTGAGGTTACGTGAAACCCAAGCTCCTGATGTGCCACTCTATCCAGCGCTTTCACTTTAAGGAAAAAAAAAATCTGTAGTCCTTATGGTCTTAAAGTAAACACTTCTCTGGAGATGGCCTGAACACATGCTAAAGGCTAAAAGTAGAATTCAAAGAATAAAACCATCTCGTGATTTTGAAATGACTCTTGCAATTCTGGAGGCCCAACCTGTGATCTAGGGAGCAACGGGCTAGAGAGAACCCAACACCTGATTGGGAAAGCACAGCCTGGTGACAAGGATCAGTTTCTTGGTGGTGGAAAGCATTTGGACCTGCAGGACCAATCCAAAGGATTCTATGATTCTATTATCCTATAGTTCTATGATTCTATTTGACAGCTGTCTAATCGTCCCTGCTCAACCGGGGGATTGGACTGGATGACCTTTAAAGGTCCCTTCCAACCCAAAGCAGTCTGTGATTCTATGATTCTAATCAGCTCTACAGTAATGACACTGTAGCAACAACAACACGAGTCAGTCTCTGCAGGGAATTGCACATTTGAATAGCGAATGCCCACAGGGCACTGGTTATATTTATCTGGTAGACAGCATTTTCTATCATCACTTTGTCTTAGAAGCGTCAGTTAATTAACTCCACTAACTCGCCAATGAAGTAGGAAACATTTTTTCCAAGCAGTGGCTGGGGAAGCTTGGAAGGTGCATATGCTTGGAGGCTCCATATCCCAACCCCATGCCAGTAAGACTCTCAGGGTCAGGGCTGGCTTCGTAGCAGCTCAACATGTAGGCAGAGTGCAAACTTCCCTGAGTAACCCCCTTCCCACTGAGACATCACAAAAAGTGGACAGATTTTCCGAAGAGCTCAGCATGCCCTCGTGCACCATGCTCTGAAAATCTCATCACCATTGTTCCAGTGGAAAAGGAGGGGTTGAAAATCAGCTCCCAGGCCAGAAAGCTGGGGTCTTGAAACGGTACTCTAGTCTTGGTGCTGACACCGAGGGCCTCTTTGGCCTTGGGTGAATCATTGAACAGCCACATAAACATCCACAGATACACAGCTCCTCCCCATGCCACAAGCCGTTACCTACTCATTACATTAAGATCACTCTTGACTTCCTTACTTGGCCCTGACTGTGGGTGCCGAATTCTTAGAAATCTGGCCCTGAGCTATTTTGGATTGGCCCTGCAGAGCACAGCAGGACAGATAAACCTCAGCTCATGTGTGCACTGAGCACTGCACAAAAAGGGGCAGATCCCGACCGATCCACAGGAGCCTCAAGCGTGGAAGAGCAAAAATCTGCCTGCCTGAATTCACTGTTTCTGGTTTATTTTGAGTCTTTGCTGAGTGGAGCCTTTAATCTCTGCTGAGTGGAGCTTTTGTGAAGGGGGTCTTAAAGATTTGGAATGAAACCAATGGACACGGGCAACGTCAGAGATCAAAATAATAGCGTGTGTTATAGCTGGCCATAAAAGAGTGAGCATTTCTGACTGTGATACTCAGATGGAGGTGATTCAGCTATCAGTGGCTTTCACACTCCACATTTTCCCCACTTCAGCCAATACAGGCATCTCCCCTGCACTTCCTTCTCGGGATCTCTTCTGCGATGGGAGATAAACTGTGTGAGTCACATTTTGCCATCGAACCAGCTAAGCAGAACATCACACGACATTTCAGTCCATAGAGAAGGAAGAGAGAGAGTGAGCACTTTGCACTTAAAGAACTAAAAGCTTCTAGTGTGACAAAAAGGCAAACTTCACTAACCTTTAGTTTTCCCCACTTCTTAACTGTACACAGATCCAATGAAATCAAATGAGATAATCCCAGCCCGGTGCAGCCTGGAAGCAGAGGTGAAAACCTCCCAGAGCTCACGCAATCAGAATAGAGCTCGGACATTGTCGACTTCCCCCTCAACTATTTCCAAATAAAACACTTCTGTTGCTTGGCTGCTCCTGCCAAATGAGCTAACAATAAAAGAAGGAACTTGCAAAGCTTCTATCCACAGGAAAAAAAAAAAAACAAAGGGGGGGG
>WUAM01000287.1:9168237-9182550 GCA_024336885.1 Actenoides hombroni
CCGGCTGGCCGCTGCGCTGCTGGGCCCCCTGCTCTGGGTGACCCTGGTGGAGGGAGCAGGGGGGGGACACCAGATCATCTCCAGAGGTCCCTTCCAACCCCCACCATGCTGGCATTCTGTGATCCTGTGATCAGGGCTACAGCATAGTCCTCTCAGGCATCTGATCATAGGAGATACGATGCAGAAAAAAATGGAGCTCTGATCCTCCTCAACAACCCTAAGGAATAAATCTCCTTTATAACCCACAGTTAAATCAGGGTACCATGTTGAGAGAAGGGAATTATGCTGAACAGCTTGTGTCTGCTGCTGCTTTGGAGCTTATCTCTGGGCTACCAGCTCAAGGGGCTTGAAATCATGGACACAGAGGGTCCCCATCCTGTCCCATTTTCAAAAGTTGGTCAAATCAGCAAGTGTCTGAGCAATGTAGGAAACAGGTCTGTCCTGGAAATCTTCTAACCTGAATTTAGATTAAAAAGCTAACAATTCAAATAAAACAAACAAATAAAAAAAAAAGGCATAAAATTGTGCTATTTTTAACACATCTGTCTATGGTTAAACTATATTGTTTTTCTTTGTGAGAACTTGGTAACATCAGGAAAGTTGGACGGCCTTCCTCGAGCTGAGGCATTACAGGGCATCTTGTATACCTTGGCATTGTGTGGCTTTCCAGGACATCATTTTCACACTTCACAAATCAGACTTTATGGACGTTCTTCGATCGTAAATCCATCGCAAAGCACAGAGAAAAATCACAAGCGACACGTAGCCAGGTAAACTGCACAGAAGATCAGCACCGAGCAGAGCAGTTTTTTTAAAGGTATGAACCATAAAGCATTTGCGGCCGTTTACGATGGCAACATTTCTTTCAGGGCCTGATCCAGGCCTCTTTGAAGTCCAACGGAGTCTTTCCATTGACATCAGAGGGTGTGGGATTTGTCTCACGGCAACTTATACCGACGAGAACAATATTTTGCTCTGAAGTCATTACTTTCTGCCACGGATGTTTTGAAAACAGCTCGTCACCTGACAATACACCCCGAAGGTACTGACAGTCCGTGTGTTTTCCTTATTTAAAAATGAGACTTGGTAACGGGCTCAGCTGTTTAGGGAAGGTAATATTTTTCTTAAGCACGCCTACTATAAAGTAAATTAGCAAAATCTTCTTCGAGCTGTAACTAAAACATAAGGGCACAGCTGCCCTGGAGGAGTACAAGGGCTCCCAATGTAAACTTCACTGATATCATCACCATCAGAAGGTCATAAAATTGATTGATTATAAATACAGTCCTCATTTGTTTACGGCTTGCATTTTTGGGCCCCGGGTAATTAGCACATTAGCAATCTCTCAAAGTGAGCTCTTACAGGTGCCGCTCCGAGATAGCCAAAGTGGAGAACCGCACAAGAGGAGCCTAATTTTTCCTTTACACCGCGGCAGGATGGATGCGTTAGGACGGAGGGGAGAAATGTCAGTTATGTAAGTGCTTAGCTACTCGATCACACCTACCCAGGAGCCAAGGGCGTAAGAGGGCATTAAAATGACCTGTTAATTTCCTTCCCCCGGTAAGGTAGCACCCAAAAAATGAGAGACATGTCAGCAATGTGAGGGAGATATCCTCTTTGTGAAGCCTGCGGGCTGCTGCGCAAGTCTTTTAAGATTCTTTTCCCTCCACGGGCAAGCCAACAAAGGAAGATAAAGATCACCCTATTTGTGGTAACTGGTACTTAGTTCCTTTTAGTTACACTTAAAATAAACTCTCTTTTAGTTCTCCAAAGGTTTCAGGCTTCAGACACACCACTACCGAGCTGTAAGCCAGCCACCTTCCTCCCAGCCCTTCTTGGCTCCAAGTTCACGACTACTCTGTGCGCGCAGGACATTAAACTTTAAAGTCACGTTTTATTTGTACAGCTGGATGCATCAGGTTTATGCTTATTGTCTAATTAGCCAACTAAACCACTTTTGAAAGGGTTTTAATGCTTTACCCCCAGTGAGAGCTCCGTAGTGAGTGTGTGTTGAAATGCTAATGGAGACAAAGAATTCCTTTTTGTAGGAATTTGCAGTATTTTGGATACATCTCCTGGGCCAGATCTTTAGCTGCTATGGCTTTCTTGGGGTGAGTCAGGCTATTCCCAAGTACAGATGTTGAAGGACTCCTGAAATTTAGCAGGATACTAGAGAAGCTGTTCACGAAAGTTCCTGTTTTAAGATGCTTTAAAACTCTATGGCTGATTTCCAGATTTTTGTTTGTTAGAAATGTCTCCTACAGTCGGAACGAGGTAACAGCTACAGGATTCACCAGCTCATTAAAGTATGCAACGTATGCCCTGGCATTTACACAGTTGTACACATGAATCCTTTCAAAACATTTCTGCTGGCTTTACTCGCTGCAGAAGTAATTCAGAAATCTGGTACCAACATTTCTTTTGATCCGTGAAACATGAATGGCAAGTGAGCAAGAAGTGAAGTTGCTGGTGTATCCCAAGCAGCTGCCGTTATCTGGTCCTTAGAAAAGAGATTGTGCTTTACATTTTGGGGGGGGGTGGGGGGTGTGTGTGTGGTATATCTGTTACTGATAATAGTGTCCTGGAATAGGAATGATTTGGAGAAGAACTGCCTCTTCTTATGCACTTGTATAATCTATAGCAAAAGGCAACCCGAGAAGTGCCTCTAAACACCACAACACTGGGAGTGAATAATGCTAATAACCCTTAATTATGTGCCTTGTTTAATTCCTGTTCCCAAGTGCTATGAATATAACACGCTAAATGATGGCAAATTAGCTTTAGAAATGTTAATAGAGAGTTGATTAGTGCTGAGGGATGTTTTTTGCCATTCTGACAGGAGGAGAACTCCATTAAGAGTCCTCTCCAACTCAACTGAATCCACAAGTCACCCCTTCACTTTTTAGACCCTCCACACACCCAGAAACCCATTTTCAGTATGAGGCTTTCAATTTAAGCAACATTTTGGTTGCTTTACTCCTCAGGTTTGTTTGATTTACACTTGCACTCAGTGATCTTAAAGGTCTTTTCCAACCTTCATCATTCTCTGCTCTGGATGACTGAACCTTCCTTATACAGTTGCTTGACTTAGCACTAACTCTACACCCATCATTTTACACAGCAGCCAACCCCTGAGCTTGGCTCTTTTCAAACTGGCTCTGAGTTCAAGGAGGAGCAATTTCCCCATAGTGTTTATCCAAAACCAAACGTGACAACTTCAGAAGTAACAACAATGGTACAGGTGCAGAATACAACACAATGCTCACTTGGTCTGAAGAATTTACTCTTTCAGTGTTGGGACTTTGGTGGTGATGTCTCCTTATGCAACTGTCTCATGACGACCAAACCATGGAAGTGAAGATCAAGCAAATCATTCAATTGCTAGCATTTGAAATGGCTATGGTTTTACACACAACCCTGTTGCACTGCTAAGCCCATAACTACAACTTCAGTGGGAAATCTGGTGATGACCCAGCAACACAGGCACATCAGTTTTTCTAGCTGCAAGTGATGTGCTTTATTGAACCAACTGATAAAAAGAAGGGCAGAAATTGTCACAAGGAAGAGCTTCTGTTCCTAAAGTTGTCCATTCCCCACAGCTGCTTCCCTTGTGCTAACATATCCTTCCTCACAAGTTTTGCTTCACATTTGGTCTTTGCAAGCACTAAGTGAAATAGGAGATAAGAGATTAAAAAAAAACCCTTATCTTTGGAAAAAAACCCAACCAGATGCTATATGCAATTTATCCCAGAAATCTCACTGGTTATTCTGAAATGTTTTGCTACCATTCTCCATCATTTTTTTTTTTTCACACTGATGTCTTGCTGCATTTTTGAGACTGGATGATCGTTTCATGTAAATTGTCACCTCTGCACTGGAGACTCGAGTTGGTTTATAGCCCTTAAGGATCTAGTTCCTGACAGCTCGACTTTGGCAAAGAATGGGCTGAACTGTATTTTGCAAACAAGCAATCCAGTGAACTTCATTCTTTTTTCTCTGTTCATGAACCAACATTGGTTTGGTAAGAGATATTTGTTATTCAAGTACTTGTTGGACAGCTTGGATCAACAATGGCTCATTCCAGGAACAGTTCATTTCAATTTCTTGCTGCTCATGGGGTGAGAACTGTCACCTAAATCAGATGGAGCTGATTCTAATCTTTGAGGGGATGAGTAAGCCTTTTAAAAATAGGAGAACAAAGGCTGATGAAGAACAAATATTCTTGTTCATATGTAAATACAAGTACACGTACCAAGACCAACCAATTCCCAAACTAGAATGCAAACAGAAATCTGTCCAGGCACACGCTGACAAAGGGTTATCAAGGACCTCAACAGGCTTGGTCTGTTGGGTCAGTATCTGAATGGCAAGACCAGCTGGAGTAAAAAGTATCAAGCGTTGAAGGGATTGTTATAGCCACTCCAATTAAACTTCTATCCCAATGGCAAGGGGATTTCAGCCTCTAACTCCTGCCCTGACCACACTAAACTGTGGCTGGATTACAGTATCCTCCCTGCAGTCAAGGACATTCTTCCCTTCCTTGATTTCAGGACTTACAGACACTGTCTCACAGTACTCACCAGCACCTTTCTCCAAACTTTGGATAGTTGCAGTGAGCTTCAGTAAAAATATCCCCAAAAATTCCTATTTATTTCTTAGGGAGCACCCGGATGAACACAGTGTCCCTACACTGGATACAGCAGTGTGTGCAGGGTTTTCTTGCACCTTTTCAAGTATGTAGGCAGAGGCAGAAAACCAAGGGATCTTACAAAGCTCTGCCACTTTAACGGCCTCATTAAAATGGCACTTCAGGTCCTGCAACCTCACTAACCACTATGTATTGTGGCCTCTTTGCTCACACCACTCTCAGGACAGTCTCTTTGGCTTGAGTAGCTGAAAGGCGTGCCAAGCCAAACTGATTTCAGAACATTTTCTGAACATGTTAATATTGCTTTGTTACATTACCGGGCAGATGTGAAGCCTTTCCCACTGGAATTTCGACATCGTGGTGTTGGTGGGTCAGGGCACACGGCCTCCCGGAGCCTTATGGTGCTCCTCAGAAGACTGCATTGTTGGAGTGATGTTATTGCAAGCGAGAGTTTCTACGTGCCATCGCTGCAGCTCTCACCTCATCAGGAGCCAAACGAGGGAACAAGGAAAAATACTAAAAGAAGAAACTAAAAGTGAGCTGGAATTAATTTCGCCGAAGTAAATATTTTTGTAAAATCAGCTGTACAAGCTAAACTGTTACTACATCATCCAGGAATGAAGAGAGACTTCTCCAAGTTGCAGATCTTTTCTGTGTTTTCTGAACCGATAGCGACATTACATCTTCATCACACTTTCTCTTTGACAGTAAGGTGTAACATAAAGAACTTATTCTATATCTTGGGCCATATATAAAAGCTCCAAAGCACAAGATTAATTCAGAAGTGGAAATTAAGGTTTCATAAATGGCTTATTAGGTACAAAGACTGAAATTTATCTTCAGATAACCATAGGATGTTCTAAGTCCCCTTTGAATTCCATAGCAGGTACCTCCCTTAAACTACCAGATATACCAGGAATGACCAAGTCAGCTTCTTGCTAGCAACTGAAAACAGGGTCAGCTCCTAAAGAGGACCTTTAAGTTGGTATAAATTACATCACTGGATGTGTTCAAGGCCAGGCTGGATGGGGTTTTGAGCAGCCTGATCTAGTGGGAGGTGTCCTTGCCTGTGGCAGAAGGATTGGAACGAGATGGTCTTTAAGGTCCCTTCCAACCCAAACCATTCTATGATTCTATAAATCAGATTATCTGGACAGATAACAAAGGGCCACATCAATTCCTAGCACTGGAGAACCTGCCCTGCACAGATTCAGGGAGCTCCTGTGGAGCTCTCAAGCAGAACAGCAGTGGTGTACAATATAAAGATTTCAGAAAGCCATCTGGGAATTCCCCACCGTGCCCCTCAACCACAAGGGTTACCCTGTCTTGGCTTAATTTAGCCCATTGTGGTCTCCTCTGTGCAGGGAGAGGACATTCTTCTAAATAAATTAGTGACTCACTCCTACTCATACCCTACCATTGTTGAGAAAATTTGTTGTTTATGTCTGGGGAAGCCAAAAAAGTTTTGCCAACTGCTTCCTTTGGTAACATCTTATACATTTTAATGTCACAGCTGCTGCCAAACCACTGGCCCTAATGTCTCCGGGATGATGTACGGCCACTTCAGTGCATCCAAATCACAAGTGTGCCCTTGAACTGTCTGAAGGAGCTGCTGCCCTGCCTTACTATCCCTCCTGCAGCCATACCCCCCCACAACCAAGCCATATACATCTAGCTTTTGATAAAGGCATTCCAGCAAGTGGCAGGACCAAGCTCTCAGGAGAAAAGTCAGAAAAACCCAGAGGCTCTGGCAGTTGTGATTCTCCATGCTCTTCCTACACTTTTTTTTTTAACACAACTGAAAATAATTAATGGCTTCCAGACAAAAAGGAAAGAAATCATATGCTCCTGGATGTACAGTATCACATCCTACTGCACAGAGAGCACCTGACCCTGCTTGTGGGAGAGGAAAATGTCACTGAGCTCAGTTCCCTTGGTGCTGCTGTTTTGCCCTTCACCGTGGCCACCAAAAGGTATCTCACTCATCTCAAAGTGAACCACGTAAGGTTCACAAGGCAAAGAAAACACGGCTTTGTTTCTCAAATTGCCTGCAAGGTCTGCATCAGCATCAGGACTCTGGGCCCTGAGGGCACCAATAGGCCTTAATGGTCCTGACTAGGCTGCCCTCCACACCCCTGCCCACAGGCCCAGGAGCTCAGCCCAAGGCCATCAGTCCCAGCCTGAGCTAAATCTGCAGGGTTCAAGCCATTCTAACCCCTATGTTGTTCTTCATGCCACTGAGGAGAGCATCAAAGCAAGCACGGTGATGCTTGCAGCAGGCATCTGGCTCAGGCTGCCCAGGGCAGTGGTGGAGTCCCCATGATCCTTGGAGGGGTTTCCAAGCCATGGAGATGTGGTGCTGAGGGCCATGGGTTAGTGGTGCCCTGGCAGTGCTGGGTTAAGGGTTGGACTTGGTGATCTTGAAGGTCTCTACCAACAAAACGATTCTCTGATTCTATGATCAAAAGATAGTGCCCAGATGGCAACTTGGTTCATCCCATCTTCAAAGAGCACTAGAGGAGGAGAAAGCCAGATACGGAGCTTTTAGACCATAGCATTTTTCTCCCAGGTAGAAAAACAGTTCTAGAAAAGGTACTCTAGGTTAAAATACTTCAAACACAGATTAGTTTGGGGGATGTATCTCCCCGGAATGCCTTCTACCACTACTCTGACTTTCCCCAGAAAGCTCTCTGCTCGTAGAAAATCATACACTGGAAACTGCCTCTTGCACCAGTCTCACCTGGATAACTCCAGAGAGGCAATCAAAATTGCAGAGAAATAAGCACAGACGACGTTTCCTACGCTCGCACATGCACCATTCACAACTCGCTTTGACATTAGGCTCAGGTTTCTCCGAAGCAATCATCCATGCTTCAGGTTTCTATTTTTCATTGCCCAGTTTGGGGCCTGACTTTCAAAGAACAAAGAACTTCCTGAGAATGAGTTCCCGACATTATCGGTTAGTTGCTAATGAGGGATGCAGGTGCCTACACGAGGCATCTAATTTGAACATTTATTTTTTCTTTGCTTATGCACTCCGAAGCTGTCGACTTCCTCCCCGCTAATCAGCTGCGTAACACAGAGGGAGAACACGTTAATCACCCAGCAGTTAAAAGCAGTTTTCCAAAATGAAAATAAAAGTTAGGAAATGAATTTCTGGCAAGTGCAAGGACGGTAGGTCTGCTACTGATGCCGACAAGATTTAATTTGCTTTTGGTTTTTTTAGGTGGGCAGGATGAGTTCTTGAAAGAGCAGGTCCTGCCGCTTAAGTGACGTTTTGGCAAAACACCACGGAAACATCTGGTCACGTCCTCTCAACTCTTAATTTCTTCCTTAAATGTGCTTTCTAATATGTCACAGTTGTTACATTTGTAAGGATAATTCCCTTGAGACTAAACAACAGTGCTTGGTATGTGAAAAATGAACAATACGTTTACATCACTAAACCAAGAGGATATTTTAAATCGCCGTGTGAGTACAAATAGTCTGAATGTTACCTTTATGAAACAAGACCGTTCTCTAGGCTGGTTGTAGCAGCAGGATGTCCTAATAAACTCAGCTAAAACGTGTGCTGTCATAGTCTTTCTCAGTTGTGACATAAGTAGCCAGATTCACTTCTTCTGATGGCTTCATTGCTGTTAGTTAAACGTCGCTGCACGGAAAGGCAAGGAAGCATTTACCATTCATTTTAAAACTTTCCTTTTTCACAATGACCAGCTAAATCCTAGAAACAAATCTTGTAATGCATTGGCACTTTCAGCTCTTTTTGATGGGAAGGAAGAGGACTTGAGATTCGTACACAAAAAGACTCGTGTAAATTCCTGCTAAATCTAGTGTGGAATTTGACTGCACCAACATTGGGTAAATCAATGCCCTCGGAGCAAGGGGCTGGGCTGGGCAGGGGGAACACAAAGCTGGAGTGTTCCCTGGTACAGCTGCCTTCATGTGCTCTGCAATCAAAGCTTCTGTTCTTGCTGCCCTGCCTTTGCTTGTGTAGGACTAACATGGCATTATATAAATCTTCAGGACAAGTAATTAACAACTTATTTTATTTGTTGTGCAAAGCGTTGAGGACGTTTCTAGGTCCTGTGTAAATGCTAAAACTACTATTAACCTGTGTATTTCCTGGCCAATATAAACAGGTTTCGGTACGTCTGCATCTCCCATTAGGGCTCAGGGCTGTAGTCCCACTCATTTTAATGGGATTCCTCCTCTCCTAACAGAGCTCTCACTGTGTGCCATGGTGGCAGCAGGACCGTTCAGCATAGGAACCGATCCATTTGCTTTTTCCTTCCAAAATAAAACCAGCCCATCTTGGATTCTGGTTTCTAGGGCAGAAATCCCACAGTGCTTTTAGCCTTGAGCATTTAGTCAGACCTCCTTTTGGCTTCAGTACAAGAGCAAACAGCAGCGCGATTTAACAGACACATCAGCGCGCTGGGACTCAGAAGTTCAGCCATCAGCTCCGCTGCTAACCATTGCCACCTGCTTTACCTCTCACCGCTCCTGCCCCTCTCCCACTCCATGTCTGCCTTGTCTATTTGAGCCGTAGGCTCCTTAATGCAAATACCATCTTCCTGGAACAGTGGTGAGTGCCCAGCACCGGAGCCTTGACCTTTTTCGGGGACTTTCAGACATTTGGATCATCTAAAATCAGAGCACAGCGGTAGTCTCTTGGCTTTACTAATAAACGTGGGGTTTCAGCCATGATGTATCAGCCCTGTGCTCTCCACCTTTCTTATCTCCAACTACTTATCTGCTAAAGCTGTTCCCTACTGAACTGTGCAAAACCTTCCCTGTCTCCTTAACCCATTGCGCTGTGTTATTCACCGAGCCTACGTTCAGAGGATGTTAGTACAGTTGCAAATTCAATCATTCCACACAACTAGGTCAGGACTGCCTCTGCCTTAAGTCCTTGGAGGGCAGGCAATGATGTACACACCTTCCTTCTGTGTTCTATGCATAGAAGAGGTGGCAAGGAATTCAGATGTGGTGGGATGGTGTGCCCCTAGCTCCAGTTCTCATTCCAGCCTGGCGACAAATGAACGTGGATCTGCCCACTGTTGTCCCAAAGTCTGACTCCTTTCAAACTGCTATTGTTAGAGAACCACCTGTAACTTTCACGCCAGCACTGGTCTCCTCTCAAAGTCAACTCAAGTCCCCAGTTTCACACCCAGTCTCAGTTCTTCTTATAACACATTGTCTTCTTTTTCCTGGCCAGTTGGTCCCCACTCTCTGTCCTATTTACACCTCGTCTCCACATATATTGCTTCTCTGGCCCTGCTTCCACCTCCCCACATCTATCACAGACCACTTTTTCTGTCCCATGCTTTCCTGGTTTTATTATCCCCATGCAATTCCCTGTCTCCATCTCTTTGTGTCCTTTCCCAGCCAATAGACTCTAGCCCATTACTCATACCCACTCTCAGTGTCCCTTGGCTCATGAACACCCATCTCTCTGCAAGTCCTGTTCAGTTTCCTCATGCTGCTTCTTCAGACATAACCTTGAAAGACTTCTTGCTCCCATCTGCCCTTTCCCCTTTTCTTGCACTCGTCCTGGTCCCCTTTGAATTTAAGTCATAGATTCCTCCTCTACATTTTGTGGCATTGGATGACCCAGACAGAAAAGAAGAGCACAGGCAGCAGAACAAGCTCTAAAGCCAAGAAGCATCTCCCTCCCAGAGCAGCCACCTCCACAGTGATGTTCAGACCCCTTCCAGCATCACGTAGGGATGCTGTCTTAGCTGCCTGGGCTGTGGTAACATTTAGGCTGGGCAAACCCTTTAAGGGTTTCAGCTAAATCTCCACTGAGCACGTAGAAATTGAGAGTTTTCACTCTTTTGATCTGCCAAGGTGAAGGCAGATTTTTATTGGTATAGCAAAAATATAACATCCCTGGAAGGAGCAGGGCAAATACCCTGTGAAGAAGTGATGTAAGAAAAGCTTTTCGCTGTTCTTCTGAATGAAATTCTTGTACTCAGTCACCAAGAGTACCTGCTGCTTCTGGGCAGATATTTTTAAAGCACTTGATTCATTAATTGCACTTCACCTGATAAGTTTCTGGGCCAGTCCCAAAAATAACTGTATTCTCCACTCAGACATATTTTGAATGGTGTCATGTGATGATGGGGGGGGAGGGAGAACATGCAATCTTGTACCCTTCAAAGCTCACAGTTCTCATTAGCCTATGCTAAATGTCAAAGCCTTTCTAGCTGAATTGGGCAAAGTTATCAAGAGAGTTTCATACTCAGGCTCCTACAGGAACAAACCCACTTAAGGTTTGCCCACATCATCTCTGCTGGCCACGTGTATCAGGAACGTGTCTTTGACCTATTTCTGTGAATGCAATAAAAGGTGGTAGGTTCTCAACCGAAGCCTCATCTTTCATGACTGGATGAATTTCCAATAGTCCAGAAACAAACGGCACCTACCAGCCTAATCATGTGGCACCAGGCTTCCACTGACAGTGAGGCAGCAGCACCTTTCCTCTCTACCTGCTCCCAAGAGGGTGGCTGACATCTCTAGAAAACAAAACATCAAAAGAAATCCAGCTGCAACAGCCCAGCCCAACAGCTATGCAGGTAGCAAATTCCCCCAGGAGTCAGTCAGACAATGCTACTGCTCATTAGGGCTGGGTGGGACAGAAGAAATGGCCATAGACATTTCCCTTCGTTTATCAAACTGGAACAAGACTGAGAGTTCAGTAAAAAAACAAGCACTTGGCAGAGTCAATGACTGGGGACGAATCAGGAGAAAGAGAGACTTTGAAAATTAAAACTGTAAAGAATGAAGGTTAAAAAGAAGTTGTTGCATTAAGGAGATTCTTTAGTCGCGGGAATGTTTGATTCGATCCGCAGCTAAGGATGTGCACCCATTTTAAACGGAAAATCCTTTAGCTTTGGAATGAATTTCTCCAGCCTGCCAGACAAATTGCTCATATCAAACTGTCATTTGGATGTTCAGCCATTGAAAACACAGTTAAAGCATGTCCCTTAATTAGAAATCCCGTGGAAATGAAAACAATCCTCTCTGGCATCTAGTTACCCTGGATGGTAAGTTGGACTTATCATCTGGCACGGCTCCTTTCCTGTTTGCGTGGGTGGACCGAGGCAGACAAGGAATTCTGCTCCCCTTCCAGCAGCCCTCGGAGACAAGCAGCCTCCCATGCCAAGGTTTCCTCTCCCGCAAGCGTCGCACTACAAACAGGTCTGGTAGACACGATGAGCTCCTCAGATTAGAGGTGGATGGGATCGGCGTCTTAAGTAGGCACCAAGAAAAGCTTAGCACAACATTTTAATGGATAAATGTATTTAAAATCTGTTTCGTTTCTCTAGATAGGAGGCTCTTTGATCAGGCTGCTTTCATTATCCAGAAGAATGCCTTCAGTCATTGGCTAGTGAAAACAATACAACTCAGTAGTTACCTTCTGCCACTGAAAGGACGAGGTAATTCAGCAGTATCAGTCCTTCCAACTCTATCCATTTTATTGCTGGTCTTGTATTATTACATATTTTGTCCAAAGCTCCGTGTCCCAGCAGCTTGTTATTATATAAGAATTTCAGGCTCGTTAAAAATTAAACCAGGTCTCAAATCCTCACCGTTGTGAAGAGATCATAAAAGAGCAATCCCAAAGGTTAAAAAGGAAGAGGTGTATTTTAGCAGTGAGGACAGTTAACCAGTGGGACAATTAACCTTTGGGATACGTTAAGTTCTTTCTTATTTGAAGTCTTTAAGTCAAGATGGCATGACACATGCTCTTGCAGGCAGCAGACAGTCTGACACACGAGCCTTTGAACTTCACCCAGGAATCACACAGTGAAATTCCCTGGCTCGTATTTCTCTGGTCAGATTAGAGAAGCACAACCACTCCCGGGGACCTCAGACTATTAACTGATGGGAAGAGAACCCCAAGCACTCTGGTTTTGTGCCTGTGCTGACAAATTCACAAGCTTTGAATGTTACACACTGGCAATGTTGACTCTCTGCATTCAATCTCTTTGAAAACATGCTCTGTTTATGGCCCTTTTTTTACAGGATGTTTCTCACTTCATAGGAAATAGATCCTGTGTTGTCAGCCAGCAGAGATGGTTGACTTGAGATGAATTACATCAGGATTTTACCAAAAGTAAAAACTAGCAACTTCTCCTCTCCTTCAAGAAGAGCTCCTGAAGTGGTTACCAGATCCAAGTGCGTTTGCAGGAAAGCCTCATCCCTCAGATGTCAGTTTTAACTGAGGTTACGCATCCGCTGCACAGATGTTTGGTAGGAACTTCTTAGCCCACAGAAGAACCTGATGTGACTGAAGAAGTGACATAATTGTGTCCCACCTGGACTTCACACACAGGGGCTCAGAGGTGTGAAGACAGAAAGAGAAGGGGGGGAATCCACTGTGTGCCAGTCTTTCTCTGGGAAAGCTACTCCTGCTGTGGGACTAGCAGAACAAATCTGGTGTGGTTCTGTTCCTTTTCCATCACTTTTCCCCACCAAGAAGTTAGTTCCTTGTTTACTTGGCTAAGCTTCCCAGGACAGAGGCTGAGGAGATTGAGAGGAAGAAGCAATAAAAAGAAAAGTAGGGTATTAAATAAGGCATTGCTGTAGAGTAAGAGGAAGGGTGGAAAGGAATGGGCTCATGCATATTACAGTCCTATAAAAGAGAAAGAATTCTTAAATGAGTATTAAAAAGGGCTGACTTACAGCCTGAGAAAACTCATTTAATCACCTATTGTGCAGCTGTAGTTAATTCTGTACAGATCTTAGAGACATCCCAGCTATCATGCAATGCTCCACACAATCACTGTGGGTGACACTCCACTTTTATCACGGGTGCTGTTAATGACGCCATTACTTGGGCAAATCTTCCATCAGCCTCAGTTAGATGTTTCCTTAAGTAGGTCAGGTCACCACCTGATGAATACACATGGCAAGAGGACCAGAGTCTGCTTCCTGACTACACAGATGAGAAACACATGGCATGTGGGGATACATAAAGACAGACACACACGCCTTCCGCCCAGGCATCCTCAGTCGGATTAGCTCCAACCATCTTTGTAGCAAACCTTTAAAGTCCCTCTGGTGAGGGGAGTCTCCTTGGGAAAGTCATATAATAGTCTAAAACTCTAATAGTCCAGTCCTACTGCTTGTGTGGGAACGTGAATGACTTTCTACAGATTGGCTTTGAAAAGAACTAACAGCAGCGAACATCGCATCCACGTCACCGTACCTCCAAGGCACGACTGGGTCAGCAGAAGGCTGCTTCCTTCTGATGGCCACCTGAAAACCTAACCAACAGGTAACTGGATCATCAAACAAGCAAGCAGAAGACAGATTAGATTATTAGTTATCAATCAGCTCAGCTGCTCATGTTCATTGGACACCTGAAAGAGTAGCAGCCAAGATAACTGGAAACTTATTCTTAACCACTCAGCAGTGTGCTAAATCATGGCTAGTCAAATGACCCCGGGAAGTTGTTTCTTAAATCCTGAACAAGCTCAATCTCTTTTCACGGTGTTTTTATATCTCCAGGAGTCATGCGAGTGGTGTGTTAAAGCATTTCACTGTGTATCCTGAGAGGAGCATCCCCAGCATATGCAGGGGAAAGGAAAGGAAAGGAAAGGAAAGGAAAGGAAAGGAAAGGAAAGGAAAGGAAAGGAAAGGAAAGGAAAGGA
>WUAM01000287.1:9183495-9196662 GCA_024336885.1 Actenoides hombroni
CTGCCCAGGGCAGTGGTGGAGTCCCCATGATCCCTGGAGGGGTTTCCAAGCCGTGGAGCTGTGGTGCTGAGGGACACAGTTTAGTGGTGATCTGGCAGTGCTGGATTGGACTTGATGATCTTAAAGGTCTTTTCCAACCTAAATTATTCTATGACTCTATGATTCTAACTGCAGGCTGCACACTTAAAAATACCTTAGCTCCTGCTTAGTTTGGAGCCAAACACCAAGATTCCTTCCATTACAATGGCCACTGCACCACAGCCGCTGCGTTCCATCAGTGCTGGACAACAAGTTCATTGTCACTGAGCTCCAGGCAGTAAAGAGCAACCAGACCCTGACAGGGGCTATGCACTGTGGTAACTCCTGTGGCTTTCACTGGTTTTAATAGCTGGTGAGAGCACGAGCACTGTGGCGTATTACAGCACCTGCTGTCTCCAGATCCCAGGGCACGCTACCAAAGGAAGGCCAGCCCTGTCCCCAGGGTACGGATGGGAAATTGCAAGAGGAATCACTGATGTCAACACTTGCAACGTGGGAATGTACCGCAAACACACTCCCTTGCAAAATGCAAAGTTCTCCAGAAGAAGAAAGGAAATTCTGCTGTTTGGGAAAAAATGTCGGATGACTTAAGATACAATAGCTAATTTTCCTTGTGGCTATTGGAAAAACAGGTCCTGGCTTGACTGGAATTGTCCTTATGGGTGGATGTGTGTGTTAATCTTAAATCAACGGTTGGTTGAACCTCCCCTGGTGACCCAGAGTAACAGTGGAAACCATTTCCACTCTGATTTTCATTGGTGTTCTTCTATGGCCTGTTCTAGTTGCTTCAAACGTAGAGCCAGGCTCACCTACGGACACGTCGTTGTAGCTACTACTACTTTCCACCGGTCTCTTGAGTATTGGGAAGAACACAGCTAAGATTTAGAAGCGGTTGTAGCTGCAATATTTTTGTACAGGACGGGCCCAGGGCTCCTGGTTACTGATGTCTTCTGTTCATGTGACCTTTGATCTGCTGACTGAGTATTTGTCAAACGAATGGCATTTCAGCCCCTGTGTGTTTGAAGTGCCACGATCCTGACCGTTGTGTGGCAGATGGGCTCAGCGACACAGCAATACGCTGCAACCGCTGAAGAAATGAAAATACCAACTTTATTTTACTTCAGAATAAGACAAGTTCATTTTGTCAATAGTGAAATGCAACCTTCACAGTTATTTTGAAGCAATTCTGAACGAAATGTGCTTTTCAAGACTCAGGGCCTTGTGCGTGTTCCTGGGTAGAAAGCTCTCCTTATTGGACAAGAGCTTTTGATGTCAGGTTTTATGTTCTTCTTCCACCATTCCAAAGTGATCCCCTTCACCCCTTGGGGTGAGGTTCCCAAACATGCAGAAATGATGAAGGATCACGAGGCTGTCAACATAACAGTTCTAATCTGATCAGAATTTTTGAAAATGCCAACCTGTATAGCTGATTTTTACTCACTCTTCCAATTGATGCTTCCTCCTCTTCCCATGACTACACAAATTATTCTTTATCTAAGAATTACAGGGATCACAGCCTCTGAGGTTAGTACCTACAGACTCCTTTGCTGTTCTTTCCAAAAAGCATTCTTCAGCATGCTCACTGACAGTAAAACAAGTAGTCAGATAAGGTCTGCTTGGGTTTAGCAATCTTCTAGCCTTTGGGAGTTATCTAGGTGTTGACAGTACAGCCCATCATGGAGCTGCAAACATGGAGAGGAAGCAGTTGTACAATTTTACAAGTACAATTTGGACAACGAAACAAAAACTCCTGATGAGCACTTAAAAACAAGACCCATGAGATCAACTTATTCCTTTGGGAAGCCTTTTATCATTGCCATTATACTGAGGCATTCACACAAACACACATTAACAAATTAAAGTCAATCGTAACAATCATGGGATATCTCCTGAGTAATTAGAGCAATTTCCTTAAAAGGAAATGTATTTTAGTATCTTAACAACAAAAGAGTCAGAAAATTTTAAAGAAAGTTAACGTTCATGTACCCAATCAGCATGCTACAAAAAAGATCACAGACCTTTTTAGTCCACTGGAAAAATGGCCTGGATTCACACTTCCTAAGTGTGCAAACACCAACTGCATCACAACTAAATCTTCTTGCTCCCAGGTTCAGCCTCTTGAAATTCCCTCCTACCTCCTCGTGTTCTCACTCGCTATCATTGCGTGTGGAATTTCCCACCAAATTTCTCATCAAAAGTCACGATGCCCTAATCAGGAAAGAGCCTGAAGTGTGTTTAATAAAAGGTTGTCATCTCAACTTTCCTCTTTCAAGCCAGAAGCCAACAACAAAAAAGGCAGTGGGAAGGAAAACACTGATACACCTGGACAAGGCACACAGCCACCCAGAGACAACTCTCTAAAGACAGAACTGGTGAGAAGTGAGTACATGGACTACTTGACTCAAAGTCCTCGGTATCCCTGGCCCACACTAGCACCATCCTACACAGAGTCAACCTGAGTTCATGCAGTTCCCCAGGCAAGCAAGACCCTGCCTACCTGCATCACCTGCAAAGGGCAACGAGCACAAACTGGAACTCAGGAGGTTCCATCTGTACAGACAGAAAAGCTTCTTTGGTGTGAGGGTGTGGGAGCCTGTGCCAGGCTGCCCAGAGAGGCTGTGGAGTCTCCTTGTCTGGAGAGATTCCCAACCCAGCTGGACACTGCGCTGCTGGGCCCCCTGCTCTGGGTGACCCTGCTGGATGGAGCAGGGTGGTGGCACCAGATCATCTCCACAGGTCCCTTCCAACCCCCACCATTCTATGATTCTTTGATTCTGTGATCAGGCTGTAGCTTGCTGGGAAGCCCATTACATGTGTGTGGTCAGGCTCAGAAACACAACATTGCAGTAAGACTGTAAAAGACATATTGAACAAAATTTTTCCAAGGATGATGTAACAGGGCGGGGGCACTACCAGGCTCACAATAATTGAAGTATAATAGAACATTTGCATATAAATTTTCACCCCTAAAATTTATTAGCAGCAGAGAGATAATGGTGTAACGAGTTGATGGAGAGTCGCTATGAGATCATGATTCGACTCAACGTGAGGCTTGTAGGCATTGTTTCTTGGAGGAAGTTCTCATTGTGTGTAGGACAGTAAAAACCCATGTTTTAAAACAAAGAGATAAAATAGTTGCTTTAAGACAGCAGCGGCGCTGTCGTTGTAAATCTGCCGTGCCACAGATTTTATTACATTTTCATAGCAGAAGAGGGAATTTACGACGTGATACTACAAGCTCCGCCAGCCTTCTTCTGTCAGTGGGGTACCTCTCTTAACTCATATCTAAAATATTTGCTGATACTGAAACGTGACTGTGAGATACAAAACCGGCCTTTTACAACTCGAGAGAACATTATACACATCTAGCTTAGAGCAAAATGAAGGAAAGCAAATAGCTGGGGCATCTGTTTCGGCAAGGAGCGGACACTGTTCAGCAAATCTGTTCTGTGGAAGGACAAGAAGAAGGAACCACTGCCGAGCCTAAGCCCCTGCTGTGGATGAAGCAGTAACACAAAGATGGTTTTTTACTATTATTATCCACATACAAAATTGATGCCAGGGCTGTTATGTGAGAGCCTCGCTTTTATCACTGCCTTTTGGGGTAAGATTCACCCAAAGTAGACAGTCTTTGGCCTTGGATCCCATGTAGACAAGTATCAACAGCAATGGGGTCAGGGCATTATAGTCATTCCTTCTGGCTTATACTAAGCCACAATATGTTCCCCAAAATCAAGGACTGATTATTTACTTTCTTTCTGGGGACTAGTTACGGTATATTTTGAATATGCCAGCCTAGAGACAATTGTTACTTAAGCATGGCAGGACCAGGTCTATGCTGAACACAGAGAAAGCCTTTTGAAACTAAAGATCCAGGTTTGAGAACTCCTATTGCTGAGTTAGAAAAGGGTGATGCTGTAAATTTAATTTTATCCAAGTATCAGGCAGGTTTCTTTTCACCGTAGTAGATAAAGAAGTTGATGTCAAGAAAATCTTTGTGCAAAAGAACTAAGAAAAAGAGCAACTTGGTGCATGGCTTATGAATAAGACAAGAGCAACAAAAAATCTAGTAGGTTGGTTAAAACCAAGAGGGAAATAATAAGAAAAAGAACTTCAAAAGCAGTCGCAGGGAGGAACATTCCACCAAGACCAAGTCATCTGTCCTTACTTTCCCAAAAGCAGCATGATCAAAGCTGATTATGGGATTTTAAGCCCTGAGTGTTTCTTTGTATTGCCCAAGCAGAGAGCGAAAGTGCTTTATGATACCAAAAGGACAAAAGGAAGATCCTCCGATATTAGAAAGCAGGGACCAGGATTTAATGTCTTTCAAAAGCATCGGTGCCTCCATCCAGCCGGTAGGATGACGTGAGACCCAGTCCATCAGAGTTATGATTGGCCGGGCACTTGGAGGTAATGCACTGATATAATACTAAACAACAACATATGCACGGCATTTGTAATGAGATTGGACTTTTAACCTTCTGAAGCAGTGGGAAACAATGGGGCTTTTAAAAATACCAGCTCAGAGGTAAGGAGAGGGTCAGCCCAATACAATTTATAAATATAAAACCAGTCGCATAGCTGAGTTTCACTTGAAAACATACAGTATTTGAAAGAACAAGAGGAAGCCAGGGGAGGAGCGAGGAAAAGAAAGCTGGGGAAAGAAGCAGGAGACAACACAAGAGATGGGAGAGGAGAAGTGTACAGCCCCTCACACAGCCCCACTACCCCGGGGCTGTCTGCGCTCCTCTGGGGCTCAAACTCACACACTGGAATCACTGTTTGTCCACGGGCCTGAGCAGCAAACCCTGAACACCAGTGTCTGAGGGGTGACTTGTCCTCCACGCACACACTGACCTGCAACCAGATGTTTGTTCCTTTAAGAGAGCTCGAGCTCTGGATACCAGGTAATGAGTGCTCTGCCTGGGTTGATGGACCAAATGAGACTGAAGCCGGACCCCCAGCTGCTATAAATGGAACTAGAGTGGCACCAAATGATTTACACTGACTTTGTGAACTTGCAAGTTAAAGCTCTGAGTGCTCCCAGTGCCACTCAAAAAGCTTTAAAAATAACTGCTGTCTTTTGCCAGTGCAGGCTGCACTAGTGCCCTCTGGACACACTTAGTAGCTGCATGGCCCCAACTCTCTGATGTTCACGGCCAACATAGAATCTAGAATCATTTGGTTTGGAGGAGACCTTTAAGACCATCAAGTCCAACCACTCACCCAGCACTGCCAGGGCACCACTAACCCATGGCCCTCAGCACCACAGTTCCATGGCTTGGAAACCCCTCCAGGGACCATGGTGACTCCACCACTGCCCTGGGCAGCCTGGACAACATTCTCAGTGAAGAAGTGTTGCTCCATTACATGCTCCTGCTGTGTCACCAACAGAAAGATGCTTTTTATCAGGTCAGTGAGTAAATTGCAGGATAGGATGAGCAGGCAGCTGCCATCCTGTGACTCAGAGTGTGCACAATCCTCTCCTGCAATTGGTCATGCTCTCTTCAAATGGCCTGAGGTCTGGTTACATGATGGGTCATATTTTGTGACTGATACGTGCCAAGGGAGAGACTTTGGGGACTACACAGGAAATGCCAGCAAGCAATGAACCATTATAATGACAGATAAGAGGCTGAAACTCACTTTCTGATCCAAACTATCCTCGTGAAAAGGAGAGCAGGAAGCAAGCCCCATACCAGAAGATTAGCGAACCGGGTTTGGGTTGTGGGCTATGCTTCAGCACCAGTGTGCACCAGAACAAGAGTTCCTCGGGAGACAAGAGGACAGCAGACAACTCTCCCCATCCAATTCTTCACTTCCCTTGTGCTCCCACTCATCTTGCCTCCCCTGAGCCTCTCTCAACCCTGAGATCAGCAGGTTTAAGTGCAAGCCATTGGCTTTGATCATGTTTTCACCTGCCAGGCTACAAGCCTTTTTACCACGTTTCTCTCACACCAAACAAAAAAAAAGTTGCAACAGTGGTAAAGTCCAAGAGAGCTAAAGCAAAGAACTACTGCTCTTGGAACAAGCGTTCAAGATCACCAAATTCTGGCACTTTTTTTGGTCGAAATATTGGACTAGTCAGCATCACACTGAACTGACACCTCTGCAATCTCAGCCAATCACGCAGCAGCGTTTATTTCAGGAGAGCATTTCCTTCACACGTTATCAAATGTTAAAGGCCCCTCAATGTCATTACTCGGTAAGCTGCTGAAGTAACTTCAGTCCTCTAGGAAAAGAGCAATAGCTACAACTCTGATCTGTCTCAAGAAGAGGAGAAGAGATCACCAGTAGCCCACCAATGCAGTCATGGGGATTTGTTACATCAAGGAACCCAGGAAGGAGATAATGTCCTACAAAAAAAAAAAAAAAAAAAAGAAACTCCAAGTCTCCTCTTTGGGAAATGGAAGGTGGCTTAGAGGAGGCCAGTTTCCCCAGCTTCTATTCAAGAGCTCCCTTACACCCTCACTGCCATGACTGGCATGGTCCTACTGTTCTCCTACCACACCACACTGCCCTGTCACTTACAGACACGCAGACAGATCCAGCACCTCTGCTACACAGCGATTAGACACGGGGGGGGAAAGGACTGTTGGTTTGTGGTAACAACCTGGAATCCACCACGTGCCCTAGTTGTCAGCCCTGCAACTTCAAATGTATTTCCATCTTGGTGGTGGTGGTTTTACTTGGGAAAATTCCAGTTCTCCAAGACTTACACACTCGTTTTGGGATATATGTCCGGAAACCTCTCCCATCAGGCTCAGTTCAGGATTTTCCTCCATTCAGACCCCCTCCACTTCCCTTTTCTAGAGCACGATTGTTAAGGACACTTTTTTTGCTTTCAAATCATGGCACCTGCAACAGCCCCACAAAAGGAAGCCTGCCTCCAGCTCTCCACCAAGAAATGACTCCCGTCCCTGCCACTTGCACTCAGAAGATGGCACCTCCTGTTCCCGAGGCTGAGCAGCACTGGAAGCAGCCCAGCACTGCAGTCCCTCATCAAGAGAAATGACTCAAGGAGGATTTGGCAGGAGGAAGAACAGCAAAATCGGACCGGAGTCAAATGCAGCTCTCCAAGAAATTCCTTTTCACTTGCAAGCGACACCCAGACGGGAAGTGCCTTCCTGTGACTTAGCACCACCCTCCTGCGAGGCAGCGTTAGGAAGGAGCCTGTTACCCAGGGATGTTTTTTTGACAATACTTCACGGCCTCTTTTACTGTCTTCTTTTTTAAGCCACTTCCAAACTCGGTTCCCTCTGCTCCCTACTCAGATCAGACTAATAAGAACATCACCTCGGGGAAAAGACTTGTACACAGACAGACTTCCTCTTCAGAGGATCAAACAGACCAGACTGTTCCTTTTCAAGTTTTATTAATCCTGCTTCATAATTTCCACCACATCATTAGTCATTTCCTATTATTGAATGGCTGGTAGCGGCATCATCGCACAGTAAATAGCAAGATAACCATGCCACCTGCAATTTCTTGGCTGATACCTACCCACAACCACATCTGGGTAAAAGACAAAGAGGTAAAATGAAAAGCCAAACCACGTAGCCCTTTTTTTTTTGATCTGTGGCTCATTTCTTTTATTCACATCATCTGCTCAGCTGGCTACATAAGCTGCCGCAGACCTTGTTTAAAAACAGCTCCGGAGGATTAACACTAAAATCAGCAGTTTGGAAATGTGGTGATTTTCAGTGGAATTCCCCTTCCCGAGGCATGCAGGGTCTTTGGGGAGCTTGCTGGTTATCAGGGTTTGTTATTTGTTTGGTTTCCTAAGCTTTTCTTGGTTTGTCAACATCCTTTAGGTAATTTTGACACCAAAAATGGGCAGAGAATTCAAGTGCCTTGAAGCAATCTGGTTTCTATTCAGTTTTTCCTGCTCCCCCCCCAGTAAAGCTTATTTTTCTAATAATATCCTTCTTTCTACCATCTGGCCCAGGCGACTAATTGGGAGAGTGCACGCTGGTCTTTTCAGTGTAGTATCTGTATACCTGAATTTCTGGACACTCTTCATTTTTTCCCATGCCAAAAGGGTCTCCACACACAAGTTCTGGGGCAGGGTTTTCATGTGGTTCACTTTGTTCTGCAGAGTAGGACAGAGCCCCTCCTCAGAAGCGTGTAGCTGTGACGGCCCAGAGGCAGCTGTCAGAAGAACAGAAAGGGCTGTTCTCCACCCAGGCAGCAGTCCTTCTCCTCTCTCCTTCTTCCCATTACCTCAGGAAAATTTCCAGCCACGGGCCCTCCCTCTGGCCTGCAGTTTCCCCACGTGCTCTGCAGGAGAACCTCGCGACGGTTCCGTGCCAAGTTTGCAGAAGACAATGAGTCCTTCCACCATCTCCAGGGGCAGGGGATGGAGCCCCCAGTTCCCAGCACTGAAAGGATTTCCTCCTTTTCACTTGTCCTCACAAACACAGCCTGGTACACGGAGCACAAGCACTCGGGCTGAGCCGTTCCAGCAGCAAGGAATGGCTTTGGGTTTATGGCAGAGGAGGTTTCTGCCAGGGACTTCCTGCATGGCCTTAGGCAAGAAGTCACTTGCCATTAGACTTTCTCAGTGCTTGTTTCCATTCATTCCTGTTCTTCTGAACATGACTATTGGTCATTAGAGGTCAGCTGAGTCGTAGGCGAAAAGAGGTAATTAAATGCCTAATGACTAATGTATTTAACAGGCTTTTGGGGAGTAGAGCGGTGCCTGCAGCACTCATGCTTTCATCAGGGTTGTCTGAAAGCCTGAGCTGGAAACCCGGGCAGGAGAGCAGGCAGTTAGGTCTGCAGACTCCTTCCTCTCCAATCACTATGGCACTTTAATGTGGAGCTTGGTAAATCTAGGAGCAGGACTGTGTGACTTGGCTGCACAAGGCTAGGGTAACACCACAAGTGACACTCTTCCTGGGTATCTTCTGGCACTCCCTTGGCAGCTTACAGGTCCCTGACTGTGACCTCCCCCTCTACTCTGCCCTAGTGAGACCACCTCTGGAGTACTGGGTCCAGTTCTGGGGTCCCCAGTTCAAGAGAGACATGGAACTACTGGAGAGAGGCCAGTGGAGGCTATGAAGTTGCTGAGGGTCCTGGAGCATCTCTGTGCTGGGGAAAGGCTGAGAGCCCTGGGGCTGTTCAGCTGGAGAAGAGCAGCCTGAGAGGGGAGCTGAGCAATGCTGAGCAAGAGCTAAAGGGCCCTGGGGGGCAAGAGGATGGGGACAGACTCTGATTTTCAGTGGTGCCCAGGACAAGGGGCAACAGACACAAGCTAGAACACAGAAGTTCCATCCAAACAGGAGGAGAAAATTCTTCGGTGTGAGGGTATCAGAGCCTGTGCCAGGCTGCCCAGAGAGGCTGTGGAGTCTCCTCTGGAGAGATTCCCAACCCACCTGGACAACATGATCCTGGGCAACTTGATCTGGGTAACCCTGATGGTGCAGGGGGGTTGGACAAGATGATCTCCAGAGGTCCCTTTCAACCCCCACCATTCTGTGATTCTGTCACCTGCCACCACTCAGTGCTTCATCCTACCTATGAGACATGGTAGGAGCTGGTGGTGCCTGGGTAGATTTGCCCCTGTTTGCTCCCCCTCCACAGGGCACCCAGGCCTCTGTGACCCAGATCTTGTAGTGACCATCTGCCTACACGAAAATTGTCCACAATTATGTTGTGGACTTCTTTACATGCTCACCAGACACCCACCTGTCAAACTCCCATGCTCTTCTTTTTCTCTGACCCATCACCCTAATTCCACATGAGCTTTCTGTGGCTCTGTCTCCTCTGTGGTGTAAGCAGATGGAATCATTCCCCTCTTGAGCAGAGAAAGGAGAGGATGACAGCACCACAGGTCAAAAACATCGCGTGTCCAGAGTGTGGTATGGCAAAGTACTTTGCCTTTTACAGCATTTCTCAGATACGCAGATTGGAGCACTAAGCTCACCTGTAATTCAGATGGAGCTCAGATGAGTACCTAGGAACAGAAAATCTCACCTTTAGGGCTTCCAGCCAAAAGGGAGGTAAAAGCATCAAGACCACCACGGCGGCATGAGAGATGCGTCTCACTGTCTAAATCCCAGGACAACCTTTTCCTTTCCCACTCTCCCACATCTCACTCAAACTCCCGTGCCCACCCTCGGTTTGGATAGCACGTACCTTCCCCAGAATTACTCCTCCTCTCAGCTTCCCTGGCTCCTCACAGCTAGGGAAGCAGAATTAGGGTGAGGTGGCCTCAACTCGGTTTCACCTCATCTCACTTGGACAGCAGCACCTCAGTGAGGATCCTTGAAAATTGATTTTAGTGAGTGGAAGTGTGAATGTTCAGGAGGTCGAGTTGTCACCTGGAGATGGCTTTTTCTCTGCTCTTTCAAGGGTGCCTAGAGACTGTCTCCTTGGAGAAGTCAAGGGAGATGAATCAGTCAACCAAGCCAAGGGGGAGTTCCCTAACTCCTTAGCTGTCAGGACAGACTTGCTGCCACACAGGCAAGAGACTTAATTCCCTACTCCCCTCCTAGTGAACGTGAGCTGATCCTGCACAATAAAATCCTCCTCCTTTCCAGGAGTGCTGAAAAGCTCTAATTAGTGTTCCTAAAGACCTCAGACTATAAAACTGTAAATGGCTTGTCTTCTTAATAATAGCAATGAAATCCTGGAAACAGTAACTTGACAATAATTGCTATATGGGTATAATAAATTGCCTTTGCCACCTTAAAATGAATTTTCATGAATTGGGGCTTTTGTTCTCCCCGTCACCAAGTTGTTTTTTGCCCTCCTGATGAGACTCCTGCAGTAATGATGGGGCAGGTAATGGAGAATGATGGGCATCTTTATAAACAAAGTCGGTGACATGAGCCATAGATCAGAGAAATGGGATTTCTGCTACAGTAACATTTCAATATCTTGTTCTTGATAGTCTGTACAGATGACAGAGTCTTTATCTTAAGATCCTATAATCCTAAGAGTTGGCCAAAAGGGGAAATCATTTCCATTCACATTTAACAAATGAGAAAAGAAGGCAGTGCCTGACTGTTCAACACCGAGGGCTCTGAGGGAGGACTGGAAACTGAGCCAGGTTTCCTGAGACCCAGATCAGGGCTTTAACAACAAGCCCCTATTTTATTTTATTTTTTCAATCCCCAAGGCAACCTCTCCCTTGTCAGGATCCCACTCAGAAAGCTGCTGCCTAACTCCTCTGTTACACTGGGCACCACAGAACTCTTCCTGTGCACAGCACTCGGATCCAAAGGTTTGGCCCCTGCCGTGGTCATTCAGCCTCTCACAGGACCAAACCCTGACACCCCCATTCTGAAAGCTCAGCATTCCACGTTCCCTTACAGATACAAACAACATCTCTTAATTCAAGGGAAGATCAGGCTCTGTACAACGAACAGGGGGAAGGGGAAAGGTTCATAATGGAACATAATTATTTAGCAGCGCATTGAAAAGTCGCCTGGCATAGACTGCCCTTGCAGACAGAACTTCCTTCTCTAATAGCGACCCTGAGAGCTGGAGCTGTCTTGACTTTTATCAGCAGGGCAGCCTTGCACTCTGCTCAGACCCAAGCCATCAAGTGTCCTTCACAGCTGCCACCACTTCCTATTAAAGGACTACAAGAGGCCTGTGAGATTAAGAAAGGATAAAAACAAGTACTTATCATTTGGGAAGTAATGTCGCTGGTCATCTAAAGCAACGTAATGATATCGCAAGCTTTATCTGCGAGTGGCTTTTTTCCTTCCAGGAGGTAGGAAGAGAAAAACTTTTCACTTCATAATGAATCCTATTGAAACCCCATTTTGCCCTTGGCAAAAGGCCATTATCCAGCAGAAACATGTAATCATCCTAAAAATGCATAATGGCATGGAAAACGGACAAGTAGTTGCTTGAAATATTGTTTGTAAAAGGCCTAATTTATAATGGGGATTGTTTGTGTTAGGGCCTTTTGGCATGTATGGTTAACAAGAACTTGCTGTTCTGCTGCCAGTTCGTTTAATCAAGAGGGCCTTGTGTAGGCCTCGGTCGATACGGCCGTGGAAACAATGGGAGCTTTTTCCCCCCCGGTAACTGCCCCATCACGGTCGAGAGAGGGCCTCGCTCTTTCATCCCCGGCTGTTGTCCTTCTTGGGAGACACCGCCGCCGTCGACGCACCGCGTCACAACGTACACACGGTGGGATTCGCTGCGCTGCTGAGCCCATCTGAGAGGAAAACACAACTAGTATTAGGTATGGTCTGGCAGCAGCACTAATTGAGGACGATCGGGCAACTACGGCCTCTTTGTAAGGACGGCACCGTACGGTCAGCGCCTTCCCGACGGAAATGTCGCGGTTCACACACACACACACACGCACGCTAGGGATGAAAGCTCTTGGGCTGGCAGTCCTCTGTGCGAAGAGCTGGAGCGTGTGCAGGAGAAAACGTTCCCCACAAGGAAATGAGGAAGGCTGTGGTAAATACTCTTCACTTGCCTGGTCATCAGAGTTAGAGTATCCACAAAGCGACCCCTATGTATCCGCTGATCTTTTTGTCACATAAGATAACAAAGAAGTAGGTGCAGCAGGCATCCTGGTCCTGTGGATGCACAGAAAGGTCCCTCCAGTTTGTAACCTCTGCAGATGGACAATATGCCTTTGCAATCCCTCCAGCTGTCTGTCTTTTCTGCGAGGAGAAGCTTGTGTTCAAGTTCTGCAAAGTGTTTATGGCAGATCCAGCACTTAGCCCACGTACTGGGTCGTGGGAGTCTTATTCCAAAGCAGAACTAAAGCTCCACGTAACAAGCCAACGTGTTCCTGCCCTGAGCCTCATGAGCAGTGGTTCAGACCAAGCAAACTCCACAAGTTAGGGAAAACACAACACATTAGATTATCAGTGAGCTGTGTGGTGGGGATGGCTGGCTGCTGGCTAGCACAGTATCAGAGAATCAGAGAATCATTGTAGTTGGAAAAGACCTTCAAGATCATCAAGTCCAACCATTCACCCAGCGCTGCCAGGGCACCACTAACCCATCGCCCTCAGCACCACAGCTTCATGGCTTGGAAACCCCTCCAGGGATCCTGGGGACTCCATCACTACCCTGGGCAGCCTGGCACAGCCCTGGACAACCCTCAAGGGGAAGAAATTGTTCCTCAGCTCCAACCTAAACCTCCCC
>WUAM01000287.1:9215811-9231587 GCA_024336885.1 Actenoides hombroni
TCCCAGAAGGACATTGAGGGGCTGGAGCGTGGCCAGAGAAGGGCAACGGAGCTGGAGAAGGGGCTGGAGCACAAGTGTGGTGAGGAGCAGCTGAGGGACCTGGGCTTGTTGAGCCTGGAGAAAAGAAGGCTGAGGGGAGACCTTCTGGCTCTTGTCAACTCCCTGAAATTCAAGAGGTTGGAGCCAGGTGGGGTTGGGCTCTTCTCCCAAGGAACAAGTGACAGGACAAAAGGAAACAGCCTCAAGTTGCACCAGGGGAGGTTTACGTTGGAGCTGAGGAACAATTTTTTCCCCTTGAGGGTTGTCCAGGGCTGTGCCAGGCTGACCAGGGCTGTGATGGAGTCCCCATCCCCGGAAGGATTGAAAAGCTGTGGAGATGTGGTGCTGAGGGCCATGGGTTAGTGGTGCCCTGGCAGTGCTGGGTGAATGGTTGGACTTGATGATCTTAAAGGTCTTTTCCAGCCAAAATGATTCTACCATTCTAGGTTTCATAACTCCAGCAAAAATAACTGACACATTTATTACTTGAATATTTAAGGCAGTAATATGTTAATTTGTCAGACAGGAATTCGGGATGTGTCTTAATAAAATGTCTTCCTTGTAAAAATAATCAATATGGAAGAGATCCACTATAAGTGAGCTTTCCTCCACCCTTCTTTGTTATTGCTTATAAGAAATCAGAATTGCTGGGCAATTGGAAAAAAAAAAAGTACAGAAGGATAACATGTTAAAGAAGGTGTCATGAGTATTGTCAGAATTCAGGTAAAGCTCAGAAAAGAACAATTCCTTTGCAGATAAGTAAGTTCTCTTTAAGCCTTTTATTGACTTTTTTAACAAGGGTGTGAAAATACGGAGCATTTCTCAAGAGCTGCCAGCTGAAACCCTCCTGAATTCACCAAAGGCTCATTACAATTTCAGCAGGTATTCTCAAATGGTTTGAATCCACCTTCCAGTTGGAAATGGCAGATGACAACAGGCCCGGATAGAAAATGTCTCTTATTTACTTTCAAGGTATACTGTTGTAATCTTTACAGCTAAGAAGGATATTTTATGCACCTCAACAACAGGCTCAGGTTGCCTCAGTGAAATTAGGAGCTTACTGGCTAAACCTCAGAGTAGAAAGAGTGTAAATGGGGATATAAATTGCAGCTATGTTGTGGTGATATCACATCCTCCATGAAAAGAACCAGCATTAGGTGGATCATCGCTTATTGCAGATTGGAAAACCAATACTGTTTGGGCTAACAAAGACTCTCCAAATCTTCTTAGCATGTTCTTGTGCCAGCTTTCTGAATTAAGAGGAGTTGGAGAGAATGTGGATAGCATTTCCAGGTCTCCATCCTGAAAGAGGCCAGGATACAATCAGCTAAAAGCTAAGTTGTGAAACAAAAGCAGTGATATTTTCTATTACCTCTAATTGCAAATATGGGTGCATCGAGAAACTGTTTTGTTTCAAGAATCTTGACCATACTGCCTAGTTTCTCAGAGACAGCATCCTTTGAACTTCTTTATGAGGTGATCTGTAGAGAGACCTTCTGCCCTAGAAAGGTGAAAAACTTAAAAGATCATGCTGGTTTCAATTCAAGATCCAGAGCTGAACTGCCTCCTCGCCACGGGGATTAGACCTTGCTCTGCTAAAATACGTTAATCTGAATGTCCAGGGGGTGTCTGCCCGTAAAGCACGTAGAGGCAAGAGCATGGGAACTGTCAAACTGGGTCAGAGCAAGCACCAATATCTTCCTCCACGTGATGATACTGAGGAGACATCCAGGGAAGAGTAAGAACAAGGCAATCATCTGTGATACTTGCCTGAAAGCTCTTCCACCTTCCAACTCTTCACAGCCTAGAGGAGTTCATGGTTTTTCTATTTAGAAACCCTGCACAGATCTCTCCTCCAGCTCTTTGTACAATCCCCCTTAAAACTACTTTTGCAATCATCTATGTGTCCTCTGACCAGGAGCTCCAGAGATGACCTACGGATCTCTTTTGTCTGGTTTGACAGAACTCCTGTTAGCTAAACGAGCTCCCATTGCCCTCTACCTCTCTCCATGTCAGTCTTCAGAGCTTTTCCAGGCTAACAAATCCCAACCACCACACCAGTCCTGTTGTTCTTCTCTGAAGGTTGTCTATGACACCTCATGAGGAGACAATAACCTGATTTATTTAACAGTGTAAGGAACTTCTCTTTTCATCTCCACTCCCTTCCTACGAATTCCTAACGTGTGATTTGGGGTTTTTTGAGTGTTATTGAGCATGGAACTGACATTTTCATAGAAAGAACCAAGAAAACTAGTGATCATTTTATCTTTCTTCTGAGTGGAAGAAAGCTCCTCACTTTCTATGTGAAACCTAGACCACTTTTCCCAGTGTGCATCTGTTCACAGGCACATCTGTTGAATTTCAACCTCTGTTTTGTTGACCAGTCACTCAGTCTTCCAAGCTCTTTCACATTCTTTCCCTATCTACCAACACCTACATTCCCCTGACTAAATCCCACCTCACCACCAGATTTTCTCACCATTCTCTCTTCCCCAACCACTTATGAGTATGTTGAACAGCACAGGCCCCAGCTCAGGATTCCACCAGCAAACTGCCCTCACTGCCAAAACAGACCTTTTATTTCAACTCTCCAGATCCTGTTGTTTTAAGCTGGTTATTTATCCATGCAAAGACCTTCTCTCCTATCCCATAGCTGCTAAGTTTCTTGAAAAGCTTTTGGTGGGTGATTCTGTGTAAAGTCTTGTGGAATTCCCAAGCAGATTATATCTATCAGATCACTCTTATTCACTTGTTCATTGATCCCTCCAAAGAACTCCAAGACATTTGTAAGATAGGACTTCCCTTCACAGGTACCATGTTGACTCTTCCCAGGTAAGTCATATTTATGCATGTGTCCATTCATTTTTACTAATTTGTCCATACAAACATCTGCATTAAACTTCTGTAGTTCCCTGGATCCTGGCTAAGGCCTTTTGAAAGACTGGTGTTACATTCGACCCTCCCAGTGCTGGAAAAGGCTGGAGAAGCTGGAAGCTGTAAGGTTCACACAAGTGACCCATGGACTAGTTGTTAAGAGACTGTCTTGTCTGTACAGCCCACAGAAATGGTCAGAGCTCAGCCTAGGTGTTCAGCTCAGGCACCAGAGATCTTACTTGTCATGACTTCTGTTGCTATCTGCAGGGTAACTTTATTTATAAGCACTGCACAAACCATAAACCCACTGCATTACCCAGACACTGCCACTCTCCACCCCAAAATATTTAGATGTTGTAAAAGCAGACAAGGAGGACTTTGTTTAAGGAAAAATGCAAGCAAACCAACAGGGATGAACATTTCAGCTTGGGACGTTTACAGAGTCGTTTCAGTTCACAAGCCCAAGTGATCCTGGTGAGCAGGCAGGCGACGTTCCTGCAGCCAACCCAGCGAGCAGATGGAGGGCAGCCACCAAGCCCACAACACCCAATTGTTCTTCATCCGTTTCTAGTCCAGGTGCTCAAGCCAGTGCTCTTGAATGATGCAGTTTCTCTTCAAAAAACAGATTTTTTTTGAGGTTTTTTTCTACACCTTCCGCTCTCCTGTTCATTCCCCTCCTTATGATTCCAATTCTGATGTTCATTCCATGGCTGCCAAATGTTTTCCAGCAACCACATCTCCCTGCCCCACCTCTACCCCTTTCAACCCCAAACCTAAACTACCTCATCCATTTACTTCAGGCCTTCCCAATTAGTTCATCTCCTCAGGGTAGATCCTCCTTTCCCTTGGGCTCTCAGCATTTTAACAGCTGACTCTTCACATTTCTTTAATTCATTTTCTTTTATGTGCATTCGTGATGAGAGGTCAGGCTATTACCACTATTTTTACACATGACACAGAGAATCCAAGTTACTTACTGAGGTTCACAGAGAGAACTTGGAGCAGAAACCTGAACCCATGTCTGCCGGGTCCAAAGGAAATGGTCTTACCAAGGACCAGCCCTCCTCTCTCAGGTGGTGACCCCTTCGTGGAAGCGGCGGTGGCATGGGACAGAAAGGAATGAATTACTCTAAATGCACATACCTCACCCTGCTCCGCGTCCAGACCTCTGCAGCGGTCACATCCCAGAGCTCTCCAAGCATGGACAAAGGTAGGAGAAACGGATGGGTTGCAGCCCCATCCTGAGATACACCGTGCTGGGTGCTCTGTAGCTCAGACAAATGAAGGCATCCAAAAGAAACACATTTGCCAGCAGAGAGGCAATTTTCTGTAAAACGAGTCCCAGCAGCGGGTAGCCCGGCAGCTCTGGCAGCACCAGCCTCTTTGTGCTAATGATGACAGCTGCACAGAAGAACTGGGAAAGTTTTTCACTTTGCATGTTTCCAGCTCATCTAGTTGCCCTTTTCAGGAGTGCTGTCCAACTGGAATGGCCCGAGGCCTTGTCTCACCCTTCCCTGAAAATGGAAAGGCAGCTGGTATATTCCACACTGTGTACCAACAGCCTGTAAAAGTTAATGTCATCCAGCTGGCCAGGAACAGGATGACTTTCTAAAGCTGGAGTCACACTCTGGGGCTGGTGCACTTGCCTAGTGCCTCTGCAGTGAAAGGAAGATGGGTCTCAGCCTCAGGACTCCGCTCCTGCTCATGGGTCCCATGCCTGGGGACCACTCGTAGTGCAAGCATTCCCAGACAGATCAGGGAACAAAGTGTCAGACTTCCTTAGATTACTCACATGAGCCAAACAAGCAGGATTTGGCCTGAATACAGGAATAAGTCAGTTATCCACTGCTAAAATATAGTGGATAATTGAAGATGAAAGGCAGCAGTAAACAAACAGCTGACCAGAATATTACACTTTTCAACCACACTAGGACTGAGCAGCACATGGAAAAGTACATTCCTATCCCTATGAAATTTGATAAACAGGACATCATTATCAAAGTCAGATAAAGTGTCCTCTGCCACACAGACAAGAGTGAATGCTGTCACCCATAGAGGAGGCTACACCAGAAACAGGCTCCTCTTGCCTGGAAACAGAGGTAGAGATTAAAGCTGGGGAGAAGAGAAAGGGGGGAAAGCTGTCAAGAGTAAGGTTTGCTACTTCTGCTGCTGGGGGAGGAGGGAGGAGCAATATAGCTGCTGCCAGGAAAGGCCTCCTCCTCCTCCACACATCCCAACTTCTCTGCCGAAGCAGTAGCAGAAAAAGCTGGCTCTCCAGAGACCTGGCATGCACCAAGGAGGCAGCAGGGCCAAGAAGTCTGCCAGCTCCAAGGCAACTGCTTTGCCTAGAACTACAACCTGCCCCGGTCCAATTCAGTGTTCAGACAGGAGGTTTGGGTATGTTGAGGAACATGCCCTACCCTTGGTTTTTCATCTCAGCAGCAGAGAGCCAGAGCCAGCATGAGATGCTGGAGGAATCCCCACTCACACACAGGATGTCTTAGCCCATTTTTAAACACCCTGGTTCTCAAGTGATCACTGCAGCTTCTTGCCTTTACAGCACGTCCAGGAGCAGAGAAATACCTCCTGGCATCCTGAGATGACATCCCTGTGCTGTCCTGTGGCACAAAGCATCTGCTAAAACCCACCACCCTGCCACGTGGGCAGCTCTAAAGACCAGTCCTCTCAGGTCCTGCACAGCCCTGGCTATGACCCAGCCAATCTGAACAGGCAAAGAGAAGTGTCAGTCTCATTTGCTACGAATGGCACAGCCAGTTGGGTGAGACCGAGTTTTGGCTCAAAGCCTTGAGTATGGTCATTCCTGCAGCACCCCAAGGTGCTGAGAGAATAAAGTGTGACCCCTTCTCTGCTCACCACTTGGTGCAGAGTTGGGGGAAACGTGTCAGTCCCATGGTCTGCACTTGCTTTTCCCTCATTCCAGCTGCACTCCACTGGCTGGTACACTGCAAGAGGAATTAAAAGGCCTGAGTTTCTTCATGGCCTTCTCCACCACTTGCCTGCTCATCTCCGTGCACCAGCCCTGGTGTCCCCTCATCTCTGTTGAAGTGGAGAACCAGAGGCTCAGATACTGGGTGGCAACACTGCACATCCTCAAGCAGCTGCACTGTGGCTGGTCCAGTTGAGCACATACTCCAGAGATGATTAAGTCACAGCAGACTCACCACAATCTGTGTCTTTTCCTTTTTTAAACATTATCATTCCGTTTCCAAAAACAGACCAATAGCTTTTATAAGCCCTACAAATATTCACCTTTAAAAATACGCTCCTTCTTTCTGGAGAAATTACTTTTATGTCTATTTTTAAAGTACAAAGGAGTTGTGGTTCTCTGTGCGGTTTTGCAGTTTATGGTCCCACACATTTTGCAAACTGTAAACTTCCCTAGTGGAAAAATTTCACTATAAAAAATTCACGGAGTTTCCTGTGTTCATGTGGGGCTTTAGTATTTTCTCTCTAAAAAAAAAAAATATCACCTCTGTGGAAGAATCTGTTAAAGCTTAATAGCAAAGAAGCAGCATTCTACAGTTGTGGTGACTGCCTGACAAAATGTAATGGAAAATTGTAACCTCTGCTAAGAAAATCAGGGAGTAATTCAGAAGGCCCTATTACTGTTTTCATTTACTGATCTGAACGTTTCTATAGGAGGTTGTTTTTCCCTACAAATTGTCTGGTTTCAACCTTGTTATATCTCATTTTCCACTGAAGGAGAGCAGGGTAACACAGTACAGAAGAGAGTACGTGGACCCGGAGTGCTCTGGGACACCAGCACACACACACCAAGGGGGCAGAGAGATCACCCCAAAGGCTGCTCTGAGCCAGGATCCTGGTGTGTGCAGTACATGTGATGGTGACTTCACAGAGTGGGGATGACAAGAGGGACCAGGACAGTTACTGGGAAAGGAATCATCAGGACACTAAGTGTACAGGAGAAGGGGGGCACGAGACCCAGGGCACATGCTGCCTAGGGTTGTGTTAGTAGAGAGACTGAAACACCTCACCCCTGCCTCAGGAAATGTCCCTGTGTTGGTAGTGGCTGGAGGAGCCTCTGAGGGGCAGAGGAAAAAAATTTGCCACAGGAGAGTAATCAAGGCCCTGAGGTCTCCTAGGATGCCTGGGTGGCTGGTGCAAATTAGATATCATGCCTTACTCGGGGCTGAAAGTGCTTCAAGGCAAACTCTCTCTCTCTCCTCAACTGCTCCTTTCTGTCCTTCACACATCACTTGGATAGAAGAGTGACACTTCCACTTGTGGCAGCAGCAGGATGGCTCTCCAAAGCCACTCCATGAGAGCATTTTGCAGGAGGTGAGGACTGCTTCTATAGCCCAGAGAGAGACAGGAACAGTCTGCCTGCACTCCGGGGTGAGAACTGGCTTCTCTCTTCCTCCTGGAAAGCAAGATCCTAGATGACAGTAATGACAGCAACAACAGTAATACCTTCACTGGGCGTTCAAAGGCCTGCCTGGTTTTTTTTCTAGCTGTACAAATGGGCCCGTTGACAATTAGCACTGCTTTGCACAGACTTTGCTGTTCTCCTATCAGTAAATGGCCAGGGCTGCAGCAAAGCTACGAGTACTTGTCTCACAATAGTGTATGTTTGGTCAGGGTCTGAGCTCTCACAGCAGCCTTTTTCACTCTCTTTATTTTGATTTTGGCAGCACAGGGATAGCTGCACAAAGTTATGGTCTTGCTTATCACCTAACACTGTTGGTAACTCCTAGTGGAAGCCCACCAGCTGGGTAAGAAATCTTCTCTGGAAGGTTTTGCACCTGGAAGAGTATCTTCAAGCCTCTACAAAGCCTGGTGAGAGGGATTCTTTTGTCACAGAAAGAACAATTTTTTGACCTGTCATCTCTATCATCCCAGATGAACTTGCCAAATCAGAAAATCCAGCACTGGTCATGGAAATCATCTCAGTTCCTTCTGACATCTTCCATCTAGAATCAGCTGTTCAAATCTGCAAATAACATGAAGTTGCCTGCAGTGCCTCAAGGGACCCAGAAGCCACACTGGAATATCCTTCTTCCCTACACAATAGCCCTGGAAATTTAGGTGAGGGGAGACAGAAGTTCAAGGGATTACTGCAGCCACTGTCAGTGCAGAGCAAGCCACGGGGCTATTATTATTATTATTATTATTATTATTATTATTATTTATTTTTAAGCATTCTTTGCATTCCCTCTACAATTCTCCACTTTTCCCTGCTGGCTCAAAGGCTGACCAGAACTGGGGACAGGCATTTCTCCTTTTCTTCTGGACATACCCAGGGTGTCACAGCCAGGCTGGGCAGGACTGTGGTGCACGAGCTGGAGATAGATTCCTCCACACCCAAGACCTCTACGAGCTTTTGTCCCTGGGCTGCGAAACAGCACAGTTTCAAATCCCAGAATTCAAACTTGGTTCACTTCCTACTCCCCTTCTATATTCCTCCTCCTGGTTTTTTTTTCTTATTTCTTTCTTTTCTTTTCTTTTTTTTTTTTTTTTTTTTGTTTTTTAACTGAATGGCCATAAACTTCACCAACAGATTCTATACGGGTTATGTTACACCACCACCTGACTCCAAATCAATTACAGTCCAAAGGGATAGAGTTGCAGTAAGTCTGTGAAGCCCAGCCCTGGGGTTTCCATGAGGGACAGAGAAACTACAGTGCTAAGAACAGAGCCTGGAGATCCAGCTGAAAGGACTGAGTGATTTCATGATGAAAGCATGGGACTGGGAGGCAGAAGACCCAGGTTTGTGTGCTCACTCTGCTGCAGACTGCTCGGGTGAGATCGATCTCTTTATTTCATGTCTCATGGCTCCCTGCACACCGGAGTCCCCATCCTCAGGGCTTCTCAGTGCTCTTTTAACACCGATGTTTCATGATAAAGATGCAGAATGTTTTCTGGGACACTAAGGCACTGTGAGGGTCTGAGATTCTCTTTCAACACGCCGGAGATTTCCACTGTAGATCTAAGAAATATGAGCATGCTGATCAGTAAGAACTACCAGAATAAAACATAGTCTTCTCTGACATCCATCATTAGGAGGGAAATCACAGGAAGATGAAGATGGAAGGGACTTAATTCACTAAGTTCTGTTTCCTGCTATTACAAGCAACCATGTCATATAATCCTTTTTCATAAGTCACACACATTTGTTTATCGGGTGTACCTTACCAGGCTGAACTGCAGGTGTAACTTAAGAAAGCAAACACCACTTTCTCTGCAAGCAATGGCTGTGAAGGGAACAGCCACAGAGATAAGAGATTAGGGAGGTCGTGGTTGCCGTAGATCTCAGGGACAAGGTCCTCCACCATCTACATGGGATGGCAAGCTGTGCTCCACAGCAGTGACAAGGCACAGAGGGCACATGGCTTTGTTGCTTATAGACAGGAAAGGCTGAGCACAAGGATTCTCATCTCTCCTTCCTCGTGTCTTCTCAAGAGAGTCTGGAAAAAGGATAGAAAAAACCAGTGTGTCTTACAGACACGGTCCACACGAGCACAGCACCATGCAATACCACGCTGAGATATCAAAGAGACCTCTGAAAGAGAAGCAGGATCTGTTTAGCCAAGGCAGAGCCTTACTGCATTCAAGCCACCTCCCTGAAAGTGCTCTGGGCTCTGCACTCTGCAGCAAAGAGAAAATATTTTGAAGGCTGCTGCCCAACAGGGAGAAATAAAGAGCTGCTTTGCGGTGTCTGAAGGCCTGTGCGTGTCCTAGACCTGTTGTTTGGGCAAAGATGCTTCTAGTACAGAAACTGCAGCTTTGAAAAGCAGTCTAGAGAAGTCACATTGTGAACAACCTGCATCCCTGCTAAAGACTGCTGCCTGTCAGCTCAGGCCTGAAACCTTCAGGGCTCACTCATTTTCTGCTGATCTCGGCAGAGGAAGGAACATTTCTAATGAAATGAAGTTTATCTCCTTACCACTGAAGTCCTCTTCAGCTGCTTAGCTTAAGGCCGAACTCACCAAAACCAGAAAAATCTCTGAGAGTCACAGCTCTTTATCCTTCGTTTATCTCACTAAACTGAGAAAAAAACGCAGCAATGACCAGGCACTGCTGTAAGAAAGAAATGGATACAGGGCCTGGTGAAACACGCTGCGTACCTGCGTGTCCCAGTGGGGCACAGCCTGAAGTCTTGGCTCAGTTTTTAACTCAGCACAGCTTGGAAGGATATTAAAGAAGGGATGATGAAAGAAAGAAGTGCAGATTTCTGGATAAACCAGTGGAAGATGCTGTTGCTAAGCACCTGTTCGGTAGGTTAAATAAAGAAACACGAGACATCACCCGAAAGCCCGAAGCCAAATTTCTCTCTGGCATAACTCTACTAAATCAATCCAATGACACAAGGAATGAACCCCGTTCAACACACCTCTGCTTAGCAGCCACTCAGGATCTGCCCTTCCCAGTTTTAGCACGGCTTCTCCAGGAGAATTGCGATGTAGACCAGGGAGTTCACCGGAAAGTCAGCCTTTGTAGATCTGAAGTTATGGGGAGAGGAGGAGGAGGAGGGGGGGGGTGTTACTGTTTCTCTCTTGCCTAACCTGCCTTGAACTTCTCTGCTGCAGGAACTGGGAGCTCAGCACAGACGTTAGCGCCTTTCCAGTGCACTCCTGCTAACGAAAGGGAAAAATCTTCACTCGACAGCTTTGGATACAACACTGGAAAACAAACAGCCTGGAAGAGTTCCTTTTGCCTCAGCAGTGGAAATCGTGGTAAAGCACCATCTTGATAGTTCCCAAAGAGATTCGTTTACAAAGATCAGTATAGGGGAGGCTTGTTTGGTCTCCCGAGATGTATCTCATCCTCTGACAATTCACTGAGACCTTTGCTGTATCTCGCTATATGTGTATAATTATCTGCTCTGATACCTGAGCTTCTATGCAACAGTCTTACTCCAAGTAATCCAAACTATCCCCAAGGCATGGCACACACAGAATGATCAGGGCAGAGAGGGGAGGAGGGGCAGCGGACTTCCCTCGTTTGCCGCTGGAAATCGGCATTTTAGGGCCTTGTAGTCATTTCCTTGGTAGTGTGAGGAAACTTTTTGTACATTTATATAAAATAGGAGGCCAGGAGTGCACACCCCCATCTTACTTCCTAATATATTATGTCCTCCCCTGCCGAGTCCTGGGACTTAGTCTGGATTTGGTAACTGAAGTAATATAAATGTTAGCTAAGAAGTATTCCAGCAATATGGTTCCAATTTAAGCTTGTTTTGAAGTCTAAAGGACTAATATGTCTCAGAGATTCTTCACTGGACGTTTAGCTCTAACGTAATCTGCGCAGGAGCGCGCACTGCTCTCTAGAAGCCCTTCTGAGACGCTCCAGAAAACAGGTTCCTTCCCAAGCAGGATGCAGAGCGACCGCGAGCCCCGGCCCTTGCCGACGGCTCGCTTCCCTCTTCTGAATTTTGGGGCTTTCCTTCGGAAATGGCGTTGTCTTTGCCAGGATAAACGAAGGCACGCAGGCACCGGTTTCCTTCCCCTTCTCCCCTTGCTTTCCGGAGGTGAAGCGAGGCACCTCCGAAGGAAGCCATGCTCTCCAAGCTGTTTGTGCTTTCCTTCAACAACACGCTTCTCGCAACGCCGGCTTTATTTGTGTAGACATGCATTCTCAAGGTTTGCCTGCCCCCTTTTCCTCCCTCACACCCCTACGGAGCCCCTGCCTGAATCCAAGTAATGAGCTAACCCATGGAACTCATTGCCCTTTATCTTGCTGGGGAACGTGCACCTTTTGAACTGCCATCTGCAGATTGTGTTGATGCACTGACTTGTTAACTGTGCCATACTGTGAAGGAAATGGCATGATTTAGATCAAGTGCTCTGGACGGCTGTTCATAAGAAACACTTGAGCCAAGCTGTTACTGCTCAGGATGTGCCCTGGGGAGAGGGGTTTCGTTTCGGGTCATGCTCTTGCCTTGTATGAGGGCAGGCGCAAAGTACTGAAATCACAGTCCTTCCCTGAAGCTGAGGGGAGGGGGGAGGAGAAACATTATGAAACCATAGAAGCGAAGCTGCCAAATTAACTTCTCACCCTTTCAATCACACTCCAGAGGATAAAAGCCTAACATTTCTGCCTCAGAAACAGGCTCAGTTTACACCAAACAAGTTATTTCTCTAATTTATCAGACTTGCCAGCTATCATTCTAATTATTGGAAACCTCAGACTTTTTATGAAGCCAGTTGTACAGCGTTGTTTGCAGGGTTGTAACGTAGCGCTGGATAAACAGGTCTTGGGGAAGGAAAGGCTTTTTAAGAAAGGAATCTGCAGGTTTCTTTACAGAGTTAGTGGTTTGAGAACACTATCACTGGAGAAAAAAAAAAAATTGGTTCTGGGTTTAATTTTCATTAAAAAACAAAAAGCAACTTCCAACGTAACGTAACATAGCTCGCTGGGAGAGGAGGAGACCGTGAGGGCAAGCTCATCAAGGACTCCCGTTGACTTTCGCTGGCTTTGGATCAGCCCTGAATTCTTTCTCTTCACTTGTGTAGTAGCATAATCACAGAAACAACCTAACACCCAGCAGTCAGGCCAGGCTGAAGGAGTAGTCAGAAAGAGCCATCTAGACAGACTGCTCACTCAGCCTTTCCGAGCACAAACACTGATTTGTCCATTATATGTAAATGGATGATTAGAGTCATTCTCTCAGACAAATTTACTTTTCTGCACACTCTAAATCTGTTTAGTCACTTTAAAGGTGTCAATTATTGGAGCATGCTAAGACTATGAATTTCTTAGTAATAGCTTTAATAACATTTTGAAATGAAAAGCAGATACCTTGAAGTTGGCTTACTTTGAAAAGACATACGAGTAGATCTGGTTTTAATTTATGTCCTATTCTACATCTGGAATCCCTTATAATTAAAACTAAAAGCTGGACTACTACTTCCACCTGTCAAATGATGAAAAGATGAATGCACTAATAGCTTACTAAATAGCCCAACATGATAGAGTTTACTTTCCCGTTTTGTACAGTAAAAAAGGATTTTGGACAGGAGGCTAAAGGTCTTTGGTCATTACTAATAACACGCTTTCAGTATTAACCCTCGTCCCCCACGACCACCACCCCCGCTGCCTTTCAGCACCGCGCTCTCTAAACCGCACTTTGCATTTTGATGAGAGGTGTGAACCCCTCGCTGCTGCTGCTGCTGCTGCTGCAGCATTTCAAGCTTTCCCGACCAGCAGGTTGTCTGCCAGGTGGATCCTTGCTCCCAGAACTATTTCCAAGAGCTCCTCATTTTTCTTGTTCACATTTTATTCTCTCATTAACTACTTCAATCCCTCAAGTTTCCCGTCTGTATTTCCAAAGCGCTCTCATCCCAGGTGACAGCTTTCCCGTTGATGTGAGCAGACTTGGGCTCTATCTTTGCATCTTCTCGTGCCATTTCTTTATCATCCCACCCCCTCCTGCTCCTGTTGATCCACCTGTCTCATCTTACGACGCCGACAGACTGGAGAGAATTTCAGTGCCTGAATTTGTACAGAATCGAACAAACCTGGACCTTCAAAAGGTAAGTAGGGCCTTGAGATGTAGACACGATATAAATAAAATCACAAGTGTTGGTTTAACAGGTTAAAACACAATAAAAACATTCTCCTAGAAAAATACCAAACACTTCTTCCCTAACGTGTTGATACAACACCTGTGAGTCTTTATAGATGCACAGTCAGGTTATGAAACTTTTATGGGAATCCATGAGATTCCAGCTCTCCAGTGTGAGCCTACAGCCTCTTTTGGCCCCTCAGAGACATTCTTCCCAGCACAAGCTTGCCCATTTATCTTTAAAGCTGTTGTAAAAAAAAACCCCAAACCAACCACCACTTCCCTCCTCAAAACAACAGAGGGGTGAATCCATTTGCAGAGTTATACATTAGCTTTTAAAATAACTGAAGGGCAAAGGAGTTAGTTGCAAGAGGAAAACTTTGGTTGCATCCTCGCCCAGCCCTCGCAGCAGCCAGCCAGCTGTGTGGGCAGTCTCTGAAGACTCATTGTCTCATCTCCTGCTCTTGATTCCTCCGTTGATAGAGATACGAAAATATCCCATTTGGAAAACAGGATTTTACTCTGCTTGAAAAAGAGTTTGGAATGGTCCAAAACGTCAAGGTGTCTACTCCAGACAAAGCAGTCAATGCTCTTGGTGGTATTATTGCAACCCTCACAGCTACTGCTATTTCCAGTGACCAAAAAACCAAATGAAAAGCCACCGGTCGTCCTTACGGTTCTGAATATTGCTGAATAAAATACTTTCATATGACTGTGTTCCTCCAAGGAAAAGAGAAGTCTTGTCCCCCGAGTCCTTAGACAGCTGCCCAAACGCCTCCTTGGCATACTAATGCCAAAGGACGCGGACATTCCAGCAAAATGGTTTTTGCTCAGGCAAGAGAGCTGTGGAAAAAGCTGCCCCAGGTATTACAAACGCGCGGCGCTCAGCTTCTTACGTCAAAGCAAAGAGTAATGTTGCGGCTGCCCCAGCGAGTAGGAAATGCTGCAGGTATTAAACATTATTACGAGAACACAGACACATTAGTTACCGCTTATGCAGTAGGACCGTGAATGGAGCTTTTTGTTGCGAAGGATTTTCACGAGGAAAGTTAATACACTTTGTCCAGACCATGAGATGGTACAAATCAGTGTAGTTCCATCTAAATCAATGGATCAGTGTTGATTTACAGCAGCTGAGGATCAACCCCCTCTTTTTTTTTTTTTTTTTTTTGGCCTGCTGAGGATTGTATAACATATACTGCCTAGAAACACCGATGACAAATTTGAAGCCGTGTAGGGATATGCTGAACCCAAAGCCTGATTCAAACCCAAAGCGGCTCCTCTCCTTTTAAATCACCAAGAGCTGCCGTCTTCAACGTTGCTGTCAAAGGAGCATTTTAAACCATGGATCAAAATCTCAGGGCTGCACCCTCCGGTCTGTGCCACGCATGCTGCATTCCATACAAACTCAAACCCGCCTAGTGCCGATTCATAAATGATGTGTTGGTTTAATCTATTTTTCACAGGGGGTGTTTCAGAGCAGGAAAATTAGAAACAGGTAGAAGGGACTATTATTACTGTCTCATAGTGGGCTCTTGTACATGAGGATCGGATTAAGATAACATCTGGTCTGTATTTCTTGAACTATTTCCCTTTTATCACAAGAAAATCGGCAACCCATCTCACAACTGCTCCTAATTTAGATCTAAATATCACTGATGAAACATTGTACAACATGCTGTTATCTATTAAAATGATTTCCCTGAAGGAACAGTGGATACTTTTATATTTTCCAGCGAAGCCAACCATATTCCCCCTCAGCACTAACTAGTTACCTTATAATCAGATACTCCAATGGCAAAAGCAAAATCACTTTGGAAAAAACAAATGAGTCCCCATCAGCTCTTCAGCTGCTGTAAATTACTGCGTGCTCACTGACTTCAGTGAAGGAAGATCCACTTCCACCAGCCTCCTTATGACTGACTACCTACAGTCTGACCTCGCAAGGTGCTAAGGATCTTCTGCACTCGTGGGGTTTTAAGAGGAGCTGGTTAAAGTGAAGTCCAGGCTCGAACGCCTCATTCTTAAGCATGTGCTTCGGGGCTCGACTTTTACGCGCACAGCAGAGGAACAATGAACAGCTCTGAGATTCTCTTTGGGAAGCAGAAAGGCAGAGCACTGTCATCCCTCCCGTTTGGTTCAAACAGAAGAATTGTCAGTGGAATGCAGTAATCTTTTTTTCAGCACTTCACAGAGTTCAAGTCCCCAGAAAGCGGCCTATTGAGTTCAGCAAATAAAAACTTCTGTTTTCTTCACGAGTCGATAATTCATTTTCATGGACAGTAAATCAGAAAAGGGGGGGGGGGGGGGGGGGGGG
>WUAM01000287.1:9231687-9282325 GCA_024336885.1 Actenoides hombroni
GTTTTTGTTTTTTGTTAAACCATTCCAATTACTTTTTTTGCTCATTTGAACCATAAGAGAAAAAGAAAAAACAATAAAAACAAAAAAAAAAAAAAAAAAAAAAAAAAAAAAAGAAAAAAGATGGAAATCTCCTCATTCATAATAAAACTTGGACTCAGATTCAAAAATGAGCTCCACAGAAGCAGCCTCTGGGCCCTCCCTGACTCCACTGAAGTCACTGGGGAGCACATGGGCTTGCCTACAGAAGGATCATGGCAGATTTGAGCGTATGAGCTGAGGGGGCTGATCCTGCTAACACCTCCTGCCAGGCGTGGAGCCAGGTGCACAGAGATATTCCAACTAAATCCTAATTAAGTGTCTGAATTCCCAGTGAAATCCATGAGCAGTTAGATGCCTAAATATCAACGTGGATATTGATCCAGCTGCTTATCAATGTGAGTACAGCACTCATTCCCAGGGCAGATGATGGCACTTGCCATTTCATTCTGATTTCTCTTTTTTTTTCTGGGGTGGGAGAGAAGCAAACTCTAGAAAATCTTGTAGATTGCTCTATAATTAATTGTACATTTTATCAAAGGGAAAGTATGAATCTTATACCAAAGTATGAACCTGGGCTTGGACAACACAGAGAGAAAATCAGCACGTCACTAGAAAGCACAAGGCTTGAAAGTTTTGGAGGATATACACTATAAAGCCTTACAAAAGAGCTAGAAGATCTCAAAGCAATGTATATGGTCTGAAATACAATGAGCTATATGCTTTTTGCCACATTCCCCTTGAAACTGGCTGATAAAAATATTTGGTGAATAAACCAAAATAAAAACACTCTGATTTCACACAAATGGCATGTGCAGCTTCCAACAGGAAGTAAGAATCCTGCACCTCTTAGATCATATCTTTGCTACCCACTCAGAGTAAATGATTGATATAACAGACATGTTGAATCAAGCTGCTAGCTCATTCTTTTCTTTTTCTACACAACCACTTTCAGCCAACAGATTTTTTTTCTTTTTCCCCCGAATATCTGTGATTCCTTAGATTCTTTGAGGCTATTCCCTTAATAATTGGAGGAGCTGCCTGAGCAAAAAAGCTGCAGCACAACGCTTCTCTCTGCTGTAAGAACTCCCTGGGTCAGAGGCGTGCACAGTCCGTCGGTGCTGCCGCAATCAAACCAGCCCAGCTTGAGAAAGTATAAACACTGTGGTGGGCAGAATGGCCAAAAGTAGGGGCCAGGAGGGAAAACAGGCATGTCACTGCTATTTCTTTAGCAGATTAGGGCCTGATCCAGCTCCCACTGAAGTAAGCGACGCAGTTCCTATGAAGTTCAACAGGAGTGACCTTTAAGAGCACGCTTTCTTGACAACTATCTAAGTAACAGGGCTGGGCCCTAGAGATTTCCATGGCAAACAAAATCATCCTTCCCCACTTCCACAGTTCTCCCAGAGAAGCAAACCTTCTTTAAAACAGCAGCATCTTCAGGAGGTGGAATCTCATCGGTGCAAATATTCCTCCTGTTCCCAGGCACCTTCCTTCTCTTTGCATACCAGGGCTACAGCAGGGATTTTCAGATGTGGAACACACCTTTAAAGAAAGCAGCTGCTCTTCTCCATCTTGTACTTACACGATTTTTCACTCTTTCTACTCACACGTGGAGACACGCAAAGGGAATCTGCAGAATAATGACTAGAAAGTCATTGATCTCTGCAGTCTAGCAGGTGAAAAGAGCTACACCACACAGACTTCTGCAAACCATGAGGAGATGTTCACAAGCCACGGGTTTTTTCACCTTTGGTTAGCATATCCTCTAGCTTTGGGCATCCTGGCTCCTTCCTACACTGTGCTCCAAAACTGGGAGGAAGTTCAAAGCTCTTTGCACTTTTAGTACCAGCACCCATCTGTCACCCGAAGCCAAGTGGGAAGTGAGTGGGAGCTGTTGCTGAGGTACAGCTCAGAGCACACGGATGTTTGGAGTGCTGAGCTCATCTTGGAAGCACAGCAGGTAAATGGACGATTTACACCAAGAAATTTGTCAAAAGTCAGGACTAAAAACTTCCTTACTAAGGTATTAAATTACTTGGGATACCCGGAGTTCCAAGTCTTTCAAAATCCTGGACTGTTTCTTGTTGTCTGTGCTCCTCTGCATCTTAAGGGGAGCCATGAGGTTTTTCTTGACTAGCCAGTGTAACAGGAATGATGCATTTGAGGACAGAAGTACCCCCATCATTAGTATCAGGAAATGTGGTACATTAAGAACGTAGGAAGAAATTTCTTAAGTGTAAAAGAGAGAGTTTCTTAGTTTGGACTATCCCAAGGGGGTGTTTGTTTCTCACAAGACTGCAGCAGATTCTTTTCCTCTTTCAACTCCCAAGTCAGCATACCTTTGGGAAACACCTACTCTGGTCCTAGTTATCTCTTAGCCCTAATATGTCCTTACCCTGGGCCTGAGGAACTTAACTCTTCCCCTAAAAGGAAAGAACTCCGTAGGGATTTTCTTCAGAATAAATCCTCTATTTGTTAGGACTTAGTATGGATGAAAACGAACAGAATAAACAGAACAGCAGAAACAAAGGCAATGCTGTTTTCTATTGCCTAGATGCCGGCTGCATATTCAGCAGTTGTTATCAATACCATTTCCTCCTGACAGATTCCTGAAACCAGTCCAGGTATTGCCTTCCCGTCGCACCTTTTGGCAGCGGGTGTTGCACAAACGTCACTCACCCGAGCGCGTGCTTCCAACTTAGGATCCACGCCGGCTTTCTGTGAGCGAAGAGATGGAGGGATGGAGACGTGAACCCCGGGCAAAGCTGGGAGAATTCACCGGAGGTTTGAAGCACTGGATGTTGAAGCTGATAGCTGGTTTAAGTTGGAAAAACGATGTTTGACCCACAGCTGAAATTTGTACACACTCGTGTTCGTTCTAACGACAAACACTTCGCTCCGAGGATGCTGTTTGTTTTCTACCACCGGCAGCGTGCAAAGCCCAGATCTACAGAATCTGGGCAGATCTTATAACCAAACTATTCTGAGAAAACAAATCTTAACAACAATATATGCAATACAGCTGTTTAGTAGTTCCCCAGGGCTTCCTGGTGCTTACTGCCAGCTCTCAGCTCTTTTTGCTTTAGACAGGGAGGGCCAACTTCTTTAGATTACCTTATAGAGTATGTACGTCTCACTCCCCTCCGTGCTGTCACCCTAGATGGCTCTAACAAGTCTCCTGCTGCCACATCCTTGTTCTCAGGAAGATCTGTTAACATTTTTGTCTCCTTTTGATCCCTGGACCCTTCTCCTGACACTTGTCACAGCCTTCTGAAAATGGGATTCTTGAAGTCCATAATTTGCTTATTGTCTCTCTAGTGTAAACTTAAACATTTTTCATCTTGGATGCTATTTCCTAACGTGTTCTTTTCATATTTCCTATAGGATTCAAGTGATCTGGGATTTAATAATCATTCTACCACCTGAAATGAAATTATCTGGGATTAAATTAGCTGCCTACAGCTCAGTAAGTAAATTGCCTGTCAGTATACTGGGATTTATAGCTGATAACTGGGTTTTTTTGTACTGTTTGATCACTTCAAGTATGTGGAGGAGCTACAGCTGACAGTGGATTTCACACCTGAAGCCACAATTAAGGATGTGTTGGTAGAGGAGACCTCTTCTACTCACAGGGAGTCCCACCAGGCCTGGAAGGGTTCATGCCTTCAGACCATGCTGCAGGATCAAAGCCTAAACAAACCATCTAGCACAGTAAGAAAATACTTCTCAGCCTATTATATTCTCTCCCCCTCAGCACCACCACCCCTCCAATTGGTTAAAATAGCACAGTATTCTGTACCACAAAAGACTGTAATTTGTAAGGAATGCGAAGCACTTGGAAAGCACAAGGGGGACACTGAGAGTGGGGAGGTCCTACCCCATAGACACTCTGTCCCTTTCAAACCATGGGAATAGGGGCTGCCTCCCTCGATGGGAAATGCAGCCTTAAGAGGTGAATGCTGTTCTTAGCCTGAACACAAATAAAATAGATGTTTCCACAACTGCCCGGCTCTCCCTTAGCCCAGAAACTTTCTTTTAAAACAATGAAGCCTTTTGTAGGTTGCTTACAAAGGAGGAACGTGGAAGATAAGTTTACTCTCGCTCCACAAATGAAATCTGATGATATTCCAGTGTTCAGCCATATGGAACAGAGAATGTCTCAACTTTAGGGACATTAGACTCCAAGAGGTCCCTACCGCCACCTCCAACCCTATGTGGCATTGAAGGAAGACTAAAGAAATAAATGGGCTCAATCTCCAGTTGATAGCCACACGAATAATCAACACAAAGATCTCTGGGTATTCAGGCACTGTCCTCACCAACTCCCTGCAGGAGACCCAATGTGCACGTTCATTCTCAGTTTTCTGATGGTTTCCACTTATCTCGCGGTATTTTAATGGTTGAACTGGTTTTAAAACAAGCAAAACTAGTTTTATTCAAGGCAAAATTTTGGTTTAGAAGACAAATACTGTGTTTGTTTTCTGGTCTTCTGACTACGGTGACACTGGGCATAGAACTTCCCACAGTTCTGCGTGGATTTCTTATGCCTTTGGCCGACTTTTTTCACTGAACCAATCCTGCATCCTCACTGTTTCACACCAATTGTTTCCCCCAGTCATACTCTCTCCTTCTTATACTGGTCTGCCAATGGGAATAGCTAAGCCACATCACCCAGGCTACTGTTTGTGCTCTGGAGCCACAAGTGCAGCTGAGTGGCGTGGTAGGCAGTGGAGGATCAGCAGCTTTCTCTGTTGCTGAGGGCAACATGAGGACCAGAAGCCTAAGATAGCTACAAGCCATGACCAGGAGTTAAACCCTGCATACAGATTTTATATAGGTGGCACAACCAGAGCAGAACTGTATCTTTCTACCTCCACTCTTCACTCTTCTCACTGGCCTACAAGAAAATCTCCTGCTGGCATATTTTTTCTTTGCAGAAAGTCTGAAGAAGGTAAAAATCTCCAGTTCAAAGACTCTCAAAAATTAAACCATGATTAGGAAAGCAAAAATACCAATAAAATTGATGATGTCTGCTATTACTCACTCTACCTCTCCCTCACAAGGAAAGAAACACGGTACAGTTACCGCAGACATCGGTCACAGTACCTCTGAGAAAATCCATCAGGTTTCATGAGCCATGCCAGGCAGGTGGCACCAGGTCAGTGTTTCAGGTAGCAACCTCTGAAGAACACCTAAACTGCTGCGAGTGATGCTGCTGAGCCAGAAGCTGAGATGCTGCTGAGCATCCTACTTCATAAATCACTGCAGAGTAGATGACCCAAAACGGCATGAATGGCAGATGCTGGCAGAGATGGTCTCTTTCACATGACATGTAAACTTCAGGTATTTGGTCATTAAAATCAGAAGGAACATTCTGTAGGAAAAAAAAAAAGAATAGTAGTTGCAGTGTTTCAGCCAAATTCCAACACATTCAGATGATGCTATCGTGGGAGCAGGGAGGCAGGTGGGATTTTGCACAGCTCTGGGAGCTCCACCTTCAGTTGTTTTGAGGCTTATGGGAAAACACCGCTGCCAGAAGAACTCAAAAGAAGCCATATGTCCACAATCCTTCCTTTTCTAATCCAAACCCAGGAATAACATGAGGTGAGACTTGCAGGCTGTGGAGTATTGTGCTGTGATCCTTGGCCTTTTGGGAGACAGGAACTCGGACAACCTTCAGAGGTGAGCTCTGCTAGAAGGAACAAACCCCTTCCCATCATAGTATTCTTTAAGTGTTCCCTGGCACTCCCCCAACCCCTGATGCAGTTCACTCAGCCTGTAGGGAAGTTTTTGCTCCACCTGACCAAAGAAAAAAGGTAATTTTCATCCAGATTGGTGAGTTGGTTCAGTTTTTACTATGCAGTCAAGCAAGCAGAAGAACTGCTACGACAGAGGAACTGGATCCATGTAGCTGGGAAGAAGGGCAAGGAAGAGGAGTGAAGCTGCTCCTTTTACTTGAAATGACCTGTTGGACCAGTTCAGTCTTATTAAGCAGATCCCTGTTGGTCTCTCTGAAGAGAGAGAAGATGGCTTAGTGCACAGATGACCTGAAGTACCATCTAGAGGAACCTCTCTTCCTCAGAGGAGAGTAAGCTCTCAGTACAACGTTTCTGACTTGAGACTGCACTTAACTCTTTTGCCTAATAAGGAGAGAATGAAAGCATCTCCCTTAGATGAGGTAAATATGGGCCATGGTATCTATGCCTCCATTCATTCTTGCCAGAAGGTCAGTTTAGATGGACCCAGAGGGAGGACTGTGTTATACATCTCATTTGGAACAAAAATCCTCCTTTTCCCTTGAATACAAGTGTTTTGCTCTTCTGACCAGGCACACCTGTTTTCTCTACTAACTCAAATCCTTGCAGCCACGTGTGCCCAGGGGATGGGAGGGAGTGTAATAAATAGCAGAAGCAAATAATTTACCCAGTAAAGAGCATTCCATGCTTTCTGTATGCAAATTCTGCATAAAAATTCTACATATATGGTGCAGAACTGCTCTGAACTGAGCTCTAAAAATGTTTAATGCAAACACAGCTGTTATCAAGTGTTGTTCTTTCCAAGACTCCATTCAGTTTGATAGTTATCACTATGCCAACAGCATTCCCAGTACAAATCTGTCTGATACTTTAACAAGGGCTTTACACACAAGAGAAGTTCATTTCACCCTGAAATTTGATGCTCTGGATCTCTATAAATGTTTCTCCCTTCTACCGGTACCGAGTGAGCCCAAATCAACTCTATGAGATACTGACATGTAGCTAATTGGGGTTTTTAAGGATATGTTTTAATTTAAGGACACGTTTTGTGACATCTCTGGTTAGCAAAAGATTGTAGTAGCCTTGAGTACACAGCCAAACCTCACCGGTGTCAGAAGAGAAATGAAATAGGTGTTTAAACCGCGGTATCTGGTAGAATTCATTACAGAGGTTTTAATTGTAACATCACCTCAGTCAAATAGAAGTTTCTGAGGGCTGAGGTAAATCAGAGAATTCTGATAAAACGTCAAGTGAACTATTTTAGTTGACTGGTGAGACTGTTACCTATATTAGCTTTTAGGAAAGGCGTTTTTTTCATCCAGCTACAGAGGAGGGGGCGTTTTTTTAAGACTCAAAAGTCTTTGGAATTTATAATTCTACAAAACTAAAGGGGACAGCCCTTCACTCATGGTTCCTTCAGGGGGCTGATCATAGGATCTAGCTGTGCATTGTGTTCTTGAGAAAGCACCTAAAATAACTCAGCAGCTGGCATTGTCAAATGTCATAGGGACAGTAAGGTCAGCTCCCAGCTGAGGTCTGTTTAACTCAAATCAGGACCTGACCCGTTGATTATAGAAGATGGTTTAATATTATATGCATGTGTGTGATGTAAAAAAAAACTGAGCTGGAACATTCTTATTCATTTCACTGAATGCTTACTAGGGAGACAGGATGCTCCTCTGCACCCCTGCATGTTCCTCCACCCTCATCGAATCGATTCCCGTGTGGGAAGCAGAGATGGCAGCCTTGTCAGGGCTGCCGCTCTTCATCCCTTTCAGATGGGTGGATCTTTCAGGATCATCCTTTCCCAGCATCAGCAACCAGCACTGCAGAGCTAATGAGGTGGAGCAGGTCATCTGCAGGCACACAAAGAACGGGAACAGCCTTCCTTCCGCTCCGAAGCAAAGCCAGGCACGGGCTGCAACGTGCCTTAGTTCAATGTAGCCTTAGTGGCTTATCCAACAGCAAGGCACAGGAGAAGGTAATTCCCAGAGTGTCCTCAGAGCACACACCACTACTATTGTTGGACCTTAGAGTTCAAACTCCGTTTTTAGGGTGGAGTAAACGCTCCCCTACACAACTTCAAACCACTCAGGGTAGCCTCTTGCTACAGCTCGTCCTCTCTCCCTCATTAGCTCACCAAGCAGCAGCAGCGGAGGCGAGTGGGGGGTTAATTACCAACTGGTAGCCTGTCACTGGCAAAAGCAGAAGAGAAGTCTCTAATTAATGCAGGCCAGTTACTTTCCTCTCCTAAACCTGCCTTTGCTGAAGCACAAGGTGGAGCTACACTAGGGCAGTCCAATAAGAAGCCTGGTGGTTATTTGGATCTCTGTGAGGGGCAGTAATTTAAACAGGTTTGACACCATCCGGGCACAAGCAGAGCTCTGAGAAAAGCAAGAAACAAAGGCACACGGGCCTGCCCACTAGAAACCAAGTTATCACCCCCTGACTCCTAATGGTGAGCAGTGGTATGTGCAAACAGCCACATTGAAGAAGTCCTGGTCTGAGCTGGTAGCAGGCTGAGTTCCAGGATGCCCCTGCCCCCAGTATGACATACAGAGACTCTAAAGCCCATCTTCAGGGTCTCATGGAGTTTCTGTGATCGTTTTTAGGATTCTTGAGTACTTTACATCAGGTACAAGGGTGTGCTGTAGGTTCTGAATTGGCTTTCCTAAGCTTATTTGTAACTCTTTACCAAAGGGATGGTGCTGAGGGAACACAAACTGAACAGCAAGTGTCTGGCAGTGGGATTTCTGAGAATATTCCCAGGGCTGAGCTTGAGGCTTTGTTTTGTAGTGCAGCTTCTCATCAGCAACACAGATGGACAGAGGGTCACCAGCTATATGCCACTACACTGGATGTGCCAAATTTTCTCTTCTCTTAAAAGAGACATATTTTTGTCTTTATGAAGTACAAGGTATTACCTTGTACCACCTTCGGGTGGAGAAGAAAGTTTGTGGCTGAGAGAAACATCTTTCCTCATAGACAGGCTCCAATCACTCCACAGGGATGGGAGTCCACACAACGTCCCAGAGGAATCACAAAAAAAGCATCGACAAGGCAACAAAAGATGACTGAAAACATGTTACAGCAAGGAGGAAGCCCAAAATCTTTACCCCTGGGTGTATTTCATTGTACCTGACATTGCAGAGTTATGAAGAGGCTGCCTTGCACGAATAAGCTGGAGGAACCGATTGAGAATTACCACTGGCTCAAACTAGAAAGGCTCCAGAGGTCAAAGACACAACCCTCAACTTGCCAAAGTCGATGGATAGTCCTGTCTGAGAACTCCATGAAGGAAACTGATTAAGACGATCTGCAAGAGACAAAAGACAGACAAGAGAAAAGCTAGTAGTTTTCCAGGAATGAAGGCAACATCTTATTACAACGAACATGGAAGATTCCAGGTTCAGGAAGGACTCCTTTGGTTACAATCCACGTTGACATCCGTGACATTACACCAGGCACCATCCCAGAGCTCTTGACAGATTGCAGAAAAAGGGGTTTAAATGACCTTCTCAGAAAACTTTCCAAGCAAGGAAAAGAACAGTAAGTGAAAGTTTAGTTCATTAAGTAAGCAGTGAAGGAGGGGAAATCTGGTTTTGTTGAGCAGTGGAATAACTTTTACAGAGAACAGGGTTCGAGTGTCACGTGGAAGGTTAAGAGGCTGAGAATCTCTTATCAACCTGTGTAAAGCAGGTTGAAAATGGGATAATCACGATACAAATGCCTCGATATCTATGTAATTGGACAAGGGTTCAATCAGCAAATAGGCTTCAAGCATTATCTAGCCTCACAATATGTCACCACTCCTTTGCTGCAGGTCACAAACCCACAGCTCAGCCATTTCCTAACGCAGACAGCAGTCAGAACCAGGCAGAGCAGCAGTTCAGAAAAGCAATTGCAGGACATGGTCAAATGGTACCTGTAAGCCAATCTAACAGCAAACTGTCACTGAAAAGGCTGGTTCACCCTTTGGCTGTCTCTCTTTTGTGCCACGTCTGGTGCTCACCTACCTGTTTAGTGAGATGGTTTAGGGTGCAGTTACACAAGACAGCTATTTAGCTGATGAAAAAGGGTGGCAGGACTGTAGAGTGGGAAGTTGGGAGGAGCAGAACTACCTCTTTCAACAGAGGGGCAAGATGTTAGATCAGCTCAACTGTATCGTGTAACTTTATCCTCAGATTTCCTAAAAGGAGAGGAGGAAAATCAGAATTTAGGTGGTCTGAATTACTCTCTAGAGATTTCTCCCTAAATTACAAAATGAACCTAATGTGACTGCATTTTAACCCTAAATAAAAATGAGTCATTATCAACAGCTCTGCTTTCTCCAGGTCGCCTCACTATACACTCCCATGACTACTGTAGTTTGTGGGAAGAAGGGAGCAGAAAAAGCAGAGGTGAGCGTGAGGCTGAGGCAGTTCTGGTTTAGAGAGACTAAGACTGTTGTGGACACACATCCTGATTTAATCTGGCTGATTTCTGAAGAGGTGGGGGAGAAGGAATCTTTACATTCTAGTGGTGAAAAACAGCTGAGGATAATATCTTAAACTGGCACAGCCAGATGTAGAAGACAATGTCTAAAGGCATTTTAAAGTGTTGTGGTTTAAGAGAGACTAAGATTAAAAACCTCTGTGTGGTAATAGCAGGAGCCGTGATAAAAAAAGTGTTACGAGTCCTCCTGTTCTTCCCTCCTTTCCCTGAAGAAAAAATACAGACAGACACAAATGGACAGACAGAAATCTCTGAGATGCTGTGGCAAAACCAAAAATAGTTCATTTGATTGTAGGTTGCCTGTGAAGTGGAAGCAGAGATGCAGCACTGCCGCCGTATACAGGTGAGACATCTGTTCGAGTAGCTGGTTAGCTGTGATGCCCGTGCTTTGAAGGAGGTTAGGATATTCCTCAAGTATTCAAAGAAGGGCTACGAAAATATTCAGAGATTGAAAAGGAAAGCTTATAGCATGAGGCTTAAGGAGCTTCATACATGAAGGAGAGACCAGACAACCGAGAACTTCTTGATCTAACAAAAGTATAGCAAGATCCTGTGGCCAGACGGAGCGGAGACAGGTGAATTCAACACTAGAATAAAAAGAAATTTCCTTGTAATAAATATTATTAAATATTGCAACACCTTAGTACGGGATTTGGCTGACTTTGTTCTTCTTAGCCTTTACAACTGGATATACTTTTAATACAATGCTTTAATACAGAAACCCCCCCTGTGGCCTATGGAAATAGGGGGTTGGAAATGGGTGATCGGTGGGGTGGTCCCTCCTGCCCCGAGAGCCTATGTACAGGTAGCAGGTACTTCTTTAAGAAAATAAACAAAGACCCGCTTTAAAAGCCAGAGTGTAAACTGATCTGACTGATGTGGTCTGATGCAACAGACTTAGCTTTATTGGATTAACTAGCAAACTTTATCAGCTTCCCAAGAGTCCCATGAAAACATTCTAGCACTCACCCTTTCAAGACTGTTGCTTAAAAAGGACTGGACTATGAGCGACGGCAAAAAAAAAGGGCTTGATCACGAGACAAAAGTGGTTAACCTTTGCACACAGCAGTGAAAACGTGTGGTTTGTGGATGCACGTTCACGTGGGTGAAGCCAGTATGGATCTGTTTATAAAACCCTGCTGCTCCTATGTGCAAGAGCAACCCTTTCAGCAAATAAGCAGCAAGGAGCAAAAGTAAAACTTGAGTAAAACTCGGCTTTGCTACAAGAACCAATCATTTGCGTCACTGACTTTCAACCTGCGACCAACAGACAGCTTTTAAGGAGTCAGCAGCACAACAATAAAAGACAGTCTATTTGCCACAGTCTTAAACTTGCTGTTCAAGAGCCTGCACCTCCTCTGGGACACTTTTCAGAGTCTGAAATGATTGGAAACCTCTAGCTTCAATTCTCAGAAGCCAGCAAATGCATTTGGATGCCTTAATTTTTAACAGCATTCTTGTGATTTTTTTAATTTTTTTTTCTAGGAGACAGATCAATAGAAATATTCAAAGTTTCCTGAAAACCACACCTCTGAAAATTTTTAAACACAACAATTAAAAAAAGAGAAAATCTACTTTTTTGGGTTTTGTCCCAGCTAATTGTCTTCCTGCTTGGTTTTCCTTCCTTTGCTTTTTCTAAGACCTGTGACTAAATCAGAAAAGCTGTCATATCATATTTGACAAAAAAATTCTCTAAGAATGAAGGCATATGACCCCAAAAAGCCAGGTGCAAAAGCTCTAACAACTGGCTCTTCTTAGGGCTGGTACATCTGCATTGTCAACTATTCTCCAGAGCGGCAGGTTTGAAGATTTCCTCATGCACAACACACCATGTGGGCTCCAAGCCTCCAGTCCAGCTCCTGAAAGTAGATTTTGATGGGTCAAAGCCATTTTATTGAATTAGCCCTTTATTGTTTACATTAAATCCAAGTGAGCTCAGAAATACTGACTTATCCTTCTGAAAGGCTGGATTATACCGCGTGGCTTGGATGCAAAAAAAGATTAGGGTTTTTATACTAATTACTTCCAGCATGAGGAGTACGTGGACCAGAAGAGCACTGACTTTGAGACACTCTGCTGGGCATTCCAGTGCAGAAAAGTTTGCCACCTTTTCTTGCCACCAGTAGAATGGCTGCTGCTCCATAAGGTAATCTGGAGTGTCACGCTGTCATTAACTCCTCTGGAGGAGAATTGCCAGGTCTGGCACTGAGGGGAGTGTGCCAGGCACAGCCCTTTCCACTTGTTTCTGGTTGCTTTATCCACACTCCCATCGGCAGTGTCGCCGGGAAGCGGCGTAGCGTCGCTTCCTCCTACTCTACATCACTCTTGCAGAAAGTGAGTTTTCTTTAGCTAAGCAAGCCATCCATAAGCAAAGCTCTCCAGCCTACAAAACCCAAGGTATTTTCAGCAGCCTGAAAAAGCAGAGCTGACCAGGACCTGGGGCCTGTTGGTATTTGTGTGCGTGATGATACTCTGCCTAGCGTGGGAAACAGAACAAACAGAAGGCTTCAATGAGTCTAAAGATTGTGAACTGCTGAGCCTACAGAAAGGACACACTTTATTGCTTTTATGTCCAATACAACACGGGGTTTCTTTGGGATTCTTCTTATAAATTAAGCAAAACGTTTGTACTCACGCTCTAAGTTACTGAAAGGAAATATACAGGTCTTTACACTCAGCCAGGCTGTGATGTGGAAGTTAAGGCTCACAAAAGGGTCTTGTTTTAAATCTTGCATTCAATAAACTGCTAGAAGAACAAAATGAAAACAAGCTATTGTGTTAATCTCCAGATTAGCCCTCATAGTCTGTCAATTTAATACTGATTAGTAAACAATGTCCATAATTAAGCTGTTGTTGGAGACACAAATGCCCCACGAGCCCGAACTAATGCGTAGTATTCAATCCTTTTACAAAGGATGGCAGATACAATTCCAGGAATGTTAATGCTGTCAAGTATCCATGATGTACATAACAAAAGAGAAGGCAGAGAGTTGAGGTAATTAAGCTCACACTAGACATACTCTCCAACCTGTACGTGTTTATTGACTAAACGTTATTAGGCGTAGTAAATAAAATGCCACCGAGTCGTGGGAGTTGGGACCAAAGCTGGTACGGAGTTTATGGGGCCGTCAAGCTCCGGATTCCCCTGGCATCAAAGCACACACATCCCCTTTGCTAAGGCCGGTGACATTAATGTGCATGACAGGGGTCCATGGGGCCGTGGTCCCCTAATTGTTTAGGAGACCTTTTAGTCTGGTTGCAGACTGCATGTCTTGGTATTTGCGGAGCTAATTGCACTAAAATCCGCCAGGCCAGTGTTTGCAGCGATGGGTTAACTCATTTATCCTCAGGATAATACTCAGCTCTTTGTCAACCTGATCTCCCGCATTCACTCCTAGACTGTCCCCCCAGATGCAGGAGGAGGAAGCAGGCTTCCAGCAGTGCTGCCCATGGAAACGTGCTCACTGCGGATGGGCAAGGACAGAAACTTTTAAATAGGAAACAATACCATTTTTTCTGGTTTCATCCCTGGCAACCTGTTCAGCTTTTCTCATGAGGGTCACAGAACCAAGTCTGGAGTTCAGTCCCTGATAAACTCCAACAGCTGGGACCAGCAGAGGTGCTTGGCCTCTTACCAGGTTGTTTTTCTAAACTGAATCCCAGGCATCTTCAGTTTTCTCTCGTCCCGTGCAGCAGAGCCCAGGTAGGGTAATGCTCTGGGTTCCCTGGGGTATCCTCCCCACCCCCAGCCAAGAAAAGAACAAAGGAGGACATAATTAGAAGCAATTTTCTATTTTGATCTCAGTATTTGTTACATGGGGACAAAGTGATACCAGCCACAGTCTGAAAAGTGACGTCATGCCAAAAACTATTTTTCTTCTCAAGACAGACTGTTAAGATTTACAAACTTCAGAGTGAGAGGAATGAACTCTTCTTTCTGACACTTTCCCAGAGGTCTTGATTTCTGGTATTTTCTCAGCCTTCTCACCCCATGTTTACAAACATACAATTAACTCACAAACTCCTACTTCCAGCACTTGGGACAGGTGGAGCAGTTTCTGTCTGAGGATCTCAAAGGTCTTTGCCCACGTAGGGTGGTACTGTGCAAGTTTCCTACGGGATCAAGTGTATCGATAGCCCCATTGAACAGTTTGGACAACTACAAATCAAACTGGTTTGTGGAAGGTCAGAAAGAGTGTCAATTAGTGGTAGAACTAGGAAAAGTACTCAGCAGTGTCTTCCCCACCCTCCATCCTAGACTAGCCATGGAAATGTAGAACCGCACTGAGTGGCTTCCTGTTTGGACAAGAGGATTTGATTAAGGCAAGCCACCAGTTCCCAGAAGTTTGGGCCAGGTGATGACTTAGCTTCTTGGGTGTCACAGAAACACAGCACCCCTGACATTGCATCCTGCTGTCCTGCAAAACCCGCTGCGTGTGGGGAGCAGCCCTGTCTGCCTCATCCATGGCGACAGGCTTGCTAGAAAGGAGAAGGAAAGAGATGGGAGCAGGAATGTGCAAGTAGAAGTCAGGGGTAGCACTAGACCACAGCACGCCGATTTATTTTGGCTTCAACTGCTATGAAATCACAGGCTTAGTGGAAAATGTGTCTTGTAGAAATAGTGCCAACCAGGCAGTATCCCCATCCCTTGAGCAGAATCAGCTACCATTGCTGTGAGGCAGTGTTTTATCTCGTGTATTAAACTCCCCCCCCAAAAAGCTTTTTCCCCTTATGTAAGGAGTAAGATTTGCTCTGTCTTCACAAAACCTACAAAAAAAGAAAAAAAGCTACAGGTTTGCACAGCAGCTTGTTTGGGGTGGTCTTGAAGACCAAGGAGAGATGGCACGAAGCACACTGAAGGCACTGTGTGTCACTGTCACAGTAAGGCTGTTGGAGGGACAAGCAGGATTGCTGCAGCACTCTCAGGGTACCTTCCCAGTGCCCGGCCCTCGCTCAGCCCCCGGGGAAACACGGCCTTGCCAAAGGAGCTCAGCAGTGGCCCTGCTACTGCTGAGCAGCTCTGCAGGCAGCTGAAGTTTGAGCCTTTCCAGAAAGCTGCTCGTCTGCCTCCTTTGCCCATCTTGAGCTGTCAAACCGAAAGCAGGTGAGACAACAAAGAGCAAATACGTGGCTCAGAGCTCACTGCCTCACACAATGGGTCCATCAAAGGGAACAGGGGCTGCAGCTGACACAGAAGGAAATTCAGAGCTGGGACTGAAGCACGGAAGTGAGAACTAGAAGGTATAAAAGTTTTTCCCATTCCCACAAGAGAGTCACACAAGAGGGTGCCAGAGCTTTTACTGAGCCGTGTAGGGGATTACTAGAGGAATAACCTCCTTCTCCACTTCCTATCCTGCTTAAATGGGGAAAGGCTGCTTAGGTGAAGACTCCAGTTCTGCTGAAGAAAGCATATTTGCCAAATAAAGCCCATTATGAGCACATTAGCAGAAAACCAGGAGCAGGGATAAACTGCAGTTTCGCTTCTCATTTCAAGCGCATCAGAATAAACCAGGAATTTCGGATTGCTCACCAGGAAAGGACTATGTGCTTGTTCCTGGATTCACCCAAGCACTAGAAGCTGATCTCACATTTCCCCTTTATTTTTCTAATTGTCTTATCATGAAACATAAACCCGATTTGATGACAACTTGGGAGGTACTTAGATGAGATGCAACAGAAGCACTCACACAGTGTATTTTAGAAAAATATGACCCCCTTTCTAGATGAGAATATAAAGAGGCATATGAAAATTGCTGCCTCTTTTTCCTACTGGTCACAGCCAATAGCCAATGATTCATATGTAAAAGCAAAGATGTCCTAATGCACTTAACCAGATGTGAAAAGCTGAAAGAGGAGGTGTCTGTGGATGGCTGTCCTTAGCTCCTTACTGGGGCAATAATCTCTTTCCTTAAGGAGACTTGGAATGGAAGAGTTTGAAACTTCTCCCTGTTGAACAAAGACAGCTCTGCTTGGTACAGGAGTCAATACTTTTCAATCAGAAATGTTATTAGCTGGAATGTTCTCTAGACGAGCTCTGTGCTGTTTGAAAATCTGCTCTTTGACATTCACATAGAACAGAGGAACTTTCATAGGGTCAAGTGCACCCAGAGGCAAATAATTACCTGAAGCACACAAACACCAGCACCGAGTTCCTCAAGCAAAGTCTCAGCACAAGAGCAAATTCTGCTAACAGCTTTTTCTTTACTCTTAACCACAGAGGGCTGAAGGCAGGCTCAGGCAGAATGGAAATGTGCAAAGTTACTTAATCTACAAACATCCTCTCCTGGATCCAGCAATACCTGTGGAAAATGGGACAGCCTTCAGCCCTTTTTCCCAGGAAAACTGTTCACGGAAGCACCGTAACACACGCAAAATTAGCAAAGGCCTGCTATTTACACCCTTTAAACCAGCCCTGCTCCTTCAGCCCCAAACAGGGCTCACCCCAGCACCCGTGTTGGTACAGCTGGGGTGGCTGTAGCGGGCAGGTTGGCACTAACCTCCTTCCCCCCCCCCCCAGCTTGGCTCCAGGGTCTGTCCCCATCTGGAGCACGGTGGCTTGTTGACCAGAGTGCACCCACGTGTAAGGGCAGTCAAACCTCACTGCCCTGCTCTGTAATGTCAGAGTGAGCTTGGGCAAACTGCTCAGATCCTTCCGGGGACTGTTTACAGAGCCTTAACTTACTACTGGGAATTATACACTTAAAGAGCTTTGTCATTGTGGTCATAGTGTCTCTGTGTCCCAGTTAAAGGGACAAATAAGACAGCAAACCTTTCTTGCTTCCCAGGAGCATTACAGCTATAAAGTCTCTGAGGTGTTAGGGTGAGTGTCTACGGAAAAGCCATTTAATAAATTTAACAGAGCTTATATTAAGACATCATTTGAATAACAGAGGGTTTAGCCCAGATCCCTGATCATTTCTGTCTGTCCCCACTTGCCAATTTCAGCCATATGTGACTGGACTGAGAGGCAGAGGCTTCAGAGAAATTAAAGACTTGTAATTTTTTAAAAGCAGGTATGTCTCCTCCATTGTAGGAGAGAGAGCTTAGCAGTGTATCCCACCACTGAGGAAAACTCTGTGGGACAAGCTCAGCCCCAGCAGGCATCAAGAACCCCCAGAGTGAAGAACCTTTACCTCTGCCTCAAACACAGAAGATCCAACTAAGAGACACCACAATCCCAAGACCATGATTCATCGTTCCACTCTTTGCTGAACTTCTTGTTTAAAAATCCTTTTCACTGCTTCGGTCTTTCTCACTTTGCCTGGTGCTCACCTCCCTGGTGAACATCTACCATTTCATCTGTTTCACACGGGGTTAGCAGGCTGCAGAGGTAAATATCCCCTTTTGCTGGATCCATCAGTTCAGCAGTAACAATGAGGCTGAACTATTTGGTGCCTATAGTCTCTCATTCTCTGTGTGCTTGTCCCTGACTCCCTGCCCGGTGCCACCCACATCTGAAATCCCCAGGTGCTCACCCATGCTGGGTGACAGAAGCTCCTACCCTCTGGTCTTTGTTTATGCAGAGTCTCTACAGCCCTTTCTGGTGGGCTGTAGAGCCCATCTGGCTATGCAATGCTGCTGAGGCTTCTTTCTCCAGATGGACTGAAACAAACCTACTGGATTGCTATTTAGAAAAAATTAAAGTGTATTTGGCACCTTCTAGCATTGCTTCATTTGAGCATCCAAGGACACAAGTGCTACAGTCACTGTTTCAATAATAAGTTGCAAAACAGAGAGGAAATGGTTTCTGTGGCTGTCCAACGGCCAGGATCTGTGTGACTATGAATGGAAGAGTGTTTTTACACACATCCTTCCAAAAACTCTAACAGCCTAATAGCCATCGATTAAGATTAAGGATAAGCAGCTCAGCATTTAAGCACAAAAGAAAGAGCAGAGAAACTGCCCACTAGGTCAGACCTAAAATCTACCAAGCTCAGCCTTGTCCCTGGGAGGGGAAGAGGAAGAGAGCAGCAGATATTGAAGGAGGAATATAAGACACGGGCCAAATACAGCGCAACTCTTCTGACTGAACTCCACCAGCTTCCAGCAATCAAAGGGACATGGAGTTTCTGAGCCAGGGTTGCTCCAAACAGTCAGGTGTAAAAGCCACCAAAGGACTCTTGGAGTCTCTGTAATCTCTTCTTCAACTCTCTTTTCGCTTTTTGCCTTCTTAAATTGTTGGAAGGTTTGGTGTGATGAAATATCTGGGAGCAATTCACTATTATGTTATTTTCTGAAGTTAGTTAGGAAAACAGAAATTGCCTTATTTCATATCATCCAGTAGTTTCCAAACAGAGCTACCTACACACAGTTACCTACACACAGTTACCTACACACTGACTAGCTGCATTGAATCATTGCTTTCCACACAGTTAAGCCAAAGTCATTTGGATAATATCTGCATAATTTAGTTCTCCCTTGGCAAATTAAGATCCAGCCTTACTCCATCCCCTGTTCGATAAGCTCCTAAGAACTGTCTGTAGTTGCAGTTTGCTGTAGGTCTGATCCCCTGAGAAATCTCAGTCACCCATTTCTCCTGCAATTGCAGAGACAGAATTTCCAGCCTGCTCAGGAGCAGGCTGCTTGACTCCCTGCTCATCCTTCAATACTATCTGTTCCTCATTCCCCAAGTACAGGTACACAGGAGATGACCTAAAGCAGAAAGCAGGAACCACATTACTCATAACTTTAGGCAGCTTTGTTAGAATGAAGGAATTGTAGTATATTTTGTTTGTAAGCAGAGGCCCAATCAAAGTTCCCTTTGTGCCAATGAGATTTTTTTCTAACAATTCCAAGGGCCTTTGGATCCCTTCACAAATGAAATGAGCTGAAGCTTTTGTGTTAGTTCTCATTTGCCAGGCAACAATCATAACGGAGGCAGCAGTGGAAGGATAGGGGTTACAGAGCAGAGGAATCACAACAAGTGTCACCCATCACCTCTGCTGGAGGTTCCAACTATCAGAAACTAAGAGTGCCATGGAAAATCAGACTGCATTTGCTCCTGAAGGCATTCCCTAAGGCAGAAGGAAAGGAGGTTATAATTTGCTGCAAGAAAACTGGGCATTGCTCCATCAAAACAAAATAAAACAACAAAAAAAAAGTGGTATTTTAAAAGATTATGAAATCAGATGCCATCTTGTGGCCAAACCCCATGAAATTACTGTGGTAGATACAACCCAGTACACAAAACACATAATAAATATGCAGATAAAAAAGAAATAAGGGCTTCAAAGATTGGTGACAAACTATGGAGACTTAAAAGCCTTGAAATAGTAAAATGTCCAAGTCTGTAGTTCTCTGATTGCTTAGTTTGCTTCTGTCTGCAGGTGTGGAACCAATTCCTCCACACTTCTGACAATTAAACTCCATTAAAAGATAGCTGCAATTACTGACATAAGTTTTCTGTGAAAAAAACTGCTGTACACCCTCTACAAGTTTGCCCGAGTTCTGACTGAGCTGGAGCAGGAGGAAATGCAGAAGACCATGAACAGTGAGGCCACTGAGTGTTGTTAGCTCCTGACATAAAATGAGTGCCTTTCCTGCAAGACAAATGCTCCAGTTCGAACACACCCAGGGACTCTGAAGACCTAAATGCTTGTGTGTTTGTGAACACAAGGGCTGGGAAAACGGCTGCACGGAGGAAACAAGGATCATGATGACAGCAAAAGATCTCAAGGGGAATGAGAAGGTAAGGAGTCTACCTAAAAGAACTCTGTACAGGTTGTAGAGGAAACAGGAAACATTCTGCCAGTCATAGAACCATAGATGGGAAGCAGAAATTTCTTCAAGGTGCCTCTTACACGTGTTACACTCTCAAAGGCAGGGAGTCAGAAGAGCTGGCCTAGTGCTTCTCCCTATTCAACAATCTTTTTTTTTCCAGACCCATCCTCCCTATCTTCTTTCTGTCTCCTTTCCCAGCTGCCAACCTGCCCAAATCTCTGGATGAAGTTCCTTCACTCCCAAAGCAGGAAGAGCATCACAATCTGCTATCTCACACCTTACACAACAAGCAAGGAGAGGTTTACACCATAGCAAGGGAACAACACACAAAGTTGTTAGCTCTTCCAGCGCTTGAAAACGGTCACATAGCTATGCATAGAAAAACTGTGGCCTTAGAGATGATTCCAGATCACCTTCCATGTCCCACATGGCTGGCTGTAACCACGTTACCTCTGTGTGGTCTCTGCAGAATATAAAGCCACCACACACCCAGGTAAAGCCCTCACTGGCACCCTCTTTGCCTGACTCTCATTCCCGTTTCACAGTTTTGCTAACCAGCAATCATGGAGCCCTCCCATTGCCCGGTGAGAGGACCCTGGTTCCTGACAGTGCTCATCACAAATATATAAATGAGTTTCTAGCATAAACACAGGCACCCAGTGACACTGAAAACACCTCCCAGTGTCAGAGACATCTGCACAGCACTGGCAGATATAAGAGGACCTACAGGAGACTCGGGCCGTCTCCAGAGCAACAGCTGGAGAGCAGGTGGGAGACCTTACAACGTGTAAAATGGTGTTGGATGCCTCAGTTTAGGCAAATGAACTGTTCCCACCCTGTGAAAACCTAAAGGACCGTACATTTGAACACAAAGAAAGGCAGCTGAGCTAGTAACAGCAGCAGTTGTCAGTAAGGGGTTAACTAGAAGCCATTATTACATTGAGGAAATTGCCCCAACAGAAGTATAATCCACATGGTAGAAGACAAGTGTTATTCACAAGTTATTAATAAAAGAGACCAAAAAGAAGGCAGTGGAATACTGTTCTGTTAATCTCATAAGCCCAGATGTTCGTGAAATGAAAAACAGCCCGAGTACATGACCTTTCATACTGATGTAAAGGAATGTTAAAGATATGATGGGATGTTATATATCACAGGATGTTAAAGACATCATGGAAAAAATTCTATATGGATAGCAAAAATTTAAAGAATCGAATGCTCACAAAAAGATACATGTGATAAGATGCAAAAAAAAAATAATTAATGAAATCAGCTTATACTTTTCCATAATCATCATTTTGCACACTTTTATAGACACTGGCACTTCTACAATGCCAAAGTACAATCACCATGACACGGGATGGTTACAGTTCCTCACACGCTTTCTCTTGGTGTGAAATAAACTGTTCCTCCTTGGGAAGACACGCAACCTTTCATTCTTATGCACAATAAAACGTTATGCCCAAAGCAGCCTACGTGCAGAAAAGAAATAAAACTATGGACTTTATTGCAGCCTGCTCCTGGAGTCAGCTCTTCAGGTAACCGATTAATTTGGAAGCAAACTGAATTGGGAAGGTGTGATTCTGAAATAGAACTGTATATGAATGCTGGGCACCCTGTTCTGTTCTAGCACTGGTGAGTGAGCACCAACAGAGAACCACAGCCATCCTGGGCAGATGAGGAGGAGAAGTCTGCGTGTGCAGACAGCGAAGAATTCAGACATAATCTCTTGGTCTTCCCCTTGTTTCTTTTCCTTTCAGATGCTTCGGTGTCAAACATGTGGTTTACACTCCTCTTTGTGTAAACTTCTCCGGAGTGAGTTTCAGACAGAGGGCAGTCCCTCTGTAAACAAGGTGGACAAAGCTGAGAGTCAGAGTGTGTGGGAACACGTGTCTATTGTAGATTTTCATTTATAACACCACCTGGAACTGCAGACCAGCACTGGTCTACTGGAAGCTAATGGTAAAAAGGAAAAAAACCTCACCAAAATCTTCAATTTTGCCCCCTGCTCCCAGCATCCCCACCCTTGCTGCTTTTGAAACAATCTGGCCTAGCCGAGGAGAGCATGGGGCAAGTTTGGGAGGTCAGTTTACACACAGGTCAGCTTCTACGTGAGTGTATATACAGTATCGGGGTCTGCTTTCTATTTGCTTGTCAAATACCAACACCATAAAGAAAGGAACAGTACTAAATCCACCATTTTAACCTTACACATACCCACAATTACAGCTGAAATAACTCAGCAATTTTTGAGTTATATGAGTGCAAAGAAAGCATCTGTAACCAATCACCTTTTTTTTTTGTTGGGGTTTTTTTTTTTGGCAATTCTATATCTTAAAAATTGTGAATGCAGGTTTTGGGGTTGGTGGGTTTTTTTAAGAAAAAAGAAAAACTTGTTAAAAAAAAAAAAAACCAACAAAGAAAACACACAAAAAAATAACCAAACAAAAAAAAACCCCCACCACATGTGCTCTCGGGCTGAAAACACACATGCCAAATTCAGCCCGGAGAGAATTTTTACGGCTGAGTTATAAACCCCTGAAAATAGGGATTTCTAATGGAAACGCTGACAGACCATTAACTACAATAATAACATCAACGGAGCACGAGAATTTCCAAGTTATCTCCTTTCTGGTTGTGTCAGCGTTCCCGGGCGGGCGGCGTTGGCGGCGCGCCGCTCGCCGTCCTCTCCCGCGGCGGTGGCAGGAGGCGGAGGAAGCGGCGAGGCACGAGGGATGCGCTGGGTGTCCCCGGGCTCCCCAGGTCCCTTCAAGTGGTTCGTCAGCGATCCCACCACCGAGCGACAGGCGAGGAACGGGGTTGTAAGTTCACCTGTTCGGCTCCGCGGCCCGTCAACGGGAGACCGGGCCGCCGCTCGCTGACCCCACGCTGAAACTTCCGCTGCCCGGCATGGGGTTTGCTTTGAGCTTCGAGGTCGAGAGGACTGGTACAGACTGTAGCCACACATCGTCTGCTCTTCCTTTCAAAGCTCCAGCTCTGTCTTCTCTGGGAAGATGAATATACTGAAAATATGCAAACTGTCGTGCTGCTCGAGATAATTTGTTCCCTGGTACAGACAGGGACGAATTGTTGAACAATAAAATACGTGACTGTTAATGCTACAGAATCCGTACATTCTTTTCCCTCGTGAGAAAAACTTACTGGTGAGGATGTGCTTAGCCCACTGCTAGTGTGTTGCTAGTTTATAACAAAGCACATATTCCTCATGAAAACAGGATTTCAAATTATTCTATGTGGGAATGAAAGAGGCTGACAGACTCTCGTATAGGTCAGATTTTGTCGGATCCAGGGTCTTGAAAGATACTCCAACACAACTGGCTTCTGGCTTGTTCCCTGGCTTGTTTGTCCAATACATCCTGAAACACCTGACATAACAGCACCGGCATCATTCCCATTTTACAGATGGTTAAAGAAAGGCACAGCGGTGAAATAAATTCCTAAATATTACAGATCAGATTTCTTCCAAAAGCCAGGATAAGACCCAAGTTTTCCCCTTGTTTTAGTAACATCTGCTGTACAAACCCCAGATTTTTATCTTTTTAATTTTAAGGGCAAAAAGGCTAAACATGACCCATGAGTTGACATAACTCATCTGCTTCAGGAAAGCCCTGGTTCACTCCAGAAGCAGACAGCAAATTCCATCATCACAGAAATTATTTTTTTCACAAAAAAACCCTGGGTTTTATACAAAAAGAACAACAGAAAGCAGCACAAAGCAGCAAACCAGTCTTTTCCTGATAACATCCTCAGTGACTCATGAGGGTCCCTCCTTGCTCCAGCCTCGTCTGACATCCACCAGCTCCCTCCAAAGGGGAACCGTTCTGTTATTCTCTTTCTCTGCATCGAAAGAAAGAAAACGACGAGGGGCCGAAATGACGCGAGCTGCTTTCCTAAGCACTCCCGCCACTATCGCTCTGCTTTTGTCCAACACACGTGTCCAAGCCTCATCTATGCTAGAGCTATTTGGCACGCCGACCACCCTTTGTCCCCCTCGCATGCCTGACGCGCTAGGAAAATGCTCCCGACGGTGCACAGGCGCTCACGCCACTGTTTGGATTCGAGTGCCTGTAGATGACACGTGGCTTCGGCTGTTGTTTACAACCCAGGGTAATACAACAGACGGTCAGTTGTCCCAGCGGCTCGCCAAGATTAGCACGTGGAAGAGCAGGAGCTGGCTGAAGCTAAGACGCAGCAGGGCAGAGGTTAGGTTTGTGGGCAGGGGGAAACGCTCCAAGGAGCACTGCGGTTCCCTCCGAGCGAGGACACGTGCTCACGGATTATCAAGAGAGTCCCCGTTCTGGAAGCTTTCTTGTCTCCTTATTGATACTTTGCTCTCCTACGGCAACATCTGCGAGAAATGCTTTCTACCATCTCTGACGAGCCAAAAGTCTGCGTTACATCCCTGTGATGACCTGGCCTCAGGGCTACATGCTTTCCTCGCTTCCCATCTGGCCACGACACGAGAGTGCATTTGGACTTGGACCATCAGCACCAAGAAACCTCCAGCTGGTACCAAAAGCTGCAGCACACCTATCTACCCACAGTAACTGCAGGCAGATTGTTTCTGGCCTATTACACTGGCTAACCATAAAATACCTCTTATGTGCTCACCCTTATTTTCAAGGGACCAAATGACCTAAAGAGAAATGGTCTAAAAGACCACACCCCCCCATCCAGAGTTCCCTTCTCAAGGATACTGCAATGGCTGACACTAAAATGAGGATTATTGCCCTGGAATTAGAGCTGCCAGGTGGTAGAACATTTTCTGCTGTAGCCAAGGCTGTCATAAGCATTTCCACCTTCCTGTCCAAGCCCATCCTAAACCCTTCTTTCCATAGGAACAACGTGCAGCTCAACCCACCCAATAAACAGCAAAGCAAAGGAAGCCCGTCCTCCATTAACATTTGCACAACCAATACACTACCAGGCCTCACAACCAGAAAGAAGTGTAATTTTGGTTTGGGTTTATTTTGATCGTCACCAGAAGTGAAGCTGTTAAGCAGACAACAGAGTGCTAACTCGGCAAGCTGACTGCACTGGGGAATGGCAATAGGGTGGCTGTTCCCAGAGGGATAACTTACCTCAGCACTCCTCAGCCATGCTGGCACTTCTTGGAAAAGGCTGGCATAGTGAAGCTTGATAAATCAGTATTAATCATGTTCTTGTCCTGTTCACTCCTCATCAAAATCAAACAGCAACAACTAGAGGAACAGGAAATGCTGAATTAAGGTAACACTTCCCCCAACGAACCACCACACAGCCCTAATTCTGTCCCTGCAGCAATGCCAACCCTTGTAAATTAGATGACTTCTCAAGCTGTTTGAAGTCCTGAGCAGCCAGCTCCAAAGTGAGGAGTAAGTACGTGGCTTCCAGCCACATTTGCAATACCTCCCTGCCAATTTCTGCCTTGTACTTCACACTCCCCAGACGCAGGTTCATGAGCCATGACAAAATTTGGGGGCAAAGTGGAACAGATGCACGGAATCGTTTCTCCTGGTTTGAGGTTTCAGCAGGAATGCTCCAGACAGCGTTGGTCAGGGTTGAAGGAAACAGGCAGTGCTGGGTGGTGATCAGAGCTCAGCACCTGCCCTCGGCCCGCGCTGCGCTCAGTGGTCTCACTGTGTCGTGTTGAGAAGAACAAACATTCACTATATGGAGGCCTGGCTTTTAAAGTTACACGACTCCTTCTGAGTGATTTATAAGGAGTATTATAAAGTTGTTTGAATGTCTGAAAAATAGAGGGTCTAGAATTTTTTTATTTTATTTACTGCTTAAATCGGTTTGATTACTTGTTTCATTACAGGAGATCAAAACTAATCCTGCTAGTCCCAAAGAGCAGTAAAGGCCATTCGAATATGTTAGAATAACTTTAAAAGCAGGTGGCTACCTTATTGAGTGTTAAATAATCAGAGCTGAAATAGGAGTTTGTTTCTGTGTAGGGCATGCAGCAAATGGCTTCCAGGTATGCATAACAGCCCGTTAGCACAAGGAAAAAAATATTAGTTATCCAGTTGAAATGATAACTGAGTGCAAGAATTTCAAAGGATGTGTTTTATTTAAGGAGCCATTGCTCCAGCTGGATAGCCACGGTTCCCCCTAATCTAAACGAATCCCACAAAATCAAAATGATTCTTTTGAAGCCTTTTACCCACAGTACAGTATTTGTGGGAGGGGAGGGGGATGTGGAAGTTCAGACTCATCAGGTACGTGACAGAGAACCTTCAAATTTTCATTTCCTAAAGAGTTCAGAGATTCCAGGGGCAGAGAAGCACGTTTCCAGGACAAGGTACTTGCTGAAGTGGGCAACATCGATATAATTCACTCCTGAAACTCTGTTTAGTGAGGCAAATTAATAGTGCTCTCAACATTTTGATGGTGAACTAGCAGGTCTCACCTCTGCACGAGCAACCCACTGCAAAATTCATCTGTTGAACTTTAACTGATCCTTTTGGAGTGAAACATTCATTGGCAGGTGGGCTCTAAAGGGACGAGTAGCCAAGATTATTAACCATGCAGCCTATCAGCTCGTGTGTGTTTTCATAACCATAACAATTTTGTAGGTATTCAAAAAACCCCAAATAATTCTATTTTTTCTAACAGCCTGTGGCAAGTCGAACAGGGAATAGGGCAGCCTAACGCTGAAGTAAATGTCCATAAACTTTTAGCCATGCACACAAAAAACTTCAAACTGTACCAATAAAAGCAGTTTAGCAGTCCCTGTGCGTGCGTTTCAGATGAAGGGAACTGTTTCAGTCACGTGCTCTTCTCCTCTTGAGAGTTGTGTTTGGTATTTCACACTAAAATCTGGCACCGTTTTTCACTTGTTAATTGGAAGCCGCAATCACTTCTGCGGTGTTTTGGGCTGCTCTCTGTATCTGTGACTTGCACTCAGCTGTCAGATCTTTAACGGTGGAGAAAGCCCGTCTATAAAGTGAAGGCACACGATGCTGTTCCCAACGGCTGTCCTGACAAGTGAAATCACTTCAGCGTCTCTGTCCCAGCTGTCCCCAGAGCTGACCTTCCAGAAGAAGAGTCCAGGCTGCCATACATAGCAAACGGGTAGTTACTGGAAAGACAAAACCCAATCCCACAACCTGCATGAGAAGAAGACTCCAGTGGTGGCACCAAGCATCGTGTCCGTTCACACCAGGGTGGGATTTCACAAGTCCCATTCATCAAACAGCACGCCTTTTGTGCTCGAAGGGAAAAATGGTAGAAATAAGATGCAAATCTTCTCCACGACGGGTCAACATTAGGTTTCTGGTTAATTAGGTACTACTCCTGGACTTGCCACACAATACAACACCTGCCATGTAACAGAAAACTTTTACCATCAAGATTGTTACCATGGTCATTGTTAAAACCAACATCAGCTACAGTGACTGCAGGACTATGGGATTGCTCTCATACATACACATACACACTCGCCTCTGTGTGTACATATATTGCAGTTATCCTCAGGTTTCAGCAAAGAAACTCCCATTTTAAATACCACTTCTATATACTTGCAGTATTTATCACTGGGGAGGAGACCGAGTCACTAATGCTTTGCCAAACCACGTGTGACTGCTTCAACCATTCCAGCAAGTAGCTCCTCCAAAGTTTCCATGAACAAATCTCATTTTCACTCTGTATCGATGACAAAAGCACAGAACGTTCCAGCGCTACCTCCCCCACCATTTCAGTGAGCACAAAGATCCAAAAATGTCCTTAAATGAACACAGCTTCCTACATACCCTCGAAGAATCTCCTCAGCTTTAGTTTGAGCTTTACCTTTATTGTTTAGCAGGAGCCACACCCTGCCGGTTACTCCAACAGCGTGCAGGGACATCTAGTGACCAAAGGAGATATTGCAAAGAAATACGGCATCACATCTCCTTACTCCGCTGTTGATAAAATCAAAGGAGAGGTATTAAGTGCTTGAAAAAACCAAAACACGCTCTGTTTTTTGGGCTGTCGTTGAGCTATTTACTGCCCAGTAAGAGAGTCGAGGCCATGTCTACTCATTCACCATCTTCACTTTGTTTAACTATCATCAAGGAAAAACAGAAGGCAAGCTACCTATTCTTTAATTTCCCTCTAGAAAAAGATTTTATTTTCCTTGAAGTAAGATCTCAACGGGAAAAAAAAAGTTGCCTACCAAAAAGTTTATCTTCTTTGCACTGAACAACCAGGATTCTGAACTCATTAAGAGAAGACATTCACAAGTTTTGTTTCATTACACATTTCTTATGCTTCAAATAAGACAAAAAGCAACATTCTACGTCGCTGTCGTCTTTCTTTTTCCTCCACACCTCTAAACACTCTGATGGAAATGGCACTGGTAAGCAAGCCCCTATTTCTGACCTGCTGCATGTCTAACATTTCTTCTTTAATAACTCCAGGAGCATGGCAGGCTCTTCCCATTAACTACATTACATCAGCATTATCAAAGACGAAAGGAAATTAATTTTGTTTTCTAAAGACTTGGCAATAAGTCGGTTCTTTACTTCATCAGACATCTGCTGGTTTTCTACGTATGTCATTTGTGAAGCAAGAGTTTTCCTTATGACTTTATTCTCCTCACAGTTTATCGTGCGACACCGTTTACCGGTGCAATAAAGCGAAGCAGGAGTTCTCTTTTGCCCTGTAAAAGTGTAAAGCTAACTTAGAGCCAATATTGTAATCTCTATTTCAGTTTCAAATCCTCTTTCTGGTTTAAAATAAAGCTCGGCGAAGACTGTCATGCAAAAATAACCTCTCATGCTCTTTGCCTGAAATTTATTACTAGTGCTGCAGTACTTTGTTTTAACAGATGGGACTTTATCAGCAAATTATATGGGCAGGCCACCAACTTCCCTCAGGAATGGAGGAGTGTTAGTATTTACTTGGGCTCTTATCTGTGCACTTAAAGCCATATTCTAACCACAGAATTCTATTTTCATTTATTGATATAAAAGACAAAACACAGAGAATCTTCTGTTCTAAAGCATGCTGCATCCCTAACCTTTGTCTTCCTCCCGTACACGATAGGTAGCTGGTGTCAGATAGTTCACACGAGCAAAACCTTTCCTCTTTTCCTTTTTAAAATTGAATAGACTTTATCATTTGTTTGACCACGTAACTCCATTCATGCTGCACAGAAGGGGAAAATTCAGATCGCTTTTCAAATTATTTATTGTGCTAAATAATTTGTTGTGGGTTTGTTTGGAGTTTTTCCCTATTTAACTACACTGTAATTTACCCTGTAAATAGCATGCTAAAAGAGAATTTTGCTCATGGCAAGTACTTCTCAGCTACAGCCACATCAGGAGCTGGAAGGTGCAGTGAATGTATCCAGGGAGCAGCAGCCCCCGTTCCATCCCTCACCGTAGCCCCTTTGTGCTATTCCAGAAGCACGGAAGGGCTCAAAACCAAAATCTTTCTATTCTGAGCAGACAGGAGAGGGTGCAGGACCACCACAGCTCTAAATAGACCCCTTGCTGGGTAGCTGGAAGGGAGGGAATACAACCGTGGTGCAAAGCCACCCACCCCAGCGCCAGCCTGGCTTCCAGCTGTCCCGTGTGCTGCGCTGTGAGCTCCCGCTGGTCGCCTTGCGTAAGAAGCAGGTGAGAGAGGAAAACTGAATAAATCATAACTCTAGGGAAAGAAAGAGACAGTGATAAGCCCAGAGTGTCACACTAGCTGGCAGCTGCTAAGTCCCATTACAGAACCTGATATTTATTCTTACTTCTAATCAAGATCTAAATACACCAGAATTTCTTTCTTTCTCCGGTGCACACACCTGCCTAAAATAAACTCTGCTGAAGGAGTTCTGAAGATGTGCATCCTTTACCTAACAAGACTCCATCCAGCAGCACGCTCTGAAAAAGATGGTATTCTGAAAAATACAGCACCTAGCTTATTTTAATTCTTCCCTAGTGAAATACTGATTTACAACAGTTTGAATTAATAGGAAGAATGCTAAGGAACTGCTTTCAAATGGGAAAGAAAAATTAAGTCATAAACCACGTAGAAGACTTGCAAAAACCCCACTGAAATGTTTCAAGTGTTTTCTTCCCAAATACTGAAAATTTTATTCAAACTAACCTATGCTTTCCTCTTCAATGTCATTCTTTCCATATAGTTTGTGTACATCTGCAGTGGAATCTGTACTACAGGACCCGATCCTGTAAGGACTCCCATGTAAGGAACTGTTGCTTATCACTCATCCACATTCTATCCACTGCTGGCACTTTATTTTTCATATTGTTTCCACAAGGATGTTTTTACTGATTGGATTTTTTGTTGTTTGTGGGGTTTTTTTAAGCTACAAACAAGATATCCTTTATATGTACTTATATAATATATATATAATACAAGCAATTAGCCTGAAAATATATTGGTCTATATTGGACTACTGGAATTTTTTCATCAATTCCAGCTATGAATATCAAAGCAATGCACTTAACACTCATCACTCAGCCAGATGAGGCTCGCTGTTAGCAGAAAGAATCTAAGTTACTTGTCATCTCTAAAATTCAGAATCCAGCACAAAAGCCATCTACATCACTCTGAGATATAGGTAAGCAAAGTATGTAACTACAGTTAAAGTCAGTTTGTCTTAGTTCTGACTCCGGATGACTCGATCGTCCTATTCTTCACCCACATACAAAGGCCTGCTAAGCAATGAGATACTTCCACTGTACTCAGTGGGTATTGGATCAGATCTTGACAGCCAAAGTCTGCTTCTTTTATCCCCAGAATGAATAGACCCTATTCCACAGGGAGCTCCCCACAAAACGTGGTGTGACTTACTGGAGGAAAAAGTATCAGAAACTGGACCGCAGAGAATAACTCAGCAATACACTCCTAGCAAAGAGAGTCTGAAAATGTGCTCGCTGCAAAAGGAAGAGGATTTGTAAAGCAACATTGAGAAAAATCTGGTAACGGTTCTGGCCCAACAATCCCTGTCTGAATTTCGAATACTCCCCAGTTTGCAAATAGAGATCTAAACCAAATGGTGTGGCACGGCCCACTGTAAGGATAAGGGTTATTTGTTAAACAACAGCTAATACCATGCTTAGAGGCAGTAAATAATTGCCGGAGCTGTAACTCATGTGAGAGCAGTTAAGTAAAGGCAAATTCCAAGGTATTTTAGCTGAATATTGCATTGAAATTCTGACATACAAGGATAGGAACTCATGTGAAATGCGGACCTGGATTTAAATTTTAAACTTCTTGCCATTAAAGTTCAGGGAACGTTTGGGTCATACAGCTCAATGTGGGTTTAGATCTCTACAGAATATCAGGTTTTTAAAGATACTTTTCATTTTCAGATGTGACAGTTAAAAAATCCCGGGTACAATAAACCATTTGACTTGGGGAAAAAAGTTGAGCTATAAACTGAAACCAAAGTAGCTCAACTTGGGAGTGTCCCAGCTGCAGAAAACTCTTAATTTTAAAACACTTTGATTGATCCCCAATCTCTTCGAATTACACTGCAGCGAGGACCGCGCGCCCTTCTGAAATCAGGCTATGCTTCAATTACTTCATCTGCGTATAAATTTCATTGTTATTTGAAACATATGCAAAACACAGATACCACTATACCCTAAAATTGATTAAATATCTACCTCATTAAAGTACAAACCCAACAGTACAAGAGGCCCTGCTCCGAGGGTTCACTTTGCATTAAGAACAGGAAACCTTGCCAGTGAAACACCGCTCCGGATCAATCCGGTTTCGCTGGACAACATCTGTATTTTAGCAGCTGGACACTTACAGCACCAACACCCTCACTTGGGTTTGCACCGAGTTTCTGCTGACAGTGTAAATATGACCTGAGTCCTGCAGGCAAAGCCTGCTCACCTGATCCTCTCTGGCTGTCTGAATGAGAGGCAAACAGGAGGCAGGCTCAGGTACAACCTCGGAGTGAAAAGCTTCATCCCCTGAGCCCACATCTTGGAGAACCGAACTTGGACCGGAGCGTTTCGGAACATTTCATGAATTCAAAAGTGACTTCACGAAACATGAAACCTGACAGGCTATTAGTCCATTCCGGGGGACTATTACCTTCCAGACAATTATTTTCAACATATAATTCTGAGGTTTGGAAAACCCTTGCGCCACTTCCCACGAGGATTCCCAGTCTGTTGGCCAAATGTGTCTCTGCATTGTGGTACTTACCACATACGCGGTCATGCTTGCTGCCCTTGACATGACACACCAGCAAGCATTTATAGACAGGAGGAAAATTTCATACCTTTGTTATGAAACACTATCAGAAAAAAGCAGCAATAATTATTTTAAAGTGAAAGAAAAAAACTTATATAAACACGAAACTGAAAGGAGATTGGAGCCAGGTGGTGTTTGGTCTCTTCTCCCAAGGAGCAAAAGATAGGACAAGAGGAAACAGACTCAAGTTGCCCCAGGGGAGGGTTAGGTTGGAGCTGAGGAACAATTTCTTCCCCTTGAGGGTTGTCCTGGGCTGTGCCAGGCTGCCCAGGGCAGTGGTGGAGTCCCCATCATCCCTGGAGGGGTTTCCTAGCCATGGAGATGTGGTGCTGAGGGCCATGGGTTAGTGGTACCCTGGCATGGCTGAATTAATGGTTGGACTTGATGATCTTATAGGTCTCTGCCAACCTAAATGATTCTGTGATTCTACAATTCTATGAAAACTGTCAGAAAAATGTAAGTATAGTCAGTCCTGGCTTGGCAAGGAAGTATAAACTAGGTGAGAAGACATTCAGATATTCTGGCTGGCTGGACTATTTTTTCCAGTCCTTCCCATACAGCACTTCCTGGGGTCCTGTTTTCCACGCATGCAGGAATGCCTCGAAGCATCTCAGCTTAGCCTTGGAAACAACAAAGTCATGGATGTGCTGCTTGATGAGTTTGAACAGCCTGTTCCCAGTTGCCACCTTCTTTTCAGAGGAAGAATCAGGAGGATGCGCACTGCAGGTCAGATCGCTCCCAAGGCGGGAGCCTACACGTTGCTGATATTCTTCACAGAGGCTTAGTTCTGGCACCATGCACCTTCTGGAATGCAAGTCCAGGAACCCCACGAGGAAAACAGGGGTCATAACCATAGTTTCCACCACTCGAACAAAACCAGAAGCCAACAGTCCGTGCTTTACGTGCCTCTGAATTTCTACCTGAAAAGCAGCAGCATGTTGCAGACTGCTTCAATTCTTAGAGTGAGCAATACGCAGCCTATGGACCGCAGGCTGAGCACCCGTGCCATCAGAAACCTCTCTAGGTGTCTTTCAGCCCTACTTTGCTACTGCAGTTCTGTGTAGTACAGCCCCACATCGCTGCTGCTTTGCTGCTGTTGTCTAGAAGGTGTAAATCAGCCTTTCAGTTAAGGAAAGAATCTGAACCGGTACTTGGTCACCAGGATGAGTTAGAGAGTTATGTCAGGTTTAAATCAATCCCTTTTCAACAGAGCACTTAAGTATGTGATTACCTCTAAAGAGGTATGTTCCTCATTAAGTTGGTGGGGCTGAGTATGCCCTTAACGATACAAGAACAATAAGAATATGCTTAACTATTTTACAGATGGCAAGTTTCTCTGAACCAGGACCCTCATTAGTGTTCCCACTGAACTGATGAAGGTACTGGTTGCTTTTCCTACGAGGGAAATGGGTTGTGGGCCTTTCAGAATATTTCAGGTATTAAATGCAAATGCAGTCTCCAGAAGAAAGGCACTCAAATCTCCACGGACACCCCAGCCATGTTACTGCACATCTTGCTTGCTGAGCTCTGCAGGCAAATGTCTTACCAAATGGCTGTCCACACAGCTGCAGGGGCACGATGCAAAGCGTGCATCCTTGGAAGATCATCTGTAAGCTCAGCATAAGGTTTGTTTTCTAAAATGCTGCTGTGAACAATTTGTCACTGACTCTAAGCCTGACAAACACGCTCCTTTTGGCTCATCCAGACAAAGATTAGGAATGCTTCACTGGAGCTAAGGATGAAATACATGCGTCAAAGGCATCACTTCTACTTACGATGTCCAAGAGCTCTGTTAAAATAACACTGACAGAGCAATGCCAAGAACTCAAAAGCTAGGAAAGGCCAAACTTAATGTTGCCTGTACAAACTTCATTCAGCCTTTTTCTGAGGGCGCTTCATGACGCAGGTTTTCGTTGTGGGATCGTGCACAATCTTTCTCCCCCAAACCACTGTCTCCTCCCTTGTGAGGTAAGGGACAGCTTGAGGAAAGTATTAGGGTTGTCAAGGAGATAGATGTCTATAGAAATACTCGCTCATGCAGAAAACAAGCAGTTATTCAATACTTCTTTCTATTCTTCCATTCACCATGTAGCCCCAGGCTTTATCCTATACACGGCCTTTAAACCCCGCCTTTAATACAGCAATATTCATTTCCTCGTAGGCTTTCCCATGGCCTGTAGTATTTAAGTGAGTCACATAGGGTAAAAAGTTTGTCTTCACACCAGATACCTGAGAACAGAATTAGCAGCCTCCACTCAGATAATTTTTCCTGTTTCCTGCTACCTCTACTTTCTACTTCCCATTTTCTCCGCTGAAATTCCCATCAGGTGCTTCTTCCTGTTATTTGTCCTGCCTATATACTGCAGAGACAGCACCAGCAGCAAAGAAGAGGAATTATGAGAGAACTGGATTTGTTCAGTTCAGACGAAGACTTCAGAGAATTTAGCTGCCAAACTCTCACAAGCCTCTACTAAACATCTGTGAACTCAAATCTTTCGAGAGCCATACATCTTGGTCAGATTTGGGAAAAATTTTATAGGGGTGCCAAGAGATCTCCCTCTGATATCAGAACAACTTCCACTTACACATTGGATTTCAAGTGTTTGTCCAAAGCACAATTTAAAAAACATTTTTAATTTTAGGAACAGCAGAAATGTATCTTTCTTTGATCCCACAAACAATGCAGCTGGGTTTAGCTATTCCTTCCAAATAGCTGAAGAGTGACAGTGATAAAACCCATTGGTAACGCAGTTTTATAATGTAAAGCTCCAGATATCATCACAGATAGTGTTACTTACTTAGCACGGAATTAATCTCCTCTGGAGGAAGGGATTGAGGGCACCTGAAGTCAGTTTGCAGATGACACCAAGTAGGGCAGGAGTGTTGATCTGCTGGAGGGTCAGGAGGCTGGCCAGACTAGACCGCTAGGCTGAGGCCAATGGGAGGGCCTCCAGGAGCTGAGGCATTAAGAGCTGTGTTAAATAATGTGTCTTGTGATACCAAAGGTCTGTCTCCTCTGGTTTGCAGAGAGAAAACTGAGGAAATTTACTGATGGTTTTCACCTTCAGCCTTTTATCTCTCCAAATATTTATTAAAAAATAAAGAAGGCAAAATATTCTAACTGCAAGGTGGTGATTCCAAGACCTCGGTGGCCTTTGTTTCCTTTCACGTTTAATTTTTTTGGCCCATATAGATTTCCCATTTTAGCCCCCTAAATTCATCAAAACATTGCTGGAGATAAACTTCCATCTGATCATTTGGCAGGTCTCATTACACACTTGAGAAATGGGTATCAAGAATATAAAAGGACACAAATATGAGATGGTTTGGACTGATGAGACAGTGGTTTAATTTAAGATTATAATATATGGTTAACAACAACAGGGCTCCATTGTCTCCTAGGAGGTTAAGTCCCTAGCTGACCTGGAAAAGAGGGAATATTAGTGTCAAACAGTCACCCATAACACAAGGGTGCTGTTAAGGCTGGCACGATGATCATATTAGCTGCAGGCAGTGCTCAGAATGGAGGCAGGGTACTCGGTACTTCCCTTGAGCACCATCCAGGTGGAAAATTTCCGTGGAGCACCAATGAGATCTGACAACCACTTCCTGGCAGCTGGGATTTGACTCCATTTAGCTAGGAAGCTTCACTAAGGAAAACTCTCCAGAGTGCTCTTTTTTTTTTTTTTAATGCTCTTCCAGCTCTTTTTGAGTACCTAGTTCTTTCCTCCCACCCCAAATTTCTTGGTCATAATGAAAATATAAAAACTACTAAATGTGCCAGGAAAATATTAGAAGCTTATTAAAGGTACTGGCAAAATGGTACTGCTTTTCCCCTTCCTGAAAATGTCAAGGAAAGGTAGCAATTTCTAACAAGTTTCCAGCAGATAATAATGGCTTTCAATCAATAGCCTCCCTAACAATTAAAAAATATATATATATTTTTCAGTATAAAATATGTTTCAGGATTTGATCAAAAATTTCCACGGCAGTAGAGATTTTCTACATACAAACCAAAAATCCTATCAACGTTTTATCAAAAAAGAGCCAACAGCAAATTTATGACCAACTCTTTGATGCACCTTTTTACTTTAACAGCCCAGTCTCCTCCTTGTTGCTTTTCTGAGTAAATCCTCGTGGGGAACAAAGAACAGCACCTTTGTGACTCCTTTCACAGCACTGCAGAGGGTGATCTCAGAGGGCAGCCAGTGGGACCTGGGGATCTATGAAAGTTGTTGTAATTCCTCGAGGCTCTGTGGCTTTACTGGGGGGGATTCTGTCCACTGGGGATCTATGAAAGTTATTGTAATTCCTTAAGGCTCTGTGGCTTTATTAGGGGGGGATTCTGTCCACTGGCCTCCAAAGGCTGTTCTGGAGTATGACTGCTCCACCCAAGATGTGTGCCATGTGAAGGCTTAATCCTCCAGGACAGATGAATGCAAAGGAAAATAGAAGGACTATTTTAAATGCAAAGACAAAGCAGATAAAGCAGTGATTTTAAGTACTCTTCTCATTAGCTTAACAATTCCTTTTAAAATTAATGTATTGACTTCTTATGCTTTCTTAGAGCGAGCGTTTGTGGGGAGGACTACAGAGGAGAGACCCACTGACAGCAAAGGCAGATGCTGCTACCTAAATAAATCACCGAGTTTGAAATTAACTATGCAATCCAGTTTAGTTGAGTTTAGTTTATAAATCAGCCCAAGGAAGTGTAAGATTCCTCCCTTTCTTCTCCACTGACTGCTTTAGCAAGGAATAAGGTCCCGCACCCACGGCCACACACGGGACACGGGTTTACATCACAAGGCCCCAGCACTGAACTGTGGAAAATAACCTTTCAGCAGCAGGAACAGCATCTGGCTTTTCGGCTTGCTCCTCACACAGTTGTGCTGACAGACCTGGAGTTGCCTTTTACAGCATTATACAGTCGGGCTATTAACACTCTGTCCCTCCCCACTTCTCCTGCTCCGTGTCGTTTTTCTTCTTTGACTCCTGTTTAGGTCTCGCAAAGCTGCACGCGTTCAACCCTACAGAGAGATGGGCTCATGGCCCCTCTGCACAGCAAACCCAGCCCAACATCCACACACTAAGGCAGCCTTCTAGGCATCCCTATATGGGCTTTCCTTATGAGGGTTCTGGTGCTCATCCAAAACCCAACCCAAGAAAGCAATGGGCTTTCCCCGACACCTTCATATCAGAGGACCTTAATTCCAGCCCAGTGTCACTGTCACTTCATTAAGCAGACAACGGAGGTGCCAAGAAAGTGGTGTCCTGCCCCAGAACTCCAGATTGTCACCACCTCAATGTGAGTCGTTTCATATTATTTCCACAGATCTCTGGTGTGTAAATCTGGGATAGGGGCCGTAAACATAATTCACAAAGCAAGCTGAAGCTGCACTGATAAAGTATTTTTCTTACTTGTTTAAACATTCTAAACACCAAATACATAAGACATCTTGTATGTGAACTTCTTCCTGTGTGGACAGACCCCCTCTAGAGAATAAGCCCATTTTCTTTATATCCCATGAAGGAAAATTAACACTGGATGAGAATTTACTGTGGATCTATTTATAGTGATTTATTGAAGTATAGGACACTATTTTCTAAACTTATTTTGTGTAACCCACCTGAGAGTCTGACCACCTGGTTAAACAGGATTTTTTTTTAATCGATTTCCTAATGTTGCTGTGCTTGGTCTGGAGCTACCAAAGATAAATCATAGAATCACTCCATGTTTTGGGTTGGAAGGGACCTTAAAGGTCACCCAGTTCCAACCCTATTGACGCGGGCAGGGACACCTTGCACTACAGCAGGTTGCTCAGAGCCCTGTCCACCCCGACCTTGAATTTTCTCAGGGATGGGGCATTTACCACCTGGCAAGAGTTTACCTCTGGGCAACATTTCCAGTGTCTCACCATCCCCACAATAAATAATTTCTTTGTCATATCTACACTTATCTTCTACTTCATCAGAAAGGAAAAAGAAGTCCAATTTAAAACAATGTAAAGATTTCCTGATCAAAACTCTGCAGCATATCCTCTAATGTTGCAAGTTGGCACGAAGCAACTTACACGGGGTAAGAATCTGGTGAGCTATTTAGAAATGAATGACCATAATTCCACAGCATCTGAAATCATTTTTCTAGAAGAACTCAAGCAATCAGAGTTCAACAGATTGAAACGAGTATCTTACTGGCATGATGCTTTGAGACAAAAAGTATGCTGGCTGTTTTCCAACAAGGAACTTGAGCATGTGCTTATCTTTAAGCTTACGAGCAGTCACACTGAAGTCCCATGCTTCATGCCTGAAATTAAACATTAACTCAAGTATTTGCCTGAATCAGGGCCAATGTGATTTTAAAAGCGTCAACTCCAAAAGCAGGGGTTGTTTTGAAACAGTCACTCAGGTGCATCTGCTGTGAGCTCAGCTGACAGTCACAGGAAGGGATGGAAGCACCGTTACCTTTCTGCTTTCCAGTAATCTCAGGGCCTGACAGTCTCTCATTTAATCCATGGTATAAATTAGAGCAGATTCAGGACTATGTGAGTTTGTGCTGGTTAAAGTTCCAGCTGCTCTGCCACTTGCTGTTATGAACAACCCCAGATGATTGCCCCCATCCCACATGTGCCTAAACGGGAGCTGCAGAGATTTTTGCAGAGCAGGATAGAGTTCTTGGTCTTGAGTACACAGCAAACACTAGTCAGATGCTAGATATTCTGGATGCATAAAGAAGCCTCAACATCCATGATGCTAATCACCCAGGTTCCTACAAACCAGGGAAAAGGAGCCTTAAGTATTATTACTTTTGTTATTTTCATGTTTTCTAAACTTCATGTTGTGATAAAGGGAATGATTTCAAGTGACTAACCACCTATTAAGATTAGTAAGAAAATTTAGAATGAACTTTATACAATGCCTTGCAAAATGTAGCACACGTGTACCTTTAGCTCAGTCATCCAAAATAAAACTAGAGAAAGCTCTAAAAATCTGGCAAAAAGCTCTGTCAATAACTCGGTATCTTGCAGCGTTAACCTGCAACTTCAGCTCTTAAAGTAAATCAGAGACAGGAAGTAGAAATGGAAATCAGAAAGAAGAGTAAGGGCTGCAAAATTAAACTGCTCTCTTTCACATGTGAAATTCAGTATAAAATACTTCCCTATAAATAGTTGTCAATAAACACAACTGCTGCAAATGTATTTGGTAAATGTTGAGGTCAAAGGCCTCAACTGTTTATTGCCTTGTAAACTCAAAGGCAAGTAAATTTATTGCCTGAACGAGTTTCAGAGTATTGGCCATCATAAAAACTCTGCATCCAAGGTACAAAATAGCCCATCAGCCAGCACTGCAACCATTCCACATGGAACTCGGGGGCCACCGCCTGCGCCGTAACTCGAAGCATCAGAAAGGCTGTTTGTTGTGATGCTGAATATCCACTGCCGTGGGTGAGTGCTGAACTGCCCTGTCACTGCTATTGGAACTACCACTTGGGGAAATTCGAAGTCATTGTGCTTTTAAAAGCAGTTTGCTCTCTGCACTGCTGCAGCAGAAGGCAGCAGTACGTTTGCCTGGCATCCTTGTGCGGTGGTGTGTTTTCAGAAGTCCCTAATTGAGCCTGGAGCAGCAGAGTGGGTACTAAGCACTGTGAGAACACGGCTTACCCCAAATGTTTGCAATCTAAGTGAAAGCTTACAGACAGATGATTAGGGAAAAAAAAAAAAGGAATACTTTCCTCTGCACTTTACAGCTGGAAGAATGGATCTCAAAATTTACATGATTTAGGTCTTGCAGACGGAGAAATATTACTTTAATGCACCTCTTTTTCCTAACTTTAAAAAGGTTGAATTGGTTCTATAGCATTCTATAAAATCGTTAGAACCATGCTTAGTGTTTAGTGCCAAAACCTATCCTCAGATCCATTACTCATGGCTATACTTCCAAGATTAATGTGTTGAGACTCTTATTCTCTTCCAGCTCCAAAACTTAAAAGGGCCGGTTCAGGAAATAAAGCATATATAGATGTTTTCTTGAACAGGGTTCTATTTAGGAAACATTATGTTTCTGTCCTCCAGAGTTAGAGCTCAAGAACTGAATGTGTCCAGTGTCCTTCCTCGTGTGATCCTTTCTCAAGCACCGTGTGACTATTAATTAATACAAATTAACAGAGAACAGGTATGAAACTATACAAACCGGCTCAAGAGAGAATTCTGAGCTCAAGCTAATATGGCATATGGCATAAAATACTTAGACAATCAGACTTTGAAATCTAGACTGTAAACTCCTCAGGGCAAGACCGCTGTTTTTCTCTCTGTATCATGGAACACGCAGCCAGTTCTAGTAACTTTGGGGCTAATTCAAATTTTTTATCCTCTTCAGTTGTGTGGTCAAAAGGGAGCTGTCCGGCTGCCCAGAACTACGCTTGCCAATATAAATGGAACTGCATCCTGCCATTGCTCTTTGAGTCCATGCTTGAGTGGCTGATAGTATCCGCAGATAAAGTTTTGCAGAGTGTTATTTGAGAATGAAACTGCTGTCAGAGAATGAAGCACCTGACTGCATCTGCCAGTCAGCAGCCTAACTACTGACACATTTCAGCTGTGAATGTATAGGCAGAGATAGGCACGTATCAGCAACTGCACACACACACAGTACCCCACACAGAGAAGAAACCCAGAAAAAAAACAACTAAACAAAGAAAACCCAACAAACCAACCACAAGCAGCAGCCCCACTTGAAATACAAAATAAAATCTACTTCCACACATCCACAAGCTTAAGTAAATCAGAGATGTAAATGCAAAACGTTCAGGAACATGCAGAGGGACATCTCATTTTCTGGAGAACTATGACACCAGTGAAGTAAGGCACGTAGATTTTTGTTTTTACTCCAGACAGATCTAACTGCTTTCCAATATTGTTCCCATTAAAGAAAACTGTCTCAACTTTCCTTCACCCTCTCCTCTGAAATGTTACCTGATAAATAGCACTGCTCTGAGAAAGCTACACCAGTAAACTGCGTGTGCTGCACAATCCAAGTCGAAGGCACAAACACCTTGTCAAAGTCAACAAACCACCATTTAAAAGGAAAGGTGGTGTGCAAGATACTGTCATGATGACTCTCCTTCTTCTATTTGTAGCTTTTTAAATACACAATCCAAAACACACATTGCATATAACAAGTATAATACTGTGACACAGTTACGTACGAGTGGGCAAAACAGAACGTTTCACACTTTTTTCTGTCTCCTCAGAACAGCATCATCTTGTGATGCTGATACACAGGAGGTCAAACACAGAACACTTGTGACTGAAGCCTTCACCAGAGTAAACTATTTCCATGTCCAAGAAGTTCAGCAGGAACTCTGCACTTCTGTTGTCAAAAGGAAATGAAAATGGAAGAGACATCTCTAAGAGTTAACCAGCAGCATCCTGCTGGCTGTCACTAAGGAAGGCAAAACACAGAGATGCACAGATATAGCTCAGAGTCCTCCAGACTTGGTGCCAGAAACCCAGACTGACAGAGAGAAACAGTTTTTTCTACTACCTGCAGCTAAGCAGTGAGTTGCCCTCAATTCTAGCACAGAGACCCATCGGCAGCACACAGTGCAAGTATCAGACTTGATTCAGGGAATCCATCGCATCTGTAGGAGGTGATGGAAGCAGTTCCAAAGGTTTGCTGCTCTTGCTTGTAAAACACGTGGCTCCTTTCCACACCAGGACCACTTAACACCCCCACTGCTGAAGGTTTATCTCTTACAGGCACTGACTTCTTGGGGGAAAGGCTAAGAAAGCAGCACCTCCCTCCTTGAGCACTACCTAACAGAGGCATTACCCAGCACTAAGCATATTTAGGGGGTTCTACAGCCCCAGGGCAGCACATTGCCCCAGTTCACAACGCAGATGGATCCAGCCTTGAACCGTAACTCGTCTCACTATCCTTTATCACAAGGGTGTAGCTCTCCTTTCCACCTTCACCTTTCCTAAAGGAGAGTAATACCCCTACACCTTATAGTTTGTTATGAAAAGAGTTTTTAAAACACAAAGCACAGCCATTTTTTTTATCCTGGATGAAATTCCCCAATAATTTGTGTTGTTTTGTCCAGCAAATACCAAGCTACTCTACAAAAGAACGTATTCTCATGCCTCTTCTTAGTACATGATGCCAAATGGAGAATTAGTCCCTCAACAGCAATCTCCTCGTTCCAAATCATGAGCTGAAAATAGCAGACTATGGGAATACAATCAGAACAAAGGCAATAGCTGTAGTAGTCCCACTAAGGTAATGGGACTATTCAGTAGAATGGCTAAGATGATGGAGAAACAGAGTCCAATTCACCACGGGGAGAAAACAAGCAAAACAGTAATAATGCACAAATATTAAACATTAAACTCTTTGAGGTGTTTCTCTCCTGGAAGTTTGTTTAGTTAGAGTGGAATAGCAAATAAGTGATATTACCCACCCAGCACACTTTCACTCATGGAACAACACATGAACTTTTCTCAGCATAACATGGGATATGAATGGGGTACTGTTGCTTAATCATTCTCCTAAATGTTTATGGGATGGAAATAAGATCTTAATATAACTAGAGGGGCCACGGAAGGGACACTTTAAAGGCTGCACTACCATGTGTGTCAATACCAAGGGCTCAGCAACATCTGGTTTAATTCATTTTTTGAGCTGTTTACTAACTGGAGACTAGGTGTTATTTCCTCTTTGAGATGGGAAATGCCTTTAATTGATGCCGGTGCATCTCCCTCGTGCCAAATGGGCACTCACGAGACACTATGAAAACCAGTTAAGTAGTTGTGCTAGAAACAGGGGCTGGGACTTGCCTGTGGTGTCTCTTTAGATCGCAGGCCCTTGGAACAAAGGCTCTGTCTTACTGTGCACGTCAGTGTCACATTTAGCCCTACAGAGCCTGAATTTGGGCAAGGCTTTTCACTGTTTCTGGAACACAAATGTATGAGAAGACTGCTGTTTCCAAAATCTATACCCTCCTTTGAACACAGGAAATGTACCACTTCAGCATCCTATTTTCCAAAACATCTTCTAGGACAAGGTGCAGCCTTCAAGGAACTCTACCCAGCAATCACTTGTAGAAAGGCAATTTTAAAGAAGATTACCTGTTAGCTCAACTGTTCTAGGGAGCCCTTTTGATCAGCTGGGCTCAGTTTGTCTTCCAAAAATTAGTTAAACATTAGCAAAGCTGCTCATGAATAATTTTTCAGAAGAAACTGGTTTTTGTTTAGTTGGGGTTTTTTTTTCACATCCACGTTTGGCTTTGTGATCACAAAAAAAAAAAAAAAGAAAAAGCAGAAACAAACCCAGGCTGTTAGAGAAAAGTCAAACTTTCCTCAGATCATCTGTATCTGCAAACAAGTTAAAGCAGAGCTGCAGATGGACTGGGGAGATAGGGTCTTTGTGCATTCGCACAAGACATCGAGCTACGTTAATAGCCATAGGAACGTGCCAGGAAAAGGTCAGTTGAAAATCATTACGCATTCATTTCTAAGAGTAACACCTTGAGGCCCCCGCTGCGAATGTGGCTGTACTGCAGCCATTTCCTTTCATGTCCAAAATGGGGTTTGGAAGTTTGGCAGGAGAATCACAGTAATATTTTTGTTAAGAAAAATTTCAGATTCCGCAGCAGGTCCTTGAAAGCAGCCGCGTGATGCAAGCCTTTGGATTTTTATCATTTGCAACCCAGTTTCAACTTTGTCTTACATCACAATGAAATTTCCTTCAAAGCTAATTTCAGCCTGGTCCCAAGAGAGCATTTGTCCATCTCATGAAAACCAGTGTTCAATTTAACACGATTACATACACATGCTCGTGCAGTCGGATGCCCGACTGGAATAGCAGCATTAAGACAGGTCAGGATGAAGGTGCACTGGTGGGGCTTGGCAGGGAACCTGCTTTTAGTGCTTTTGGCTCTAGCTGAGAACATCAGTTTCTCATTGGTGAGGTCTGAAAACAAAATCCTTTCCAAAGAAAAAAAAAAAAAGAGAAAAGAAAAGAAAGAAAAGAAATCCCTTCACAAATTCTACTTCAGGCAATTGTGTATCGGTGTCATAACTTAAAATCAACAAACCGTACAGAGGAGGCGAATCAAAGTTAAACACATCTGTGGATGTTACATTCTTTGATTCTATTTCTTACACCTACTTTTCAAAACAGACTTCTGATGCATCAGACTCAGCTGGCAGAAGCATTTTATTCGAGTTCTCCAGCCAGTGCTTCTCCACAGGTATTAAGTCCCCCTGGGGAATGCAGGCACAGAGGTAATAAACATATTCGTTTCATTACAACATCTTAAAAAATGTAAAAATTCTAAAAAACCAACTGTAAGCTGACCTCCAGCCAAAGTACACATTAATTATACAGCTTAAGTCAGGCGGATGCTCAAGGAAAAGAGATATAATGTTACACCCAGCTGGATACTTTGTAGTTAGCACAAATGTAATATAAAGCGTACCAGAGTTTGTCAAGTGTCTGTCTGGATTTTCAGTTTTCATTAGTACTATAATTAAAACCACATTTTCAGCTATATTACCTATAACAAGAAAGGAATGAGAAATGAGGTTGTCAAGGTCAGTCTCTTTCTGCTCTTTATACTGAGTATCTGCAGGCCACAAGCTGTTGAATTTGGTGTAAACCAGAGTAATAGGGTGGAATGTCACGTTACAACCAAACCTTTGTGGCTGAAAAGACAAACTTATGAGGTCACTTCCTTCTAATCACCAACGGAGCATATTTATCAACAGCCATATAAGTCAGGAAGACAGGCATGCAGATGACAGACAGACTGACAGATATATGGAAATACAAACACCCTAAATACAGATACGACAGAGCTGATGCACAGAGACATTCCTTTTCAGAAAGCTGAGCTTGATCTTACGCTGTCACAGCCCTCCCCGTTTATAAATGACACCACTCTAAACACTTTTTATGCCTTTTCTATGGCTTGTCACAGAGGATGCAGCAAAGGTTACAAAAAATATCAATACTGGATAACTTGGACAAAAACAAGCTAAGATTTAGACCCAGATTCACGTATTTAACACTTTCAGGGAGTCCACAAGTTTTCTTAACACCTCCAAGGCAAAGGAACCAGGTGGCAGATAAGAGTTCCTAGCAGAGGGACATACTGTTCCAATCATTACAGTGGATGGCTTCATTAGAGATCGGTGGTGAAAAGCAGGGTAGCTACAGTGAACTCAGCAGAGGTCAACACCTTCCTAAGAATCTGACCCGTACATGTCAGTATTAAAAATGCAATTTTTTTCATATTCAAGTGCAAATAAGTACTTGAGGCAACCAAGGCATCAGTGAATGCAAATGGGAGTCCTTAGATAAGCATGCGGTCTAGAAAGCAAACACGGTTTTAGCTTTCAGGAGAAGCCAGAAAAAAAACCCAAACAAACAAAAAGCAAAGCAGCTGATCAGTCACGTTAAATACAAATGACAGTTTATTTGTGATACTAAAAAGGGATTTTAGCTTCATTTAACAAAAAAAAACCAACCTGCTATGAAGGAGATGAGTGAAGTATTACGACACTGAAAGACTTAAAAACGATACCCCAAGAGATAACATTCTGAGAATAAAGTGAAAGAGCTCATATAAAATACAAAAGGTGTGTTGTAAAGAAGGATCAGAAGGGCAGACTTTGAGGTTCATCTAGTCATAAATCAAAAGCTTGTTCTCCATCATTCTTGTCTATGAGGTCAGCTTTGATTCCCAAGCTACAATTCCCAAAGGATGGAGGCATTTCTATTGGCAAGTATGTGTCTTTCTTCCCCCAGGCTGGCTCTGCCAGCCCTGCTGTCACCATGGACTGTCATTATCTCAATCTCTTTACTGCCCAGGATTGCTCCATCCTGGAGCCACAGGGAACTAGCACAGGGCTGTGAGAGGAAAACCCAGTTGGAAGACTAAGGGCATTTGCAACAGATTAATTGACAAAGAAGTTTATCAAGACAGGCCATCTACAATAGCTCAGTCATTCTCCTTCAGAGTGGCCAAATGTCACACTAGCACACTAGTCTCCAGGTGACATCTTATGAATACAGAACCTTATACAAAATAAAAATAAACGTGCTAAACCCCACTGTTTGAAAACTATGAAGGAGAAAACTCTCTACTCAATCACATGCTTCATATTTTTTTGTCTGAGTTACTTAGGCATTAAGCTTTTAGCTTTAGTAAGATGCAGGCTGTCCACACTCACGAGAACTGTCTGTGGAAACAGAACTGCTCACCTGAATGCTAGAGCCTGGCTTAGCACCTCCATTTGCAGCCAGCCTTCCCCTTGGGCAGACACCTTCCAGACAGAAATGTTTCAAAAATATATTTACAATGTTGTTTCCCCGACCTTCCTGTGAGATGCTGAATCTAATAATAATTATCAGGTTCATCTGCAGTTCGTGAATCAAAATGTTTCCATATTTTTTTTTTTAATCCTAAATTGAAAAATATGTTAATTCCAGAATGGTTCTTGGGTATTATTCAATTACAGCAGAATTTTACAGTGGCCTTGCACAGTGGATTCTATTATTTCCACCATTAGTATTATCATGGTTTTACTTCAGTAATTCTCACTTAATATAGAGAAATGTTGCTGTGTGGTGTAAAACCTGATAGTTACTGCAAGTATCTTTAACAAAGATAACATTTACAGAGAATAATACAGACACCTGATCCTATATGTTTCTAGAGATAAAAAACATTCTTTCGGCAACAATTTGTAAAGGCGAGGCACTGATAGGTGTAAAGTCTAAATTTTTAGGACAAGATCGCCCTCTACTGCTTACAAGACAGTAAAACTGGAGAGGCTCACCCTTACCTGCATGAAGTTTACACCTAACTGAGATGTGAAGCTCCTGGCCCAGAGACGCTTTGCAAATCTTGGTGGTTTCACAGCCTGGAAGTTGTTCTCTCCCTCCCTCCCAAGCACACTGCTGAGTGAACTCAGCGACCTCAGAGCAGTAACTCCCCGGCAAGATGCTGCCGTGGACGAGAGGATGATTATTTACACACCCTCTCCTCTCTCTGAAACCAGTACACAACCCTCCCTCGAGCTCAGGGAAGTCGATGTCAGTTCGTAGGCAGGGTACGCTTGCCCTTTGCCTTATTTTATCCCCGAGCTGGTATTCAGTGCTCCCAGACTCAGAGGAAAAGATATGGATTGCTCAAGAGGATAACAACCTTAAATACGCGTTAATCGTAAATCACAAAGCATCTTCAAGTGTTCTAAACTTGCTTGTAAAGAATAAACCTCTAAATCTAAAACTCATATGCTGGAATGAGAAGACACATTAAGCCAACAATGGCATTAGGTCGAAATCATTCTTGTAACCAACAGATTTGCAACCCAAGAGTGCAATTTCTTAATTCCTTCTAAAAACCATTAACAGCTCTTGGAGGCCTGATTTCCCTCTATAAAAGCACTGTTTACTCTTTGCCATTACATCTCGCTTACCCAATCACCTCTTATTTCTATTTTTATTATAATTTCAAGCAATTTAATATGGTAGTCAGAGCCACAGATGTCTCTTGGATCCTTGTTAGTACTCTTCTAAAAGCAGGCTTAGTGTCTGTCACCTGCCAGCCCAGTGATCTCTATTCCATTTCAGGAGAGAAAGCAGCAGCATACCAGAGTAGTTTGGTGAACTCATTATCAGATGCCTTTGAAATTCTTGAGTGAACACACCTCCTGCTTCTAGCCATTTATTTTTCATTTTCATTGTGTTGGGGTTTGTATTTTTCAAACTCTTCTACTGGCACTATAGTTTGAGGCAGTTCCTTAGAGACATCTCGAATAAAGAAAAATTCTACTCTTGGAAGATCCTAAGCTACTCTGCAAAGAACATTGACTCGAATAATTCATTTAGTCTTCAACTTCAACCCTGCTTTCATTAAGGATTCCTCTTACACCACTCTCAATAGGCCATAAAAATTCCCTGGCAAGTTCTGGTTCCAATGTGACTGGAAAAAACATATTAATAGTTTTGTATCTCCAGGGAGTTTCTGCCTCAAAATCTTTTTTAGCTGTGTTACTATCACCTTACATTTAACTTGGGCTTTTTACTCCCTTATTCTAAATATGACAACATCTTCAATGGATGTCTATTAATTTCCAATAGCGTTCTCTTCTCTACTGCTTAAGTAATTTGTCTTTTTTCTTTTGTTGTTTTGGTTCTTCAAATGTTTCCGTACTATCACAGACTCCATGAAGCCTGCACCATAAAACCCAGAAGATGACAATTCCAGCTAAATTTTGCTTGAGTTCTCATACAGTCTTTTCTATTTAACTGCTGATCAAACCTAAACCTATTCAAAAAACCTAGAGTTGCACTGAAACCTAACCCCACGCTGAGGGGAAGGACTAAATACACTGCAAGTGAATTGTGAATTACTGTGTGCAGGATTTAGATTTAAAAAAAACAAAAAAAGCAACACCACCACCAAAAGTAACTAGATTGTAAAGCCTGTCTCCCAGAAGTTTGCTATTCAGTACTTTCATAAAGCACTGGACACAGCTGGAGAGGGAACTTCACACAGGCTGGACAAAGGGCTCAGGTGATGCATTTTGCTTACAGGTATCACGATCACCACATGATTGAGGTGAGCCAGGATGATTCTCTCCAAAGTGAAATGAGTAGACACCCAGCAAAATAAATTACATACCTGCTGGCAGTGTGTAGGTTTAATGCATCCAGTCATTCTCCTCCCACTGCACAATCCTCTGGCATGCATGGCACTTTGATCTCTCTACCATCACCACCCAACTTTGGCTGCCATCCTTTTGTCTGTTTACAGTCTTCAACAATATTACAGAGATAACTCAGTGAAATTCATTAGCTTGTGTTATGCAGGAGGTTTAATGAGGTAAGTTGATAACCCTATTGCTCCTAGATTCCCAAATATAAAAGTAAGATTCAGGAGCCAAAAGGAACTTCCTACTTCTGATACATGTTACTAGGCCAGCTGGGAAACCTAGCTTCTTTTTGATCTAACTCCAATTTTTAATTAACTAAAGAAATTTCCCAAACCATTAGGGGAAAACTTCTGACTACTTTTTTCACTAACTGCTTATGGTGAGTGAATGGGAAAACCAGATGCATATCAAAATCTTCAAAATAAATTTCCTTTTTACTTTATTCTTCCAAAACCTGCATTTTCATTTTTGGACCCATTCCAGTAACTTCTATCCACTAACATCCTCAGGGCAAAGTCTTCTTTGCAGCATACAGTTTAAGAGAACAGGCCAAGATGAATGTCTACAGAACTAAGAAGAGAAAGAACCCTCTGACTTTGCACCCAGTGCTTTAACCCCCATTTCTTCCAGTCACCGCACACAGACAGTAATAGACAGCAACGTATTTTAGTCACTGAAGATATAGAGACTAATCCCTGGCACTGACTTCAACCACATCTTGCCTTCACTTCTCTGCCCTCCCACAGCAAGTGTCTTGAAATCAGATTTTAGAGTTTGGAGGAAGTAACTACTGTTAGTATCGTACTTTTCCACTCCAAGTTATATTTTGATAGGTTAGAATACTTCTTTGGGCTGAAAAATACAGACTATGAACGTTTAAGTATCTTATAACTTACCCCAATTGGTGAGATTATAGCCAATTTTCACTACAACTCTCTGAAAAACTGGAAAATTCAGAAAGAAGGTATGTAATTTTTTTTCAGACCTGTGCCCTGATAATATTTGCATTGACTACCACATTTAAAAAAAATTAAAAATAAAAAAAAATCCCTATACCGGAACCTTCAAAAATCCTATCAAGCTTTAAGCATAATTTAAACATATGTCCCTTAATTAAATATTTGATTTGGTTCCTTTACCTTCATTACGGTTCATGAAGTTATTTCAGAGGCACTCACTCAAAACTTCACCTCCTGCTGTTTTCACAATGACTGAAGTAATAATTCAGCTGTCTGATGGGGACTTTATACCAGTTCTACTGCTAAAACCAGTGCTGTCATAGACTAAATATTTAATATCATTGAAAAGACAGCATCTGGAAGAGCAAGCCAGACACACACAAAAGCCCTAGCCCCACTGTCACCTTCTTATGAGCAACCTGGTAAGTGTAGTGAAAAAGAATAAATTCATCCAGATACAATAGTTTCCATTTCACCCTTGTTACCATAAGGGAAGTTGTCCTGATTTGAGTAAGAACAGAACTAATTCTGTTCAGTGATTTTACTTTTCAGCTCAGTTCTTCTAACTCACTGCACAGTCTGAAGTCAGCAGCTGTTTGCACAGGCAGTGGCTGCTTCTGGCAGTGAGAACACCCCATGTTCAGAGTGACTACCAAGGGTTGGGGTGCAGACCAAGGCCACTGCTGGATCTTGTGCACCACATTGGGGGGTGCAGAAAGGAAAAGGCTGCACC
>WUAM01000287.1:9288262-9301954 GCA_024336885.1 Actenoides hombroni
CACAACGGCCACCCGCAGCTCGAGCCACCTCCCCTTCCCGCCACACCGCTTCAGCCAATCAGCGCTAAGATGCAGGTTCGGGGGTTTTTGTTTGGTTTGTTTTTTTCTCTAAGAGCCCGCCTCTCTTTCTCTACTCACCAATCAGAATGCTCCTCTGGTGACCGCCCTCAGGAAGGCCGCTTATCTCCCAGCGCATCCGGCCGAGAGGCAGCTTCCCATTGGACGAAGGAAGGGAAGGGCTTGGCCAATCAGAGGGCCCGGATGGGAGGGGACAGTTCAAATCGGCGGCGGGCAGCGCCATGGTGAAGCCGGTGAGGGCTGGGGTCGGGATCCCTTGGGTTGCCTTAGGGCCGCCTCAGCTGAGGGGGTAGGGTGGGCTCTGATCTCCTGCCCCCAGGTGAGTTTCCCGCTCTCCTCCAGCCGCAGCCCTGCGCCATGCAAGCGGGCCGCTCGGACTCCTCGGACGAAGATGCTGCTGAAGAGGACCCGAGCCCGCTCCTCATCTCCTGGTGAGTCGCGCTCCGGGACGAGCACGGGTGGGGATTTCCCTCAGAAAACTACGTGGGGGCTTGTATCGGCTCAAGGGCCGGGTCCTGCCCTCGGGTCACAACAACTCCCTGCAACGCTCCGGGCTGGGGCAGAGCGGCTGGGAAGTGCCCGGTGGGAAAGGACCTGGGGGGGTTGGTCGACAGCCGGCTGGAGATCGAGCCAGTGTCTGCCCAGGTGGCCAAGAAGGCCACCAGCATCCTGGCTTTTGTCAGCACTGGTGTGGCCAGCAGGACTAGGGCAGGGATCATCCCCCTGGACTGGGCACTGGGGAGGAACCACCTTGAATCCTGGGTTCAGTTTTGGGCCCCTCACTCCCAGAAGGACATTGAGGGGCTGAAGCGTGGCCAGAGAAGGGCAACGGAGCTGGGGAAGGGTCTAGAGCATAAGTCTGGTGAGGAGCAGCTGAGGGACCTGGGCTTGTTGAGCCTGGAGAAAAGGAGGCTCAGGGGAGACCTGGCTCTTGACAGGGAGTTGGAGCCAGGTAGGGTCAGTCCCTTCACCCAAGGAACAAGTGATAGCACGGGAGGAACCAGCCTCAAGTTGCCCCAGGGGAGGTTTAGGTTGGAGCCAAAGAACAATTTCTTCCCTTTGAGGGCTGTCCAGGGCTGTGCCAGGCTGCCCAGGGCAGTGGTGGAGTCCCCGTGATCCCTGGAGGGGTTTCTAAACCATGGAGATGTACTGCTGAGGGCCATGGCTTAGTGGTGCCCTGGCAGTGCTGGATTAGGTTGAGACCTGATAATATTAAAGGTCTTATCTAACTGAAACAATTCTGTGATTCTATGATTAAATCCCTCTCCTGTGAAATGGGAGCTTTTTCCTGAAGGAAGCCTGTGCCAGGCTGTGGTGACCTGCCAGAGCAAGGACTGAGGCTGTGGTTGGCCTGACAGTGCCCCTGAAAAGTGCTGGTGAACTGTCAGTGGATGCTGAGCCGGGTCCTCTTTTGGAAGCATTTACTAGTCACTGCCAGTCGTGCTCACCTGGGTGTCTTGGTGCTGAGGTGGGGATTTATCAACACTTCCTTTCCTCTTGGGCAGGGGTACGTGGTGAAGGACACTGTCAAAAGTGTGATTCCTTGGTCTGATGTTGTAGAAATAACACTGGAATACTTCCACTTTATTCCTGAAATTATAAGTAGGTAACTCTTCTCATGGTCCCACAGACAAGGAGTGTCTGGTAGTGAGATATCTCTGTTCAAACAACCAAAATGTTGTTCTGATTTTTTTTTTTTTCCACTGTATTTTATTTTCTGATAGGTTGTCTTTGTCTCCTGCCTACGCTTCTCAGTTCCTGGGAATATGTTCCCTTCCTGGTAAGATACATTCACTGAAATGTGCAGGCATGTTTGAAGCTGAAGGGAGGTAACACCTTGTACCCCAAAATTCTGTGTTGCAGTTACTTGGTGGGGGTGACTTGTTTTGTAATCTACTGCTGGAGTAATTGTTTTGGAAATACTACAGCTTATCTAGAGACTATCTCTATGCAAGACCACATGGCAAGAGAACAGTGTCTATCTTCCTTTCTCAGTTAAAATATTTGCCTTTTGAGCCTGTCTTACTATTTATGGCAAGAAACAACAGGGAAACAAAACTGCTTTGACAAATATCTCCTTTATAAGATATTTTGGGCTCAAATTACACTCCCTCACCGTGCTGACAGTTCTGCACTGCTCTCCCTCGGTGTGGAGCTTGTGCTACCATGGCTGTGATATAAAAATAAACTTATATGCTTCCATTAGATTTTTAACTCCCAAAACTGTAGCTACAGTGAATCTCCCGTGGTCACAAAAGAGATGGAACCACTGGTGGTGGTGACAGCATGAATTTTCATTTAAAATTCATTTAAAGCAGTTACTCGACCCTCATTAGCCAGCTCTGAGAAATACGAGCCTGGGACTAATACCCCACTAAAGAACTAGAAAACAAGTGTTTGATAATATTTAGATTGAAGGTACCTTGAAGTGGATGATGGCCAGTGCTGGTGAAAATCCCACTAACGCTTGAACGCCAGTTAACATACAGGCCAAAAAATAGCTGTATTATGTCTTCTAGCTACCTGAGCTGTTCATGTAGTAGCTGTTTAATCTTCAGATGCCATCCTCCAGTCGTAGCCGTGCCAGTACAGCTCTGGGTCTGCAGGGTTCTGCTGTCAAAAGGTGTTTCAGGATCTGCACAATCCTGACTGTCCTCAGGGCAGAGTACAGATTAGAGTGCCCGTGGGGCTGGGAGTAAAGGAGGTGAAACAGAGGGAGGAAGGTGCAAAAGTACAAAGCAATTCCATCTCCCAAACCAAACAGGTGTGAATATTGAAGTGCAGTATTCTGCAGAGGCTCTGAAAATGCCTTGGTAGAGTGATCTGAGTTAAAAATGGAACTGGCTAAAGATTGAATATTAAGAAGGATTTTTAATGTGATTTATGCTGAGTGTTACAGAATGAGGAACTTAGTTAACTTTCTTTCTTACCAGATGACTCTTAAGTGATCTCTGTCCAGTGTCCACATCCTGCTCTTGCCACAGTCCTTTTTTTCTAATGTTCTGTGCAAATAGGTTTAGGGGGAATTTTATGGAGGTTTTATCTGAGCCTAATTAAGACAGCTCCAGGGGTAAAAGAAAATTAGATTGTGGCTGCCTCACTTTTAAGAGCAAGACTGTTGCCCATGCTAAGGTGACTTCAGTAGACCTCTTTTTGCACAATTTCTGGTTTATCATGCCAGTAACTCTGTCCAATTATTAACAGGAGGAAACACATAAGTTGATAGCGTGGAGTTTTGTTTTGAAGACATTTCTACACTCTGTGCGTAAACGTGTAGAACAATTGGGTTTGTTTTGGTTTTGAGAGTGTCTGGCTTATTGTTTGGGTTTTGTTAAGCTGTACCATGATTTATAATATCCAAAACTTTTTATCTAGAAGATGGATTGCATCTTAAAACCTTGGGCAGACTTTTTTTAATCCTATTACATTACAGTATTAAGCAGATAGTGGAGTTTAAACTATCTCCTGTGCTAGCGACCTCATGGCAAAAATAAGAACTGTGGTTTATTTGGGGTGTGGCTTTGCTGCTTGCTTTTGTTTTGGGGGAGGTTGTCTGGGCTTGACCCTTCAGCTGTAGCAGCCGTTTATTTTTGTCATTTGTATCTTGGTTTAGGGTGCAGGTTTAAGGACATCAGAAGAAACCTTCAGAAAGATATAGGTGAGTGATCTGGCCAGTGTGTAAGTGCCTCCGCTTCCACGTAACGTGCAAGAACAACACGCAGGTAAACTGAGCAAAAGTTACTGAGAAGCTACAAGTTTATCTTGGCTTAATCTGGGGACTGCTGGAGTTGCTGTTTATCTAATCTAGGCATAAGGATCCAGACTCCAGGTACCTAAAACGCTGGTGTTTCACTCCCACTTTCACAACGGACGCTGTAGCTGTCCCTGTGTCATGATGGTAGAATGCAGGGCAGTCCTTTACAAAGTCCTGCTGGGGTTTTGTTTGATAGTGATGTCTCTCTGAGTTTTGGTCAGGCTGTGCTTGGAGATGTAGCAAATACCTTGGCACAGTCACCATTGTGAGTTCCAGGTATTGCTTTCAAGTGTGCAGCGCCACTTTCTCAGGGCCTTCTCTACCAAATACTGAATAAATAGTCAGGGTATTTCCAGGCTGAAGCTCCACAGGCAGCTGCATACCTCTCACAGTAACCAGGAGGTGATGGCATGCAGGTGAAGGCACCTTTAAAGCAACTAGGATCAAGATGAATTATGAACTTGTAATCTTTTCCTGGAGAAAAGTGAGATAGCACAAATCTTTACATAATTTCATCTTTCCTATCCCTGAGTATTTATCTGTAAACATTAGAAAAGCAGAGACCATAGCAAAAACCCCCCCAGTGTTTGGACATCATCACAGCTGGGGATGGGACAGAATCATGCTCCTGCCAGCAACAGTTTTCAGACTGTTCTGAGTGCTGTCAGGCTTTCTAGTGAGGGTTGTCTTGAGACTCTGCACTGAGAAAATTCCTCTCCTGCAGCACCTGAAGGTAAAAGTGGGAGAGACTCAATAGAAGTAAATGCTGCTCAAAGCAGAAGTCCTACCTTCTATTGTCTTAACCCCAAAGACTAAACAAGAGAATCAATACCAAGTAGCTTATCTCTTTATCCTTAAGCTTGATAGGCTTTTGCTTATTTCCAAGTGTCTTAATCTGTTGACAGAAGAACTCAAGACCTCTGAGACCCAGGATATATTTGTGCTTTGCACCAGAGGAGAGCTCTTGAAATACCGAGTACCGAACCTTATAGACACCTACCAACAGCACGGGATCTGCGTGCACCACTGTCCTATTCCTGATGGGGATGCTCCTGACATTGCCAAGTGCTGCAAAATTCTGGAAGAGCTCAGAAGCTGCCTGGAAAGTAACCGGAAAACGATCATACAGTAGGTTCTGGTTGCCTCCCTTTCACCCCATGTCCCTGTAAAGGAGGCCAGCTTCTTTCCAGATGCATGGCCAGCTGAAAATGAACCTGTCAAATGACAACTGCATTCTTGAGGGTTAGTTCAAGCTGTGAAAAGCTGCTTGTTCCTTCTCGTGCCCCCCTTTTGGAGCTAACTTGTCCTTTGTAAGAGCTGAGTCTCCCTTTATCCCCTCACTCTCTCCAGCAAGTGCTTCAAAGCATGTGGTGAGTGGCACCATATGATTCCTGGCTGCTAGCCTGCTTGGATGTCAGGTATACAACATGAGTTACAGCTAAAGCAGCTGTTGTCAGAGGATAACACATGCTTGGGCTGTTTATCAGGGACTCAGTGGGTTCCAGCAGTGCAAAATTCACTCTTAAATTGCCTGAGATTGGTTTAAAGTAATTTCTTTAGACACTTGTAGCTGAGCTCAGGGTAGGGGGAAGAGCTTTCCATGTTCCCTGAATGATATGCTTGTCATGCCCCTGAATGACAGCTCCCCTCACAGACACCCACTGAACCCCGGGCTTCCTGCTGATGCTCAACCATGCTGCTATCATTAGCTCACAACTATCATCACAACCTGAATCTGGAGTAGGATTTTAAAAAAAAAAGACTGTCCATTTTCCTGCCCTTTTCTGTCCTCCTCTGCCCTTGGGATTATCACCAGGGATGAAGGAGAATGTTAAATGTGCAGCTTGTCTAGAAAGACACTGCCTAAGGAAGGTCTAAAAAATAAATGGGAGATAGACTAGACCTCCAAGGCTACCTTTCTTGTACTGCTGTTCCCCTTGATTTATATTAAGGCAAGAATTGTGTCCATATATTTATGTACTGGGGGGCTCTGGGTGTTGCAGCATCCTATGGCTTGTTACAGCCAGCTGTTCTCTTCTCTTCCAGCTGTTACGGTGGCCTCGGACGCTCGTGTCTCAGTAAGCAGTTGCCTTCCCCCCCTCTCTGTGCCTGACTAAACCCCCACTACAAACACATTCTTGTGAGACTGCACTGTCTGCTTGGAAGCTTAACTGTGGTCACACTGCAAAGTGCTGCTGCAGGCAGCAGGCTAGTGAAGGTATTTCGGCCCCTTTCTTGGGCGAGGTGTTGTCACATGGTGGTAACCTTAGCAGCCTGTATAGGAACTTTTGTGAGGAGTGACTCGAGTGTGTCACGCCGTAGCTGTGAGGATGTAGGTGAGGGGATGGAAGGTCAGGCAGGGTCAGGCTTTCAATGGGGTTCGTGGAAAATTCTCTGACTCTTTCTCCATTTTCACTGCAAACTTTAGTCTCCTCTGACTGATGGGATTAGACTTTCCCCTCTTCCCTGAACATCTCCTCAAGAAAAGGAGATGAACCTATTCCTTTGCATCTTTCCTGAGCCCAGTGTTCCCCCTAAAGCTTTTGGGGGTGGTGTTGTGTGTACCCAGGAAGGAAGGGGTGGTGATACTGCCAAAAAGGCAACCAGAAGACACAAAGGGGAATTAACTGGGTGCACGGGGACTTGTTCTTGGAATTATTTTAGAATTTGCCTCCTAAACACTGCTAGAAAGGTGGGGGAGGGAAAAAGTGGGAGAGCTTTTTCACCCTTTCCAAAGCCTGCAGGCTTAGGCAGGAGCAGCTGCAGATGGGGCCAGTGCCATCACATAGTCTTCAGCAAAAATCCAACAGATCTGTGGCCCTGATATGATGAGGTTCAGTCTTGCTAGAGCAGTTTTCACGGAACAAACTTGTCATTGTGTGCAAGTGATGCTGTGCTCGGTACCTACACACGTATCTACCTTTCCCTTCCAGTAGCAGCATGTCTCTTGCTCCAGCTTTCAGATGTGCTGACACCTCAGCAAGTAATAGACAGCCTCAGGAACTTGAGAGGGCCTGGGGCAATACAGACCATCAAGGTAAGGAGGCTACAGCAGGTAACACACGTGTCAAAACAAGGGTGGGGAGCTGGGATAGTGCTCTCGGAGATCCCCTTGTGAAATGAAGCAGCTCCACAGCTGCTGCCCCTGCTGTGCTCTTGAGTTTGTTCAGTTCTGCTCCTACTGAACCCAGCTGTTCTCCCTCCCTGCTCTTCACCATCACTAGGAACTTGCTGCTTTCTCCTCCTTGCTCTCCCTGCTCATCACTCGCTAAGCTGTTGTCTCTTTTTCTGTTGCTCACATTTTTCTCACAACTTGGACATCTGCTTGATTTTTCTGCCTTGCTTTTGTTCCATCTTCCTAACCTAGCTGGCTGTGCTCATCCTCTGCAGCTATCACATTGATACACTGGCAGTAAAACGTATCCCTAGTGGTACTTGTTAAAAAGTACACCGAGGGAGGCCTAAATTGCTGAATAGAATGTGATTTTCTTTTTAAGGTGGGTAAAAGAAAGTTAATTTCAGAGCACTCATCACCAATCTGTCTGTGCTTTTTACAGCAGTACAATTTCCTCCATGACTTTCGAGAGAACCTCGCCGCACATCTGGCCACAAAGGATGCGTCGTTAAGATCGGTATCGCGATAATTCCTTCCTGGCCTGGTGTATCTTTGCCTCCACGTGGCTGTGGCAGGCACCTGGGCATCTGAAACCCCTCACTCCTGACCTTTAGAGCTTCTCATTGCTCCTCCCTGGGCGACACTGCTGCTCGCTTCCACATCTGCGTGTAAAGTGGTGGGGTGTGGGGGAAGGAAATCCTCCAGGACCTGCAACGCTGACTTCTGTTTGGCACAATTGAATACTCTCTGCCTTAAAAGGATGTGGGAGCGTGTTTGTGTTCATTGCTGGGGGCCTGCATGGCTGATGAGCTTGTTTTCAATAGAATAATGACTCTTGCACAATGTCTCCCTCACCTTTAACATCACTTGGTACCGACAGCGCGTGTCCCCTGCCACTGAACTGGTGCGGTGATATTTTCACCTTGATGTCCTACAGGCTGCTTCTGGGAACTTGTGAAGGGAGACTGGGCTGTCAAAGCAGCACCTGAATTTCATTTTGACTTTGTCTCTATTCTATGTAGTGTGAGAATGGGATGTGAAGGCAGGATCTGTGAGGAAGCAGAAAAGGCTGTAATGCCTCGCGGGGAAGTGCAGCCTTTCAGTGCTAGTAGCCTGGCTTTCTGCTCGGGTGCAGGGAAAGCAAAATGGGGAGGTGAAGGATAGCTCCTTCCCTCCTGCCTTTGTAAGAAAGTCACACTGGGGTAAAGTAGCTAGATGAAAACTACATCATGGAGCTGTCTGAAAAAACCCTCAGCTCTGCTTTGGTTTAAAGGTAAAGTCAAGCGTGAAAATTCTGCCTTGTGCCTTATGAACTAGTAAAAACTCATAGCAAAATGTCACAGTTCCCTACTCAGTGTGTTCAGTGGTATTTAAGAACCAGACCATTCCACCAGGAGGAGGTTTTGTACTGAAGATCTGTGACAACTCAAGTGTGTTGGGAGTTGTACGAATATGGGAGGAAGGGGCTGTGCTGTAGCTGTGTGGGCCAGGCTTGGGCACAGCAGGGGGGTGGTAACACTAGAGAAGGTAAATGCTTAGCTGTGAGCTGGAGAGAATCTCACTGAAGCAGTCCCCATCCCTCCTGTTTAGCTATGTCTGCTCCTAAAAACTGGAGAAGATGAATAGATTCTTAAACACTGAAACTAGTTCTGTCCCTTCTGAGGAAGCAATGATTGCTTGCTTCAGTGCCCAGCTATTCTCTGATGCCTTGGGAAGAAAGCCCCTGTCACCCAGGCTGTGCCTTTTGCTGTTGGAGACAAACCAAAGAACATGAGAGCTGTTGCCTCGAGGCTGAAGTTGCTGTGCAGCTGCTGTCAGCTGTGTCAGCACCTTGAGAGTCAGCATTCTCTGTTCCACTGTATCACCATCTCCTGCTCCCTTGCAGTTAATTCTGGAAGTACTTTTCCCCCTGGCAAATGCTTTAAGAAACCATCTGGTTGCCTGCCCAGCACCAGCACCACCAAGGCAGTGCTGCTGTCCTGCTCCCAGGGTCACCGTGCTGTGCTCCCCAGGGAGCAGCCTGTGGTTCCCCATTGCCCCAGAGTGACACCAATGTTCATGGCATATTCTGATAGAAGTTTCAGTAACTTTTCAAGTTGAAGCTGTGATGTGAGACCATCACAGCACTGGTGGTTTTCAGTTGAAGTTACTGCTTTGCTAACCTTAAAATCTACAGCATTCTCTGAGCATGTTTGAACTCAGACACTTGAACCCCTGCTTAAAGGTGATTTCTACTGATTATATTTAGTTAGCTCTTGCTACCCTTCCCTTCTCCCCTCCTCATCCAAGCAACAAGAACTCTTCCAGAAACTTCCACAGCATGGAATCAATTATAGAGAATACTTTGCTCAAAGTGTCCGTTGTTCCTTCCCTCATGCTGTTCCCTAACACACAAACAGGAATCAGAGAGACAGAAGAAGCGTCTGTCTGTCTGTCCCTTCTTCAGTGCTGAATCCTTGCAACTAGAGGTACTCAGATATTAAATATGTCACACGGCTTTTTAAGATGACTTAGCAGGAAATCTTGCTGAGAGAAACATTCTTTATTTTCTCTATAATCTTGCTTCCTGGAACTCTGCTAATTAATTAATCCATTAATCCCAGGTCCACATTTTGACTGCAAAATGACTGGTACTCTAGCTGGGCACCACAGGTGCTGCTCCACATGTACCAGTTGCTTTCACAGGGACTACTCAGCTAAAACTCCGAGAGAGGCTCACAGTGCTGGGTACAGGTGACAAGGTTCACACCACCCAGCAGCTGGGGGGGTGCTGGGGGACACATTTTTTTTTTTTTAAGAACTAAAAATGCAGAAACCAGCTTCTAAACTGGTCCTTTCTCTGAAGGACACGGCTGGGCACTCGTCACACCTCAACACGCTGGGTTCTCCCGGGACTTTGTAACTTCTACCTTGCATTTCTGACCTTTGCCTGTGATGTTTTGACACTTTTAAGACCTTTGAAATGAGATGACTGAAATTCTTCAGTGCTCATGTCTTTAACTACAGTAGGCAGGACAGACTCCAAAGAAGCATTTTGCTCCTGGGGTCAGCGGGGAAGTCAAGTTCACCAGTAGAACCGCACCTGACAAGCACCATCTCCACCTCTGGATTCCTCTCTTTGGGAATACTCAAGTGCACTTGAGATGGGTAAAGCTGGTCAGCCCTAGGCCAGTACAAGTGTTGCCAGCATCTTGCTAAATATTCCTGGGTGAAGCTGCTCCACAGCTGGAGGTGGTTTCCAGCAGGTTGTTTTTTTCTGCAGGACTCAGAAAATCCTGCCTTGTTTATTCTGTTTAACTTGGCTTCAAGCAGCCCAAGTACCACAGGAACGAGGTATATTTTTAGAAGGCTGAGGAGAGCCACTATGTCTCATTTCCATTACAGATTAATAAACATACAAAAGGCTGCATTAGTTTTGCTTATGCAGGCTGAAGTCACATCTTGCAGCACTCTCTGAAAGGCATTAAGCGGCAGGAAAATAAAAATGATCCAACAGCAACAATATTCCTGAGTTTCCAGAAGATTCATAGAATCACAAAAGATCTGCTAGAAATTCTGCTAAAAGCTCAAAATTATGATTGTGTAAGGAGGAAAATCCTCTTGTCTACTAGCTGATGGAAAGGGATTGCTGAGGAGGGATGAGTTTTTGGGGAGGAGGGGCTCCTCCCCACGCTCCAGAGAACTGAAGTTACCACAGCCTAAATTCTACATTATAGAAAGAGCAGAGGCATGCAGAGGTAGAGAGCAGGAAACTGCCACTCTAAATCTCCTGGGCACCTAAATCTCACGTGATGACAATAGTTCTGGTCTCTTCTGGCTTAGAAAAGGAACATTTTGGGGGCAGGGTACGGGACAAAAAAGGATAATCACAAAACTAGAGAAAGAATTCCAATCCAGAGATGAAATGTCTGCTTTGACACGTGACACAAAGGTCTAATTCAATCATGCCCAGCATTAATAAGGTGGAAAGGGGAACATTTTCAATATGTCTTTTAAAAAATAAGAGTTCTGGGGAACCAAATTAAGTCTGGCAGAAGTTTTAAACAAGTATTTTCTGCATACTGAGTAATTCCATTGCAGAACTCACTGTCTCGGCCAATCTTCCATACTAGGCTATAAACTTGCTCAAAAAACAACTGAATTAATGGCAGAAAAGCTATTCACAGGCTGTTTAAGGTGCCAAGCCTCTAGCTCAGGACATTTGTAACAGGCAGGTTTACCCAACACGTTCTCCCACTACCCAGGCAGAGATATTTGATGCCTGCCCTGTCCTGTGTTCTTTTTCCTCAGCCACTGCCCAGCACCCCAGTACTGGAGTCCCCGGATTGCTGGTGAAACCCAGTGCAGCCACTCGTACAACATTTATTCTACCACCCCAAGAGATGCAAAGTGAACAAATACACAGTTTAAATATATATATATATAAAAAAAAAAAAGTTTTACTAGAACTGGGAAACTATTCATTAATCTCCAGCACAGGTAAATGAAAAAGATTCCTAATGATTAGTGCTAAATGAAGCGGCTGTTCGCGGTCACGATCTACAACGCGGCCTTGTCAGCTCAGCTGAAACATCTGCCCCCAGCCTCATCTACTATTTCTCTGCAAACCCATGAAAAAAAACCCCAAAACAGCCAATAAGCAAGAAATCAGAGCTTCCCTTTTCCAAACATAACTCGATTCAGTGTTCTCTTTTTAAAAGGTTATGCAATTATCCATCATAAAACAAGCAGATGCATACAGCACGTATCTGTTCAGTTTCAAAACAAAACAAGGCACCAGGTAAAAATAAGTGTTTCTGAATTTGAGATTATTTGGTTTTTATTATTTATTGCACTAAGGAACAGCGGGGCAGTTTCACAATCTCACTTTCTGCTTTGAAAAGGTCTCTGTAGTATTACTCTTAACGAGTATTTTCATCACTGGACTTGACAAACGTTGTAGGTTTGACCGTTTGTTAATAAGACAGCACAGACATAAAAATTAAATCATTATAAAAAAAAAAAAAATAAGACCATCATTTAAATTCACTCCTCCGTGGACAATTCAACTTCTCATTTCACACAGGCTTGAGATTAAAGCAAGACCAACATTCGGTGAAAATACAGAAGTCTCCGAACCATGCATAGGCAGGGAAAGATTTAACCAAAATAAAAATCCAATAAACCAAAACAGAGCTCCTATTTTTCGCAACCGCGTCCACGAATTCATCTCTTTAAGACCAGCGTCGCCTACAGGTAAACGCCAGAGCACTTCCAGTCCTTCCCAAGCACTCGGCAGCTACAGGTGATTGACAGAGAGAGAGCGGGATACGCCAAGTCCAAAATGTGCCGCTACGAAAGCCCGGCCTAAAGAAAATTTCCTAGTGTCCTAAGGCTAGTCAGTAACAAATACCTACGTGAAGATTATGGCTGTTCCTCGTGGAGTGCAAAGTCAAAACTTTTCAAAACCCGGTCAATCTTTATATTCATTGACATGTAATTCTTTTAATTTCAGCGTCCCGGTAAAATATAACAAAACAGTCTTTCCACACGTAGAAAAATGTGGAAATATTTGAAAAACGGGGGAGTCGTCGTTTTCTAACCCAAACCGCGATCATCAGATTCCGGATTTGATCTCGAGAAGAGGTTCTCGGCGGAAAGAATCCATGTTTTGTGGCTTTTGCATGCACTTAACTGGAACAAAGCTTGCTGAAATGTCTTCTTAAGAGCTCACCAGAACATAAATCATGCTGGAAAACAAAAACCAAAATGTTAAGAGGCACCGTAGCATCACGCGTTTCCTCCTGCAGTCATACGTTCTGAGGTGACGTGGGAGATCTTACACAAAAGGCATCAGAAGAGCATGAGAAAACGTGACATATGATGATGCCACAACCAGTTGTCACCAGGCCAAGTGATGTCATATCGAGGAGCCCTGAACGAACACAATGCTCCTGTGTCTGAGCGGCTCTTAATGAAAGCTTCTTAATGAAAATACCAGGAGGGGTTATTATATTATGCTTAAAATGAAAGCTTGGAGCTTTCCAGGTCTCCAGTCATGGTATACAGTTCCAAAATACTAATTCCAACCAAAGGAAGACTTGTGTTTTAAAACCAGAATAAATGCTGGCTGTGGATGGTTTATCAGGAAAGCTGGCACTATCTATATTCCTATGTACATCTTGTGCACCAAGCCATAATTTCAGACTGAAGATTAGATGAGAGAGAAAAAAAACCAAACCAAACCAACTTACCCATATAGGTAGTAAAAAAATGATAGAAGGTAGAATGCTAATTTGCACCATCCTTCTTTCTGGCAATAGGCTAAAATATCTGCATTCATGATGGTTGTAGGATCATAGAGGCCAGGGCCACTCATCACAGGTCTACTCATGTACCTGAAAATGATGCACAGTTAGTTTTACAGTGACAGTGATGGGAGATATTGCTTCCTGCTCCCCACCCATCTCCCCCTTGCCAAGTAACACCAGAACTCAGACAAGAAATCACACCCCTGACAGAAAAGTCCCTCAGCTCCATGTAGGAGATGGTGAACCACAAGAGCAATATGGAACTCCAAACTAAACGGGCCGATAGAAAAGCTTTCACAGACTCCATATTCTTCTTAGGGCTGCACAGTGACAGGACAAGGGGCAATGGGCACAAACTGGAACCCAGGAGGTTCCATGTGAGCAGGAGGAGAAAGTTGTTTGGTGTGAGGGTGTGGGAGGCTGTGCCAGGCTGCCCAGAGAGGCTGTGGAGTCTC
>WUAM01000287.1:9316840-9329877 GCA_024336885.1 Actenoides hombroni
CCCCATCGCCCACCCTCCCCCCCCTCACAGTTCCCAGATGGATGTGTATAAAAAAAAAAAAATTACAGGTTGCATGACATTTCTTTTTGGAGCGGGCTGAAGCGAGGAAGGGAACTCTCTTGGTTTTGCACGTTTGGCTCAGACCCCAGTTACCAGTCTAACATCGTTTCTGGCCCAGCTGTTTTACAGTTAAAGATACAAAAAATGGAATCCTGGTACAAACGCAGAAGATGCTCCTTTGGAGAAGTGAAAAAGGTGTCAACACCCCCATTATTGCCTCCTTTGATAGATCAAAAACAGCATTCATGATACTAGAAACACACTTAAACCATCAAATACCAGCATGTAATTATTATTTTTTTTTTGCTAAAAATATTCAACCCAGTCCATTGTATGGGCTGACATGCAAATTCATGCTTTAATTCAGCTCACCATCAATTAATAGGATTACAAGAGCTGTATCCCAGCCATCTAGTCAATATTTAAAGCAAGCCAGATTAATCGTGGCAGAAGTCTCCCTCCGAGAGACCTTTTTACTCCAGGCCAAGGATTTTATGGCCAACTTACTAACTCCTGAAAAATAGGAGCTCACACTGGAAAATGCTGACTCGCAGACCTTTAGCTACAAAGGCTCCCATAGGTGACAGTTAATTTATGTTGTCCTTTAGTTTGAACCCTCTTTAGAGATCTGAAAAGCCAAGACAAACGCGTTGTTTACAGATGGGCAACTCACCAGTACAGCACAGTCAGAACATACTGGCCTTCTGAACACGGACACGTCTGCCTCCCACTGATCTTAAGGGGGAAGCAGTATGGAAAAGACAGTTCTACAGATAAGGTAGGAAAAGTATGCTATGAAAACAAGTACTACCTGCACAGGAAAGATTTATTATTTTTTTTTTACATAATTAATGGCTTTGTTTAATCAAGTATTAGCACTACCTGTATTTCAAGAGCCTAGGACAGTAAGCAGCAGGCAGTTGTGTCAAAACACTGTATTAAAGACAAGGAAACCACAAAGAAGCCTCAAACAGCAAACATCCTCTGCACGCTCATTCTCCAAGTACCCGCAGCTGCTTCCACAGCTTGGAGAGGGGAAGGAGGTGCAACTACCAAGCAAGGCTGGTTGAAGAAAAATACCAGTGGGCTGAGCAGCACCAACATCCCCTTTCACAAGTGGCCTTGAACACTCAGCAGGATTTGTTTGCTTCCTACAGGACCTGAGAGGCGGCACCAAAGGCAGAAAGTCCTCAAGTGGAGGCAACAAGAACATCCCCAGTGAAAAGAATTCAGACTGAAGATGTAGCCCTAAGTAGCAATACCTCCTTGACAGAAGGTGAAGTGATCCAGAGATGAAGGATCAAATTCAATCGTTTGCTTGCAGCAGCAGCTCCTGAGAGACAGGCCCCTTTCACAGTTGTTATGCAGCAGTTGGATGCTGGCAGCCCACCAGTGTACAAAGTACAATGGCAAAGATTATTAATCCAGTTTTCCCCGCTGCAAATCAAGCTGAACATCACAAGCAGCAGCTTCCCTCTCGCCTACGCTGTACTTTTGACATGCCTCACCTTTAGCACAAGGCCAACAAAACAAGACCCTTGCTGTTCCAAGACTGATGCTTCAGAATGACACTATTCTTTCAGCCAAAGTCTTATTTATACAATGTTTGTCACAACAGACATTGGTTTATTGATCTGTAGTACAGAATGAACAAGCAACAGTTTCATAATCAACATTTTTTTTTTTTTTTGTCCAGGGAAGTAAAATTCTTTTTCCAGTTCACTACATTAACACAGAAATTTTAGTTTTAATTACAAGCAGTTCTTTCCTGCACTGAAAGATCAAATTAATTGGATCACTTTAACATGTGTTTTGAAAAGCTCCTCTCAACTCAGATTTGTACACAAATAAATGAGCAGTAACATCAAACTACAAAGAGATTTACCAACACTGAGGACCTCTGCAAACAAATTCCTCGGGATCTCAGAGGAATTAGTGTTTTAACACTAACACAACATCTGTTTACAAATGAAAAAATAAACCTCCTTTCAGCAAAGGTTTCACAGCATGAAATACTGGCCTCCAAATCTAACACTGCGTTCCTTCTCGCTGAAGAGATTTGTTAGGGCAGCTGTATTTTAAGGTATGTTATCAACAGGAAGCTGCTCTTACGCAGATACTTACTCAGTAGCACAACAAACACTCACGAGCAAGATAGTGAGACACTGTCACATGAGTACTCCTTTTGCCACTGCATGGGCAACACGTGTCCCATGTCGGACAACTACTCTAGTCAATATAAAACAGACCTGTAAAAAGACTGGTCATTTATAAAAGTTAAATACTATTTTCACATTAGAATATTTGCTGTTTCAAAGAGATGAACCGTAAATGGAAAAAAAAAATAAAATAATCAAATTGTCACTTATGCAAAAGCTTCATCTGGAATGTAATTTTGACCAACAAGCAGTTAAGAAAGTTAGAGACTGTAATTAAAAGTACTCAAAAGCTACGTGTGGCCAACTTTCGTAACAAAAGCGATAGAAATCATTCCTCACCGTGAAAAGCTTTAACCTCCCGACTCCTACAAATGGAGCAGATGAGGGAAATTTCAAAGAAAATGAGGTCAGCTTTTCTTTTTTTTAAACAGATGTCAACTGCAGCACTAGGCACTAGGAAAGAACGTGACTTGGATTCTTTACCAAAGTTTTCACCAAATTTGTCGTTAAGTGGCAGTGTAAAATTCTCAAGTCGTTTTAAAGCTAACAAATTAAAGGCACACAGTATTGACGGGTGTTCAGATAACAGGAAACGAGCAAAGAGGTAAACTTCTTAACAGTGTAGTAAGTTAATATAGGTAAGGTGTCTGGTACGAGAGTAACCGGAGTTGTAATTCAGCCCTTAGTTATCACCTAGTCCCGGTAGCGCGAGAACTGGACAGTCAAAGCTTTGCCCTGAAATACAGTAAGATTGACTCAGTCAAACGGAGGAATTACTGGAATGACAAAAATTAGTTCCAAGAATTTGAGAAAGTTCACATGGACTTGATGGCAAGATAAATAGACGCATTTGCTGTGCACGGATTTTTTTGTCTTTTTCATACGAAATGTTTCCAGGGAGTAGTTTCCAAAATTGAGAAGACGTTAAGTCAAAAAGTCTGAGAAGTTAAGTGACAGTACACAATTGCTGCATATAAATGGCTAGTATGTGTCATAAGGATGCATTTGTAGCTCGGAAAGAGTTAGCGTCAGCTTCCAAATTATGTTCATAGATAGTTATAAATCCAGAACTGTACGATTCTAGTTACAGAAATATTAGTCACAAGAGTGCAAAAGGAGTCCCTGCAGAGGAGTATTCCCTTTTAACGGGTACAAATAAAGGAAACGCCTGCAAAGATTTGTTACTTCAAGGAGACAGACCTGCTATTCTTTGCACAAACTTTGCACAAGAGATATACCGCAGGAGACAGATGTAAATACAGTGCATTGTTTAGATGGAAGTATTCATGTCTGGTTCCAGTATCATCAGGATGGTACATAAATACTTATTACAGAGGTTGTCTTAATGGAAGAAGCCCAGTTTCTCACGCAGCCATTCTTCAGTTAGGTCTTCTGTATTTCTTATTTCAAATACCTAAACAAAATTGCATAAAAGCCTTGAGGTGACTGATGGTACATGAAAGGGGTAAGCACACAACGCAGTCAATACCTTCCCAAAGTTGTTTGAGATGTAATAAACCAGTAACCAACCTAGAGTTTTCACAAGCTTTCTTGAAAGGATTGGTTAATACGCTAAAGTAACACCAGTGGAAAATACACAAGACTAAGTGGTAAGGAATATTACTGACTTGAACAAGAACCCCGTAATTCCTATTTCTAGACTTAATTCTTCTCCTTTAAGAATATCTGAGGATGGCACATGTACCCCATCTGCAAGTTACTCTGAAATGTGACCATGTCAGATGCAGCGTCTCAGCGAGTGGATTGTCTATTCAAAAACTACAAATTAATTTAACCTCTGGGCTGAATAAGCCCAAAGTTCAGGAATTTTGCTCAGTTATTCCTTCTTTGAGCTAATATAAACCCGTAGCATCCAGTAACAAACTGTTTGCCCTGGATGAAACAAGCCTGGGAAACCTCAAAATAGAAAACCTGGGGGGGGGGAACACACACCAAAAAAACCCCAAAACAACCGACAAACCAAAGCCCACCAGCCCAAAGCTTCAAACCAAAGCCCACCAGCCCAAAGCTTCAAACCAAAGCCCACCAGCCCAAAGCTTTGTGGAAGTCTTATACGAACCCTTAAAACAGCCTCAAGGCAGAAAACAAGACTAAATACCCCAATATACTCTTCACATGCCCTATGGGCAAGTAGCTGTTTCGGTCTTTGTTTCTTTAACTACCCTTCAGGAGAGGCCAAGTGAATTCTGTCTTGCTAGCTAGAACCTTTGAGATGCCCACAAATGGCTCATCAAGAGTCAAGTAAGTAAATTTTACAAATCCATAGGCCTTCGAGTGTTCTTCTGGGCAATGAAACCAAGAAAAATACTTTAAACTGGAAACTGCTGTTACTACTCTGCCAACACTGAAAAATCAAGCCATGTCAGCACTCATTCAGTTACCTGCCCTCCTAATGGTATGGAGAAGACAGCTGCAGAAAGCAGGCTCAGGCCAACAGAATGGATGGGATTTTGTAAGACACACAAAACAAGCTTCTCGGTGAAGCTGCTGTTTGGACTCCAACTTCCTATTTAGTCCTGTCCTCAGCCACTTCATCATTTTAATCTTGGGGAAACAATTCAAGTTCTGTATGTTCCTCATTTCCCATCCTTCTGGAGTGGGCTCTGGACACTGCTGCTTGTATTTCAACAGTGATCCACTACTATCAACTAATACTGATTTTTATTTTTTTCCCCCAAGCTAATATGCAAGCCACTGAAAAAACAAGACTGGGTTGAGTCACCTGCAAAAAAATCACACTGGGAGGAAGTCACAGCATGAGCTAAAATGAAACATAGTTCACCAAGTGGCAAGAATAAAGCACATGTGAAGAGCAAGTAAGCGACCCGAACTGGAGACAGGCTGTCTTCTCCAGTCACAGATGATCATGGGCCTCTATATCCACTCCCAGGCTTTCATTCAAAAGCCTTTCAGGCTGGATTTCTCCCACTTGACAGGTGACAGTATCTCCAACACAGCTAGTCCTCAGCAACCCTGCCTTCTTACTCACTGAAAACTGCTTTCCTCCTCAAGGAACTTTTCTCAGGGCTGAGATGCAGTTTCAACAGACCTAAAAGAAGATTTCTCAGGGCTGGACTAATTGCTTCCCCTATCTTCTGCTTCCTTCCTATTTACTCTTCTCAACTTGACATCTAATTTAAAACAGAGAGGCCATTTCTTACAAGGTGCAGCTAAAAGAGGTGGAAATTCATAGTCCTCTTATTGGTCCAACACATTTTAACTGGGATTTTGAAGTAGTCAGGATAAGGAAGACCAAAAGGGAAGGGTGATGTTGGGAAATGGTGAAGTCATTTCACACCATATGAAAAACCTGAAGTGACTGCAGTCTCCATTTAGCTTTACTGGTTGAAACTAAAACTTTAAGAAATAAAGGTGACAATTGAGCAGAGATTTCAAAGATCTCCAAAATGACAATCAGGTGGCAATTTTTAATTTTATTTTTTAATATATGTATATCTGGGCCTAGTGAATGCAGTGATTTCTTCTGGTCTCAGTACTGGAGGAAGCAAACAGGAAGATTCAGAACGTTCAGCACTTGGCACAGGTTTCTTATTCTGAAGGCTCCTTTCTGCAAGCACACAGCCCCACCAACCGTGCAGCAAAGCCAAGCTGCACCACGCTATACTAAGCCTTCAGTCCATTCTGCCCATTAATGAATTCATTCCCCAAAGTAAAGGCATCCATCCTACTGAGTTTGAGAATGCTGTTCTTCCTGTACTCTAAAACTCCAGAAAGCCCCACATATCATATACTTCCCTGTCCAGTCTTCTTAAAACAGAATCTGTTCACTGCAATTGAAAAGTCTCATAACACTCTCCTTGTGACAGGTTCAAGCAAGACACAAACCAGCTTCTGCAACCTGCATTTAAGGGGCAGTTACTTCAACTAGTCAGTCATACCTTAGTGAGCTCAGCTGTCTGTACAAGCTTATTCTTGCTTCCAGCATACATCATCTGCTGTTCAGGCTTACATCCTGTAGTCATGGGGAATGAAGGAAAAAAAAAAAAAAAAGAACTTTTGTTTAGTTATTTTGACTGTAACACCTCAAATAGAAGAGTTTGTTTGTTTCTTTGTTTATAAAGAATCCAAACCTAAGTCTCCACTCAGAAAAGTGACCTATTTCTTTACACACATTATCATCCTTGCTCTTACTTGCCTATCTAGTACTTGAAAAGCATTTCCAGAAGTAACAGGTTGAATTGGGGGTCTCAACATGAAACTCTGTTTCTGCTTAGAGCCAACATCAAATATTGCAGCAGGCAAACCTGAACCACACCAGCCAAAGCAGCAATACCTCCTGCCACTCCAGTAGTGCTGCAAGTTCAATTCTTCACCCTCTTGCTATTTCTGGAAGATTTCCATGTTTTTGCTAGTTATGCTTACACAGACCTTTACAGCAAATGCCTTTAAGCTGAAGAACAAACCAAATCAGTTGGAATTTGTTGTTCTTTATCCTGATCTCTCCTCAAATACCCCCAACTAAACTGGTAACTCAAAATTACCTCCCTCCCCCCAAAAAAAACTCCACACCACACAGCAACTTCAGTCCCAGCTGAAGCTAACTGCTGTTTATAGACTCCCAACTAATGGTTCATTGTTTCTGACTCCAGTATCAGTCTAACCAGTAACTTATGTCTACAGAAAAATTTCTGAAACAGTAAACCTCCAGAAAAAAAGGCTTTTCTTTAGCATTTGCTTGGTTAGAAGTTTCCAGATAGGAGTGATAGTTTTAAATCCTGCCACCCATGAAGAACATTGTCTAAGCTCTCTTCTCCTATGACAAGTCTGCCTGCTTTGGTATTTCAAGGACTCCCAGGAAGTTTTCTTACTGCTGTTCCAACTCCTTCCAAAGAGAAATAACACCCAGAACATTCATACAAAGATTCTCAGGTAACTACAGAATATGCTCACTAGTTGCTAAAACTCTTTTACCTAACTGGTTACTTCAGTTCTGAGTAATGAAGGGTAAAACAATGCAGATTACCTTTTTTCTGGAGGTTAACAAAGATAATCCACCAACAAGCTACCCTATTACACCAACAAGCTACCCTATTGCAATTCAGAACATGGGTAGAAGCTACAGGAGCAACTCAGCTCTGCAAGTCCAAATCAAGTCACAGGTTATTTGGTTTGTATTAAAATGACACAGTTCCCTGCACAGATGTGTTTATGTTGAGGGTTGCTGGGACACAACAGAGGAAGCTACTGCTCCGTATAAGCTTAGGATGATCTTAAGATTAGTCTCTTTTTCCTTGAAAATGGTCTGTTCACCCAGCACTTCCATTTGCCCAGATCTGGGTTATGGGACTTTCGTTTCCTCCTCTTCACCCATAGTTCTGACAGCCCTTTAGACCTTCACATCACTCCAGCTCCTGTTTGGAGGCATCCTCTGCTGCTGCCCATTTCATACAGACCCCCGGAAACGCCTCCTCTTGAATCCCTTCCTCACCCTTTCATGGAGTCCTGGTACTTTCATGGGTAGATGTGGGTTCCATCAGGAACAGAGGGGGTATATTCCAGCCCTCTCCTCCCTCATTTTCTGAGCCTTTTCTGTTCATGTTTGAAGGATTCCTCAGGATTTCAGGAGAAAGTGACAAGAAACACATCAGGCTAAACTTACATGAACAGCAGCAGAGTGTTCCAGGCTCCCTCCCTTTACAGGAGGGTGTTGCTGTGAACAGCACTGAGAACACAGTGGGCAGACATTTAGAAAGACACCTTTTGGCCAGCTATGCAGGAAACTAATGGTTCTGTCAGAAATGGGAAAGAAAGAATCTTTTCTCTCATGCATCCTAGGTGCCCTAAAATGTAAACCCCAATGGCAGTGAAAACCTCCAGCAAACAGGGAGATCTGGGCAGAGGGAAGTGCTGACACATCTCATGAGCTGATGAAGGTGGAGCTAATACACAAGAGATTCCTCTCTGCCAAAAATGGTCTCCAGATGATGCCACGGCTTTATAGTGCCTTGCTTCCAGCAGTGGCAGAAGGAAAGCCAGCCCTAAGCATCTATTTAAGCATTTTATCTTCTATAGCAAAGAACATTTCTGTATTTCCAGCACACAATAGCTACCGTTCACAATGGTCACTCACCAACTGGACTGGAGAAGATAAAGCACAATGGATAAGAAACTCTTCCATCATCATGCTGATACTTGTAACTATACACAATAAATGTTTTTTCTGAGGTTAAAGAAACTATGAAATCAATGATTTTATTAGGATATAATCCTCATTTATCAAAGCTTGATGCGGGCACAAATAAGTCTGGATTCTAGAAGATGCTTTTTTGATAAGGAGTCTCAGTGTCCCCCTGTTTTCACTTCCATATTTGACTTTCAGAACTGACTCCACTGGTCTTTACCAACCTTGGTCACAGCTGGGTATTACTGCTTCACATCACAGCTAAAAATCACCCTTTCATTGTAAATATTCCCCTCCCAGCTTTGCAAAACCACCTCCCACACCCACCAATGCATTTCTGGCTTAATAAAAACAAAATTCTTTCTTTGCAGATTAAGCACTTCATTGTTTCAGGTGTTTTGCTGGATTTGAACCCATCTAGGACTCCTGCTTTAGAGCCTCCTACTGCCTGCACTACAGTCATGAAAGGAAAGATTCAGAACAGCATGTGAACTAGTGCCAGCCAGCTTCTGAGGACAATGGATGCAGATACTTTGACTCATAATTTAAGTACCTCTCTTATTTCATCTAGTGAAAGAACAATTTACTGGTGCCTCTTTTTCCTTTTTTAAATAGAAGGATTCTTCTCCCTAGATCACATGCCTACAGCACTCCCAAAGTCAGTAACTGCAACAAAATAGGGAAGGCCACATGCTGAGAAAGTACCAAATCAGATCCCAAGTTACACAGGCACTTTGCTATGTTTAGTAGTCACATACAAAACTGGTGCTTTTTACTCACTTCTTTACATTAACAGCATCGTGGCTTCGCTTTACTTCCCCAAACATTATATAGTCTAAAAGGAAATAAAATATCAGGCAAGGCTCAAATGTGTCAGTCATGGTTTCAACAGGTGGGAAAACCATTCAGTGCGTTATGAGAACTGATCTCTGGGTTATCTCACAAATGAGCTATCAGTGAAGTTGCACTACGGGCAAGCACTGGCCTAAAAAGGTGAAGTCCAACTCTGAACACTTTAAGCAGGTCCCAGGAGTAAAAACAAATGCCAGCAGCAGAAGGATATCGAGGTTGTCTCTCGGGCAGCTCATCTTTTAGCTCATCGGGAGAAATACCCTGGTAACATGAAACACAAGCAACATTTGAACAAATGATCTCGCACGTGTGGCTGTTCCACGCAGGCTAAAGCAGCGTTAACAGGACAATGAAACAGCTCTAAGTTAGATGTACATCTGCAGTTCAACCAACAACCACGTCTCACTCTAATTACTACAGCAGTTCAGGAAAACTTGTGTGCTAATAGATTCCTGGGACTAAACATAGAATTAATGTTAGCGTGAATAATCATCCCTATTTTGGGCATAATGAGTTTAGAAAACATTCTTGGCTCTAGTCGGGTATGCTGGCAGCTACCATGCTTTTCTAACTCCAGTGCTGCACTGAAGCAAGCGAGCACACATCAAAAAGCATCTGTTCCAATCAGCTACATAAATGGTGCTCTTGAGAAATTCAGTCCTCCCTCCTTGAGCAAGCAAAAACAACAAAAAAAAAAGCCCCCGTTCTATTCAAGTATTACCCTAAGTTTTACATTCTAGGGAATAAGAGCTGCAGTTAATGCTCAAATCCCCGGGAAGGGTTTAATTTTGCCCTGTGTGCCATTAAGAAACGCTACACGCTGGGCTGACCTTATTATGCCACCTATCAAATTTAGAGTCTGCAGAGGATTAGCAATCCTAGTTTCTAATTGATGGCAGATCAGCTCAGAGTCAAATATGCAGATCTAGGTGGAAACTCAGCAGAAATCTCTTCAAAAAGCCAGCAGGTGCCAAAGATGCTTTTTTTAAATAGCTGTATCATAACAGGTTTAAAGTAACTTTTTTTTTTTTGTGCAATTAATTAGTCAACTCAATTGCTTTGGCATAGTTCCACTATTAATAGTGCTGTGCTTTACATGCAGAGTGACCATGCATTTAAATAAGCTCATGACCCAAATTAGATTAAGATTTGATAACAATTTGAAACTAAGGCAGTACCTTAGAGACCAACAATACATTGCAGGCTGAAGATACTCTTATTTACAATTCATTTAACAAACCTCATGCTCCTCATCCAGCACCACCAACTGCTTATCCTTGTCGATTTTCACTGTAAATCAAAACAAAAGCATAGATGAATGGGTTGTGATCAATTTATACAACGTGTGCATGATGCTTTTTTAACGTTCCCCCAAAAATACATCCCTTCTGCTTCCATTCTGCTTCTTCAGCCTATCCCACGACTTCACAAAAGCACTGAAATTAAGGGAAGTGCTCATTGCAAGACCCTCTTCTGCAGTTTCATGTGGAAATGTCAACCCCACACACACTTAAAGGCTATAAAATCTACAAACTCAAAATCACTGTGCCTTGACATTTTATTTTACTATCATTTTACAAACAGTGGTAGACTCTGAGCCTACAATCAGTAGTCTACCAAGAGCAGATGGAGTTGTATCATAAGAACGGTGGTGCTTTGCTGTTAAAATTACAGGCAGGATTGGAAGTACTGAAGTTCATACAAGAAACAGCCTCTTGGCTGACATTTGCCTGTCAGAGGAGCAACATTAAATGGGAAGGAAAAACGGAGACAGGATTTTCTGCAAGACCTTGCAATTTTTGTCACGACATGCTTTTAACTTACTTATAATGGCAGCATTGTTGGTTTCTTTACGAAACCGGAATTTTCTCAGTTTCTCCACCAGGTCTTCAGCAACATCACAAACCACCAGAGATTCACTCTACAAAAAGGAAATGGCAGAGGGGAGTGAAAGATAAATCTTTCTAGTAAAACCAGGAAAAAAAAAAAAAACCCAACAACACCCAGGTCATGCATATGTGTGCACAAACCCTACTAAAGTGGAACTGCATGGAATCGGTCCAACATTTCAGTACACATAAACCAGAAAAGCCACGGGTGAAGCCACAATAACAGAACACTTACCCTGTTTTGATATCCCTCCTCAAAGCCACACAGTTAACTAGAAATATTTTATTAGCTCTTCCTGAAGTGGGATTATTCTCCTAGCTCTTAGAAGTAAACAGCTGTTACAGTTCATTTGCCGAGTTCCTGCAATAAGGAAACCCCTTAAAACGGCAGTAAACTGGCTAAAGCAATTTAAGAATTTAAAATAATAGGAGCTGCTAGCAGTATCTCAGAACACAGACAGTAATCAAGGGTCACTGCTTATTTTTACCCCCAAAGCACAAACTGAACTTCTGAGATGTACACACACAGAAAGAATTTAAGACATTTTCATCAAAACCCATGAATACTTGCTGTATTTATTTTTTTTTTTTTTACATTTTGAACCACCCCCTTTACGTTTCTATGTCACCAACTCCAAGTTTTCAGAAGCGTCTAGATAACATATTAGTCATCACACTGAAGATGGGGAAGGAAATTACTATTTCACAAGCCACCAGGCAGGTTATCTTTCATGGCACTGGCAGTTTTTGAACTGCACCGAGCCAACCACTGCCATTTCCTGAGCAACGCTGTACCCACACCACCTCTACCACCACAGTTAAGAGATGCACGCCAGCTAGATGAAAAAAGAAGTTAACATCTTCAACTTATTCATATTATTGTATTTGTAAATTCCTACGGCATCAAGGCTTTTGTGCCAAAACAGCTGTATTTCAAGACTTCTTTAAAAAAGCTGCTCAAATAAAAAAAGTCACAAGATTACCTACCGCAAGCTCCACTAAAAAGCTATCTCACCAAGACAAATCACTGCTTGCAAATCAGAAGAAAGCCACTATTTAAACTCTCACGTTCAACACTGGCTTGTTGGAGAGAAAAAGCAGAGAACTGTCTCTCCTGCCCCACTTCCAAAATCACCCTACAAATATCCTACATTTGTTGTCACTCCTAAACAGACTCCCAACTCGACCAAATTCTGGCACCAAGTCTTGTGCCTCTGCTTCCTTTTCACAGCTGGAGAGGAAATGAGGCTCTGCTGCGACAGGACAGGTCAGGCTGCACTGTGTGTGCAGCCTTCATTATTTCGCTTGCTTCCCCTAAACTCTAAAGATTGTTCTTGGCTCCCTCTGATCCACAAATGTCATTAATACCCAATCTCGCTGTTTCAGGAGGTCTCTGCTTAAAAAAAAAAACAAACCAAAACCAAACAACCCACAGAATTCAGGGCTGAATTTCAAAGCTGAAGTTATATTCTGTAACAAAGGCTCATTTCTGAAGGGAGCATTTCTCCCAGTCCTCCAGCCTCAGCAGTTTCCCAGCATCTTCCAGCAGACACCGCAGGGTAAGCAGTGCTGCTGTTCAGACCCACACAAGTCCTGAAAAAGCAGCAGAAGGCTGTGCCTGCAGAACACATGGTGACAGCAGATTCAGCTCATCTATCGGGGCTAAGCTGGCTCACCAGAGCTTGGCTTAATGAAAACTAAAGAAAGTCAAGACAAAAGGCAGGAGGACTGCCCAGCCAGCAGCCACAGCTGCCAGCCAGCGCTGCAGGGGGGGGGTGGTGGTGGTACTGTTGGTTACCCTCAGCCGCCATTCACACCAACGTTATACTTCCAAGATAGGTTAGACAGGAGGAAGAATTTCTTCCCCATGAGGGTGGTGAGACACTGGCACAGGTTGCCCAGAGAGGTGGTGGA
>WUAM01000287.1:9337603-9350256 GCA_024336885.1 Actenoides hombroni
GCCCATGGCAGGGGGGTTGGAACTGGATGATCTTTAAGGTCCCTTCCAACCCTGACCATTCTATGATTCTATGAACTCGAAAGCAAATTGCCTAAACCTGCTGAACACTTTTCCATACATTCATTTGGAAATTGTGATCACACCAGTACCTAAGAAATCTGTTCCAACTGATGCCTGTCCTTGGCTTCATGTCGCATGACTTTTGGACTGCCTTCCTCCCTCTGTCCCCACTTGAGATTTGCCACCCTCACCCCTTGCCTTCCAGCTATTTCCCAGATTAGTACATCTCTCTATGTTTAGAGCTCAGATTAGTTTAATATAAAGAGACTGTACATTTCCTATTTGCACGTGTTTGACATTAGCATGGAGATAAATTCCTAACACCTCTCTTTAGTTCTTTAGCATAGAAGAAAGGGCTGGAAGGAGGGGGGGGGAGGGATTTTTCCTCCTGTTTTGAAGAAAAGGAATACAACTAGAATCTGATAATGTGGTCAGAGGAGTAACTCCACCTGAACTTGCCAGACAAATGTCAGAATTGCATCTGTTGTTGTTGAAACAAACTTGTGAAATAGAAATACAGCGTGGGAAGGGATTCTTTTCCACCGTGGCCAGTATGGTTTTACTGCATTATTCTTGCATCAGTGCATCAAGCTCTACCTTTAATTATTTTTGCGTGTGCGTGCGCATCCGTCACCATGGATCATGTTTCAGTATCTCCTTTCTGGGGGGAGGTCTCATTTTCATCCTAACTGTATTTCTGGCCAGATCCTACCTATTTGGTTTTGTGCCATAATTTGCCTCTATCTCCAGAAAATGAGCGTGACTGTTACAGAAATTCTTTGAAGGCTGGCAGGGCTGAAGTGGAAGATCTCAGGCCTGTGGATAAAGATTGAGAATTAACTTGATTGATGTGTATAAATATTTACAAAGAGAGAAAATATCTGGATATTGAATCTGGGGTTCTGTAATCAAAGAGCAAAGCATTTCTACTAGACCATAATATCACTGTATAGGTTTCTGCAGAGGAGACAGTAGCTTGAAATTCAAGAGTCTTGTGTTAGGAACTGGTCCTACTCACAGTTTAAAAAGTTGCCTGGGTGTCTGAACACACTGAATTGAGGAGTTGCGTTGTCACTGAGAAAGCACTTAAGTTACAGTGGGATGACAGAACACAAGTACACTGAGAACTGGTACCTTCAAAACTCTCATTATCAAAACACAAAGTCTGTTGTTTTAATGGAGATTCAATAGCTTTCAGCTTCCAAAACAAATCTAAGAGCAGTGTGGGGTTTTGTTGGGGCTGGTTTGGGTTTTTTTGAGGCAGTTGTGATTTAGCAAAAAAAGCCCCAGTTGCCAAAGGATAGTAAATTCAGTTAGTATCAATACATAGGTATAGCTACGTATATATTTAAACTCTGCATGTAATTATCCATGCGTGGATTTTGAAGTACAAGGTTGATTTGCCTTTAGAAATACTTTCTGAAACAGGATAGCTTTATTCTGTGTTCCATTTCTTCTTTGACAGCTTCTCGGAACTACAATAATATTGAATTTCACTTTTTTTCCTGCTCTTTAGAGGCTATTACATAATTTGGGCAGGGTGAGGAGTATCAGGCACAGCGTGCAAGCTTAGAGTGCTTTTATTGTCAGAAGAACAACTCTAAGGTCAGCCCCTGGGGTCCTTCCATAGTCCTTGCCCTGTCTTTTGCCTACTCGGTTTACAAGCCAACCAACCACCCTTCTAAATGCTTCTCAGCGTCTGAAAACTGCGGTTTTGTGGGAGAAGTGGGAGAAAGGAGAGAACACTTTGCCTGTTACGTGTTCCTCTGTAACTCTGCACTCAGCCATCAGCTGACAGGGTCTTTCCTTGTGCTGAAGGCAGCCCACGGGACCTCGGCACACGCGCTCACCTGGGGCTCGGCTGCTGTAAGAAGCTCCTTGCAGTTTGCCAACTCCTCTCCCAGCTAGGAGGAGCTGTCCGTGAGGTAGTAGTAGAGCAAGAGGAGTGTAGGAGCTGCTGCTTCTCCTTGAGACCACTCTGCAGGTAGCCTCTTGGAGGCACATCCCTGACCGTGTCGTGTGCCTTTTTGGTTTGGGGCTTCATTCCATTAGGGGAGAGCGGTCAGAGGAGGTCTAGGCTGTAAACTGGCCCCAGAAGGGCTCCCTGGAGAACCAGAGCAGAAGGTGAAGTGCTGTAAGGTGCTATCTTTGCCATATCCTGTTCTCACCTTGTCCATCCTGTTACTGATCTGCGCTCGGAAGTCAACAAGTTGCGACTGTCTAAGGAAATCAGAAGTTGTAACAATATATGCCATCTTTCAAACAAACTGTTCTGTACTGATGGTATAACAAAAAAGGAAAGTTACTAAATGTAGCTCTTTTTTTGGTAGGTTTCAATGGTGGCTGTAATTCACATTCCTGATGAGAGCTACAGACTTTCCTGCAGAATACTATACCAGTATCTACTTCTAGCTCAAGGTCAATACCACGATCTGAAGGTAAGCCACGTACAGAGTCTTGTTTCATTTGGGTGGCAGTGTTAAGTTTAGTTTGTATAGGCTTTCAGGAGCCTGAATTAGTCTTAAGGCTCTTGTTGTCATGCAAAGAACTGGATAATAGTTAAAATTATTTTATCAGCAAAGTCGTTCCAGCCAAAGTTACTGAACAGAAATATTTTTATGAAAATAATCAAGATTTCCTGGAGAAATTGCTTGATTCTACTCTAGAGGTCCTGTCCACTTACTAAAGCAATAGTAAGACATTAACTAGCTGTTGAATGCTTCCCCCCTACAGAACACTTGCTAGTCTTTCAAGCCAGCACTTCCTCCTATACTGTGATTCACCTCTATATTACTGTGATAATAAAAATAGCAGCAAGCTAGAAATTGGGCCAAATGAATTCTATTGACTCAGCATTCATTCAGAAATAGATTTATCCAGGGAAATGTTTGTCCTGGCCTTTTTTTTTGCTGACATAGTTGATCCAGGTAAACTTCCCTGTTGATCTCCTGAAGATTTCTTTTCAGGTGTAGTTGTAAAAACACTGCTTAAAGGGAACAGAAATAACTGTGCAGGGTTACAGGGAGCTGTCTGTGGGCATCTTTGGCTGCAGGATAGTTTACTGGCTTTATTAAGAGATGATACCCAGAAGAATTTGCGCTTCACGTAAAAAAAGACAAAAAGGAGTAGAGGATTGTACCTGTGAGCAAGAGAGGAATGGGCTGAGTGAAGTAGATTTGACAGCTCAGTGGATGTGGTTTTGGTAGGAATGGATGGAGAGAAGCATCCCTGTAGGCATAGAGAATGATAGACCTGAAACAGAAACCTGAGCTGCTCAGGACCTGGGCAGTTGTGTTAAAGTTCATGCGTGTACACTGATTTGATTCAGCTAAGATTCAGTGACTTACCCTCAGTATCTTCCCAGCGGTTCATGTCATTTTATGTTCTGAAATGCCTTTAACTGAAGGCCAGGCAAGTTCTGGAACTCATGCAAAGAGTGAGTCTGGCACTATTTGAAACCTGTGAGTCTGACCCAGCGGAACTTGCATCGCACGGGTGTGTTCAGGGATCTGGGGGAGAGCTCGTTGGCTTCTAAATTTCTCTCTGTGTGTGTGCATTTTAGCAACTCTTCATGTCTGCAAACAGCACCGCACCTTCTTCAAGCGACACATCCCCGGGTGAGAGAAGCACCGACAGAAGCTTGCTAGAAAAAGCTGGATTGGCTGAAGATGAACCAGAATTGCATGAAGAGACCAGTAAGGACTGTGTTGTTTGCCAGAACGGCGAGGTGAACTGGGTGCTCCTGCCCTGCAGGCACGCCTGCTTGTGCGACGGCTGCGTGAAGTATTTCCAGCAGTGTCCTATGTGCAGGCAGTTCGTCCAGGAATCTTTCCCACTTTGCAGTAAAAAGGAGCAAGACAAAGATGAATCAACCCGTATCTTGCAAGATGTTCTTCCTGGAAGAGTTTTTTAATAGGGGGTGAAAAAAACCCAAACCCTAAATACAAGAGCTGGGTTGTATGCACCCAGATTAAATGGAGAAGGCAGACTGTTCATGGGAGGACACGTGGCATTAACACCTATGGTTTTGCTTTTTACTGTTAGGTAATTTTGAGCTTCCTTGTTTTTCTCTCCTCCATATGCTCGCAGGAACGCTCCGCTCAGTCGTGCAGTGTGGACAGAAGCAGCGCGTAGGCTCTCTTGAAAGGATGGCATTTTATTTATAACTTCTTACTAGTTTTTCACGGAGTACTACGGGAGGCTATTTTGACTACTAAATTTAGTTTGTCTACTAAAAAAAAAGAATAAAACCTGCGAGCGAGGTTGCAGGCAGCTCATTCTATATTTATTGTATTTAAAATACTACAGCAATATAGCGTTTTAACTCGGTATCATTTAGAAGTGTGGCACTTTACAAAACCTGTCAAATGAAGGAAAGTAAATATTCTTCCCTGCTAAACCTGTGTGTATCTGTTCTGTAGATAGTTCCTGGACTGTGGCAGGAACTCGAGTTGAAGGTGTGATTCAGGACACTGCTTCTGGCTGGTTTGAAAGATCTGCGTGTGTGTGTGTGTGTGTGTGTGTGTGTGTGTGTGTGTGTGTGTGTGTGTGTGTGTGTGAGGGGCCCGAGCCAAAGCCCGTCGGAATGAGTGGAAGGATTTTTGTTGATTATTGTTGGCTTGAACTAAACGTTGCTGACGTTTTCAAGCCTGAGCCTCTGCTGTGTCGTCTGGAGACAGGCTTTTCAGGCTTGGCAGCAACGGGTGAAAGAACTTGTTCTCCGTACGAGTGTTGGTTAATCACTCTACCAAGTGGTTCATTGGACGGTGTTGTGGTGCTGTTCTTACACGAGCAGCCTGCTCTGGGGAACTTCCAACTCCTTTTACTTGCATTGTCAGCTGGGATGCAAAGTTAACTGTTTAGCTTTTATCAGTAGTCCCAAGGAATTTACTTTACTGAAGAAAGAAGCTAAAGGATAATAGAAAATTATTTCTTTTTCCTTCTGCTGTTGTGTGGTCAAAAGCAATAAAGTGGCTGTTGAGAAGAGAAAGTGTTGTTTTGCTTCTTAAGAGAGAGACGAATTCTCCTCAAGACAGACGGGCTGAGTTTCACATCTGCTCGTATAAGACCAAAATACAAACCCTCGTTAGAACCTGTAGAGAATGGGGAGCAGCTGCTTTCTGTCCCCCCTCTTGTTCCCTTGCAGCTTTGCCCTGCATCCAGCTCCAGGACAGCTGCCCAGTCTCAGGGACAGAAAGCCGTGCCCCGAGCTATTCAGCTGCACTGTTCTGCAGCTCCTTTAAGGGTGCTGCCTCTACAAGATACACACAAGATGCTGCACACCTCCAAACCAGGGAAGGAAGCTTCCCCTACTCCAGGCTATTCCACCTTCCATCTTTCCATCATACATTTTGTTTGTTTGTTTTGCCATAACCCTGCTTCCAAACTCCTGGCAGTTGCCTCTGGGGAGAAGATTTAGGTGGTGGTGGTGGAAAGAGTAATGCTTAGGTGTAAAGACAGGTAGAAGTTGGGAGTCAGTGCCTGTAGCCACAGATTTCCAGCCAGTGATCAGCAGGCTGCTTGTAGGACAATTTATCTGGTCTACACAAAGTGACCTTCCTCACCAGGGACAACTCGGGAATAAACTGCTGGCCAAATTGGCCTTTAGTTTGCGTTGTAGATCAAAGAGGATTTACGCACCTATGTGTCTGTGGGGACTGCTCAGTGCTTGCAGAGAACTCTGGAAAACAGATGGTTCCGTGTGGAAGTCACCGTGGCAGAGAGCGGTGTGTATGCTGCAATTCATGAGACTGAGGAGAGCAGAGAAGAACGTGAGAGCAGAAGGAATGAGTGCTGGGGACAGCAAGGCCATACCCCAGAGGAGAACACCATGCAGATGTGGAGCAACAACAGCGTGATGCAACTCGAGCAGACCCAGAGCTGCCTAGATTAAGAGACAGTATAAAGACTGTAAGTATCACACGGTGTCTTCACCACTCAGGATAAATAGCAAAGGTATGACCATAGAATCATAGAGTTGTTTAAGTTGGAAAAGACCTTTAAAGATCATTAAGTTCAACTGTAAATAATAAGGTAATGGTAACAAGCTATTTTTTTCAATGTATTAAATGCAGCAGAGAAGCTGAGAAAATTCAGAGCAAGAAAACATGTGAGCTGCTCTCTAAGGAAAATAAACAGCCTTCAGGAAGGTGGCCTTGGGGAAAAAAAAAAAGGTATTTATGAATTTAGGACAATATACCTGCAGGGACAAGTTAAGAGATTTGTGCACATCTCTGCATGAGTGCATTCAGTCCTCTGTGTGACTGCTGGCAGTCCTCATTGGATTGCTTGGACACACATGTCTGGGTGCTAGTGAGAATGGGCACGTGCAAGAAGGAGCATGAAAGAGTGGGTGACACCAGTCTTAGAAATAAAAATCACCTTGCCTTTCTGCGTGGTCTCGCCCCGAGTCTCGCTAGCTTGGTGACAGCATAGCTGCTGGAGGTAGCTTCCGAGCTTAGCCTCTCTGTCTGGGTCACTAGCTGTGGTGGTTTGACCTTGGCTGGACACCAGGTGCCCACCAAGCTGCTCTGTCACTCCCCCTTCCTCCTCTCAGCTGGAACAGGGGGAGGAAAATAAGATTAAACTCATGGGTTAAGACAATGTCTGTTTAATGAAAAGCAAAGCAAGGCTGTGCACAAGAAAGCAAAAGAAAACAAAGATTTATTCTCTGCTTCCCATCAGCAGGAGATGTCAGGCCCCTTTTCAGGAAGCAGGGCTCCAAATGTGCAGTGATTGCTCTGGAAGACAAGAGGATGCCCACCCCTTTTTGTAGCTTTTATGGTTGAGCTGACATCATAGGGCCTGGAATATCCCTTTGGTCAGTTTGGGTCGGCTGTCCCAGTTGTGTCCCTTCCCAAGATCTTGTCCACCCCATCCCACTGTGGGGGGAATGTTGGGCAAACAGCCTCGGTGCCGTGCGAGTCCTGCCCAGCAGCAGCCACAACACGGGGGTGTTACCAGCACCTTTCCAGCTCCCAATACAAAGCACAGCACTGGGAGGGCTGCTATGGGGAGAATTAACTCTAGCTCAGACCCAATATACCAGCCTTCTTCTGCCAGGAAAGGAGAGCAACTAACATGATGATGATGGAAATAATTACTCTTCAGACTGCCCTTCAAATCCACGCGTCGCTGTTGGGAGATGGAGTGTAAGTTGTTCTAGGCCTCTGGGGGCTCTCAGAAAAAAAATTAATATAAAGACCAAACCCCCCGAGCCATGACAATATGAACAGCTTACCCTGCCAGTGTGTGGAGTAGTGGCTGTACAGCTCCTTACTCCAGGGGAGCAGGTTGATGCCACACTGGTTCTAACCTGGAGTTAGTTGAGCACTGCTTGATAGTTGGCAGGGACTCGATTTCTCCACGTAGATGATCAAAGAGGTGTTTGTTTGCCGGTTGACCACAGTGGTCCCTGACATGAAATCAATTAATTAAAATTTCCCAACAAGCCAGTGGGATCCAAGCTTCTGGCCTTGGTTAATCTTCAAGTGAAATGATGTTCAAGCAAACCCCACAGAGAATTGCCTGGTCTGTCTCATCCTTCAGCCAATCGATGCCAGTATTAAATAATGGCAAACAGGATGTAGGCGTGCTGAGCTGCCAGGCCTTGTATTTACCAGCAAGTCTGTCCCAGCTTCTCATTTGTTTCATCTTCTTTTAACAGCATTTTCCAGAGATGCTCGGTTGCTTTATCAGATCTAACAAGCTTCCTCGCTGGCCCAAATCAAAGACCTGACGGAGAGTTATAAGAAGTACAGTTGCAGGCTTATTACGTTTGCCCTTCTTCTAAGAAGCCATCTCAAAATATAGATCAGGTGAGAAGTAAAAGGAGAGGCTCTAAAGCTGCCTTGTGTGTCCCTTGGTTGTCTTAAAACAGGGATTCAAGGCTCTGAGAGAGAAATAAAACCTTCCTGTGACCCACAAAACCACAGAATATACAGAGGCTGTTCTGCTCTGTCGCCCTGGTGTAATAGAGATAATATAACACTCCTCTTTCCACTCATTATAGATGGTGTTTATGGATTTGAGGACATCAAGGAACATAAGCAGACTTTTGGCAATGAGATTTGCTTCTTTTCAGCAGTGTTTGGGTATTGCAAGCTTGTAATGGTTTTAGGTGGGTGGCACCTCGCCACTTGGTTTGGTTCATCACTGGTAATCAGAGCTGAGGCTTTGAAACGAGTTGATCAAGCTAAGTGGTGTTACTTAGGGGTGTCCCAAGGTGCCTTTTGAAATGCCAATGGACTATGGCGTGGGCATCTTCCTCCTGTAGAGGAAGTTGTTCTGTTAGGATCTTTCTTCCTCCCTCCCTGCCTCCTTTAGGAAGAGGGCAAGCGGTAGGAGGAAGACAGCTCGGGTCAATTCATCTTCAAACGGTTTTCCCATTCCTGTGGAGAATTCAGAATTCCCATGAAGCACTTTGAAAGCTGGATGATGCCCTGACCACTACCCCTCATGGGCTAAAATGGTGCTGCATTCAGCTACAGCCCCTAAAAGTCTCACCACCACCACTGACCATCAGAGCACCGAGGCTGTCTGCTGAGCTACCAGCAGCCAACACTGCCAACTGGGCACGATGCTGTTCCCCATCAGGGAGTAATGGAAGGAGGAGTTTGGCATCGCATGTTTTGACAGGTCTGAGCAGATGAGAACCCATTTTGCTCAGCTTGAAGACAAGCTTCTGGGTGAACCTGGTTAAAATAATTCATTTACTTGCTAACTTCAAACCTTAAGCATCTTAAAATGAGCTAGGAATCATGGTCTGAGTTTCTCCTGCCAGTTTGTGTGGTGCTCGGTCCCCCCATGCCCTGATGAAGCTCTGCAAGCTCTGCCAGGGGAGGGAGATGTGGGGCTGACGGGTGTAACTGGGAAGTCTGCAGTAACTGGCCACCAGTCACCATTTGCCTGGTTGTCCTGTTATCCAGAACAAACAAGGACTGGCCTTTGCTGCTGCAGCAGACGTGCAGCCCCTGCAAAGGCTGTCCCTGGTGTCCTGTGTGTTTACAGCTAATGAAATTATTGCCAGGAATAGCTGAATTTTATCTGATACAGCAAAAGTCCTCCTCTGAACGAAGTCGTTAGAAAGGCTTCGTATTGTCTGGCTGGAGTATGCTGGGCACGAAGGACAAGGAGAAAAGCATGATTAGTCTTTTATTTCTGGATCACTTTAGGATTAGACAGAATCCAAGCATGGTGGGCTCATTTTGATGTAAAAGACAACTTAAGAGAAATAAAATGTGGACAGCAGATAGCCATTTCCTGCTAGATTCAGCAACTGTGATTAGTCACAGCTCCTCAAATAGGACAAGGCAGGTAGGAGTATTCATTTCACAGGATCACAGAGAATCCCAGCATGGTAGGGGTTGGAAGGGACCTCTGGAAATCATCTGCTGCCACCCTTGTGCTCCAGCAGGGTCACCCAAAGCAGGGGGCCCAGGATCCCACTGTCCAGGTGGGTTTGGAATCTCTCCGGAGAAGGGGACTCCACAACCTCTCTGGGCAGCCTGGCACAGGCTCTGACACCCTCATGCCAAAGAAGTTTTTCCTCTTGTTCTGATGGAACCTCCTGTGCTCCAGTTTGTGCCTGTTGCCCCTTGTCCTGTTGCTGGGCACCACTGAGAGGAGTCTGGCCTGGCACACAGTGACCACGTCATGCAAGCACAGCTCTCAGGCCAACACTGAGGGTTGGAGAGTCCCATGCTTTGCAGAGTCCCCCCAGAACCAGCCAGACCCTGCTCCCTGCCCTGACACTGGTCTCTGAAGCAGTGCTAGCCACCATCCCCTGGGATGTCTGCCCAGCTGATGACCACAGAGGAGCTCAGAAAGCCCCTGCTGAGCAGTGCAGAGTCACTCAGGCATCTCTACATGTTTCTCTATCGCTTTCCCTCCCTCGAGTCCGTGAGCAATGTGGATATGGAGAGAAGAGCTTGAATTGCAGCAATGGTTATACCTCTAAAAAGGGGCTTCTATGGGTCTGGTTCTATAACTTTGTAGGAATGTGCAACACCTACATAAAGGCACCTTTGTCTGGCTGCTGCTGCACCTGAGCTGGGAGGGTTCCTGCTTTAATTATGCCATCTCATAAGTCAGGCAGTCATCTCAAGTCTCAGTCAGTCATCTCAAGTCAGGAGTCCCTGTTTCTCCAACAGCGTTTTGGAAAGCAAGGAGATTATAAATTCAAGATTATAAATTCACACTGAAGTTACTGAGCCTTCATCAGGGTTCAGAGAAACCCCCAAAACCTCCTTTTACTCCCCCTCCCTCCGTGTGTGCTCCTCAGCCGTAGAGCTGAGGCATGGAAATGGCAATGCCATGAGGTTTGCCATAGTCGTGACATGAGGAGTCACCACATTTCCATTCTTGAGCAAACACCTGGGCAGTGTCCGGGTGACCCTGAGGTTCGAGTGAATCCCAGAATGACTTCTGCGATAAAGAAATGATCAGGTAGTTGCTCCCTGTGTTCCATATCCTGTCTTTGGTGTCCTTGTATAAGCAGGAGGTTTGTACCTAGAAAGCTTTTCTAGGATTTAGATGTCTCCTCCAGCTTTTTGTCTTCATCAGATGAGGGGGTTTGGGCGGTTCCTGGTGTTTTTCACTCTCCCATTGTGTAGCCACTTCACATCTAATATTTCCTGGCAGATTTTTCAGTAGTAGCTGTAGTCAGGGGATGGGTGAGAAGTCCAATGCATCACTTAGCTCTCTCATAGTGCTGTTCATTTCCATGTCTATCAGCTCCTCGTGAGCAACATTTTAACAAATGGGCTTGAGGGAGGACTGCTAACTCGTGAATAATTTTGATAGTTGTTCCTCTTCTTCTTTTTTTCTTTTGACTCTGCAGGTGCTGTTGATTCTGTGATGAACCATTCTGTGATTCTATGGTCAATGCGAGCCGTTTCACCTCATGTTTGCCATTCATGCCTGGATCTTCTGCTGTTTTATCAAGGTGAGAACATGAAAGTTTTCCTCCACCCCAGCATCCTGGCGACGTCTCAAACCTCACCCAGCCTGGCAACTGTTCCACTCTACTTTAAAGAAATGCTCCTTAAATTAGCATCACTTTGTCAGCACTGGGCACGCTTCGTTATTAATATTTAAGTAGGAAAAAAGCACCTTAGCATCAGTGCTGCTGACACACGTCAGGAGTTGGAACCAGGCTTGCAAAGAGCAGTGCTTGAAAGGGGCAGTTAGGGAAGCGGTTTCCTCGCTGGTGCGTGCTAATGCACATCTCCCAGCCTGTCTTGGAGCTGGGGAGTCGAGCTGCTCTGTTGAATGGTTCCTCCTTGGGGATCAGTGTCTGGTTTCATCAGGGCCATCTGCTTCCAACACAGCCTCAGCCGGCTCCAAGTCCTACAACAAGCTGCTTTCTTTACTGGCTGGAAATGGTTTAAAAACTCGGAGTCTTGTCGGTAAACGTGACGTGAGGCTAGGGGATCTGGCCATCCAGGGAGTTGCCCGGCCAGCAGGTATTGATGGGGTGTTGCCACCTGTGAAGAGCCACTCAGGCACCTTGCTGCAGCCCCATCCAAGGTGTGGGCTGGAGCTGTGCTCCATCCCTGTGCCGACGGCCGGTCGGAGGGGGTGGGATGGGACACATCTCGGTGCTGCACAAGCCAGCACACCTAAGAACCAGCCTGGCTCGCAGGCCCGGGTTGGCTCGAGTCAGGATTTGCCCTCAGCACACACAGAGGTCTCAGTCTGGCAAAGACAAATTCTGCAAATACTCGCTTTTTGTCGATGGGACGATGAGGTTTTGCCATGTGAAATCCTGCGATTGTCATTCAAGGAGCGATCTGAAACTGGAAGAGCCCAAGGAAACTGCCCACCCAGTTAAATAAATCCTTCTCATCCCCTCCTTCCTCAGCTCCTCTTGGTCACCGCTTCGGTGCACGTCACCGGGCACGAGAGCAGCCTGTGATACATTGGCCAGGGCAGCTTCTTTGAGAGCTATTAGTTAAGCTGATTTATTTTGTTGCTTCTGCGTCCCCGGGGTCCCGGTGAGCCAGCTCATCAAGTGCACAGTGCAGAGCTGACATCACTGGAGAAGCAGATGCCAGTGAGCTCCCAGCACAACACGACGGCATCTTCAGAGACGAAACAGGGTCTTCTCAAAGCAAACCCCTGACAACGGCCAAACAAATAGAGTGTGAGCAGTGCTTCCCATGCTAACCAGTATTTCCCAGTGCTTTCACTAGCTCCCAAATGCTACCGCTGCAACCAGATCAGTGCTCAGAGCCCCATCCAACCCCACCTGGAATGGTTCCAGGAATGGGGCATCAACCATCTCTTTGGACAACCTGGGCCAGGGGCTCACCACCCTCAGTGTGAAAAATTTCTTCCTTCTGTCTAGTTCAAATCTCCCTTTCTCAGTTTTAAACCATCACCCCTTGTGCTGGCACAACAGGCCCTGCTCAAAAGACTGACCCCGTCTTTCTTATAGATCTACTTTAAGTATCGAAATGTCGCAGTAAGGTCTCCTTCATCAAGTCCAGCCATTAACCCAGCACTGCCAGGGCGCCACTGACCCATGGCCCTCAGCACCACAGCTCCACGGCTTGGAAACCCCTCCAGGGATCACGGGGACTCCACCACTG
>WUAM01000287.1:9365669-9378256 GCA_024336885.1 Actenoides hombroni
GCTTGCGCAAAGTCTCATTTTGCGCTCGCCCTCGTGGCCCGCAGAGCTGGATGAGCACACGCGCGAGCGCATGAAGCAGCGCGAGGTGTTTCTGAGTCAGGAGATGGCTCGGCTGCTTCTCAAGATAGACCACCAGATGGACTGGGAGCAGAGCAGCAGCTTTGCCTGGATCAGGGTCTTTTCTGCCTGGCAGCAATGGCAGTTCTGGGCCATAGCTGGAGTCTTGCTCCTTTTGTTGGGGGAGGGGGACAAGACCGACCTCAAAGCTCCCCCTCTGCCCAAAATATCCCACAGGAGAAGGTTTTCCACCGCCTGGAGGTTGCCATTCTCTCTTCCTCTAGTGACTACGGCACAGATGGCACAGGGCGATGTAGTCCGGAGACACCCCCACGCCAGGGACAGGGGATGCTTCTCACTCCCAAGGCCGCCGCCCCACCGGCTGCTCCTGCTACCTCAGCCGCCCGTCAGGTTTGACGGGCCCCAGTTCCGATTTGGGGTCCGGGGAGAGGGAGCTCCAGGAGGTTTGGCTGCAGGGCTGCAGGGTGGCACAGGCAGAGGGGCTGCCGACGCAGACATCCGCCACAGACCAGAAGGCGCGGATGGCACCGTCTGCCCAGTCCTCCAGCTCCTTGCCCGTCAGCTGCGCCTTCCGCACGGCCTCCTCCTCCGCCTCCTCCGAGTGCGGCAGGTTGAGGATCCCCCCCAGGCCCTGGAAGCTCTGCTCCATGTACTCGTTGCGGGGGGGGCCACCGTGCAGCCAGTTGCTGTCATCTGGGCAGGACAGGGAGAGAAAGGGGATCGTCATTGAATCATTATGGTTGGAAAGGACCTCTAGGATCATCAGGTCCAACTTTCATCCCAGCATCTCCCTAAGCACCAGACCACAGGCTCAAGTGCTGCATCTGCTTGTTTTTTAAACACCTCCAGGGATGGTGACTCCACCATCCCCCTGGGCAGCCTGTTCCATTGCCCAACCACTCTCTTAGTGAAGAATTTCTTTCTAATATCGAATCTAAACCTCCCCTGATGCAACTTGAGACCATTTTCTCTCGCCCTATCATTAGTAATTTAGGAGAAGAGACCGACACCAGCCTCACTACAACCTCCTTTTAGATAGCAGTAAGGTCTCCTCTCAGTCTTCTCTTCTCTAGACTAAACAACCCCAGTTCCCTCAGCTGCTCTTCATAAGACATATTTTCCAGAGCTCTCACCAGCCTCGTTGCCCTTCTCTGGACCTGCTCCAGCACCTCTATGTTATTCTTATACTGTGGTGCCCCAAACTGGACACAGCACTCAAGGTGCAGTCTCACATGTGCCAAGAACAGGGGTGTGATCACCTCCCTACTCCTGCTGGTCACACCGTTTTTGATCCAGGCCTTCTTGGCCACCTGGGCACACTGCTGGCTCATGTTGAGTCCTCTGTCAGCCAACATCCCTAGGTCCTTTCCCACTAAGGAGCTTTCCAGCCACTCCTCCCCAGTCCTGTAGCATTGCCTGGGGGTGTTGTGACCAAAAGTGCAGGACCCAGCACTTGGCCTTGTTAAACCTCATGCAACTGACCTCAGCCCATCGCTCCAGCCTGTCCAGATCCCTCTGCAGAGCCTTCCCACCCTCAAGCAGATCGACACTCCCACTTAATTTTGTGTCACCTTCAAATTTACTGAGGGTGCATTCGATCCCCTCACCCAGGTCACTGATAAAGATACTTAACAAGACTGGTCCCAAAACTGAGCCCTGAGGGACACCGCTCGTGACCGGTTGCCAACTGGGTTTAGCCCCATTCACCACAACATTCTGGGCTCGGCCTACAGCCAGTTTTTAACCCAACAAAGAGTCCATCTGTCGGAGCCATGAGCCACCAGCTTCTCCAGCAAAATGCTGTGGGAAACGGTGTCAAATGCCTTACTGGTAGACAACATCCACCGCTTTCCCCTCATCCCTGGCAGCCTCCCCGCAGGGCTCAGCACCCCGTGTCCCTTTGCAAGCCCAGCTCTCCTCCAGCCCGAGGAGAAGGGTGCTGCTGTGGGATGACCTCACTGAACTGCACACAGACCCTCCAAAGCTGCCCAGTGGTTTGAGGACTCCCAAGGGCAAGGGGACACCAGCGGGAAGGTGGCTCCTGCTTTTTCATCAGGCCAACCCCATGGGGAGGGAAGCACCCTGGATGCCCCCCAGGGAGATCCCACCCAACCCCAAACTCCAGAGTACCCTCACCTTTCCTGAGAGGCTGCTTGCGGTTGAAGGTCTGAGGGACCACCAGGAACTGGTTCTCCCCCAGGGGCTCCCAGAACTGGAGGAGGCGGATGGTCCAGATGCCAGGGCGCAGGGGGCGGTTGAGGGGGGGTTTGTACTGGGTGAACTCTGCCTCAGCATCCACCGTGATGTCGTAGGAGGCAGCAATGACATAGGTGGGGTCAATCCACACCACTGTGGCCGTCAAGTTGGGGCCCCGTGCCCACTTCTGCATGGCCACTGGCTCGTCAAAAGGCCCCATCAAGCCTCCGAAATTGCGGAAGAGTCTTTCCTTGGGGTCCCACTCCGTGCCCACCTGGAGGGACAGGAGGCACAAGCAGTGGGACACTGGGCAAGGAGATGATGTCAGCTCGGGTTTTGAGTTTCACCTCCCCGAGCCAGGGAAAGCATAAAACGTTGGATTCCAAAGCAATGCACACCCCACCCTCCATGGCTCTCCTGCCTGCACCATGCCAGCACTAATCCATCTGCGTGATACCTCCTGCAGCTGCAGGCACTGGGCACCACAGCCTCAGCTCCCCCCGGAAAGATCCCCTCAGGCCTCTTCCCCACCTATCAGCTCCACAACCCACACAGAAGCCAAACTCCTGGAGAAAGGTTTGTTCTCAGACACAACAGTGGCACCATGCCCCTCTGTCTCCACAGCCTGCAGGTCAGGAAGGGTGGCATGGTGTGGGAAAGCTGAGGAGGGAAGTGGGCCTTGTGGGGGAAACTTTCCCCACTTACCTCAAGGTTTTGTAAGCGGTTTGCCTGCCCTCCGTGACCCGCCAGCTTCAGAGCTCCTTGGGGCATCATCCACACCTCCAGGGACTCTGCCTGCCCAGTTGCCAAATTCTGCACTTCCTGCATCACCAGGTAACCCTGGAAACGGTCGTCATAGAAATATAAGTGCACACTGGATGGGAAGCCCCGGGGCTCAAATCTGGAGAGAGAGACAGACAGAGGTTGCGCACAACTGAGCATCAGCACCCTCCCAGCATCAAACCACTCGGAACCTGGCTCAGGCCCGTGGCAAATTCCCCACCTGCAGAGCTTGTCGGCCTTCGCTGCTGGTGTGGACGTGGCTTTGTGGAGCCCCAGCCTGGAGAAGGCTGTGTAGAAGGTGAGGGTGACATCGGTGAGGCCGCTGAGCCCGTCAACACGGTCGTAGACGTTCTCCCAGTAGGCTTTCAGGGCCGGTGTGTTGGGGGGGTAGCTGCCGTACAGGTGCGTGTCCAGAATCTCCAGCACCTCCTGATTCACTGTTGACTCAAACTTGCGGGCGAAGAAGGTGGGTCTGGAGAGTTGCTGGAAGAGCACAGGGGTGTCTAACAGTGTTGGCTGCACCTACTCTGCTCTCCTACCTAATTGGGGCAGCTGGGAGGGAGACGGGCAGGGAAGAAACATGCTGGGACTCATCCTGCCCACTCTGAGGGCACAGACTACGGAGCAGCAAAGCACAGCCAGCCTTTATGTGTGATCCTCTATGACAGGACTGGTGGGCGCACACAGTATGTTGACTGGTAACGCAGACGGGTTCCTATCTTTCCCACTGCCTCCCCCTTTCTGTGCTCAGAAGCAGCCGTGTGTCATCCAGCTCTGTCACTGCAATCTCTGTTCAGATGGGTCCCCAAGCTGCAGAGGCCTGGCCACACGGCAGAGCTCGTGGGATCAGGGCCCTGCACTATAGGACTGCTCAAAAACCCTGCTGACTTCTCTTTCCAAGGCTGGAGGTATCTCCCTTAAGTCTCCCTTTTCCACTCTACATTCCTACGCTCTGAGAGCACTGGAGATGATTTGTCACAGGGCATTCTGCCTTGCCAAAGAGGACAGCACTCTGAAGAGGTTTCCAAGGGACAGGGCTGCTGGGAAAGAGCGGGAAAACGGGAGAGAAAGTCTGGTAAGAGGAGCAGCATTGCAAGCAACAGCCCAGGCTTTTGTCCTTCCTGCCGGGCAGGACAGTCAGTGTAACCCCGCTGCCCAAGCGTTTACAGTCACAGCTGTGCCAAGCTCCAGGGTGGCTGGGGAGCCCATCCTGCTCCTGTCCCTGCAGCACTGGGGAGAGGCTCACAAGGACATGCACAGCAGCTGGCACTGCACCTAGGGGTGTGCTCGCAGGGGACCTCGGAGAGGAGAGAGACAGGCAGGAGAGGAGAGAGCAGGGGGAGAAAGGAGGATGTTCTTCACCTGTAGCCGGAGGAAGTCCTGGGGTTTGAAGTCATTTGGGGAGCACCCGCACCAGTCGACTATGTGTTTATATTGGCACTTACAACCCAGCTTCCGGTTCCAGTTGGTCACTCGGAGGTTGTTATCGACCAGTGTCTCACAGGCATGACTGTTCTCCAGGACCGTGTGGAAGAAGGACTGTGCACGGCAGAGAAGGGACAGGACACCCCAGTGGGGATGGAGGACTGGGGATCAGTGGAGACACCCCACTCGCAGAGGAACTGGGCAGACCTCGAGAGTTCCTGAAGAGAAACCTATCCCTGTTCCCAGCAACATCTAAGGGACTGGGCTGGGTAACCACCCCAGTCCCTTATTTGGCCCAGAGGGTTATCTGGACCTAAAGCAGGGCTGGATATAAATGTGACCCTTGCCCTGTCTGCCCCTCCCTTCCCTCTTTCACACCTGGGTCCGGACAAAGGGGAGGCACAAAGCTGCCTGTGCAGAGCCAGCAAGGCCGTTCGCAGCGGGCAGTGAAGTGAGACACAAAGGTTAAGCACCGGGGGAACACAAGGTGGCCTGTGCCCAGCAGCCAACACCCACCTCAGCTGGCAGGAGCGTGTAGGTGTAGAACTGGCGCAGCTGGGACACCAGTTGGTCGTCGGCATAGACCACGTACTCCACGAAGCTGCGCGTCAGCGAGAACCAGTCAGAGCCCCCGTCCACCACGATGCCCTCGGGGATGTGGCGCTCGCCCAGCCGCCACATGTGGGAGTCACACTCGTGGAACAGGCGATCCAGGCCCTGCTTCTTGATAAACCTGGGTGTGGGGACAAGGATGAGGGGTCAGGAGCATCACCCGCTTTGCCAGGTGCAGTTACAGGCAGAACATCCCCCCTGCCTCAACTGTTTCAGTTCTTTTCTGAAATCCCTCCTCTTTTTCTGTCCCTCCAGCTCAGCTCTGCCCCCAGCTGGGATTACCTGGCGTTATCTCGGCCATGAGACTTCAGGAAATTCTTGTCTCGGTATTTGGACAGGAACATCACCAGCTCCTCGTTGGTCCTGAGGTATAAATTAGAAAGTGTTAATGGCCCCTGGGGTAAAGCAGCCCAGTAAACATTCATACTGCAAAAGTCATTAGACATGAGGAGCCTAAAGCTGCTCGGTGGGTGCTGATGAAACCCTCATCCCATCAGTGGGGAGACACAGGTGTGGCCACTCTGCTGTCTGGCGCCTCACAAGCGCGTTCCCCTGTAACACCCAAGCCACAGGAAAAAACAGCCTCCAAGGTACTGTCCAGGCTCCTCTGCAGAGATGGGACCTGCCTGCCCCTGGAGCATCATCACCAGCATATGGGTGCAATCTCCAACCCCATCTTCCCTCAGTTCCCAGCTCCTCCCTGCCCCTCCCAAGGCTGCTGCAGCATCACACAGCCTCAACACCTCCATCATCCTCCTGTGCCCCAGCAAGGTCCTCACCTCGTGGGGTAGTCAGTGGCACTCAGGTTGATGAAGAAGTCCCAAGGCCACTCAGACAGTTCCAGCAGGTCCTTCATGCTACGCAGGTACATCTTCAGCAGGCTGGCACCTCCCCAGATGGTCACCATGCGCCAGGGTGTCACACGGATGTTGGGGTAGTGCCGGGCCAGCTCCACTGCCTCGCGATGGAGGTAGCTGGAGCGCTGCCAGGAAATACAGCTCATGCTCAGCAGGAAGTTTACCTTCCCGGGGCGGGAGGGGCCCTGCTCTCCTTGCTGCCAGCCCGGGATCAGCCCTTACAGCAGCCTCCACAGAGAGGGGATCAGCAAGAGAAGCCTGCTCTGGGCAGGGGGGATAGATCCTGCTTCCCTGGGGTTGCAGAAATAGGTATGGGGGCGTCACAGCTCCACCAGCAGCGAGGACAAACCTGACCCAGCCACTCTCAGCATCCCTCTCCCCTGTCACGTACCTTGTCGACGTGGATGTAGAAGAAGTGCTGCTGGTGGTACACGGCCTTGATGAGCCGCTTCAGCTGGCGAATGGCCCTGCCATGCACAACCAGCATGTAGGCGATGCGCACGGGCTTGCTGGGGGGCACCTGCTGCAGCCTGTTCTCGTCCCACTGGATGACAGGGCTGACCTTGCCTGCATGGGGAGGGAGAGGGCTCTCAGCTGCTCCCAGTCTCAGCCCCCACCACCCGAGCTCCTGATAAATCAGGGCAACCTGAGCAAGGCAGGGGACAGCAGGGAACAGCTTGGCCTCAAGCAAACCCCACCATGCTGCAGTGCCAGGGAATGGGGATGCCCACAGCCCCTTGTGTGACATCAACAGGGCTGTGTTGGGGAAAGGCAGGGGGTGTCCCTTCTCCGGCCCCTCAAAACAGAAGATGCAGCTGGGCCTGACTCTGACCTCTGTGGGTTGGGATGAGCAGCCCAGATTAAGGAGCCTGGCATAGCTTTGATTGGATTACAGAGGCAGCAGTAATCTGGAAATCCTTGACAGATTGAGGCCGCTTTTTGCCAGGTGGGACAGGATGGTGATATAAGGAAGGTGGCCCAAACAGCTGGCCGGGATGTTCTCAATGCCTAGGGTGACCGGGAGCCCCCCCAGCAGGACTCACCTGAGAGCTGGCAGTGGCGAGGCACAGACTGGGGCATGAGGCTGCCAGCCCGGTGCAGACACACCACGTTGGCGATCTCCTGTTGGCACTGCTTGCTGCTGGCCCGGGCCAGCGCCGAGAGGGCGTCTTTGCCCGTGATTTCGCACTTGGGGGTGAAGTTGTTCTCGGTGGGCTGGGGAGCCCCCTCCACGCTGCCTGTGTCACCCTGCTGGAAGACGGCCAGCTGGGCCTCCCCGCGCAGCTCCGTCAGGTTCCTCTGGCTGGAGGAGTCCGGCACGGCCGGCAGCCTCCATCCCGGTTTATGCCTTGGCGTGACGGCTCTCACCACCTTGGACACCAGCGCCCCGGGGCTATCCGGCCGTCCCCGCCATCGCCCGTGCTTCCGGCTGGCGCTGCCACGGCGCCCAGCAGAGCTGTCCGAGTCCTTGGAGCCGTCGCTGCTCTCGGGCAACTTGGCTTTTTTCTGCCGCTCCTGTTTCCAGTTCCAGGCGGATGCAGAAGAGAGGACAGACAGAGTTAACTCGGGCCGGCTTCCTCTCGGCTCTGCCAGCACGCTCCCCAGCACTTCCCTGTTTCCAAAGCTTGGTGGTCCCAGTGCCCAGAGAGCTCAGTGCTACGGGTGCTCCAGGAGTAGTGAGCAACTGTGCAGCAAAAGACATTACACGTCCCCTCTGCCACCTAAAACCTGAGGCTAAGACCCCACAGCACTGCCCTGTGTAAGACACCCTCGTGGGAACAATCCTTAATAAGCCAACAAGGCTGACCTCGATTTGCAGACTGCATCATCACAGCACCCCAGATACACAACAAGGGTCTTGCTCTCTGTGTGTCAGTTGTGCCTGCACCAGCCATCCACCAGAGTCCTGCGTGGGCAGGGACATCCTGGACGGTGGACGGACTGCTGCACAGGGCTGCTCTGGCTGTCAGGGGTTATTTTACCAGGAGGCAAATGGACCAGTTCCTCCCTGCCGTGACCACGTTGTGAGTCCAAGCCCAGCACACCCATCTGGGAGCCGGGGTCCCAGGCAGATGCAGCTGTGCTCTCTGGGGCTAAAAGCACTGGAGAGGCATTGAAGGACGTGCTGCCCATGCTCCCTTCCCTGGGCCCTGACTTCCCATGCTGGGCTGGAGCAGGCACTGCGATCGCCAGCTTCCCTAGAAATCCCTTCAACAAACCCTCCCGCCGAGCCAAGCGGATGTGTAAAGGGAGCAGTTAATTACGCTTCGTTACCTCTGCCAGGCTGGCTGATGAACAGAAACAAGTCATCCTCGGGGAGAGCAGAGTTGGGAAGTTTGGACGCCTGTGAGAGCCACGCTCATGGGAAAGTGCCTTCCCAGCGAGTCGTGTCCACGGGGCCATGTGTCCCCAGCCTACTGCAGGCACTCCCAGTCGAGAGGCAGCAAAGCAGCTGCCAGGGCTCTCTCACAGCACCCTCAAACCCCTGCCTGCCCAGCCACTGTGCCAGGTGCCACGGGAGGCAGCGAGGCATCTCAGGGGCCATTCCTGGGAAGCTACATCTTCCAAGGATGGGTAGGGATGCCTGACAAGGACAGCAGGACCGAAGGAGTCCCCTGCACAAGCCACCCCGTGGGAGTAGCTGCTGGGAAGGTCACGGTCAGGAGAAATCACACTGTACCCAGGCTGGAAAGCATCTGGCATGATCTGCCCGCTCCGGTGACCCTGAACTACCTATTTTGAGGTGGAACAGCCAACTGCAAACCACGGCCACGCAGGACAGGGCCAAGCCACCGCTTAACTTCCGAGGGGCTGGCGTCAGCGAGGATCAGCCGAGGCCCTTCCGCCCAGACAGGCATCACAGGCGGGCCGAGACAGGCGGCGGGCCGTTCATTAGTCACCACGTAGGACCATCTGCTCGGGAGTTATCAACCTGCTTTCTCTGCCAAGCCTCACAGGAGCGGGGACTGAAACTCTTCGGTGGGCTCAGCCCCATTCCTGCCAGAAGAACCCACCAGCCCCGCTCACGCCCTCTGCTCCCCAACACAATGGGCTCCGGGGAAAGCCCCCGCACGATGCCCACCCTCACTAACAGTCCTGTTTGTCCCCATTCCCAGCTCACGAGCATGCCTGGCTGCCTTCCTCAGTAGGGAAGTCATTAGAAGCATCGCCAGCCTTTCCGGAGCTGCCAGTTAACAAACTCAATGGCTTCTAATTACTGCACCACAGCAAAGCGATCCCTCTACCCCAGCCTGGCAGGGAGCAACTCTGGCCACGTTGCTCTGCTGTATTTAAGACTTGTGGACTTTTGGTGAGGCTTCCCATCCCCCTTCTCCTGACACACTGAGACTACGCCAGGAAACAGCCAGAGGTCACTTGTCCTGTCCCGAGTCCCCTGATGTGATACTGCTGTCCCCACAGTGCCACAGAGTCAAGGGCCAGGTATCTATGTGCACCCCATTCCCAGCACAGGTCCAACAGTCCAGTATCTCCATTGCAAAGAGCAGAGCTGGCAGCATCTGGTGTCCTGCAGGCTCCCCTCTCTGGCTGGCTGACTGGCGTCTGCCACATACAGCCACTGATCAGGCAAAATGGGCACCAGAATGTTCCAAAATCACCAGAGGAATCCAGAGGCTTGGTTGCCAACTGCAGCAGCAGAGCCTTAAACCTCACAATTAAAACGGCTGGAGACAGGCCCCTAAAAACAAGATCTTTGGGGGAAAAAATAAAAAACAAGGAATCTCAGCAAAGCTGGAAGAAAAGATGTTTTGTAGGAAACTTCTCCGGCAGCTGCAGCACATGGAGGACACCAACACACAGGCCCCAGAGAGGTGCTGCCTCCTGCCTGGAAGGAGGAAGATGGAAGGTGAAGTGGGGGATGAAGAGACATGGCTGGATTAAAACCCTTCTCCCAAGTGAGAGATCTTTTTCTCCAGCCACGGAAGACACTCTGCAGGTTGAATTTTGCTGGTGCCAGCTCCACTGTGAAGCGAGAGCTCCAGGAAGCTCCTGTGCTCACTCAGGAGCTGTCGGGTGTCACCACGATGGAGGCAGGATAGCTCTGGTCCCTCGGGGTCCCACCTTTGTGTGCAGACGGGCTGGCACTCTCAGCAGTGGGGATGCTGGGAGCGAAGGGCAAGGCACCGATGGGAATTTCCTCTCCCACTGGTCCGTCTGCACAGGGATTGTGGTTTGATCCCAGCAGAACAAGAGAATGTGGCTTCCTGGAAGTAGGAAACTCAGTGTTGGTCTGGATGGACGGAGACTGATCCGGCTTCTAGTGTGCACACCATAAAGCATCTGCTTGGAGGATAAAGGGAGCCTGGAGGACCCTGGAATCGGGCTTGGAAAGAGAAGTGCCATGATCCAAGCAGCAGGGCCTTCTCAAAGAGGGCTGTACTGGTGGCTCTGAGGGGGCTGAAGCCCCTCACGGGGCAGTGAGCAGCTGGTGCTGCTGGGGCGAGCCGGGTTTCTGACCTGCTCCGGGGAAGGGCAAAGATCCTCCCTCGGCCTCTGCTCAGCGCACACCAGGGATGGAAGTTACCAAGGAGGGGAAGCTCTTCCCTTCCCCGACTCTGGATGCTCCACGGCGTTTGCAGGACTCAAGTCTCATTTTTGCTCTATAAAGCAAGTCACAGCCTGCTTGTGGTGGGGATGAGTCAAATTAGAAAGTTAGAGCTGTATCCATTAGTGGGAAGGAGCCATTTACTCTAGCAATTAAGAGATTCCAAGGTTCCCCAAATCCCTCCATGCCTGCAAGGTCAGGCTGTCCTGGGAGGGTTCCTCCAGCCTTACCAGAAATGCCCCAAGGAAACAGTGGCTCCTCCAGGTCTGGCCAAAATCAGCAGCTGCAGGAGGGCACAGAAACCAAGAGCTTTGCAGTTTTATGTGAAATAAAGGGTAATTGGACTTCTCCCAGCTTGCTAATGGGTTTGGGCTGTCTGCAAAGTTCAGGATGGTTCTTGCCTTCTCCAAAGAGGCTTGTCCATTCCCAAGCACTGGAGTCAGGGTACCTGGTAGTGAACCATCCCCTCTCCAGGTGAGGAGACCCATGGCCAAACCAGGCAGCTATCCAGCTCAGTTTTGGGAGAAGATGTGGGCAAACCTGTCGAGGACCAAGGCAGAACGAGCCAAGCCAGGAGGCTGAGCAGGGCAGGAGCAGAGCAACGCAGACAAGCAGCGCAGGTCAGTGCCGAGGGAAGGGGAAGCTGGGACCAGTGAAGTGGGCAGGTGGATCAAGGTCACGGGAAAGGGGCAGTCAGGCACTCCTGGCTGCCAGATCGGTTTGCTCTCACGCTCCCATTACCTCCAGATTGCAGGCAAGTCCATTCATTGCCTGGTTCTGTTTTGGTGGTGGGTGTACGGTAGCATGTGAGGGTGTGCACTGGCCCAAGAGGATGCCTGGGGCTGGGAACTCATCTGCTAAGTGAGCAGTCACCTTAGAGACCTTCCCCCCTGCAAGAGGCTGCCGAGTTCCTCTTCTCACCTCTTTGCTCTCAGGTAAAACTTTCTAGTCCTTTGAAAAGACTTGCTGACCAGGGACTCACCCTCCACACCAGGGAGGCAGGGCACGATGGAGAGGGGAAGCTCTTGTCCCTCCAGCAATCCCCACCTCTCACCTCATGGCCCCCGGCTCTGCTCTGCCACGCTACCCGGCTCACCCCGAGCCTGTCCCCGCCCAGCGCCCAGCTCTTGCCACACACACTGGCCCTGCCCCTGCCAAACCCGTCTTCACCATCGCCCTGGGGCTTGTCGGCAGCCCGTGGAGAACCTCTGCAGCACAAGGGTCCTGCCCAAGATGAGGGGCTCCAGCACCACACAGACATTCATCAAGAAAGCCCATAAAGGGACTCTCAGCCCTTCCCCAGTGTTCTGGGAGAAACTGGCTTCAGCCACTGGTCCACCCAGACACAGTGGGCCTGGACATAGTCCGGGCAGCTCACAACAAAGAAGTGAATTCAGATGAGCAACCCAGAGGTCAAGAGCTTGCTTTGAAGGCGTCAGCAACGTGCTCCAGGGGCTTGGGTCCTCCTCGACACCTGCTCCATGTCTGACCTTGGGCAAACACCTTTGCCTCAGTTTCTCCACACAAGAAAAAGAGATGACACCTTTTGCCTCAGCAGAGCAGTCTGGTATAAAGACAACAGACAACTGCAAAAGGCCCCTGGATCCTCACACCTCCCAGGGATATCCCTAACGGGACCAGCTCAACAGCAGCTGCCACAAACTTCCTGAGCTGCTGTGCATGCCCTCCCCAGCTCTCAGAATCACTCTATGTTTTCATGTTTTCTGGCTTGGGTGTCACCACCCCAAGCTTCCCATAACATCCCCCAAACCACAGAGAAGCACAGGACCCCCGTCGAGCCTCGCATGCTCCCCACCCCATGCCAGCCCCCGACTGACACCTCCTGGGCCACAAGGTCCCCTTCTCAGGTGCCACTACCCCGAACTGCTGCAGCTGGAACCCCCTCGTAGGCCACTGCTCCCCCCCACAGCCATCGCCCCCCCAGCAGCGTGGGGCCTGGGGGACCCCCACCCACCCCGAGACCTTGTCTTGGGCCAGGGCCTCGCCCGCCCCCCCCCGCCACCCCCAGCCGTGGCCCCCCCCCCCCCCCCCCCCCCCCCCCCCCCCCCCCC
>WUAM01000287.1:9378356-9391101 GCA_024336885.1 Actenoides hombroni
AGGGTTTCATCCTCATCCAGCTCCATGCCTCCTGCTCAACCTCATCCTCTTTGAGGTTACTCCAAGGAAACATGCCAGCCTCCGATAGCAGCAGCTCTGCTGTGAAGCCAGTTCCTGCCCGAGCGCAAAACCAACCCGTGTCCCACTGGCACTGCCTGCAGCACGAGCAGCCTGTGGGGCTGGGGACCAGTTCACACCCTTTGCACTGTGCTATTGGGCCCTTCTCTGGGCCATGGAGCTGATGGCATGTTGGCATAGATCTCCTGTTGCTTTGGCAGGGACTTCAGCACGCTGGCATAGGTAGCCTCTTCTTCATTTTCCAAATGCTGGGAAAGGAGTGGGATAAACAAAAAACATCCTCATGGGGCTGCTCCAGGGCAACACCATCCACTGGAACCTCTCTCAGCTGCTTTAAGCACCCAGGAGCTGCTGTGGGGACTGGAGAAGGCACCCACATTACCCAAGATCATTTGCACCCCAGCATAGCACATCCCTTCGCAGCCCTCTCTCTACCCACCCGACCCATCCCGCCGTCCATGCCGTCGCCCACCCACACCAGCTTCCCATCCACTGCCTCGAGCTTGGTGCTGCTTTGTGTTCTCCCACCTTACAGCTGTGCTTGACCTCCATGTATTCGGTGACAGGGTTTGCCGAGCAGCGGAAAGCGTTGGCATTGCTGTACAGCTGGCTCTCAGCTGTGCCCGCGAGGTGCTTTATGTCTGCGTAGGCCAAGGCATCTGCTCCCTGGCACGTGAAGGAGAGGGATCAGCTCTTAACCTCCTGCTGCTCCCCTGCCTGCAGCCCACAGGGCTGGGAACATCTCCTGTCCTGCTGCCTTTCCTGACGAGAACTGAGATGTCTGCAGGAGCACTGGGGGAAAACTGAACTTGCAGCAAGGGCTGGCTCAACATTCCCCAGGGGAAATCTGGTTAGTGACGTGGGCCCCTCCTCTAAAGCTGGCAGAAACCACCAGAAAATACTTCCTGAGCAGTGACAAAAGATGAGCTACCTTGCAGACTCCTCTGGTGTGCTTTGCTGCAGGTCCCCAAGGCTGTTTCACCCAGAGAAGCAGCTCCCATGCTCAGAGGGGCTTGGGAGAAACCTCTCAGCTCAATCCTAAATTTCCTCCCCAGGAACACTCTGCAATAGTCACACCAAATCCCTGGTTGGGTCTTTCTGTTGGCCAATGGAGCCCAAAGGATCCCTCCCAGCTTCAAGGGCCATGAACTTGGCTGGCGTTTTGCTCAGCTCAGAGTGTAACGTTTCCTCTCCTCGGGTGAGCTCAGAACATGACATCACAAGACTTCATGATGTTTGTCTTACTGTATCTGACTCGCTGACAGTCCTGTCCATCTCTACAGCTTCTCCAGAGAGGGCTGGATGGAGCATGGATGTGGTAAGAGATGAGTGAAACCAGAGAAAAGAAACACGTTAAACATCTCTCTTATGAGGAAAGGCTGAGAGCCCTGAGGTTGTTTAGCCTGGAAAAGAGAAGACTGAGAGGGGATCTCATTAATGTTTACAAATATTTGAAGGGTGGGTGTCAAGTAGAAGGGGCCAGTCTCTTTTCAGTTGTGCCCTGTGATAGGACTGAGGTAATGGCAGCAAGGTGAAACATGGGAAGTTCCACCTCAACATGAGGAAAAACTTCTTCACTGTGAGAGTGACAGAGCACTGAAACAGGCTGCCCAGAGAGGTTGTGGAGTCTCCTTCTCTAGAGACTTTCAAGACCCACCTGGATCTGTTCCTGTGTCGCCCGCCCTGAGTGTTCCTGCATTGGCAGCAGGGTTGGACTCAATGATCTCCAGAGGTCCCTTCCAACCCCTACCATTCTATGATTCTATGAATTCACTGCTGCTGTGAATCTCTCAATAAAGCAGGAAGGGAACGTGTTGCCCCATCACCCATCTAAACCAGAGCAGTTTGTCAAATAAAACCAGACCCCACCTGCCAGCTGGTGACATGCCCTCCTGTCCCTCCCTGTCCTTTACAGTGGCCTTAAACTTTGCATCAAGCCTAGTGCAAGCCTGGCCTACGCAACTGAGCATGTCTGGAGAAGCTGATGGTGTCCAGACAAACAGGCAGCACCCATCAGAGAGCTCCCATTCCTCTCTTCTATGGGGATAATAGCCATGGAATGTTTCCACTGGGGAAGGAGACCTCATTGGTGGAGGTTTCAGTGATGGACCCAGGAACTGTATGGATACAGAGGAAAAAACAGATAGGCTGTGGTGCAGAAACTATGCGTGTGGCAGTAAGAGCTTTGCTTACCCTTATTCCTCTTTCTGGACAGTATTACCAAAACACCAGAAGAAACTGCAAGCAAAAGAAGAACCACTACCATGCCTGAAGTAAGGATGTGCTGAACCACATTCAAGCTGCAAGAAAAGAAAAAAGAGTTTCTGTTCTCACACTTCTCAGAAGCGGACTTGGGAGGAACTAGCATGGAGCAGGCAGACAGAACTGGCTCTGGGTGATGAGGCTTGCCTTGGGAGGAAGAGGTCAGGCTGCAAGCTGGGCATCCAGCAAAGCAAACTGGAAACTGCAGAAGCATATGGACACTTGGGTCTGAGAGTTGCTGAATCTTCACTGTTTTAAGGATCAGTTTCTGCACTGAATTTTGCTCTGGTTTAGCTCCACTATTTGTTGACCTGGTTATAATGGGCAACGAGGCAAGGTCAATGTGCTAGCCCCTTAAGTGTGCTGACAGGAAACCTCAGGTTTCCCAACTTCTTTCATCACCTACAAGAGGTAGGAGAAGGGGGAGGAAGCTCTGTCACTCCACTCTCATGATTTGTCAACTATCTCTGCCTGTCTGTCTGTGACTACAAAGCAGAACAGGACCCAGCTCGGCACTTGGTCTCCCACAGGCAAACAGTCCCTCTCAGTTTTGGGGAAGGAAACAGGGTCAGTGCTGCAGCTGGAAACCACTTCTCACATGGTGATAACCTGGATCCTGCTTAAACTGCAGGATGGACAGGGAACAAGCAGGGCTTTGCTGGGACAAAGAGACATGGGGCGCTGGGATTATTTTCCATGCAGAATGGCTGGCTGAGAGGATGAAACATTGGCCTCTAATGGCAAAAGCAGGAGGTCTGAATCCTTACAGGTGTGAAGAGCCCAAAGGGTTGTAGTGTTCCAGCTGCACCAAAGAGAACTCATGGAGGGAGGTGGCTGCTGCGAGCAAGAGCTGGTTGGTACTCACTGTGCAGAGCTGGAGCCTTTGTCATGGGGGAGACTTGATTCCGGTTGCACAGTTTCCCCCTGTGGAGTTGTTTGTGTGGGGACTGATACGGAGGTAGTGAGATTAGTGGTTGGGGTACTGAGCGATCCAGAGGAAGAAGGAGCTGTAACAAAAAGAGGAGAGGCTCTGTCAGTCTCCCTGCCTCTGGGGGTGGAAATGCAGCAGGTTTTGCAGTGAGTCAGAGGTGACCCACTTACCATCACAACAGGAGAAGATGGGTCCCCTTTGCCACATGCAGAGCACTCTCCTCAAAGTAGGAGGGCTGTAATTCCCTGCCCCTGCCTGGGAGGCTTTTTGCAGATCTGATTCCCCAACCCCCCCCCCAAAAAAAACCCAAACAGGCACATGCACATGCGCAGACAGCAAAGTTCACTCTGCAGGAAGGATGTCTGGGCACCCCATGACCAGACGGGTATTAACAGCTCCGTGGGGGGCTGGTGCCTGCTGAGGGACAGAGTGAGACATTCCCCAAGGCCAGGACCTAGTGCTCACAGACACTGGCTGCCCCACAGCAAGAAATGGAGAGGCAGGAGGAGTTGAGGAGCTCCCCGGTCTTGGAAAATAAGGCAAGGGGAGCACAGACAGGGCCAGCAGGATCTGATGAAGGGAAAATTTGGCATGGAGCAACCCAACCATGGGTGTGACTGATGCTGGGGTGCTAAGAAGGGACTGTGGTGAGACCTGGGCACGGGGAATGGGTGAAGGCAGCACCTGCCATGGCAGCAGCTGTCTGTCTGAGCCCTGGTGACATGCGCTGGGGCTGCCACATGCAGCACGGGCACCTACCTCCTACACCTGCCCCTCACTGCAGCCCCTGCTCCCAGCACTTGGAGGCAGATACCCCAATGCTAGATCTAGGGGACCCACAAGTACTGACCTGGGGACACGACCACCTCCACTTCATCACTTTGATCAAACTTGATTATGCCCGTTCGCACCCCACAGCTGTAGGTGCCCGCGTCCCCCTCTCTCAGGTCCTTCATGGTCACCGTGAACACTCTCTGGGCACGATTATCCCTGATGGAGAATCGGCCCCGACGCACCACGGGCTGCTGCTCCGAGGTGATGACGATGTCAGTAGCACAGGTATAAACTGTTCTTGGTCTGCACCAAAATTTCGGCTTCATCTCCCGTCTGGGCTGGTATGTGCAGTTCACTGACAGGGACCCCCCCAGGAATCCCCGCACAATGCCGGGCCCTGTCACTGCCCAGCAACCTGTGGAGACACAGGAGAGCATGAGTGCTGCTGCCACACCAACACCTCCTGGCCCTCTCAGGCTGGCCCAGTGTGCACCTTGAACCCCTGGGGTCCCCTCAGCCCTACCTGGCAGCAGCATCCAGGAGAGCAGCAGCAGGAACCGCATGGGCAGGCTGGCCCTGGTGTGCGACCCTCCTGCCCTTCACGTTCCTTCTTTGCTGTGCCTCTGGGGCTTTGTTTCCTCTTCTGCCTGCGGTACCAGAGCTGTTGCTGCTGTAAATGTAGTGAGGGAGTGGGGCTTCTTGTTTCCTCTGGTCTCAGCTGACTTCCCACCTCTGCCATCACCAAGAGTACTGCTGTGCACTGTCCCCTGAGCCCTGCAGTCACGCTTCTGCCCCCACTCCTGCCCCTGCCCAGGGGCTCCCCTTTCTGCCCCCAGCACAGCCCCCATGCTGGGGCATGGTTCTGTCTCTTCCTGCCTCTCTGCCACACTGCCCAGACTCTCTGGCCACACTGGGCACCCAGTGGGGGTTCTGCCTGTCAAGGGGTGGCTCAGCCCCGCACAAGGACCCCCTGAGCTCCAAACATGTCCCCAGGCTGGGGACAGTGCTCCTTCATGGGAACTTTGTCCCCCCCATGGGAAATAAATTAGAGGGAGCCCCATCCTCTTGTCCCTGTGCAGCTGGACGTGAGCACCCATTGCCGCTGCCCTGGTCAGGATGTACCCCCTGGGCTGTCCCCAGCACAACCCCTCTGTGGCTCAGTAGCCCCATGGCCAGTACCCTGATCAGGTCTCTCCATGCCTTCCCCTGTGTCCCCACCCCATGTCCCCTGGAAGTACCAGTCCACCCCAGTGTCCTCCCTCCCACCTATCAGCAGCTTTGTGAGCCTGCATTGGGCAAACCCTTTGAAAGAAGCTCCCAGGGGTGAGGTCTCACCCACTCCCCTGGTGCCCCCTTCCTGGAGCTTCCCCGTTCTGGTGTGTTCACCCAGGAGGTGGCACCGGCCAGGCCAAGGAAGACCAGGCCTTTCAAACTTATCAGACAACAGAGAAGGAGCTGGGACCCCAGCAGATGGAAGCACAGTTCTGGCCCCTATTGTCCCAGTGGACTCCCAGCAGGAGCAGGCAGCAGGGTGGCCAGGGGAGTGAGGTGTGGGACACATGGCTGGGTTCCACAACTTGCTCCCTCATGGACAGCCAAACTGCTGTGTCTGCAGGGGAGTTTTTACCATGTGGAACTGGAGCAGGCTGCGAGTTCCTGGTTTACGCCTGCTCTTGGTACTTCAGGCATTTTGGTTCCTTAAACAAAGCTGAGGAGGAAGAACTCTCCTTCAAAGCTTTCTGGGGAGACTCTGATGAAGCTCATTGTGCCATGTAGTGTGGGATGTGGCGTAGCCCAGTGGGGGATGAAGGTGGCCACACCTCTCTCCCTGACCTGACTGCTGGTGCCACACATAAAGAGGGTTTCTGCAGGGTTTCTGCAGTGTGCAAGTGCCTGCTTTTTGGAGACACAGAACCTGGAAAATAATAGGAGTAATAAGAAGAGGAACCCACAGTGCAGCTGTATAATATGCGAGCTTCACTCTCAGACTAAGAGTGGAAAGTTGCTGTAGTAGGGGAGAGAATTGTAGAAGGACACTGTTCCCTGGCTCTCGCTCAGCTGGAGGTGGGCACTTCATGGCACCTGGCAGGGATGAGGGCTCCTCTCCCCGTGCTGGGGCTCAACCAGGCTGTGGTGGAGCAGGCACCTGTGTGGTCCCTTGTGACCCCGTGTCTCCCCCAGCCATGCCACAGCATGTCCCCACAGCCCCACACGCCAACGACATCAGTCACCAGCACCCTGGGCAGTGCAGACAGCCGAAGAAGGGAGCAGGCAGACAGACAGACAGATAGGCCACTGCAGGATACCCAGGCTTTATTGCAAAATTGTCCTCAGTTGGCAGCTCCAGTTGAGCAGATACAGGCTCTCGGCAACCCAAACTCTTCCCTCTCCAGCGCAGGGGCTGCCAGGAGGGGCTGAGGCTTCACAGGGGAAGAAGGACCCGGAAACAAGGAGCTCCTGGCATGGGGCAGCTGTGATGGCTGGCACAGCCCTGGCAGGGTGGGGGCCAAGGGGGCAGGAGTGTGTCCCTGCAGCTCTGAGGTGGTCAGGGTGGGTGGGCAGCCCTGCTGCTGCTGGCCTCCTTGAAGAGCTGCAGGTTTTCCTGGTTGTGATTCCTGCGCCGGCTCCTCACCCAGACAGCCCCACATGCCAGGGCCAGAGCCACGAGAACTTTCATGCTGAGAAGAAGCAGCAAGTGGGTGACACCGAGCTGGGACCTGGGCAGGAGAGAGAAGATGATGCTAGAGCTTGAGTAGGGACTGGGCAACGAGGACGGGGACTGGGGCACTGCCAGCTGCCCCGCTTGCCCCCAGGATGCTCCTTGGGGCTGCTGCAACAGAAGGGATCTGGGACTAGGGGATGCATGCAATGGAAAAGGTGTCTTAGGCTGGGGGATGCTGTTGGAGGCTTGCCCAGACCTTGAGCCCTTACTTACAGCACTGGAGGCTCTTCACAGGCTGTGGGGCACAGTGAGTTGGTGGTCGGTGGGTTCACATCACTGCCCTCCATTGTGGTTGAAACAGCTGTGAAGAAAACACAAAGAGTCATGGAAAAGTGGAGAACCCCCTGCAGCCCATCCTGCCCCCTGCACAGAGGGTCTCTGACCATGGAGTTGCAGGAGGTGGAGATGGGAGTCTCTGGGCAATGCACTGGGCACTGAGAAGGAAGAAAAAGGGAGGGTTTCCTGGGAGGGACTGGGAGCCCCAGAGAAGGGGCTCGTGGAAGCAGAGATTCTTAACGGGAGCGAGGGAGAGGGTCTGCTCTGCACAAAGATCTGTACAACATCCTTTGTCCCTCCTCCACATTTGCACTGGGGCAGCCTCCAGCAGGTCTCAGTGCCTGTGAGGAGCTTGTTCGTGCTTTGACAAACTCCTGTGCTCCCCTGGCTGGGGCGGCCCTGTCCTCAGTGCTGTGACCCAAGTGAGAGGCTCCACCAGACACCCCTGATGTGATCCCAGCCCAAATTTACCTGCGGAGACCATCACCTTGGTCGTGTACTTCGGGTCGAACCATAGTCTCTTCTTCAGCCCACAGGAATACCAGCCTGCATCCTCTGGTGTGACACCACCCAGTGTGACCGTGAACGAGTGTGCCACGTGGTCGTCCCTGATGGACACCCTGCCCTGCGTCACCGTCACCTCTGAACCGTTGGTTTGGATGATGTAGCTGAAGCAAAGCCAGAGGAAACCTGGGCGGCACAAGTACTTGGGGTAGAGCTCGTAACCTGGCTTGTAGCCGCAGGACACTGCCAGTGGGCCACCCAGCCTGGCTGTCACCTGCTCAGGGCCCGTCATCGCCCATCTGCCTGTGGGAGACACAGAGAGTGAGCACAGTATCGGCACTGCCTCGGGGAACTGGGAGGGATTGGAGCCTGGGGTGCTCCGGGGCACCCTGTCCCGAGGGAGGCTGTGTTCGTGCACCCAGGGAGTGGTAAGATGAGATGAGATGTCCCCAGTCATTATAAATAGTCCCCATCAAGCGTGTGTGCTATGACATGATCAAAAAGCCTGACTAGCAGGGTTCGCATGAGAGCCACACAAGCATATCTCAGAGATCACGCCCCGTAGCTGTCCACTGACCACACGAAAAGTATGATATCAGCTGGGCTCTTGCTGTAACACTTGCTGTGGCCTTATGGGCTGGCTCGGTCCCCCCCAGCCTCTCTGCAGCTCTGCCACAGTCCGTGGCGTGGGAACTGCCTGATCTGTGCTCCCAAGTCTCACCTGGGAAAAGGGTCCAAACCAGGAAAATCCTCATTTTCCAGCTTCTCACTCCCAATGTGGACTTCTCCTCGCAGTCACTCATGTAGCAGGCTGTGGGACGGAGCCGTGTTCACACACACATGGGTGTTCCAGGAGTTTCCCAAGCGTCTTTCTCGCCTTGCTTCCTTGGGCAGCGTTTACCCGCAAACCCTGGATGTCTATTTTGAAGGGAGTGGCTTCCTCCCCTTCACCCAGGAACCATGACTCACCCTAGGGGTGTCTCATGAGAAACACTCTGCTTCACCCTGAAATAGCCACTGGTTCCCAGAAAAATGTCAAAATGCAGTGGGTTCTTCTGCCGTGATGCCTGTCCCAGCGGGAACACAGCCCCTTCCCCATGCCCAGAGCCCAAAGGGCTTTGGATGGCTTGGCAAGGGGGCTGGACCAGACTGGGGGTCTGGGGAGGAGGGTAGAGTGAATGCAGGTCAGCCCCTGTGGATGGACTGGTTGGGACTGCCAGGATTCTCTCCCAGTTGTGAAGGTCTGGGATGACGTACTGGGATGATGTACGGAGCTGATGAGCAGTCATCCCCACTGCACTGCTGCTCCCTGCCTCCTGAGCTGGCTGCCAGTGTGAACTGGGCTATTTTTTTTTTTTGTTTTCTCAAGCAGAAATGTCTCAGTATCCCCCCCTCCCAAAACCGCCCTTTTTGACACAGCCATGAGTCTTGAGTGACGACGCTGCTTTTCTCCCAGAATTAAATGCTTCCACTGAAAGTTTCAGAAGCACAAACACAAAAAGCAGAGTCTCTTCATCGGCAGCTGCCTTGCCGACAGCTTTTTTCCTCGATGCCCCTTGGAAGGAGCAGAAAGCACAAGCCCCTGGCCCTGCCAGAGGTTGAGGCTGCTCCTTCCTCCTGTTCTGTCCCCTCCCTGCCCCCTGCCATGGCAAGAGGAAGCTCTGGTTTTCTTTTGGATCATCAGGCAACCGCGTTCATTCCCAGTGAACCCTGTGAGCAGCAGTGAGCCGAGTCACTGCAAAGGCGTTGAGATCTACATGCAAGAAGGGGCTGGAGATTGCAATCCTGCTTTCTGCTGAGAAGCCTGTCTGCCAAGGCTGGGCAGCCCTGGCTCCAGCCGCCTCCCCAGCTGCTCTTATCTTCCTTGCCGTGAGTATCCATTCCCATCACCCCCTCCTAACCCAGCCCCAGCATTACCAGGGTACCCTGGGGACCAGATCCTCCCTCCAACCCCTCTCCATTCCAAACCAAGCCCCTACAGAGGAATTTCTTTATTGGATTTATCTGAACCCATAACAATCTGTTTACTGCCAAGCCAGGAAAACATCCCACTCCTCAGCCTGTGCAGGAATAAGGGATGTGGTTTCTTGCCAGCCGAGAGGTGTGGTTCAATCTGCCAAAGCAACGCAGGAGCAGAGGGCTCTCAGGGTCCCGTGGGCGGGGGGATGGTGCCAGCATGGCATTGGGCTGCAGCACTGTGGGTAGAGGCTGTCACACCACCGAGATGCTGCTGAGATGCTGTGGTGATGGGACAGAAGCAGCCGTCTCCTGCAACGCTCCTTCACCACAGCAAGGACATCCCCAGGGGTGATCACAAGGACATCCCCAGGGCTGGCCTTGTAGAGACTCTCTGGCCATGAGGGATGCTCTGCTAGAACAATTAGGAATCTTCTTCTCCTAGGAAATGTTGGCCGGGCATCACCACCACCTCCTCCTAAACCAGTGTGTTTATGTAGGTACCGTTGTCCTCCATCCTGGGGTCCTGCCCTGTGTCACTGTGGCCACCCTGGCAAGAGGACAGCATGTCCCCACAGCCCTGGAGCACAGCTGGGGGATGTTGGGGCTGCCCAGGGTGAGCAGCCACTCTGCACAGCCACTGCCCACACTGCCTGTTCTGCCCACACCAGGGGCCCTTACCTTTGCCGGGTACAGCTCATTGTCATAGATGGGTCCATGGTCCAGGTCTGTGGCATTGGCAGTGCCTAGCTCTCTGAGGGCAGTGGGAGCTTTGGTGCAAGGGAATGGCATGCCAGAAAGAAGATATGGGGGAGGAGGTTTTTTCAGCCCCCTGCCCAGTGTGTGTTTGTCTCCCAAGTCCTGGGATGGGCACTGGGGTGTACCTGGGATGGGGCCTGTGTGGGCACAACTACCTTCTCTCCTCCTGCACAGGATGCAGAGGAGCCCGGTGAAGTTGGTCACAGCCAGGAGGGAGATCAGGACTGCACTGGGGACCAGGATGCTCAGGTCTGGGCCCTTGGGGCTGCAGGCGAGGGAAGGAGTGAGGCTGGTTCTCACCCTCCCAGGGTTCGGGCTTTGCTTTTGCAGTGCCCTGCATTCCAGTGCCCTCCCACAGTCCTCCGCAGCCAGCCACTGGGTGGGATGCGAAGTGGGGACAACAACCTGGGACCCCACTGCATCACCCCAAAATGCCCAGGCTGACGGGTGAAGACCCTGTGTGTCCCCACAAGCCCCCTCACGCAGGGGGACCCACTGCTCCTCACAGTGGTGAGAGCCCCCACCCTTCCCTGTGCCCACCCTGTGTCCTGGGGTCCCGGGCTCACCCCATGGTGGTGGCATTGGTGGAAGGGGGATGTTCCGTTGTGATGTTAGAGATCCAGGGAGCGAGGGGTTCCAGGGTAGTTGTTAAAGCTGAGTAAACAAAGGTCCTGGTGTGAGCTGGGGGCTGGAGTGACCATGGGTCCTTGATGTCTCCTCCAGCAGCAGGCAAGTGCTTGCCCATGTCCCCTCCAGCACATGTCCCTACCCTGCCGGCACCCCTGTGGGATACACCCTGCCCGTGACTGCCTTCCCACTGCTTCTTCAGGCCATGTGTCCCACGATGATACATCTCTCCACCCTTGGACTTGGCAGTGCTGGGTTAACAGCGAGACCCAATGATCTTATAGGTCTTTTCCGGCCTAAAAGATTCAGTGATTCCACCCATCATGAACCAGAGGTTTCCTCGAGGCCAGTGGGGTCAGATCCACCCCTTTTTCTTGTCTAGAGGCTCAATGTCCTGTCTGCGTGGTAATGGGTGCTGGGAACCCCCAAAACAGCCTGGACTCCAGCACACTCTGCCTGCATCAGTGAGCATCCCCTGAAGAAAGCAACCTGTCACCCCTCTAAACCTCTGCCACTGTTTTACACTGGGTCCCAGGGGCCCTATGCTGCTTTGCTGCCTCTTCCCAGGTCATTGTTGGCTGACAAGCCTGCAGCTTCTCCAAAAAGCCATCTTGGCCAGCAAAACCCCCAGACAGACAGACAGACACCAGGGCTTACCTGGGTACACTTTCAGTGTCACCGGCTCCATCAGGTCCCTGCCTGTCCTCTCGATTCCGCACCAGTAACTCCCAGCATCTGCCTTGGAGAGGTTCTCCACAGTGAGCAGGACCACGCAGAAGATATGGTTGTCCTGGATGGAGACCCGGCCGCTCTGCTGGGGCACTTCCCTGCCCGCTGTCTCCACCACCTTGCGACAAGAGTCCCACCTGGCCCCCTGGCACCAGTACTTGTTGTAGCCCTCGTAGCCTGGGGGGTACCAGCAGTGGAGGGAGAGATTCTCCCCAGTCTGGCCACTGACCTCCCTGGGGACAACAAGAGCCTGGCAAACTGCAAAGAAACCCAGAGCAACACTGGAGAGAAACAGGGCTGCTCAGTCAGCCTTCTCTTCAGCCCCTGCTCAGCAACTTTTAGAAAGAAGCACTTGGGGGTAGAGCCCATCCACCAGCTTCTAGCCCCAGCCATGAGGCTGCGGTGATGGGCTCAGCTCACCCAAGGATGACTAAGAGAACAGCCCAGCCAAGTGGCAGGTAAAGGGGCTGGGGCAGCTCCTGGGCTGCATAGCAGATTACCCCATGGATGCTCCTTGCTCCTGGCCCCGAAGCAAGAAGGAGCTGCACCTGGCTTTGGGGAGCAGTGAGGAGCAGCTGCACGTGGCATTGTGCCCGATGTGGAGCCTGTGCCCCTGGGAGGGCTCAGCAGCCCCAGCCCCTGGGTGCCAGTGGGAGCTGGAGCATTGCCAGCATGGTTGGAGCCTGTCCTCACCTGGGAGAAGGAGCCAGCCCCAGCCTGGTGATATCCCCATCATCCCACTTTGCTCTGGAGATCTGTGAGCATCAGCCTCCTGTGCAGGCCAGCGAGCCGGGGGTGCTGAGTTGATGTGCACTCTTGGCTTCTTTTGCTGTGTTTTTGCTCACGCAAGAGGCGGTGGTGAAACGCTGCTCTGATGCTGGATTATTTTTATCTTACTGGGCTTCACCTCCGGGCTGGGAGCATTCTGTTGCAGGTAAAAAACTGTTGAGATGGTTTTTTTGCAAACTGGTACATCTGAAACACAATGGGGAGGGTGGGCAGCTGAAGAAACAGGACATGGGACCCTGTGCACCCCACTTGGCTGGAGAGTGTAGGAGGGGAGGGGTCTTCACCCCAAATGTCTGCTGCAGAGAGACGCTGAAGCGAATGAGCTGAACAGAGCTTTT
>WUAM01000287.1:9391201-9401271 GCA_024336885.1 Actenoides hombroni
CTTTTAATGCCAAAACAGGGCAAAACCAGCCCAAGAGATGCAATATTTGCTTGCTCTTTGCAGAGCCCACCTCACGTTCCTGGGGCTGTTGGAGTTTGTGTGTCCTGGTGCTCCCCAGCAGCTGGGCTAAGGAGTGATGGGTGCAGCCTCCTGGCTGCTTGGAGGGCTTCAGCTCAGCTCCTGGACTGCATTTCAGCTGAGAGGGACACGCCAGGCTTTGTCAGCTCTTTGGGGTAGGGATGCCTGGCCCCAGCCCTGAGCTCTGCGGGGGTCTGCATCACCAAGCTGGTTTGAGAGGAAGTGGGAGGCTTGAGACATATGGAGAGGGGGGAGTGGGTGTGACCAGCTCTGCTGCACAGCACCCAGGGCTGTGGCTGGGTAGCTGGGAGGTGGCTCTGACAAGTGTGCTCACTGGGACAGAGAGGTTGCGATGACGTGAGTGTTCCTCCTTCTCCTTCTCTGGCTTTTTTATCCCAGGTATGACCGTGCTGGGATTCAGGGGAAAATTGGGATCATAGCTGCATCACTGGAGCTGGTCCAGGCAGAAGTTCCCCCCATGCTCCTGCTCCCCATTCAGCATCGAACATCTTGCAGATGCCAAGGCTTTGGTTGCCCTCAGGAGCAAGTGGCACTTAGAGGAGCTCCACTGGCCTGTGGTGAGACAGAGATGGAGCCAAGTTTCCCCCTAGTTTGAGCTCTATCTTGGCCACCCACTGCCCAGGCTGCCATCACAGGGTTGCCTGCAGTCCCTTCGTGTAACGTCTCCCCGCTTATTTTTCTTTCCATCCTTGTGGTTTTTCTTCCTCTTTCTAAAACTGCTGGGTAAGTTTCCATTTCGCAGCGGGGTGGTTCTATTTGGGTAGCTGATGAGATCTACCCAAATAAGCGCTTTTCCATCTGCAACTCCCCTTCCTGGGATACTCAGCTGTAATCCTGATGTCTGCATGAAAGACTGGGCTGGGTGCAGCAGGATAGGTCCCCCTGCAGCCAGGATCCCCCAGGACCCTCCCTCCACCTCACCCTGCCCTTTGGTCCCTTCACTCTGTGCAAAGACCCCAAGGGAAGAGAAGGAGGGGCTGGGTAAAAATAAAGAAACAGAAGTCTGAGGGCTGTGTGGGAGTGAGGGTGACCGCACCATCTCCTTTCTGGGCTATCTCGGAGTCACTGGGGCCAGGGAGGGGCCAGAGGTCACATCTCTGACTGGACACTGACCTCCCCTTCCTCCCCATGTGTTCCTTATTGCTGAGCACAAGAACTGAGGAAGATGAAAAGGGGCTACCAGGTCACAGCATCCCCTGGTCCCTCCCAGCCTGGCCCAGGGATGCTGGGCTTTTAACCCCTGATTGGGGGATATTTTAAACACACCTCAAATCTTCTGGTCTCATCTCATTTAATAACCACATGGCTGCTGGCCCAGTGGCACGTGTGTCATGCTGCGGGAACCCCTGGCACACTGGGATCCCCAGTCTTGCATGGTACAGAGGGGATATGGTTTGCTTCTGCAGGATATGTTACAGGGAATCTCAGCAGGAGAGGCAGAGAGAGCTCGGAGTAGCAGTGGGGAAACACCCAGGATGTCAGGAGAGCTGCAGGGGCTGCCCTTTGGTGGTCACGGGGCTTTCTGGCAGCAAGGGGCCAAGCATGGTGTTGCTCAATGCCTGTTCATGTAGATTGGCTGCGGATCTGGAGCTCCGGAAACTGAAATCTTGTATCCCTTTTCAAAGTCCTGAAACGGGAGAAATGCAAAGATTTTGGGTACTTTGCAGGTCTGCTTGTGCTAGAGGGTTTGTCAGCTGCGGCCTGGGACAGGCTGTTCAAGGGCAGAAAAAGACTCGACCCCAAAGCTGGGCTGCTCCCCACTGCACCCCAAAGCCAGGTGCAGCTCCTCCTTGCTACAGGGATAGGAGGAAGGAGTACCCATGGGGTAACTTGTTGTGCACCCCAGAAGATGCCCCAGCCCCTTTACCTGCCACTTGTCTGGGCTGTTCTCATAGTCATGCTCAGGCAAGCTGAGCTCCCACTCCCTGTTCATGTAGATGTTACTGGAAGCAGCTCCTTGCTCCCACCTTGCAGTGACCTGGAGGGGACAAGGTTTGCTGAGGACAAGGAGGGCTCCAGGCAGTGACTCTCTTGTGATGGAGCCATCACAAGACCCCCATCCCACTGCCCTCCCACCCACAGTACCTGGAGGTCCTTGTCCTTCTTCCTCTCCATGTCCTGGGCTGCTGGAGGGAGAGCAAGAAAAATGGCTCATGGCAACATGAAGCTCCCTTTGCTGCAGGGGAGCATTCTGGGGAGTCCTAAGCCCTTCCCCATGGGTGTCACATCAGCCCCTGTACAGCCTCAGGTTTGGCTGGACTTTGCCAAGAGTCCTTTGGATCACAGAGTTCAGTGGACTGGGGTCCTGGGTTGGGCACCAGATACTTTCGCCCCAAGTCTCGCTCACCCCTGGGATAGGAGTGGGAGGGCAGCCTGTGGTACACTGGGGTGGTGGGACAGGTGCTGGGGAGCAGTACGGGGACTCCCACAGCCAGAGTAGGGTCACAGCTTGGGCCCCCAAATCCCTGGTACCTCTGCTCTTCTCCAACGATGCTCTTCTCATCCTGCAGCAGATGATGATGCCCAAAACCAATGCAGTGGAGGGTGCCAGGATGGAGAGAAGCAGGTTTCGGGTGCTAGGAGGGAAGAAAAGGGTGTTCCTTCCCTTCTGTGCTACCCATTCTGCAGCTCTGTGCCTCGGGAAGGGGGCTTTTGTGATGGTATTTAGCACAGCCCCAGGGGGTACGAGACTCCCGAGGGCAGACAAGGATGTTCCAAGGATTTCTCCCAGGTTTCCTGGCCAGGGGTTGATGCACGTGTACAACCAATGTCTGGCCTACTTGGCATGAGTGAGTCGCACAGATTCCTCCCCTACCTCCATGGACAAGTTCCCAGGCGTGGCACATGCCTGCCTGGGGTGTCAGGATCCCCAGCAGCCCTGAAGGAGCTGGACAAATGCTCTGGGAGCCCCAACCTGTGCAGCCCTATGACATGCAGAGGTACAGCAGCCCCCTTAGCATCATGTTTTGCTTCCTCCCCTCTGGCCCCAAAGCCCTGTGGCAGGCTGGAGGAGCCGGATGCTACATCCTGAGTGTGCCTGGTCCTTGGGCTGCTTGTGGACTGTCCTTCTCCTCACTGGTGCCAGCACTCACCCAGTCTGCAGGATTCTGACTTTCGGTGTGGACGTGTTTTTTTCCAGCTCCAGGGGAGTCCATGGGAAGGTGGGAGCAGTTGTGGCCTCATCCACTTGCGTTGTGTGGAGGTCATAGTGTGTTGCTGTGGGCACTGTGGGGTAAACAGGCAGGAAGCAAAGCACTGTGGTGCGTGTCGTGGGCTGTAGCTAAGGTTGGTGATTATTGCTGGCAGGGACGTGATGGAGGGTGCCTGGGAGGCACTAAGCATGGCGCCAGGGGGGCTATGGACACTGCAGTGCTGAAGGGAAGGAGGCTGAGGGGTCACCAAAGGCAGCTGGGAGGTGAATTTTTTCCATCCTTGGCTCTCCTTCTCCTCCCTCCCAAACCTCTCCTCTCTCCATTCCCTCTCCCCCTCCAGCCTCCATCAAAGCAGATCAGCCACACCAGGCACTTACCTGGGAGAATGGACACCATGACAGGAAACATGGGGTCATACCAGGTTGCCTGGATCCCACACCAGTACTGACCCCCATCCTCCACTCTCAGGTCCTCCATGGTCACCACAAACACATGCTGAGTGGGGTCATCTTTCAGGGAGATCCTGTCCCCACAAGCCTCATCCCCAGGGCCTGTGGTCTGAATGAGGACGGAGCAGAAAATCCAGCTGCTGCCCCTGCACCAGTACTTATTGGCATCCACCAGCTCTGGCTCGTACTTGCAGGGTACCTCCAGGGAGCCCCCTGGGAAGCTGCTCACCTCTGTGGGGCCTTGCAGAGCCCAACATCCTGCAGGGACAAAGGCCATGCCAGTGTGTGAGCAAGTACAAACCCACACACAAGCTTCTTGACTGTCCCCAGCCCTCTGCCTGTCCCCTTGCCACACAAGCTGCTTCATGCCACCCCTGGAAAACCTATCCCATAGCGAGCAGGGCTGCAGCCTGGGGTCTGGGTGTGAGGTGGGGGGAGGCTGTTCAGGGGCAGGGGCTGAGAAGGGAGGGAGGGCACAGGCAGAACCATTCGGTCTCTTTTTGCCTCCCCCTGAAACCCCAGTGCCTGGAAACCCCCTTCTAAATCTCCCAGTGGGCTTTTTGGAGAAGGCTGACCTCTGCAGCCTTCTGGAGAGCTTCACCTCTGCCCTGCCCCAAAGCCAGGTCCCCATCCCCCCAGGGTCTCTGCTACCCCAAAGCACTCATGCTGATGTTAAAGCCACCTCCACCAGCAAGCACAAGGTAGCAAGTCCACGCTGCCTGCCCTGCCCACTGACCTCCTGGCATGGGGGTGTCATAGTATTCCCAGGTTGCCTGCACCCTCCTGCAGGGTGTTTTTAGGGATCCATGAGATGGAAAAAGTTGCCAGCCTCTGACTGGGATTGAAATAATCAGTTCTTGGCAGAGGGGTAAGTAGAGAAGAAAGATATTCACGAGGCATTTCCATCACTGCTGGATGAGGATGTGGATTTTGGAAGGCTGGCACATCCTTGATGAGCCCTTACCCACTCCATCAACACAAGAAGATCCAGCTCTCACCTGGGAGGAGAATCCAGGTCCAGATCAAGAGCTTTTCCCCCATCCCACTCATCGGATGGCTGCAGGCTTAGCACGTGCTCCCTGGAGCTACATGTCCCTGCGAGTAGCTGTGCCGGGTTCCAGCCGCCCTTGAAAGCGTCCTTTGCTGCGGTGCCAGTCCTCAGCTTCCTGCCCCAGTCCTGCTTCCCCTGCTTCTCCAGCTCAGGGCAGCACGTCCAGCTGCTCCTCTGGGCCAGGGAGACCCGCTTAGCCTGAATTACAGCTTAGCCCTTACCAGCAGCTCTGGTGGCTGAGGAGTGGAGAAAGAGGTCGGAAGCTGGGGGACGGCTTTGTCGAAGACCTCAAGAGAGTAAAGTCAGCCTTCACTTTCTGTTTAAGAGTTTCAGGGCTGATGAAATAAATAAGTTCTGCTTTTTAAAGGGGAAAATCTGATGCAGAAGAGGAGAAATATGCTGAGGATGGCCAAACCAGTACAGGCCAGTGCCCCCTGTTCCTGCTGGTACACGTGTGCTGGGCTGCTCTGGGCTGCTTGCATGAGAAGCAACATCTGGAGGAGCTGGGGTTTAGTCTCCACCTGCCTCTGAGTTTATGTCACCTGGGGCCAGCCCTGATGTGACTGTTCCCCAGCAAGGTGTCATGCACCAGCTCTCCCAGTGAAGCTGTACTGGTGACGGTACACAAAAGCTGCCAACGTACAAGGATACAGCAGAGGACCAAGCTCTTCAAAATACAAATGAGTAGGTGTCAACCCACCTGAGAACCTGTCAGGCAAGAGAGGCAGATGCCAAGTTATGCTGCAAGGGTTTTGCATGTACACCAGAGAGATGCATCCCTGTCACTGCCTGGAGAAGCCATGGAGACCTTTCCACCCTTGCCTCGGGGTGGGAGGAGGTCTGGGAGAAGCAGCTTGGAGGTGGAGGCTCAGTCTGGAACGTGTACAGGGAAAGTGCCTACAAAGGAATTTGCTGGCTGGGGATTTTGAGGGCAGCTTGGTTATCTGAAAGTAACCAGAAGCACTTCTTCAAAGATCCACTGTGGTGGAAAGGTCAGGGAAATTCCCCAAATTACATCCCTGCTATTGCCATCAAATGAGAAGTATCATTTCTCCTTCTCTTTCTCTGTTTCAGGTTTGATTTCTAGGCAGTATGAGCAGCTGCCCAATGCAGCACAGGGTCTGGGACCCCTGGCACAGACTAGGGCCAGTTCCTCCCCATCATTGCAGCCCCCATGACCAGATTACCTTTCAGAGAGCTCCTGAGTCCGTTGCAGTGGCTGAAGGCAGGGCTCCTTCCTGCCCCTGAGACCACTGCAGGGACTTACAGCTGCTCAGCACTAACTGCAGCTCCCATGTGGGATTTTACTCTGATGTTTCTTACTTCAGCTGTTGGGAGATGGGGCCCTGGCTGCAGCAGGGGTGCTGGCTGGGGACTGTTGGTGAAGGTTTTGTTCTGACTCAGCACCTTGGCCCCAAACCACTTTGGCAGCCTGTGAATGTGCTCCTGGAGGGGAAGAGCAAGATGGGAGCAGGCAGAAGCGAGGCTCCCCAGAGCGCTGACGTGAGAGGTTCTGTCACGTAAGGGGCTGTGATATTTATCCCAGTTAAAGTGAGTGTCAGGTCGAAAGCAATGAAACCGGAAAGGGAGTAGAGCAATTCAGACAGAAACCAACGCAGCAGAGCGTGGTGCGGAACCACGCTGCTTGGTCCTCTGTGGAAACAGAGAAAGCTGGGGCACAGATGGGGGTGCTGGGATGCTGCAAACACCCCAGGGGATAATGAATAAACACAGTCACCTGCAGAAGAGGCTGCAGAGAAAGGCAAGAGAAGGCACTGGGCTCTGCACCAGCATCTCTGCGCGGTGGCTGTGGCTGGGCAAGGGGCACTAATGGGGTGAACTGGATCCTGCCCTGCTGTTGAGCAAAGACCCTCTCTCTTTTGACATCAAGTGCTTGGGAAACACAAGGCAAGGCTATTCTGTAAGAGGAGAAGCATTACTGAAACTCTTCTCAGGAACGCCAGTGGTGCATCCTGACAGGAACAAATCAGTTGTCTTCTCATCTCAGCCACACTTGAGGCTGGAGGAAGCACTCGCATGTGAGTCAGTAGCCGTGTCAGTGAGCAAAGTGGCCCTGGCAGCATCAGAGCAATCACTGGTGATGGGAACATGGCAAAGGAAGATGAGTTGACTCCTGTGCTCCCACAGTCCCTTCCCAACCCCATCTCAGCAGCAATGGGACATGGAGTGACACGATTGCATGCGGCTTTTGCTCTGGCTCTGATGCAAACCTGGGTCCAGGTTTAGTCTCTGTCGGTGGCCTTAAAATAAATGTTCAAAGCCCCTATGGGACAGGCAGTGACTATCAGTCAACGTCTGTGCTCCTCAGTGGATGGCACCACATCAAAAGATCTTCCCCAGCTCCCAGCCCACCTTACTCTGCACCTGCACCACATCTGAGCCTTTCCAGAGTCCTCCTCAGTTCTGGGCTTCAATGACATTTTCAACCTCAGTCTAGGCCCTTTGAAAAATAATCTGAGTGTTTCAGACTGTGCTTTCATGGGCAGATTTGGCACCTTTGGTGAAATTGTTCTTAGGAGATAAGGCTGAACATAATAATTGCTAACGCAGCTCCTTTGGCGCTGTCTGACTGAACACAGACTGTCTGATCTCTCCCTTCCACTGTCATCTCAGATAACCAAGATAAACCCAGATTATTTCCAGATCTCCTGATTTAGCAAAGCTAGTAAAAGAGAAATCCTTGCAGACTTTGTGGCAGTGGAGAGTTTTCTCCGGGCTGTGCCTTAAGCTGGACTCCTCAGACAGGAAGGGTGAAGGCAGGGGTTAGTTATTGCGGTGAAATTAAGAAAGCAAAATTCAACAGATTCAGAGGATGAAATTCTGACTCGTCTCTAGTTCATGGGGAAAGAATGACTTTGGTAGGGATTAGATCTCCCCCCAGAAGTGTTGTATAGGCACTCCAGGGAGATGCTACAGGGGCTGGACAACCAAGAATGAGCAGGAGTGGGCAAGAGGTACAATAAAGCAGAAACTCCTGAGTGAGCTGGATTTACATTTTCCACTGTTACAGTTGTACTTCTGCAGGCAAACAGACAGGTAATTAACATATCAGAGATACAATCTACCAGCAAATGACCAAACAATGGAGCTAAATTGCAGGTTCATTTGAAATCACTCTGTTCATTTTCAGGTCATTTCCTCTGATTTCATCACTCTGTACTGATTTCAGCTGGTCAGCGCTTGCTCGGGGCTATAAACTGCTCGCTGGCTGCCAGAGCCCTCTGCTGGGTCTGGGCGAGGCTAGGAGAGCAAGTGGTTTGCTTTGGATGGTGGGGAAAGACCTTCACTGGTGTGTGAGAGGAGAAGGGTGATGTAAGTGTCAGGCTGCTGGGCTCTGATAAAGTTGCTGATACCATTTGTCTACAATGGGTCAGGTCCCTCAGAGCCAATAAGTGCTATAAAAATCTTGGAGTGGTGCCAGGCTCTACTGGTGCCTGTCTTTTGCCAGCAATCTGTGTTGTCTCATTAGGCTGCATTGCACTTGGAGATATCACAATAGATGGAAAACATCTTGCTCCCGAGTGCTGTTAAACCTGCAGGGCCAAATGCATCTCTGGTGTAATGCCAGTGCCTGCAATAGGAAAGGAGAATTTGGCTTTATGAAGCTTTCCTCACTCAGCAGCAGCTTCTCACTGCTCCCCTTTTCAGCTCAGAAAAGGGAGACAGCTATTGCTGGAGCTGAGATGGGTCAGGGAAAGTCCTCAGAGCCTCTCCTGCAGCAGGGATGTGCTGGGAATTCCTCTCCAGAGGTAAGCAGGGCTGGATCCTTAGATCCAGGTGGTGTGTTAGGGGCTTCCTCCCCTCTTCTCCGAGGGTTAAGTTCATCCCACCACCTGGGAGAGGTTTGTCTGAGTGTGAGCACAGCTTGGGTGCCCAGGGCAGAGCTGCATGATGCCTGCAGTAGATCTGGGTCTCTGAGGTCTGTGTGACTTGGCAAGCAGCTTGAGTTGGAGCAGTACCCTGCTTTGTGTGGGTTCTGAGGCTGCAGAAGGCTGAGCATGGACTCCACACATGTTATCATGAGGTCTTCATCCTCAAGAGGCCATTACAGCACTGGGACATCCATGGAAAGGATTGTGCTGGCACCTGTGGGCTTTTTGGCAGGTTCTTGGAGTATTTAAGATAGAGTTTCTCCAACTTTGTTTAACTTCCTCTGAGGTTTGCTACTCTCAACTTCCGGGCCCTACCTGGTGTGGAGTGTTTGTGCTATGTTGAACCATGATGCTGGCCAGGCTACTTCTAAATTATCTGATCCAGATGCCATGGCTCACAATATTGCTTATTTTTGCACAACTGATCAGCTTTCAGGGCTTGAGACCAGTGGGTAGTCTGGCTGCAGGATGGTCTGTGTTGGGCCTGAGTTTAGTTTCCTGGCCCCAAGCAAGTCTGAAAACCCCTGGTCTCTCTGGGCTGTTTTTCATCTTTTCAGGCGGCTGTTGCCAAAACCAATCATCTGACCTGGCCAAACCATCTCTGCTGTCAGAGGAAATAACAGGCAGATATAATTAGCTATGTCAGGCCCCGGCAGTCAAACAGCAATTGGATGGGTGCAGATGGCTCTTGGAAGCGTGGTTTGTTCCTCTGGCTTGGGGCTGTCTGCTGATCTGAGAGGAGGGAACTGGAGATTGAATCAAGTCTCTCTTAAATAAACTTCTCAGTAAGGATAAATTTCTTTCCAATCTAATTGTCAACACCGGATTGCTCTAAAGGGAGTTGTAAAATAAAAGGCTCTCAAAGAGATATTGGCTGTTGCCTCCAGGTTCAGGCACAGATTCCTCCTGTTTCTAAAAAGTTTGTTTTCACTCCAATCAGGTTCCTGACTGGGCTCTGTAAATGCTGTCGGCTTCCCGAGGGGACCTGCTGGAGCAGCCAGGCTCAGGTTAGCATCAGTTTTGTATGGAAGCTGAAATGGCCTGGCCAGCACAAGCTGCTGCCCCTCCCTAGGGTGTCACACCACTAACTCTGGTGACTTCCTGGGTCTGTGCTTTCCCGCTGCCTACGGATGCCCCATGGCTGCCTGGGCTGATGTCTGGAGGGGTGTCAGCTGGAGCAGCCCTGGGGCTATCTAATGCAAGTGCTGATATGCTGGGATGTGAAGCACGGCTGGACCAGCGCCGCGGACCTGTCTTTGTGCTCTCGGCTCAGCAATTGATCTGAGAGGGCAGCAAGAAACCTCCCAGGGCTGCCTTCCAGCCCCGCATGACCGTGCCCCGTGGGCACCTCCCGCAGCGTTTCCTCATAGCGACGGCGAGGGCAGGGAGCTCCGAGCTCTTTGCAGAGTCGGGGGCGGGCTCTAAC
>WUAM01000287.1:9437033-9494957 GCA_024336885.1 Actenoides hombroni
CCGCGCGGGCCCGGGGGGGGGGTGGGGGGGTTGTGGGGAGGCGGCTGGGGGGCAGGGGGGGGGGAGTCCGGGGGGGGGCGAGTTGGGCGAGCGGCGTTGCCAGCGCGGGGGGCAGGGCTGGGGAGGTCCGGAGGCCTTGGCAGGCTCTACAGCCTGGGGTAGGGCCGTTCCCGGGCTGGGGTTGGTGCCCGGCTCCAGCTCGCGTTCCCCGGCCGCGCCCGCCGTCTGGCTGCTTTCTCTCGGTTTGTCCCGCCTGGCTGCGGTGACTTGGGCCGGGGTCTGTTCCAGAAGAAGGTGTTTGGCCGCCTCCTCTGGGAGCCCGTCTGATGCCCACAGGGAGCTGGGCTGCCCGGTGTGTCAGCAGGCGTGGGGTTTGTGAGCAGCACTCTCAGCTTGTGAAGTTTGTGCTGATGACTTGTCCCAGTAGGTCTGGCTCAACAGGAGCATATATAGAAGGGTGTGAGAATTCATAAAGTTCTTATTTCAACCATGGCTACTTATTTATTGACTCTGAACCCTTTTAGAAGGCTTGAACCTTTCTAAACCTTCTAGAAACCCTTCTAAAGCTTCTAAAGGTTTAGAAGAACCCTTTAGAAGGAAGTTCTCCCTCCCCCCTTTCATGTTCAAAGTCAATGTGAAGTTCCCCAAATAATTCTGCTTTGGTAACTTTGATGCATGTAACAAAACTTGACTGGTTTTTTGTTTTCTTTTTTTTTGGAGAGCCAATGTTTTCGTTTGTCTGCTTATTTCTTTACTTGAGATTATGAGGAGAAGCTGTAGGCTGTTTATTGTTTTAATTTGAGGATGTGCGTGCTCTATAAGAGTAGTAGCCACATGAAGCAGCGGTATGAGGTCATCCTCAAGGCAGGAATTCTTTCTCTTGAGGTTTTAGTGTCTGAAACGGCCCCTCTGGCTGTTTGGGGAAGGTGAAGCTTGGAGTGCTGCAAAAGGGCAGGGCCTTTTGGTTACTTTTAAACTAGTTTAACAGGTCTGAGAACTTCTCGGTAGAGCACTGAACCAAGTGGTGCTGATGAGCAGGGTCCATCTGTCCGAGGTGCAAGGTCCTGCTGACATCCTCTGTTGTTCAAGTATCAGAAGACCGATGTGCAAAAGCTGACTCGTGAGTTCCTCTTCTCTCTGACAAAGCTAACGCAGCTTTATGATGTTTCCTTAGGTTAAAGGCAGTAGAGGTTGAAAACACCTTCCTGAAAACACCCTCCTCGCTTTGCTCCGAGCCTCCCACCGCCTTCAGCATGGCTGGTGGCATTACTGACACAGGAGAGCTCTACTCTCCCTATGTAAGTACCAACGGTTGTGCCTTTGCTCACAAGGCTTTCCAAAATCTTATCAGTGTTCTGTTTTCATTTCCTGCTATCCTCATGGACATAATCTTGGTGTTTCAAGAGATGATGAGGTCAAAGGGTGCTTAAAAATGCATAGTACTTGTTGGGGTTTTTTTCGCATCACAGATCACTTTATTTAATGTAAGGGGGCAATATCTGCTTAAGGTATAGTTCTATAAGTGTTAAAAAGAGCTTCACATCCTCTACGAGCTCTTGCATCCTCTACCCACTTTCCATATGTTAATGTTTTTAACAACCCAAATTGTTGTGGTTAGTCTGGCATAAACAGAGGGAGTTGTGACATTAAAACTATCCCACTTTGCTTCTCTTTTTTACTTTACGTAATGTTTTCCACTTAATTTCTTACAGTTTACTTACTTACAGCAGTTGTAATGATTTGGTTTAAGCCACTTCACCAGAAATCATTAATCAAGGTGTTTCTTCCCTGTAATGTGGTGTCTTGCGAAACTGCAGAGCCAATTACTCCTTTCCTATGGTACTGGAAATACTGGCTTTTGTAACCACAAGCGTTCATATACTGTCAGCTCTTACAAACACTTTGCAAGCATTATTGTTCTTCTTCTATTTTTTTTTTTTTTCAAAGAACTCCCTGAATATAGAACCAGTTCTGAAATCTGCATGCTGGCTTTCAAATGCTTTCAAACTTTCCTCCCCGTGTTAATGATTGAATTTGGAACAACTGGATATTAGGCTGCAGAAATAGGTCACAACTGAGAGAATGGAGAGCACGACAGTAACTGGGACGCCTGGACCCTGCAGATCAGTGTCATGTGCTCTTACGTCGTTATGTTAGTGTTGCATGAATTTCAGAGAGTCTAATCTTGAAAGCTTTGACTCTCTTCTCTTTCCCTGAAGGTATCTGGCCAGACTGAACACATGGGCACCATTCTCAGCTCTGTCTACTTGACCAAAGTCAGGGAAAATCACCTGAGGTTTTTTTTTTTTGTCAAGAGTCCTTCACTGAAGAGTAACTTATGGCCCTGGGCATTTGAGGTGTGCTCAGGGAATGGCAGCTCAGCCACCTGAATGAAAATAACTCTCCTGCAAGCTGCAATGGCTGGGTTTTTTTCATTGTTCTGGGAGCCTCATCAAAAGATGAATTTGTTGTGCTTATTTCAGTGAAGGAAGGGCAGGAGTGCTTGCAGGGTCTCTGGGAATAATTCTCCCAATATTAATTGCTCCACACCCAGAAATGTGTACTCAGACATAGTTTTTTACTGGCTCTGGAGAGACTCTGACCTATATAGAAAAAAAACCAAGCCAACTTTGGGGCAATTTTTGATCTTGAGTTCAGCTAAATTTATAGTCTGGGGGGTTATGTCCAGGTACACAGTTATCTTTTGCCCCTGGGCAGGAAAAAGCTCATTGCCAGAGAGGGTAAAATCCTTTCCCTTCCAGAAATAAAATCCCATCTTCAGAATGTGCTCAGCTGCTTACTGATAAAATGGCTTTGAATTAAAATTCTGAGGGGATATTTCCTGCCTGACTAAGAATAAAGAAGAAGAAGAGATTCAGAAAGGTAACTTATGTGTGTAGTCATGACTGCTTGGATTCAGGTCAGAAAACAAGGAGAGACTCCAACCCACGATGTGGACCCTTCTGGTAGAAGGCAGTGGTCTTAAAAACAAAGAAAAAGCTCACATACTTTGTAGCTTTAAAAATTAGAGAGGAAAAAACCCCACATTTAAAAATAATTAGAAAAATGGAGAGGAATATCAGCGTCTCCAGAAATGTGCCAACATTCACTTCGTTCTGTTTGGCTGTCAGTCCCCTCTGCTATTTATTTCTAGTATGGACTTACAATCTGAGCACGCAGGGTGAGAGTGTGCTCTGTTTAAATCAGTACTTGTGTCTTGGATGATCTCTGGCTGCAAACTCTCAGGCTGGATTATGTGGATGATTGCAGGTTGGTCTGGTTTACATGTTCAACCTCATCGTCGGAACGGGAGCCCTGACCATGCCGAAGGCCTTTGCTACAGCAGGGTGGCTCGTCAGCCTCGTCCTCCTGATGTTCCTGGGGTTTATGAGGTAGGACGGGAGTGTGTGTCTGTAGGGGATCTGGGGGGTTTGGTGGAGTGAGGCTGTAAGGACAGTGCTAAGAGTTCTGCTGCTTTTTTGGGTGATCCTGTTCCTCTGCTGCTGGAACGTTGGTCTTTGCAGTTGTGTTGCCTGTGAACCTCATATGAAGAATGCATTTTCTGACTATCTGCAGTAAGGTGCTACATCCTATTTTCTTGCTGATGAGAGGCTTTTTCTCCCATCCAGAGTCTTCTGGGACCTTTCAGCTTCCTTTTTTGCCTCTCTCGTGGGTCCATTCCCTGAACACTCACCAGGTCATGGGTGACGTTTCTCTGCTCTGTTACTTGTGGATGTGATGCAGACCTCTTGTGTTGGCCTCCTCTTGGCTTCTGGCAGTGCTCTGGGCAGCTGCAGGAGTGTCAGAAAACAAATCATTGTATAGCCAGGCCCATCTTATTCCCTCCATACCTTTGCTGCTCAGGACCTTGGAGCTGGTCTCCTGATTTCTCACCAGGAGCTTCTGCCCAGATGTCTCTGTGCTGCAGCAGCAGGTGGAGCTGGAGGCTGTTGGTACAGCACTGATCTCCGAGTAGTTATTAATAGAAGTGCCATCTTCTGATGGGCTGTGGATCCCTGCTTGCTTCTTGCTTGAGATGAAACCAAAACAAAATCCCCTTCTGCCATTTGTGAGGATGGAATTTAGCAGTTCCTTTCTTGTCAGTAACTAGCTCTGTCAGTCTGAATGCTAGGGTGACAGTGCTTTTGGGTGCTGCTCTACAGAGGTACTCTGTGGTCAGTACTGACTGTGTGCGTGCTTGCAAGTCCTCCACCTCAAAGCTGTATGCTGCAGAGGCTTGATAAAATGTAAGCTGTGGGAGTACCAGTCACCAGGAGCTTTAGGAGCAATTCCTTTTAGGCGTGTTAGTTTGAAAGCATAAATTCAGCGTATGAAACTCGGCACCAGCAGACAGTCCCTCAAGGTCAGGAGGAGAGCACAACTCTCCAAGTCTGCGTACCCAACCTGAGCTGGATGAAACTGAGAAGATGCAGCTCAAAGTGCTACGTGCCTTGGGAGCTGTGTTGCCCTGTTGCTTTTTGTCTGGTGCTTGTGACTTCCTCGTGGGCACTGGGGACCCTTTGTGCCAGAGGAGCCCGGGCGGAAATTGCTACACGGTTCTCGGGGCAGGGCTGCTGCTTTTTATTCTTGCCATACTAATCTCTCACGTGAGCTTGATGAGTCAGTCCAGTTCCTGAAGCAGTGAGAAAGCACTTTAAAGCCTTAAATAAGATTGATTTGAGTTTGTTTTTTTTTTATTATAGGACTGTTTTTAGCTTGGATAATGATATTCCTTCCAGCAGTGGCTCTCGCTATCTCCCTGGACAGCTTTTCTGCTGGCCTTCAGCAAAGTGTATTTGTGTGCACATGGGATTTGCTCCTTGGTCTTGTATTGCTGCCTTGCTTCTGATGCCTTCTGTAAGATCCTTTAAGGGACTGAAGTACCTTTGCCATAAACCCTAGCAGATAAGCTGCAGAATAGTACTGGGTTCGTCCTAGGCCCCAAAAAGAGGAAGGAAGCTTGCTTTCTAACAAAGGACAAAGTCCTCTCTCCTTCTTCAACCCCCAGATGCACTAGGAAGGTGCTTTCCAGAGATCTGCAGTGTCTGCTTAGATCTAAAGGCATGTTCTGTTTTACTGCATTTTGTGGTCTGCTTGAACACCTTAATCTCAAGACAGAAGGGAGCTGCAAACTGACTTGAAAGACTGTGCCAGAAACAGAGGGTGTGGGGAGCTGGTGAAAGGGCTGGTTTGCTTTGTTTGCTCCTACAGACAGATGGGAGTAATTCTCCATCTCCCTTCAGTGACAGTTCTTGACTATTATTGATGCCAATGGTATTTCTGTCTCTAGCTATATGACTACGACTTTTGTGGTGGAAGCCATGGCTGCTGCAAATGCTCAGCTGAGATGGAAGAGAATGGAGAAACGCAAGGTTTGTGTGGGCTTTAATCTTCCATTTTCTCCTGGGTTTTTTTTTTGTTGTTGTTGTTGTCTGGTATTTTTTTATCCAGTAGGACTTGCCTGAGATATCTCTGCGTCTTTGCCTTGCCTCATTAGGAGGTCTAAAGGAATAAATTTCTACTGTACTTAACTTGGCCATATAAGATAAGGCTGTTAGTTCCCTGTGGGGTTGCTCAATAAAGACAGGGTTTTCTGCTTTGAAAAATCTTGTGGTGTTCACATTTCTTACTGATGGTGCTCTCCTTGCTCGGAGGACCTGCTCAATGAACGTGGAGAGGTAGCAACCAATATATTGGTGCTGTTTGGAGCCTGCTGAGGTCTAGAAATCCTTGCTGATCTCAGGTCATTTAACTGGGACAGGCTGGAATGTTCTTGCTGTCACTCAGGCTGTATCCCAGCGAGTGGACAGTCCTGAAGTATGTCCCTGATGTAAAATTTGTGGTTTCTTGGATCCTGGCTTTGGTGGTTTCTCTGGATCACTGTGAGGTGTAGTTGTTTGCACTGATTTAGCTCCCTGCCTGTTGTTAGCAGGTTGCAGTTAGGAGCTAGACCTGTCTGCTCTGACTAGCTGAGACTGTTTATGTTTGGATTTATTTTTTTTTTCCTACCAATTCTGCAAGCCTGTAGATATGCTGGAAGTTTGACTTCCTTGTGCCACGTGTCACTGCATGAATTGGACACTGTTGCTGTGTGCACAACCTAGGCTAGGACAGCAGAGTCTGTCACTCGCTTCAGCCTGCTTTGCCAGTGCCACCTTCTGCTCTCCACAGCACTGTGCCACAGGCTCCCTGGTATTGTCTTTGCTTGTGTGTCCTGCCTGTCCCTGTTTGGGACTTTCCTTTGAGTTTCTGGAAGTGAGAACGTGACACTGGTGGTGCTACAGCCTGTACTGTGAGTAGCAGATATCTCAGCAGTGATCTGGTCTCTTCTTCCAGGAGGATGATGAGGATGAGGATTCTTCCTCTGGAGTGTCTGACAGTGATGTTCTCCTCCAAGATGGCTATGAGCGAGCAGAGACGCGACCTATCCTGTCAGTTCGTAAGTACCCAGTGCATGCTTCCGCTGGATCCCAGACCTCTTCTCTGCAGGCAGTAAGTGGAGCAGGACTCTCTTGTCCATTTCACCCTTATTTTCATGGGCTCTCCTCCCAAAGTCCTTAGCATTTGCAAGATAAGACTCGTTGAGAATTCAATTCATCTTCTGCCGTCTGATAAAGATCTTTTCCTTCTAGGTCACTAAGATGAGAACATTTTACTTTGAAAACACTTTTAAACTAACTTCCCCAGAGTAATTGGACCAGTGACTGCAGCTGTGGAGCTGTACATACTGTCCTTCAAATGTTGCTAGAGCTTTCAGAATGTCTTTGGATAATTTGGCCTCTGGGTTTATTGGAGGGACTGGTTGAAACACTTCTTGTTCTCAACTTGCAGAGAGACGTGGCTCACCCAACATCTTTGAAATCACTGAGAGGGTGGAAATGGGCCAGATGGCTTCAATGTTCTTCAACAAAGGTAAGGGATTCACATTTTCAAAAGTCCTTTCACATCCTCCTGCACATGGTGTGTGTGGCTTTTCCTGAAGTCTGCGTGCTTCTCACGGTGGGTTTGCATCCTGAATGTGTGATGTTTCTACCCATAAGTGTCATTCCTTCTCTCTGTGGACTGTATTCATCCCCCTGTGTGGTGTTTCTACAAAGTAGAGTATTTACAGGCCTGGAGAGCTAGAACCTGCCTCAAGGGGTGTGTGTGTTGTGGTGGTAGCAGAACTAGCCAAAATACTGCAGGTTATGGGCCTGGTTTCTTGAGAAAGTCAGTGCCTTTTGTGACTGCCCTTAACCTGACTCTGACCTCCATCTGTCCTCTGTGATCTCTGCTGTCTAGAGCAGCAGAGCCCAGATGTAGTGTTCACTAGTTCCATCCTGGCTGTAGCATTTGGGAATAAGATGTTCAGGCTTCTCTGAGTCCCGTAAGTATCAGCGTGAAGGAGAGAGACTTCTGGGGAGAGCTGCTGAGAATTGTGCGTGTCTGGGGAGTGGCCAAGAGAGCTGCTGGGAAGTGAACTGCTGAAAGGGTCCCTGGTGTGCATATGATAGGCAGCTGTCTTGTCTTTTTGCTTTTAAATGTCTCTTGTATGCCAGGAAACAAACTTGTAACCAAGCTGCAGTAAAGCCATATCCGTTGCTGCCTGCTCTAGAAATGCAAACGCCAATGTGAGGTGTTCTGACCCTTGTAAAACAGTACATTTGAAATGCCGTGCAGAGCCAGGAAACCATCAGACACCATGGCTGTGCAGTTTTGAGACTGTCAGGCCCCATTTCTTATGGAAAGTGACATTTTCTTTTGGTCGCTGGCTACCTTACAGAGACACCATGGGCTGGTTTTTTCCACTACATTACATCAGCTTTATGCCAATGTAAGACTTGCCTCTGAAGGACAGCTGGGCTTAAGGAGGGAAGATTCTTTGATCTATATTATTTCTGTTTTTAAAATCCAATTGAAAAAAAAAAAATTAATTTCCCTGCATGTCTCTTCTGGGCCTTTGTAGATTTAAATCGCTTAAGACTATCAAAATAATCCACCTAGGATCAGGCTGCTACTTTTCCAGTCAGAGGAGAGGAGAGTTGACTTTGAGTGTGGGTTGGAGACCCAGAAACGTTTTGTTCCTGGGCTTGCCTGTAGCAGTGGGTTGCTGTGGCTTTAGGTGAGTTTTCTTGCTTGTGTGCTTTGCCATCTGTAAAACACCGTGAACGTTTCTCTGTCTCTTGACCATCCTCTGGGGAGTCATATTTGGGAAGTGCTTTGAGAGCAAGCACTGTGTACAGGGCTTAGCAGCACTGCTGAGGGTTCCGCTGCAGAGGCCTGTTCAGCTGCAGGGGGGCTGAGGATCACCAGAGTGCTCCCACAAGCAACTTCCAGAAGGCCCCCTCTTTGCAAGTGCTTCACAGGGGGAGATGGTAGGGACCTGCCAAAGCCAGCCAAGTGTTGGGTAGTTGCCTTCTTGTCTCTGCCTTGTTGCTGGCTGCTGCTCAGTCAGTAGAGGGTGCTGGAAATCCACGTCCTCTCTCCCGTCGGGCACTGATGTACACTTCCTAGCAAAGTGATATAAACTGCTTAGTATCTAAATCTTAATCTCTCTTCTTAATGTTGCTTTAGCTGGAGTTATCTGATTTCTGTGTTAGGGATCCTCCCTGGGACCTCCTCAGCCCAAGGCAAAGGGATGAATCCCTCATCAGGGAGGCAGCTGGAGCAGCTGCAGACCAGAGCTTGAAACAACTGGTGACTTCCCAATGAGATGAGGTGCACACGATGAGGTGAGGTACACCCAGCAAAGGTTCTGGGGCAGCTGGAACTCATCTCCTGCTTTCCCTTCCTCTGTGCTTAGCAATGAGGCTCCATCCCTGGGAGTCCTAGTTCAGAGACACCCTCTGGTCTGCTGAGCAGTTGCAGAGAAGAGACAAGTACCTCCCTTTGCAGATCCTTGCTGAAGTGCTTCCTTCTGATGGTTGCACTGAAAGACCCTCCATAAGGGCAGTTGCTCAGTGACCAGTCGCTACCACCTAGTGCTGAGAAACCAGTCCATGCTTGGCAGGTCCCAGCTCCAAGCACTGCCCTCTGCATTTTCACAGCTAGCAAATGTCTGGATGGGTTTTTGCTCACGATATACTCGGCATGGATCCAAACTCAACGTCTTTGAGGGCTTCACAGCCTTCTGAGGGAAAGCTGGGGAAAGCTTTGCAACAGTTCTCAAAGCCTCTGTTTTCTAGCACGTTCTCTGCTCCTTTCTCTTGACTGATTTTTATTTTCACCGATCTGACAGGAGTTGAATCTGCAGCCCTGGTCGGTAAGCTGGGGATAAATCTCAATTTCAAACTGTCTGCTTTCTTAAAGGGAGCTGACTTAGGTCTAGGCTGTGAAGGGCCTGAGTGCTCTTTCAAAAGAGCTGGGTCTGAAGAACTGCCTCTTTTTAATTATTTCCTTTTTTTGAATTTGCCATGTTGGGTGCTTTCTTCTGGGACCAAGCAGTTGTTTATTGCAGTGATGGATTCTAGGCACATCTATCATGCTGTTTCCCCACAGGAAGTCATTGATTTTTTTTTTTTTCCATTTTTTCTCCTTTTTGTGTCCAGTAATGAAAGTATTGATCAGGGAGGGTCAGCAGCAGTTTATAAAACAACTGATGCTAAAGTCTTCCTGCCTTCAAGAGGATGAGTTTGGGAGAGGAGTGTTACCTGGACTTCCCACAGACAGAATTTGGCACTGGAGCAGGGATAGTGTTTGCTGTTGGGTAGCTGGCTGTGCTAGCCTGATTTTGGGGGGAGTTGGCAGCTGAGGCCTGAGATCAGCAGCAGATACCAAAACAGAATCTATATCTGAGTCTGTGTAATCCTGTGTCTTGCAGCTTCTGTCCTATATATAAGATATTTGTTACAAACCTTCAACCCTTTTTATGGGAAATAGGAGAAAACTGGGAGGTAGGATGTTGCCATCTTCAGAGCCATGAAGAGACTCCTCAGCTGCGAAGCCATCTTAGACTTTCACAGAGGAAGAAAACAAGGGGGGAACTATATGAAATGACCTGACAATTTCTGTAAGATCTCCATCTGTCTGTTCAGACAGACCAGGAACAACTCCAAAGCACTGGCTCTGTGTGTTGGTGTACACAAGCAGGGAAGTTTTCTTGCTGCTTCACCAATACAGCCCTTTTTTTTAGGAATGTTTTATGCTAAGTGGACTCAGCGTATTGAATAATTTATTTAAATGAAGGAGAATGCCTGTTAATATTTCCTGACATCCAGAGATCCAGGGGCAGTATGATGACAAAACATGGCAAAAGTTGTGGTGTACAAGCGCCACAGGAACGTTAGTCCGTGTTCCTGCAGTGAGGCTGGCCCTGGTGGATAGTTGTTTGGGTTTTTTAGCTCACCTGTGTCTGAATTAATATACATTCATTTGGTTTTCCTTGGTGAGATTTATACCGACTTGCTTGGAAGAAGAGAATCCCAGAATCTCATCAAGCATTTCTTTATCCCTGCAGATTTTAGCCCTCCACAGCAGTGTCTTGTTGTGCCCCAGTAAAGCTGTTCTGTGCACCCAATTAACTTGTCTAAGACTGTTTTAATCTCATAGGCAAAGGCAGGACAAGTATTAAAAAAACACCAAAGAAAACCACCCAAGAAAACAGTATGGGGCAGGAACAGCATACACTGGGGCAGTAGGGTAAGAGGGCTGCAGAAGCAGAGTTTTAAAGCTTTTCAGGTTTGAACCTTGGTTGTTCAAGTTGCTGATGGTAAGGAATCTCCCAAAGCAGCTCCATTCCAACCCTGAGGAGCCCTGAGCTCTGTGGAGCCAAATCCCTGGTATGAAGGTCCTGCAGGTTTGCATGGCAGAAGGTTTGCAATCAACAGAGACTTAGAACATCTTCTCTCCTCGTTTAACTGTTTGTCAAGATGCGCTCACACCGAGTCTGTGAGCATCTGCTGGATGTTTGCCCGTTCCAAGTCGACAGCATCATCTGGCAGGTGACTTATGTGAGACCTGTTGGTCTTGACCAGCAACTGAGGATGGGCTTGAACCAGAGAGCCCAGTGTCAGAACCAGGTACTGAGCTCTGAGGCACCTCATGTCCCACCAGTTCCTGTGCTGTGGCCGAGTTCCCTAAGGTGCTGGTGTGACCCTTGGGTAGAGTTCACTGCAGAAACAAGTAAACTATGGAGGCCAACGGTGATTTATTTTTGAGACCTTGAAAAAGTTTTGTGTCTTTGAAGAGCAGAGTTCAAGTCCCTGTGTGCTCTGCTGTCTGTGTACAATATTTTCTTTTCCTGCAGTGGGTGTAAACCTCTTCTATTTCTGCATAATTATCTACCTCTACGGGGACCTGGCAATCTACGCAGCAGCTGTACCAGTCTCTCTCATGCAAGTGACCTGGTAAGTGTGCTTAGTGCTGTGGGCTTGTGTGCTAATGGGGAAGAGAGCAGGCTTTGGATTGGTGGGGTGATAAGTCTGACTGGGATCAGCAATACTTTCTGAAGCCCAGAGTGGAGAAATGACTCAAGCTCATTGTTTGTGGGCAGAAGGTGAGGTTGTTTTACATTCTCCACTCGAGTGCCTGAAAAGTAAGCTGACCTGATTTCAGATGAGTCTTCAAGTGTGAAGTTGCTTCCAGCTTCAGCACCTTCTGACACGGGACTTGTTGTTCAGGAGTTCAGTTGCCGTACCCTGTGCGGTATTTTAGCTTCTCTGTTTCTTTGGGTAAGAGCTGAGAGGTGTGGTGCTTACCAAGTCTGTGACCAGAGAGAGGTGACATTACATGGGCTCAGCTCTGGACCGAGACCAGTTACTGTCTCAGATAATGGAAGAGATTTGTTTGATCGAATCTGGGTTGGATTTGAACTCTTGACTTGGAAATTGAAAACCTCAATGATCTATATAGGACCCAAACTTGTTAGCTTGATAAACTTGCAAATAACTGCAGGCAATTCAAGAATTTGCCTTTAAATGTGTGGTACTCAGTGACTTGCTCTGTTACACAGTCCAGAAAATGTAAGGTGCAGGCAGTATTCAGGGAGGGAGGAGACGAATGAACTCTTCAGGTCTCTGACCATTCCTCTTTCTTGAATGCAGGAGGGAGAAAGACATCTGCTGGGAGTTAATTACTGTCTTTTGTTTCCCCCTCCTTTCCCAGCAGTGCCACTGGCAACCATTCTTGCAGTGTTGGAGATGGCACAAAGTATAACGATACGGACAAGTGCTGGGGGCCAATTCGCCGAATTGATGCTTACAGGCTGTACCTGGTGAGTTTCTCAAACTGGAGTGCCCATTATTTCCAGTTAAACTTCTAAGCGGGTAGGGACTTCTTTCCCGTGGAGATGATGCAGCTCCAGTAACCAACAATGGTGCGAAGCTTTTGGTTCGGTCTGACCTTTTTTTGGCCAAATAACCCCTCTCTGTTCTCGGTGACGTGGCTGTGTTTCAGTCTGGTGGCCATCGGGAGAGTCCTTACGATTTGGAGTTGAAGTAGAGTTCTGTCCTTCTTGTTGTGGAGTTTTATATTGCTTAGGCAGGTGATAAGTTCGTGCCCAAGGGTGGGATTTTTTTTTTTTCCAGTGGCTGGCTGAGTAATTCTTGCTTTGAGGTAATTGTCGATATACTGTAGTATATTAAGCTGTCTTGAGTGCATTCTTTATGTGAATAAAATCGTTGATGCTCCAGGAGAATCTGCTTTTTGAGAGATGATGGAAAACAGCCCGCTTAAACAACATCCAGTGCTGTATGCTGCTTCAGTAATAGCTTGCTGTCTAGTTTAAGATTGTCTATTGCATCTATTACTGTGCTGTGGTTCTGCTGTGGAATCAAGGTTTTTCCCAGAGGATGATAAACACAGCTTCTCTTGAGCTTGGCAAGAGCAGAGCGCTCGTACCTGGAGACAGATGTCAGTAGGGCAAAATGAGAAGAGGGTGGTGTGGAAGTGCTGCATAGCACGGCTTCTGCTAAGGGTCCTAGTGAGAATTTTAAGAAAAAAAAAAAAAGAGTGAAGGTGGCTGTGTGTGTGCAGAGAAATCCAGAGGCAAAGACTATTTGAAGCTGTTTTGCAGTTGAGTACGTGTTGGACCCCCACTGGAGCACATCCAGCAGTTCACTTGTTCTGGCGTTATTGCCAAAGTAAGAGCTGGGCCTCGGAAATATTGGTGAATGTCAGAGTTTAGTTAATTATTTAAGAGAAATATTATTGCTTTATTAAACTGTGTCTTGGTCTGTTTCTTTAAAACTTCCAGAAGATTGAAGATTTCCTTCCTGAATTTCAATAACTCTCCCTGACCCAGCAGAAGGAGCTAGTCAGGAAAGGCAGACATGCATTAATTACTGCCTGCATCTCTCGGATATTATGTCTATAATTCATGAAGATAATTGTTGTTAGGATTTGAAAAATTAAAAAATTAAGACTGTGTAAGCGTTAGACTTGCTGTCTGTGTACATAACTCTCAGAGGAGCTTTTCCCTCTGCTTGTCTTCTCTCGTGGATTTGGAGAATAAATATCTGCAAAGTCTTTGGTAGTGGTTAATCCTTCCCTGCTCAGTAATTGAGATGAGGCTTTTGGTGCTTGGCTCTGCTCCCCCTCAGAAGTAGGGAAGGATTGTTTATGGGAGAACGGCCCAGTCAGTGGTGGGTTACTGGAGGGGAGCAGTTCCCACTGTCGCTGTGTTCAGGAGACTGCTGGGTGTCAGCACTACCTTGAGTTGTTGGGTTTTGGTAAGGTCTCTAATACTTCTTCCTGCATAAGTACGGGAGTAAACTGGGGCTCATTCTGCCCCCAGCTGTGCTGGTCCCACTCCGTTCTTGACCTGTATGGGTTTGTTCTCCAAAAACCAAACACGATGTCGACTTCTCTAGGGAGGGTTAAGAGATGTAATCGTTTATAGAACATTCAGACCTGCAGCACTGACACCATCTCCACGTTTGGGCTGCCTCTGGACTGATCATACTGGTTAATATTTTTCCCCCCACTGTCCTGTTTGCAATGTGAAACAGCTAGGGACCAGTAGTTAAGCTTTTTAATTTTCTGAGAGAAACCTGGGGATGAGAGGGCAGGGACAGGAAATGTCTTGACTTAAAGCAAAAAATTAATAGCAAAACACTGTAATATCTCTATAAATTTGGTCCAGGCTTCTTGTGTATAGAAGTGCAGTCTTGATCGTGCAAGAGAAGCTGAAACCTGCCTCTCTGAAGGGGAAAAGGCAACACAAAAGCGAGGAGGAGTGGGATGCATCAAGAGCACGGCTATTCTCTTGGTCCCAGGGGATCATACCCCTAGAGAACTTGCTCAGTTTTCGTGACTTTTTCTGGTTCTTGCTGGTTGGAATAATTCAGGTTCCACGTTTCAGTGGACAAACAAGGTCTCTTTTTGTAGGCTAAGTTCCCCTGTGGCAAGGGGACAGATGGACACTGTGATCCCAAAAGAAAGCAGATGAGTTTTTTTGGATCAGCCCTTTTGTCCTAGATGCCTGCCTCTAGTTTTCTCACCTCATCTTAGTACTGTATTGGGGTTTAAATGACTTTTAGGAGCAATGTGGGTGGCTGTAACTGGAACTTCTTGCCCGTTCTGGTGAAGCAGGTCTCTGGATGTGTAGTGCTGTGTTTCTTACTGTGTTCCTGACCCCACAGAAAGCCATTTTTAGACTACCAGGAGAAATAATCTATTTGAGGTTTTCTGGGAAAACGGTGCCAATGGGAGCTCTCTTGTGCCAAGTACCACCAGTCTGCCAAAGATCTGTGCTGCCTTCCTCCTGTCGACTCTTTCTCTCCTAACGCTGTCTTCTTTTCAACAAAAAAACATTTCAAACATTGACTCTTCGAGCTGGGGGTGGAGAGGGGAATAATGACTGATGTAAAAATCCCATTTCACGGTGTATTGTCCAAAAAGACCTCTGGAAGCTGTCTGCTTGGATCACTGTGAATGGAAGCTGAAAACTATGTACATAATGAGAATATTTAGACAGATTAAATTCTCCTCTTGAGACTTGCTTGTCTGTGCAGCATCTTTATTGCTACTCCAAATTTTCCCACCTCAGTGGGACTGCAGAGTCTTCAGAGAAGGGGAGGCCCCTATTAACCTTTGTCTGAACAAATGGTTATCTTGCTTCATGTTTGTAAATTGCCTTGGAAAATAAAGGCTTGCAAAACAAATAAGTGAAGGCAAGTGCAGGAAATACTGAAATAGATTTATTTTTTTTTTTGCTCCTGTCCCGTCCCTTGCTGCCGATATTCGCCTCCTCTTTGGGGCTGTAGGAGTCCTGGGAGGGTTACGAGGTGAGCCTTGCTGGGCTGCTCTGCACCCAGGAGGGCAAAACCACGCGGAGCAAATGGTCTGGATGGCAGGCACGTGTTAGACGGCCCAGCGACCTTGTTGGAGGCAAGCACCGATTACAGATAAAACAGATCGATGGCTTTCTATCTTTGCTTCGGATCCTCGCCGCGCTGTCATCTCCTCGACAGCTGAAGTGACTCCCCAGTCCCTTGGCTGTCTCGATGGCGGTGCTGAGGATGGGGTCGAGCTCTCTCTCGCTGAATTCATCCTTCAACGCAGTTGCTGTACCCTGCTTTCTGTGAAGTCAGCTGGGTGTCTTCTGTGTCGGCTGCGGGGAAGGGGCGGAAGATTTAAGTTTCCGATCCGTCTCGTAATGCTTTCTTGTCTTCCCGTTGCAGTGCTGTAGGAATGTGACATGAGAGTCCCTGTTTCTAGAAAGCAGATACCGAGATAAATCAGAGATTAAATCCTGGGGATCAGCAGCCATTCAAAGCGTCTGATCCAAAATGCTTTCATGACCTGGCAAACAGTGCTTCTCTTCTGCACCGTTGTAGCTAAAACCTCTAGTCCCTTCTCAGCCTTCCTCTTCTGGCGATTTGGGCCACGGTGTCTTCCCAGGATGGAAAGGAAATGGCTTAAATTCTCAGAGGAAGCCGTGTGCCTTTCAGAAGAGGCACTGGCACAGGTATTCCTGGTAGCCTGGCTCGGTAGCGCGTCAAAGGTACCAGGTGCATCTGTTCTGTCTGAGCCTCTGTTGGTTTTTCAGCCGATTGGGGAAGGGACGCGGCATCCGCTTTCGCCGGTTCGCAGATGCTGCAGCATCGCAGGCAGCCCAGCGGGTGCAGGCCGAGCAAAGATGGGAGCGCAGATGGTTTAATGGAGATTATCCCAGTTGGAAACGTGCTTGTGCAGTGAATAAAATGAGCGGGCTCGCAGGCGCTTACCGTCTCTCTTCAGGAGGGGACAATGTCACCCCGGCCTGACGCTCTGATCAGAATACCCAGCCACCGGCGCGGGGCTGGGCTGCGGCTGCGGGAGGCTGAGCAAGGGGGGGTGAGGGGGTAGTCTGAGGACACGTACGATTGCTCGGTGCCAGCAGAACTTAATCGGCAAATGCGAAGGCTGAACTGATGAGTGTCGATGTAGATCCCGAACTCCTCGGCGCAGTGCCGCCTTCCCGGCCCTCTTCAGCTGTAGGCTGGAGCGCCGGGCTTCGTGCCGCTGGTGTACGTGCTCCTCTTCCCCTGCGCCCGCGCCCCTTGCTCTGGGTGAAGGTGCCTCTCGTTTTGATTGTCAAAACGGACCTTTCCTGCACTAGGACAATTCTACTGGCTTGTTCGGGGCGTGAGACCCTTGGGGCTTCTCTGCCCATAGTCGCCTTCCGACCGCTGTGGGTTTTTCGTTGTGTGTTTTACCTCCCAGCAGTGATAACGAGGGGAGCCCTCATGGCAGTACTTGAAAATCAATGCTTGATCTAAGCTGTCTCCTGCCAACCGGGAGCTGGAGCAGGAGAGCTGGAGCAGTGCTGCAAGCAGAGTGCTTCTTCCAAGGACACCTGGGTCTGCTCTGCTTGTTCCCTCTGCAGCAAGTGCTTCTCCTCTGCCCTGCCTTCCTCAGCTGTGCCCTGCAGCAGCGTCCAGTAATAAATGGGTCACAGCTGCTGTCTCCTGGATATTTATTCTTACAGGTCTTGGTGTCCAGGGACCTTGAGAAGCAGCGGTGGGGAAGGGAGCTGCTTCGCTGGCAGGTGTCTGGAGTAGGGAGTGCAGATTTCACAGCACATCAATCAGAAAGCTTTGGGGTGCTTGCCCAGGGCTCCCAGAGTGAGCCGGGGCAAAGGGAAGAAAACTGTTGGAAGTTTCCCCTGTTGGTGTGAAGCTGTCATCTTGTTTTAATCTCCCAAACTGCAGCGTTATGTTCCAGGTTACCCCGGCTTACGGTAAGAACACAGCAGGACTGGGGCACTCTTGGCATGTCACCGTGCGTGGCCTAGAGGAAGTTATTCATGGTAAGACCTTCCTGCCAGAGATACTAAATTATATTCCTTGCCACAAATGCTCTGATGAAGTATATTATGATACTGATACAGAAATAGAAACAAATATACAGAAAAGACAACGGCTGCTTCAGTGTGTAGATGAAGTTCTGAAGGCCTTCAAAAAAAGGAGAAGTTTTTCCAAGGGTCCAGAATATGATGCTCTTTCTGTATGCACAGACACCTGAGTTTCGAGCCGTTGCTGCGGCAGGATAGGAATTAGTACTGCATTAAGCATAAATATCAATAGCCCTTAAGGTTATTTACAGGTACCTGTGAAATACAGCTTTGCTTGGCTAAAACCCCTGTCTCAGGGGCTGGTTGGAGTCTTCTCATGCCTCTCATCTAGTCAGCTTCCAAACAGTAGTCAGTTGAGCTGCTGCTTTTGCTCTGAAGTGGTTGAAGGAGGACAGGAGACAAGTTTGTTTGAAACAAATGGCATCTGGATGTGGGATGGGAAGGCTGTTCTATTCTGAGCTATTTTTTATTGTGAAACTAATAAGGTTGAAATTGGCACCTAGCCTTGTTAATATGGCATAAATCGTGCCTCCTTCATCCTGGTCCATTATTCTTCTGTGCTTTTGTCAATAAATTCTTTTGATCGCTCACTTGTCATGTGCCTGTGACAGATAAACTAGCTCTTCTGGAGTTTCCCACAGCCCTTGTGTTTCCTGATGCAAAGGGATCTTCAGATAATAACTGGCCTTGTGAACAAGAGGTTTTCCCTGACCTGGCAGCAGGAGAGGCAGACGAGTGTGGTGGTGTGAAAGTGGAATATAAACTCCTTGTACTAGTGACCTAAGAGCTGGCATTCAGCTTCTGGGGTGTGATTTCTCCTGCTTTCCTTATAACTGATTGCATTTTGAGTAAAAGAAGCATCAGCCAGAAGGCAGAACTGCCTGCTGTGAGGGCTGACTTGGAGAGCCAGCCTTTGCTACTGTTGTGAAGCAACTGGGGTTGAAGCAACTAACTTGAAAGGATTAGATTGTCTCTTTTCACTGGAAAATCGATAGCGCAGGGGACGGGAATGTGTTTCCTGCACAGAGCTGTCTGTTCACTTCACAATGAGAAGTGTGTTTTTTCTTTAAGTGGAGCTTGGGTTGCTCTCTCACTTGGGTGCTGAGTTTTTCCTTGGCTGCCTCCAGCTGCTGGCAAGGGCTGTGTGGAAGGGAAGGGTGCTGTGCTGCTGCTTGCATGCCTGGCCAGATGCATTGCAGATGTTGCCAGCCCTTAGGTAGGGTGGCTGGTGTGATGGGCAGAGGCCTTCAGTGAGCTCAAATCCACTTGACATCCCCACAGAGGAATGTCCTGCACACTTTAAGTGCTTGGTTTGAGTCCCTGTCCCTGGCAGTATTAAAAGCTGTGTAGATGTGGTGCTGAGGGAAGTGGTTTAGTGGTGCCCTGGAAATGCTGGGTTAGTGGTTGGACTCAACAATCTTAAAGGTCTTTTCCAACCTAAACAATTGTGTGATGATGGGTGGTGGGCGTGAGCCTTGGAAGCAAGCCAGCTAAACAAGTTGGGCAGAGAAGTGGCTCTAGGTAAGTTTCTTTTTGCTTTTACACACTTTCTACAGTTACAAACTCACCAGTGCCCAGCAGAGTCACCCCAGCAAGGCTGAGAGGCCACACTGCTGCTTATCCTAAATACTGCTGTCCTTTGGCCTGAGCTCACCTGGGCAGCTGGACACCAGAGCTGATGCTGGGCTCTGTGGGTAGTGGAGACTGGTCTCTCCCAAACAGGACAGGTGTCAGAACTGGTATCCCTTTGTGATCACCTGCTCACTACACCAAGTTGTAAAGGTTTAAAAAGGGCCCTTTAAAACTCCTTTTTTTGGACTAGACTGTTCTATCAGACTCACAGATCTTTTGGTTTTGGGCCACTTGTAGGAAATAAGTGATAAATTCGTTTCTCCTGTGCAGTGGTAGTGACAGCATCTTAGAAAGCAGAGCTGGAGAAGGCCTCTTAAATCAGCAGAGCACTGCCCTGGGAGATGCCTCTTTCTCAACAGCATATTTTCCAGTATTTTGTTTGATGCTTTAACACCAGTTTTGTTTTTATCCAGAGGTCTGACCTTGCTGTCTGCCTGATTTGCATCAGTGTTTTCGTGGAGCAAGACAGCAGTCTTGATCTCTCCCCGCCTGAAATTACCATTAATTCCCTAATATGCAGGTAGAAAGCACCAGGACTGCAGAACTGGCAGTTATGCCACTCTGAACACTACCAGAGGCTCTGGAGGAAAGAGCTCTGGACAGTTTATACTCCCAAATAAATCTCAACTTCTTAACAGCCTCCTAAATTGTGCTTTATGTCTGGGTGAGATCACTGACGCTCTTGTCCAAAAATGTGGATTTTTGGACTACATCAGCAAATCCCACACGTGGCTCATGCTTCTGTAAGCAGGTCTATAAATACAAATAATGCAGCTGGGATTTATCTTGTAAGTTGAAGTCGGTATAATGCTCTCAGGCAGAGCTGATCTCCGCAGCCTGTTGCACCAGTTTGGTGTGCACGGTACTGGGCAGGCTGGGAGCGAGCAGACTCCCTGCTAGCCCCAGGCAACGAGGCTTTATCTCTTGCTTTTGTGCTGCTGCAGAGCAGTTACAAAGTGAGGGACATTACTTTTCCCTTCAGGCATCTCCTGCCTGACACAGCGAAGGGGATGATGCTGTCCCTGAAACTACATCCTCCAGGCAGCTGAAGAATCCTGTAAAACTCAGCTGAGAAGCTTGCAGGGGGAAAAGTAAAGGGGGAAAAAGAACCGCTTAGCGGTGCGGATGCTGTGTGTGTGCAGTGGCAGACAAGGGGTTAGTGGCCTTCAGGAACAGTCATCCTTGCTGAACCCAAGTACCTCCTAACCCTGGCAGTTTGTAGCTTGATGTGTTTGCAGGGTCCCCTCGAGCACCCGTGTCAGGCTGGCCCACGTCTCCCTCCCTTCGTGCCGTCTAACCCGTGGGTTTCTGGAGTCAATATAAATATCATCGTAGTTGCCAATGCCCTGCCAGGAGAGGCTCTGAATACTCTGGGAATTTGGGCAGTGTTCTGTTGATAATGATTATTCCCTCACACTCTGTTGGAGGGAACTCGTTATGCTCTTGTACCGTGTGCTAATAAACTGGGGAGATGGGAGATGACTCCCCAAGACTACGCGGTGTTGGGAAGAAGGCTCCTGTTTCACAGCCTTTGAGAGGTCAAAGCAAGCTGGTGGTGGTGGGTACAGCCAGCCCTGGCTCTGCAACTCTGCTGTCCTTCCAAGTATCACAACCCAACCGTTCGGCTCTCCCCCATCCATCCACTCTGCTGCTTTCCTCCTGCTTGTTCAGATGCAATTAGGAGATGCAGAATAAGGGGGAGCCAGGGGTCAAGGAGGCGGTAAAGTGATTACAAGATGCTGCAAATGGCTGTGCCATAAATACTTCGATGATGAAAAATGGGATGCCACTCACCTCGGGGTTATTGCTGGCCTCCATCTTTCACTTGTTGTGAAAAATGATAATGGAAGTGTGTTTACCCCAGAGAGTGCAAGCTTGCTGCTGGCTGGCATCCTGCACACCCCAGGTGTGCCAGGGACTTCAATCCTTGCACCAAATGACTTTCTGAAAGCACTTTGTGCCTGGATTTCTTCACTTTAAGAGGAGGAAGAACTGGGTTTCCAGGATGGTTTTTTCCAAAGCGCAAAGTTCCCGGTGCTCAGAGATAGGCCAGCTCCAGAAAGAGACCATGGCTCTGAGTCAGGGTGGGGAAAGGAGAGGAGCTCAGCACCCCCCAAGTACTGTCCCATCATCCGTGTGCTGCTTCTGCCTTGACCTCCCAGAGCTGTATGTAGAGGCTGCTCAGCTGGCAGCTGGTTCTTGGTGTGTTGGATGCTCAGCAAGATCATAGCTTGGAAGGACACCAGTCAGGACAAGTACACTTGTTTGCTGGGTGGGCAGTCAAACCCAAAAGCTGGTGCTGGACTAGAGCCTTGAAAATCTCTAGATCGTATTCAGATCAGTAGCTCTGGGGATGCAGACCCTTCTTCCCATCTCCTGCAGAAGTTCTTCCACTTTGGAAGAAGCGCTGGGAGTGCCATGGCACGAGAACCATGAGAGGCAGCATCCAGTTTGAAGGGTACCATGGCCGTGGGGGGGGTGAAATGCCACTTGCTGCACTGGGCAGAACCAGCCTGGCAACAGCCGAGGTCTTAGTTCTTGGAGGATACCCTTCTGTGCCTGAAGGTACCGGGAAGAAAGGTGGGTGAGGGCTCCTTGGTGACAGTGAGAGGTTTTGTGAGTTCTAACTCTCAGCCTTGGACAGGTGCCCCGAGAGCAGCTGTGGCAGCAGCTGCCAGCTCTACTCGGAGCGTAACTGCCCTTCTTTCTTTAGAAATATTCCTTCTGGGATGTCTGGCGCTTGCATCCCCCCTCCATTGTGACTTCCTGACTCTACAGGGGATCTGGAGGTTAATATCCCTCTTGCCTCTCCACTTCTTTGACCAGTCCTTGTTCTGTGGCTGTTTTATCTCTTCTCAACCAACTTTTAGAGCTTTATAATTGCTTCTCTGCTGATAATTCGCTGGCTATCAACAAGGCCCCTGCTGCAGCCCTGCCTCCAGCCTTGAGAAGCTGTGGATCTTCAGCTTTTTTTTTTTTTTTACTATTTTATTTTTTTCATCTCTCTAAAAAGCTCCTTCCTGAACAATCAGACTCCTTTGATGTATTTATATTTGTACTGTCCACTGCAAGGGGTAAAGCTCGACCAGCGAAAGCTTGGATCGCAGCCCTCACTGATGTGCCATCTGGCTCTCTAGCTTGAGATATGAGCTCATGCAAGAGAGAAACGTGGCCTTGTCACCCTAGTGAAGGGGAGGAGAGATGGCAGAGAGGCCACCCTGTTGCACTCAAGACCTTTTTCCCTTGATGGCTTTTATCTGAAAAGCACTGGAGCCCGCTGCTGGGTAGTGTAGCAGTTGCCACAACTTGAAGTGGGTGCAGAGGAGCTACGGAAGACTGTGTGTGGTTGCTGGAGCTGTAGGTAGCTCTGAAATACTATAAAGCTTTGCTTTCGTTAGCTAGGACTCCATTTGTGAGTGGGGAAAGCACCTTGCATTTCATATTTTTCTCCCAAACCCTAAAAATTCCCTGAGGATGTGAATAGGAACACTAACTCCTAAGATACTATCCTGCTGAAGACAACAGGTCTGGTTCAAGCTTCCAGCCAAGGATAAAACCCGCTGACTTATGTCAGTGCTGGCAAATCAGGTTTTGCTTTTCATCTGTTTGGTTGGTTGGTTTTTTTCCCTAGCTGTCTCTTTAGACACACTCGAGAGGACAGTACCCGAGGTGGGAACAGAGCAGCCAGTCCCTGCTTCTCCTAACATCTAGTTTGATCTCTGTACCCGTGCAGTGTGTTTTTCTTGGATTGTTTTCTCTGTCCCCTCTGGTGCTCATCTGGGTTGTGAAATAGCTCTGAGCTCAGGGACGCCTTGCAGAAGCGGAACGGGTGTCAGAATTGCTACTCCTGACAGCGTGTATGAAATGTCTGCTTCCCCTACCCTGCCCAAGGAGGCTGTCCTTGTGCCTGAGCACTGCATCCAACAAAGCTTCCTCTGGGAAGTGCTCGTTCAGTAGAGCTCGCGTTGTCCTGTCGCAGCCTTGCCTTGCTGGGGGAATGCTGCACACCCACAAAGCACTCAGCTCTCGGCTTTCCAGCCAAGGGGGTGAGGTTTACCAAGGAGAATGATCCATTTCATTAAACCTGTAACTTTTTTTTTGAGTGTCAGCTTGCTCCCCATTACAGTAGGATTATTTGCTGTGCTCTGTCTTGCGGGAGAGAGACACGATAGCTTCACAGTTGTGAAATCTAAACAGCAGTATCTGCAGGAGTGGAGTTGGTGTTATCCTAAAAGGGGGTTTGCCTGAGAGATCGGCATTTCTTCCATCAAGGGGAAGCCTTCAAGCAGGAGCTTCAGTGGAAAGATTTGGTTTGGGGTGAGTTCTGATTTTGATAGAGGGTGAGGAAGGCTGGGAGAAGGAGGGAAGGAGAAGGAAGGGTAGCAGGGGCCTCAGCCCAGAGGGACATATTTAAGGAGCAGCACTACATCACCTCTTTACCATCCTCATATTAAACCCGAGGGAGTCTTGCCCTGGTATCTGAGACTTATTAACTTTGCATTAGTCTGATAGTCCTGTGCCAAACAAATGTGTTTGGTAGAAATCTCTCCAATGCCCCTTGCTCTGCTCCTCGTGTATTTCCTGCATGTAACGAGGTTACTCTTCATGGTCTCCTTTTGCTTGGGTAAGCACCCTGCTTCTACTCAACCTGTCTGAAAGTTTCCAGGCTCTGAATCAACAAGAAACAGTAGCTACTGTTTTTAATTCACTACTCAGCAAGCACCAAAGACAGATGCAATTCTTAGAGATGAGTTTGTGGAGCATGAAAACAAACAAGTTCTGTTGACAGTTATGAATGAAGCTGGTTTTCAGATGGCCCTCTTGCAAATGCATGCAGGCACTAGACTTAATGCTGTAACTACTGCATCTGATACATGAATCAGCTCCGTTTGGGATGCTAATTGTGCTTCCTGAGCTGTATTGGCTTTTTCTGTAAAAGCCACATGCTGGGAAGCAGATGAAAGCTATTGAACTGTGCTGCTTCATAGTGATAGATGGACCCTTCAGAGCCCATTTGGTCAATACAGCCCTCTGAGTGGCTCAAAGCATGTTTGTATGGTCTGAAAGACTCTTGGCATTAGCTGGCCATCACGGAGTGGTTGAGAGCTGTCTTGGTGGTCCTCTTGGCCAAGATTAAGCTGATAAAACCAGCCAGATGTCCTATTAACGCTTGATCTTACTTTTGCTTTTCTAAGATAAGCCAATAAACAAGGTTATGTAACCAAGTTTTAACATAAGAGCTTTAATAAAATGTCCTTTTATATATATATATATATAAATACACTCCAGCAGTTGTAAGCCCTGGCTAGTTTCCCCCATGGCAAGATGACTTTTCACTTTGAAATGCTCCGAGCTGACAGGTGTGGAGGCTGGGAAAGCGGCATCAGCCGAGCTGCTGGCTCAGAGAAGCTCCCAAACCTTGGTCCCTGCACTGGTGTGGCTTGGTTTGGTGGGAGGAGTGGATTTGAAGACCCTCTCAGGGGTTGAGTGAACTGGCGTGCTGCTCATTGCTCCTACTAGTCAGCAGGAAAGAGAGTAATTCAGGGTGACAAGCTGCTGTTCTTTCCTCCGCGCTAGCTGGCTGCTAATTATCTGACTGGAAGAGTCAGGAAAAGCCAGTAGAATGCTGTTCTGTCGTCACTGATGTGCTGGATCTTTGTGCTGTTTTTCAGCATGAGGAAGGAAGGAAGGAAACCCAAAGAATTTTGGATCTATTGCATTTATTTGCTGCGGGACGGGGTGTTCCAGGTGCCCTCCACAGCAAGCCTGGCTGCTTGTCTGGCCTTTCCCGTTCAATGGAGGAGCTTGGGGAGAAATTAGGGAACTGCTCTTAATTGCCAGTCCTGTGCAAAAAAAGTCAATAAAGGTTTCCCTCTGGCACCCCCTGAATATAAATAGCATTTAATAGATCCTCCTCAGCTGAAGGGAGGATTCCCTTACCTTGGTTAAGCTTCGCAGTGAATCAGCCACATCTGCCTCCTGGCTTCTAATAGGAAACCGCTTCACTGGTAGAAAAATCTTTAATCAAGGTAGACTTTGCTCATTCTGCCTTGGGTTAATTTGTTGAAGCTCTGGAAGAAAATAACAAACTCCTAGAAAACCTCTCAACCAGCTCAAGAGGTGAACCGGAAACCTTGGGAGAGCTTTTTGCTGTTCCAGAGCTCTGCATATTTGACTTTTGGCAAGGGCCGATTCGTGCAGTTCTCTGTGTAGGTTTTAGATTGTTTGGATTACGTGTGTAATGAAGCACTTTGTAAATTATATCCCTCTGAGGGAGGCTTGAGCTTGGAAAACATCAGGTGCAAAGTTTGGGTATATGTCTGAGGTGCTTATTTGGGCTTGCGTTTTCCATAGGGAGAAGTTATGAAACTAATTAACTTAATGGGTTGGAAGAGCATTTAAGAGTGTGGCACAGTGAGGCAGAGAAAAGTAGACATCCTCCTTCTAAGCATCATGGTCTCTTCTCATCCTTTTGGGGGATGTGTTTTTAAACGGGCTTCCAGGGCTTGGGACTCTTCTGAGGGTTGGTGATGAGCTTTGCTCTCATTCAGGGACTGAGTCCTTGCCCTTCGTGTCCTGGTTATTGGTGAGGAACTGACCCCTCTTTCCTGCCCTGTGCTCAGCCCCGTGGAGCTGTACACAATTCCACTTCAAACTGATGTTCATCTGACTGTTTAATGTCCTCTTCTGTCCTGCCTTTCTCCTCTCAAGCCGTCCAATGTGCACCGTGGCTTCCCTTCTAAAAGGGGTTGGCACAAATCTCTGCAAAGCAGAGCAGCCCCATCTCATTCCCAGCCTCCCCATCGTTTGTATTGATCTATGGATACCCAGCTGGGTTTGCTAATGGGCGTCAAATGGAAAAGTTGGTACATTGCTGCTGCATTTGAATTTTATCTCTCACTTGGTTCCTTTGGATCAGCTCCAGGTTCTTGTCAAGAACAGAAGATGCTGATCAACTTAAAGGATGATCGAGGGGGGCATCTGAGCACAACACTTGTATCTCTTCCCCATGAGCTGAGCGGTAAAGCCCAGAGAGGAGGAGGAGGAGCAGGGTTGAAAGAGTAACTCGATGGATTTAGTTGTTAAGATGCCTTGAGCACTGGAGAAGAACTGCAGAAAGGAGTGTAACATCTGGAAGAATTCCTTGTACTTCATTAGCAGATATTGGGAAGCACATAGGAGACCCAGACTCTTCCAGCACCTAATGATGCTTTTCAGCAGCTGAGCCCTAAATCCACCTAAACACAGCTCTTTCCTCAGTGCTGAAGAAAAATTTAGGCTCCAGACCCAGCTGCTTCAGTGCTTGGTGATCTCATGTCAATCCTGCCACGGTCTGAGGTGCTGTTTTGCCGTCTGGTTCTGGTGTGTTCTAATCTGCAGAAGACACCTGGTCCTTAATTATCCCCATCCCTCCTCCCTGGCTTTTTGTTTCAGCTCTTTCTGACGCATGAGCTATTAACGCGATTTGAAGGGAGCCTGCCTTGAGTGTGTGTGTGGGGAGAGGAGGGTGAAAGGGATTAGTCACAAACTCAAGAATAATTTCCAGTAAGTGAGTTGGTGTCTATTTCGGTTTGCACTGGGTACTTGACCTACGTCACTCTTTAGGCTTAAGTTGGAGTCCTTTGGGCTTTGTGCACTGCCCTGGGGTGGAGTGACTGACTGTAGAGGGCAGAAAAGGGGAGTTAAATTCCTGATTAGAGGAAAAGAATGAGAGAGAGAAGAGTCAAAGACTTGTAACTGGCTGGTTTGCTTCTCTGTTAAAGCTGGAAGTCTTTTAATTGTTAAAGCTGTCTTAGCTCTTAGCCTTGTCAGTTGTTGTATTTGTGATTCTGTGTATGCTTTGTCCCTTTTTTTTTTTTTTTTTTCTCCCAAGCAATAAAAACAAGACTTGGTGTAAATGATGGCCTCAGATCAGGATACATCTTCACTGAGAGACGTGTGAAACCAAAGGCTCTCTCCTCTGGTCCCCTTCTGGGTTTACTTTGGTTGTCTGAGAATACTTGTGATGCAAGGCGTTTCCAATTTGCCTTGCAGATATTCTGAAACTGTCTCAAAAAAAAAGGGTTTCTTGGGGTTGTACTGGTCTTAAAATAGCCTCAGTTCTGCTCTGTCACTGACTCTGTTGGGGTCGATAGAGACCTTGAGGCTCTGCAGCCTGCCCTTTCGAATCCCAGTTCTTCCCTTCTGGTGACACCTTTTTTTTTGTGCCGCTTTAAGAAGTCATAGAAAAGAGCAATGTGTAAATATGAATGTTGAATATTTGTCTTTAAAAATCCCTTTGGGATGCTCAAGAAATGGGTACGCTGTGTGCCGTGGCTTTCTAGATACTTCTTGCTTGCAGCTCTTGGACCTGTTAGTGCACCTCTAGCCTGTGCCACCCCAGCAAGGTCTCTTCTGTAGCGCCCGTGCTGTCCCCCTTCTCACAGTTCGCGTTCAGACCTCGGCCAAGCTCTGCTGTCTCCTGCACTGAAGCCTGCAGAGAGTGTCAGAAGAGGCTCATGTGGGAAGCTGTGTAGTCCTGATTTCCAAGCTTTGTTGGATATATTTTGCAACCCAGCCAAAAGAGATGCAGCAGACTGGTGCTGCGATGTACTCCGGTTTCATTTGCTAAGAAACACTGGTCTTTTAATATATGTCTAAGAGGGCAGTGAAGAAAGATCTGTCTTTGACAGTACCTTTAATTACCACGCTGAAGCAAGGTTTTTTCCATAGGAGTACCTCTTTGATGATTTCTTTTCCCTCGCTTTGCACAGGTTTTCAGCTTCCAAGTCAACAGCTCCACTCTTGTGCTTTCGCTTCCCGTTGTAAAACAAGCAATTGGGAGCATGGGGGGAATAAAAAAGTTCCGGGCAGAGCTGGCTCCATTTCTGCTGATCCTGGGACACCCCGGAGCAACCCCGTCAATGTTCATGCGAGCAGATTGGTCACGGCTATTGCTGCTCAGACCTAAATTGAGCATGTACCTGGACAAAGAGGCCACAGTTTAATATTTAATGTTCCATAAGGCTGCACTGAGAGCTTTTACTGAAATGTGTCAGTAGAGGAGCACTGTGGCAGTGAGAGCAAGCAGCTGAGAGCCAAGAGGATCCTGTGCTCTACTTCTGCCTGAGGCATGTTCTCTGATACCAAGCAGCTTGCTTGACCCCCTATTTCTCAGCCAACTTAGCTGTAAAATTGAGCAACAAAGCAAGCTCTGTGACAAACAGACATGTCTGGAGGTGAACTTCCAAGGCGAGCTTTGCTTTACTGATAAATCTGTCTTACCAGCAAAATTGCTGGGTTTTAAGCTAATGTGCATTTTTGTTGTCCTTTCAGGCAGCATTCACTCTCCTCCTGGGGCCTTTCACCTTCTTCAATGTACAGAAGACCAAGTATCTTCAAATCATGACATCCCTCATGAGATGGATAGGTGAGTCTTGGCAGAGTCTCGGCCACCTTTTTACCATAGGTGGAACCTGAGTGATGCTACTGATGCATCTCTTTGGGAAGATGTTCTTGTGCAGAAGCAAGTGCTTCTCAAAACAACCTCTTTGAGGACGATTGTCCGGGCCTGATAAATCTTTGAGGGAAAGGATATTTGTTCTAGGATGAAATTTCTGATTAAAACAAAACAAATCGTTCTCAATCAGATGTGAGCTGGGAGATGATTTAATCTGGTTTGTGTGAGGCACAGAAGGGATTTGGAAGAGTCTGCTATGGGGGGAGCTAATAATGATACCCACCAGTTGCTCTTCAGCGCTAAGTTTCTCATTCTCTCAGCATATGTACAACAGGCTTTGAACAATCTTTTTGATCTGAGAACAAAAGGCACTTCTTCTGTCAGACATTCTGCCTTTGGTTTTATCACCTGTTTGCATTTTTTTTTTTCTCCTGAAAAACATAAGATGTGTTGCATTGGATACCCCCAAACCAATGTGTGATGCCCTTGGGAAGCCCTGCTCTCATGTGTTCTCTCCAAAATCTTATTACCAAGAACTTCTGGGAAGACAAATAATTTCATTAAGGGAAATAAGACATGGCTCCTTTGGTTGGTTGGTTGGGGTTTTTTTGTTTGTTTTTTTTTAAAAAAGCCTTTGTTTTCCAAAGATGCAGCTGCCTCACATTTGGGTTGTATGTGTACATTCCCCTAGAGGCTGAGTGGGAGTGTTATGGAGGTTTATGTTGAGGTTTGTCTTGTTTTGTGTAACCTAGACAGTAACTGATACTCAGGGCTAACCGAGGGGGTGTTAATGGCAACAGCGGCATTTCTGCAGGTTAACAGTCTCCTGGTTCATGGGTCCAGACCATTCAAGCACAGAATTAGCTGTGTTTATACCTATCACTGACCTGGAATAGGGAGAAAAGCTGCTTCTCTGACTATTTCCCACCACACACATACACTTGACCTGACTTCAGTTGGGTTTCTTCCCTTTTCTGTGAGTTCAAAGGCTTGTGCTCCCGTTTGGAAACGGCTAGCGGTCACTGCAGAGGAATAGAGATCCTCTCTTCTGGAGAACTTCTGAGGCAGGGTTAAGCACTTGTCACCCAGGAAAATGAGGTTGGATTTTAAGCCGTCAAGTCTCAGATGCTAAACAGCTCTAGTTAACAAATCCTGACCTCAGATGGTGTGAAAATCCTGAATGTCTGTTTTTTCCTTTTGTTTTCTGAGCACATGAAAGGTTTGAAAGCCCCCATGTTCTTCAGAAAAAGATGTTATCTCATTAAAGGGTATTAAAGTAATTTTGGGTTTGTTTAAAAAGAGTAATCTCTGCTCAGCTCACTGGCCTGTTTCTAATCACTCTGCCTCCTCTTTCCTGGTGAAGACATCAGTCAGACCTCATCCTGTCTCGGTGACAACCTGACGCCCGCCTGATCCGCAGTTGGTTTCCCTTTAGCCACCTCCTTCCAGTATGAGGATTGCTAAACCTTGGCAGAAAAGCAGGACTGTTTCTCTTTTTTCATCACTTGATGGAGAGGGACAAAGGCAGTGTTTGGAGAAGTGCAGGGGAAATTCATGCTTTAGCCTGATTGATTCCTGCGTCAGCGCGCTGGGGAACAGCTGCCCCAGATAATGATATTTAATGACCCTGACAGCACCTCAGTGGCTACTTAGAGCAACGGATTCCGTATGTGTACAATGAGGGATAGATTTATTAGGAAAGACAATTTATCAAACAGCCACGTGATGCAGGGAACAGAGAAAAGCTCTTGCTGCATTTTCCAGGGCAAGGATGGATCCTGTACTGCTGATATTTATCAAGCTTCTCCCATGTCCTCACGTTGCTGCTGTCCCCTCCTCCGAAAGCAGGGCTCTGAGTTAAACATGGGTTGGTCTTTTGTTGGCACTTAGAGAGCTTAGATCCTAACGAATGGTCTTGGCTGGTGTGTTGTGGTCTGCGGCTTGAATGCCAAAGGCCAGAGGTGGGATCTCTGTCCTACTAGAATCTCTGCCTTGTATTCATCTTTGGTTGTTCTTAGCTGTGTGGTGCTGAAGGCAGATCTCCTTCTGCAGTGCACTCTGAGCATCATCGCTGATCCCGGGAGCTGCCAGCCTACCTCTGTTGTGCTGGGTGAAAACTTCCCAGAGGGATGCTGGCTTATTCGGCTTACCTGTACTCGCTGGCCTGGCATGGCTGGGAAGCTGGCCCGTGCTTTGCATCCTGATTTGAAAAAAAAAATAAATTCCATCCTCCTTGAGCTGGGAAGTCAGCACAGGCTTCGCAGCGTGCCTGTGGTGGGACCCACCGTGCAGCCTTTCCCCCAGCCTGCTGAAAAGCCCCTGGATTTCGGAGTGGCAGCAGCTGATGTAAAGCTGCACTGCCCCAGGTGTACTGGCGATTCGGATGACAGTGGCTGAGAGGATAGTTCTTGGCAGCAGGGAGAGCTAGCGGCGTGTGAAGGTCATTTCTGCTGGTGTTTGTAACAGTGTCAGCCTCGCCTTGCCTTTGAAAGTTGCTTTCCCTCTTTCTCCTGATCTAAGTGATAATCAAATGTCACTAGCCTCTTTCCAGAGCCTTGTGCTCGTTGCAAGCAGCACATCAGCTAACAAAGCCTACAGCGCTCTCTTTCCACACCTCATGGGCCAGAAAAATGGCATACTGCTTCTGAAAAACACAGCCTTAAACACCGGGATCTGAACTGGAAATTAAAAATGAGCCAGTTCAAAGAACATGGAGGTGTTCAGCCCTTCACCTGGCTGTGTTTTTCCTCCCAGAGTAAAGGGACTAGGCCAGGACGGGCACCTCTGAAGTCTCTAAAAGGAGGAAGTTGAAGGAGGAGCTCGCAAGCCCAAGTGCCCTACTGCTAGAGAGCCCAGACAGATGGGCTCTGATTGTCTGGGCCTGCTGAACACGGAGAGCTCGTCTGGAAACAAGGCTGGCATGGCGAGATGTTTCTCTGTCAGGACTGACAGGAGCACAGAGGGTGGATCTGCATCTCCAGGTGGAGTGGGGCTGACGGCAGAGAGGGCTTCCAGTGGCATTGAGATGTTGGCAGTCTTCTGAAGGATAACAGCTTACACACTTGGCTGCAAAACTGATTGCCACCTCGCGTGGGTGAGTGCCAGTGGTTAAATTCAGGGCAGCAGTCGGCGCTTGAACTGCTGGCCTTAGCTGTGCTTGGAGATCTCGGTTCTCTTGGAGCTGCCAGCTGTGTAAGGGTTTGCCTACACAAGCTCTCAGCCCTTTGCCAGCTGTAAAAGCTCCTCAGACTGCTTTGTCAGCCCTTGGGAGACTGAGCACAGGCTCCTGCGAGGTGTGACAGGGAGCCTAGCTGCTGTGCTTCCCTGGAGAAAGGGCTCGTCAGGGAAAAATCACTTGGTTTAAACCCTGGTAATGGTGCTTACAGTGAAGCCTTGATTCGAGTTAGGGATAAAACCTTATTGACTTACTCAGCTCCTGAGCAATGGTATCGAGAGCAGAGAGACTGGTTGACCAAATAAGTACGGATTGTCTCCTTGGGTTGAGGGAGGTTTCTTCCTCAAACTAATTCCTTCCTTCCTTTCGGTTTCCTTCCACCTCAGCCTTGTAGAAGTGTAGAGCTGTTAGTAGCCCAAACCCTTTACCCATTTTGGAGCCTGTTTCCAAGTCTACTGCAAGGTTCCTGGAGCAGGGTGTCTCCTGCAGAAGGCTAAACCAACTCATCTATCAATAACCACTGGTATTTTCAGTTCTGCTGTCTGGCCTTCGGGCTCTTTGCTCCTGGAGGGTTTAAATCTGTGGTGGCGATTGGGCACTGCCTAAAGAGACTTGAATACGTAGCTGGGTTTTTTCCCCTCCTTTCCAACCCTGTTCAAGTGGGTGGTGTTAGGGGCGAGCTGCTGGAGGGCACGGCACAGTGAAAGGGGCTGAGCCGGGTAAGGCTGATGTGTTTCTCAAAGCAGAGAGGACACAGCTCGCTGGGACACAGCCCTACCTCTTTATTACTGGATAATATTGGATAATAACTGTCCAGCAGCGTCACGGGAAAGGATATGGATTAGGAAAGATAACAAAAGGACGGGGCTTGGTGGAGCTCAGCAGCAAACATTGGGCTATTGTGTATTAAGCAGCTAACCCGATTAATTGCAGCCTGTTCCAGCCTGAGATGCCCAGCGCTATAGGTGAGGACTGATGGCTTTAAAGACATGGGTAGCATGATTATCACTGCTGTTATTGAATAGGCTCTGGCAAATGTTCCCAGACAGCCCCCACGTGGGACATTTGCTCTCTGTGCTGCTCTTGATACTGTATTGTAGTTATTAGAAAGTATTGTATTTTAATAAAGAGATATTTTATAGAGGAATAAACTGGGTTTGGTTGCTGCAGGCTCAGCTGTCTGCCCGTAGCACAGTCAGATCCTACCACATCTATCTAAGTAACTGCAGCCCTCGGGACAGAGCATTCCCCACTCTGCCCAAACTATGGTCTCACAGTTATATGCCAAGAAATAAATTCTCTCCTCTAGCTCTTTCTCCTGGCTGGTGTGATGGAGGGGAGAGAGGACAAGAATACCTAGGAAGTCTGTGTCAAGCTCTGGGCTGGGGGGTTTTTGTGGGTTTTTTGGTGGGTTTTTTTGTGTTTTGTGGTTCCCCCCCCAATCCAGTCTCCTTCAAATACTTGGTAGATTGTCTTCTAGGGAAGAAACTAGGAAAGGGCTCTCCAGAGTGTGCTGGTGAGGCTGACTTTCCATACCTTCTCATTTCTCTGACAGCTCTGCTCTCCCCACCAGAATCCTACTTTTTACAGGACTCCCTAGCACTTCTCTGCAGAGAACTGGTCTCTGATACCTCTGTTTGTGAGCAGGTTTGAGCTGCTGTAGTAAGTGTGGCACCCTCCTTAGCAGGCTGAGCCAGCCCTGCTGGAGCTGCTTCCGTGCAGAAACCCAGAGTCCCTCTGCTATGTCCTCGCAGCTGTAGAGACTGAGAATGATAGAGGAGGCTGATAGAGGAGCAGGTGACAGTTATCTGAAGTCCTGTGTTTCCAGTCTCCTGCAGAGAGATCAGGCTGCCAGTGTCCCCAGTCCTCACAGTGGCCTCTTTTCCACATCGGAAATGGAGCTTTCTGCAAACAGCTTAAGGAGGGGCCAGTTTGATCTCTACTCCTTCCCTTTCTCAGAGCAGGGCATAATGGGAGTGGCAGGGAAGAGGGAATTGGTCTGTAAATCAGGACACTGTTGCATGTTCATTCTGACAAGCTTCTTCAACAAAGTTACTTCATGTTCTCGCATCCCTTTCGGAGCAGAGAAAGCTGCTCCCAGAGCCCGGGGTAAATAATTCATTAAGAGAAGTGAATATATTTATGAAGAGTTAGTTAAAAGGCTGTGCTTCTGTCATGCCTACTTTCAGAGCTGTCAGCTGAGGAGCTCATCTCAGTGCTGTTTGTGGGGGGCAGTGGGGTGAAGCAGTGTCTGCTTGAGTGAATGAGCCTTGTTAGCTTTAGAGGCACGTGGAGAGTGACATGTGGTGCTGGACGGGACCACTGAGATCCTGCCTGAGGAGATGACGTCCCTGTAAAGAACACTTTATCCAGGCAGCAGGAGATGAACTGATGGGTCTGAGAGATGGAGAAGGGGAGCTGAAAACGTAAGGACACATTCAGCCCTGCAAAAGGGTCTAGATCATGGTGCCCACACAAGTTTTTCAGACTGGCTGTGTAGCATGCAAAGCTGCTCTCTGTTCAGAGTGTGTGTTGTTAGAACAAGGTAAGAATTTGCCTGGGTAGGGCCCAAAGCAGGGTGGGGAAGATGTGGCTGAGGCTGCAGACCACCTGGATTTCATGAGCCATGGGTGCCCTGCACCCAGTGCTTTCCAAAGCACGCACAGCCCAGCTCAGGCCGATGGTGACACCGAGGTGTGTGTCACTCCCTTCTCACAGAAGAGTAAATTCTCACGTGGAGAGAAAAGTGGCTGTCCAAGCTAACAGACCAAGTCAACAGCAGAGCTCAGAGCTGAGTCCTGGTTGCAGAGGCTTTACGGTGCTTCTGCCAAAGGTGACTGGAGGAGAAAGGACAATAAACTATGTGGGTAATTTTCCACCAGAAGCAAACAAGCCTTGCTGGCTGCTCTTTCCTTCCCATATGTTGAGATAAAGCATCCGTGATAAACACAGGCGTGCAGAGCCATTTTTTTTATTTTTTTTCCCCGTGAACTGTTGCTGGTGTGCAGATGTCTGTGGAGACCAGCTGATGTGGGCAGAGAGGGGCAGCTCCACCGGCTTCCCAGCAGGAGTTGTTACCATGCCATGGGAGGCTGCTCATAAATCTTGGCTATTATATAGCAAACCCTCTCCCGGGCAAAGAAGAAAAGCAGGGAAATGATGCCTTTAGAGAAGAGGAGCCCTGCTGAACCACTTCTGACAGGCAAAAAGTCCTGGTGGTACTTTATTAAATGAGTTTCCCTTTGTGAACAACAGGGGCTCTGCCTGACCTGGGGCCAGGGCAGCAGTGGTGTCAGAGGTGGTTGCAGCAGGAGCTCACCAGGCCTGGCAGAGCTGGTTGATGGCAGGGGGAGTGGAGGTGCCTGAGAGGCTTTTTCTTGCCTTCCCCCAAGCTGCATCACGCTTCGGTGTTGTTAACATGCCCAGCATGTGGCTGTGCCTCCCCTGCTCTGTGAGCAACAGTCCCCTGCCTTAGGCTTTGGGGCAGGGAGGGTGACACTGTCCCTGCAAGTCCCTGCTCTCTGTTAGAGACCGGAGCCATGCCGATGTTCCACAACTTTGTTCATACCTTTCTTCTGAGAAGTAATTTTCTTCTTCCCCTTCTGGCATCTCTCTCCAGAGAATTGCTGTCTTCTGTGAGCATATCAGTCTTGCTTCCCCACAGTCTCTGCATTCATAAATCCTTCATCTTCCTAGAGATGGTGTTTTATGCTCTGTCATTGCCAAATCTGATCCTTAACTACTCCAGCTCCCACATCTGGTGGAGCAAACCTGGTTTTCATGTTACCTCTTTACTGCAATTTCATAGAGAAACCTCTTCTGAAGGTTGGAGAAATTTATCAGTTGCTGCTCTGGAGTTTGCAGAGAGCTGGCAGCGATGAAGAAGTGACAGGATATCACTTCTGCAGGAGAAACTGGGTAAATGAGTTTTAAATTTAAGGATCACTGTCTTAATTTCAGATAGTTTGTTCTGCCAGCATGGTCAACTCCAGTGAATTTAATACTTCAGATGCTGCAGCATCCATAACGCCTGGCAGTTCCAGAGCTGCAGTGAGTGCAGCTTCAACTTGCCCAAAACACTGATGGAAGGCAACTGGTTCTGAGGAGGGGCACCAGCATCCTAGAAAGACAGAAGTGAAGTAGACAACACGAGCATGGGGCAGGGATGCAGGAGGTAGGACTGTCTCGACACAACGGTCAGCGTGCGCGGAGAAAGTGCTCTTGCTTTTATGCCCTGTTTCCTGAAAGAGCTGCCTCGTGTTAAACTGAGATCTGTCCCTCTGTTGAAGAGTGATCTGCTGTGTTTTGGCTTGATGGAGGATGGGGATCAAGGCTAAGGCGGGGAGAGATCTTCCTCCTTCCAAAGAGAATGGGCTCAAGAAGCTCAGGAAAACGGCCTCCTCTTGGAACCCCTCGTGCTGCCTCCTGTATGGAAAGGGAAGCTGCAGGAGGTGATTCGTTGTCATTATTTCCCAGCATATTGATTCTCTGCTTGGACAGGAAAGCTGTGTCAGGCATCAGCGGGCGGTGAGGGATGGCCCTGCCACCACTGTGCCAGCTGCTCAGACAAATGGCTGCGGGTGGGGGTAGGGGGGCAGCCAGGCGTGGGCTGGCTGAGGGGCTGGGCTGGCTGAGGGGCTGGGCTGGGCTGGCTGCAGGCCACTGCCTGCCCACGGCCCTGGGAAGGCTGGCAGTTGCCAGGCTTTCCTCCTAGGAGAAGGAACAAGAGTAGGGACAGAGTTGGAGGAGATCTGGCTTGAGCTGTGGTGAGTGGCTGTGTGAGGTGGTTCTTCCTATGGCTTTACCTTTCTGACTACACACAGGTGGTTGTCATGTCACCTTTTTATGGCTTATTTTTTCTCCCAGTAAATCTTTTACTCAGCCCTCGTTTGTCTTCCCCCGTGCTTTCTAGAGCCACTAAACCATCCTGGTTTTAACTGGGACCAATCTTTGAAGGTTGAAGGTTCACTGTTCAACCTAGGAGGTAAGATGTGTCTTTGGCCCTCCTTCCTGTGATTACAGAGAGGTTATCCAACACCACAGCTCTACAGAACCCCACTTCTGAGCTTGCTTCCCCCTTGCCAAGCCACCTCTTTCTGAATTACATGACAGAGCATCTCTGTCCCCCCTGTTTCTCAGCGTTGCTCTGTTCAGGATCTTCATTTATTTTCCACATGCCAATAGAGAGACAGAAATGGGGAACCAGGTGAAACATCTCAAAAGCAGAGTGTCTTGTCAGGGATGCAAAGGAGGGTTAAGCCAGAAACTCATTCTAAGCATCAATTCTTCTTCCAGCAACCTACCACAGCAGGAGGAAAAATGTGGTTTAGCCTTGGACTTTATTTTTTTCTTTTTTTCCTTTTTTTTTCTGCAATACCTTTTCTGCAGAGAGATGAAGCCCATCTACAAAGCAGCATCTTTCATTTACAAAGGTGTTTGCTCTCTCTCACTCTGCAAAAGAATCCTTAAACTTATAATGGTTAAATTATCTTCACTGCTTCTCTGCAGCTCTGTTAGGCTTCTTTCAAAGTCCACAAAAAAGTATTTTATTTTTAATATCCCCAGCCTCCTGTGTTTCCCAAAGTGCTCTTACTCGGGTGTGTGCTCATCCATATTCATCCTTCTTCTACCTGTGAGAACCACAGCAGAGCTGCCCTGTCTCTGAATCAGCATCTCCCGAGTCAAGCAGGATGAGCAGCAGTAACGTTCTGCTTTGTCTGAGAAGAGCCAGTGTTTGCTCCTCAGAGTGAGAGGAGGAGTCTGCAGGGGAGGCAGCTGGACAGGTGTGATAAGATCATTACAACTTTTCCTTTATGATATACCCCCTCTTTATTTATTTCCACAGCCTTATGTCCTTTAGTTAAAGTGATGCTCACTCATCTAGAGGAGAGATGAAGCAAGAAGTGTCCTGTGTGCCTTGCTGACTGCCAGACCTGTCTGTGGTGTGTGGGGCTGGAGTGGGGCTGACACTGTTGAAAATTCAGAACCAGCAAAACCCTCAATTGCTTTTTAAACACTTGTATAAAACAAGGTTGGAAACAAAAGTTTTCATGCAACTATTTATAATCCTTGACAGCATCACTGTCCACCTCGCTCTGTGGCTTGGAGTGCTGCTGGTCATGGTATCAGAAGAGATTTCATCCCTGGAGCATGGTGTTTATATCCTCGGTCCCGCACGGAGAGGAGCAGATTGAGGCTATTTTTGTGAACGTGCCTGACTTTGCCAGGGTCCATGTGGTGAAGAAACGTTGTTGGACAGTTGATGTGGCAACTGTAGGTGACTTGAAATGGTGTAGTGTGACTCTGCCTCCAGCCTGGTGTCCCAGGATGCGAGATGGAGCTTTGTGTGTGCCTAAGGAGCCTGTGCTGCCTCTTGTCTGCCCAAAGCTGCCTGTCAGTCAGTCTGTCATCTTCTTTTCATCTTGATTTATCATCCAGCGTAACTAGGTTTCAAGAGTTTCGCTTTTGGGCTTGCCTTCTCCCAGAGGCAGGCAGATAAATCTGATATGCAAATGGTTTAGCTCTCTGGTTCCAGGAGTGAGAGGCTCTTCTGCTGCAGGGAGCGAGAGAAAAGAACCACTGGGGCAGGGCCACTCTTGTCTTCTCTGGAGCTGGGATTGTGCAGGGAAGGTTTCCAGTTTACCCAGTGCCATCTTTCTCAAGGATCATGCATCTGCAGAGCACCAGGGCCAGGGGAGCACAGCTGGTCTTGTTGGAAACAGTGCTAGTTTAGGTCTTGGTATGGGACCATCACTCCTTGAAAGTTCATGCATTTAATTTCTGAAAGAAGTATTTAAGGGAAAACAAAGGTTAAGTATTCTACCCAAAGACTTTTATCCACCGTTTAGGGAATCCACAGGAATTCTCTTCTTTCAGTGCTCCCTGGCAGGGCAGAGTAAAGCCTGTGATTCTCTAGCTGAAGAGATGCTCTGAGGATAGAGTGCCAGCCTGGAAGCTCCCCTGAACTGGTCCGGTTAGTGCTGGTGTGGAAAGCAGGGCTTTGAGCCAATGGTGAGAGGGAGTTTTAGGGATGGAAATAGGTCACTCTTCACTCTGCTGAGCAGAGCAGGTGGAGATTTACTGTCTAGTGTGTGAGGGAAGAGGAGTGAGACTTCCGTAGTCACATCTATTCCAGTCACAGGACCAGCTCAGGACCTGGGGAAGTCAACAGAACCCAGCGCTCCCTAAGTGGCCTGGCCCTCATGGTGCCATGAAGGAATGGATCTGCCATTGTCAGTCCAGCATTTGTGCAGAGCTGTTAGACTTGCCCTGTCCCTGGGAAACAGTTGGAAGCAAGAGGTTTCCTGAGGCAACACGAGATGAAGTGCAGCGTGTGGCTTGTTTAGGGGCTCAGCACGGAGCCAGTGTTTGCTGCAGGAAGGATTGCTGGGCGAGGAGAAACGGCTTCAGAGAGGGGTGCACGAGAGGCAACGTTAAGTTCAGGTTAATCTGGCCTTGCTGGGCACAGGAGAGGCAGCTTATGGTCTGTAACTGTCTTTCCCAGTCCCATCCCTGGCAGGGTTTCCCATCCATGTCAGGTGGAGCAGTACTGGGCGCAGAGCAAGCCGGTGTCCTCGTCACCCTAGGGCGAGCCGGCGCGGCTCCCAGTGCCCGTGGCCAGCCTCCTGTGGGCTCGGCTGCAGTGCTGCCTGCTGCTCTCTTCAGTTCCTCTGGATTTATATTTGTGACATTCAGAGTTGTCCGTAGTAGCCTCAGCATTTTGTTGTGTTTTTCTGCAACCTGGTAATTCACGGCTCCGCTGCGGTGCCTCAAACCGGTGCAGGAGACAGCTCTGCAAGCCACAGTGGCCCATCCATTGCCAGCACCAGCCTCTAAATCTTGCTGCTTGCTGCCCTGCCAGGCAGGTTTTTTTCCCCCCCTGTTCCTTGTTAACTCCAGCAGCAGATGATCATCTTTCCCAGGTTGATGTGATTTCTGTGACACTAGAATTAGTTTTGTGCTGGTTTTATGTGCCTTGCTAGGAATAACAGTCTAGAGGTAACGGCTTCTGGCTCCAGTTTCCACCAGCAGAGTAAATAAGGGCATTAGCCCCGTCTCCTCAATTCATTTTTGTCCATAGGACGTTGCTTTTTGTGATAAGCTTTGTAAAATGTTGTTAGGCTTTTCCCTGACATAAGCGAAGGGTAGACGAGCAGACTTTGTGCCTAGAAGAGATGAATTTTAATAGCAGTCTTTCAGTGCTGCTTTAGTCCCTTCCAGACTGGCTTCACCCTGGGATTAACTGCAGACAGCCTGTTCCTCCTGCCCGGGAAATGGCTGGCTGGTTCTTGCTCCATCGTGCCTGACAGATCACAGGGACAGGGAGGCTCTGTTGTAGCTGCTGCTCCCGTGCACCTGCCTGTGTACGTAGGCGAGGTCTTGGAAACATCAGTCCAGCTGCAAACGTGTAGGGATATGGCCAGGGTTGAGTGCAGACGGGTTTAATCTTCTCTTCCTTTAGACATCGAAGCTCAAACATCTCTTAAGCCATTTTTAAGGGGTAATATTTAGCCAAGGTGTGTGGCAGAAGCACCCGTGGATGGAGACCCTCGAGGGCAAAGAGCTCAGCCGTGTCAGTGGTACGCTTGCACCGGGCCCAGAGCCGCGTGTGCTGTTGGGGTGGGAGAGGGAGTCCCTGAGGGAAGGAGACTGGAGGGGGACATGCCTGTCAAAGGCTGGCCCCGGCCCCTTCCCTTACCTGCTGACCAGCACTGAAAGCAAGTCCTGATTAATTCCTTTGCACCTTGCCTTTGATGTACCACCACCTTCTTCAGAGATAAGGTGATGCTCTTGTGGAGCAGGAGAGAGCTGGCGCCGAGTCTGGCGATGGGAGGGGGGTCATGGGGAGTGCAGACCTGGGCTTGACCTGAAACCTTCTCTCTCTTTCTCTCTCTCAGCTTTCATCCTCATGATTATCCTGGCCCTCATCCGCATCAGCAGAGGCCAAGCTGAAGGTCACCCGTCCATGGCCCAGCTGTCGGGCATCCGCAATCTCTTTGGGGTCTGCGTCTACTCCTTCATGTGCCAGCACTCCCTGCCGTCCCTCATCACCCCCATCTCCAAGAAGAAGCACGTCAACAAGCTCGTGCTGCTCGATTACATCCTGATCCTGGCTTTCTACAGCCTCCTCTCCTTCACCGCTATCTACTGCTTCCGCAACGACACCCTCATGGACATGTACACTCTCAACTTCACCAACTGTGAGATCATCAACATCGCCTTCATTCGCTACTTCCTGGGCCTCTTCCCCGTCTTCACCATCAGCACCAACTTCCCCATCATCGCGGTGACCCTGCGCAACAACTGGAAGACCCTTTTCCACAGGGAAGGGGGGACCTACCCGTGGGTGGTGGATAGGATTGTCTTTCCTGCCATCACGCTGATTCCCCCAGTGCTGGTGGCTTTCTGCACCCACGACCTGGAGTCCTTGGTGGGGATCACGGGAGCCTACGCCGGGAACGGGATCCAGTATCTGATTCCAGCTTTCCTGGCGTACTGCAGTCGGAAGGACACTCAGCTGGTCTTTGGCAGCGGGACGGTTAACAAGCACCTCTCCCCATTCCGACACACCTTCTGGATCGTGTTCGTGCTCATATGGGGCTTCTCTTGCTTTGTGTTTGTGACTGCAAACATTGTCCTGAGCGAGTCAAAGCTCTGATGGGGGGGGGTAGTGCACGCTCCCTCCTGGGCTCCAGAGACTCCAGCATTTCAACTTCCCCCTCTGGGACTGTGGAGTGGGGAGAGGTGGTATGAAGGGAAGTTTCCAGGTCATCGACTTGGTGGCACAGGTCAGACTGGTACACAGACTTTCTTAGTTCTGTTTCGGGTGTGGATGGAGCGGGCTCAGCCTTGTTCAGAGTCCCGGCCTCAGACCCGCTGCACAAGGCCATGGGGCTGAGCCCTGGGCAGCCTGCACCTTTAACCAGTGTCCAGCCCACTCTGCCCTGGGCTCTGTTGGAGCGTGGCTCTCTGTCCCCGCAGTGGCTCGCTGCGTGCTGCGGGTCTCGGCACAGGGGAGAGCAGACAGCCTGGGCTGCTCCCTACGCTGATCGGCTAAAGGGCCCCTCTCCCAAAGGCAGGGACGTGCTGTGCAGAAGCTGGCAGGAGTTTGGGGGAACTGAGTCTCTTCTTTCTGCTGAGACCCTTTCAAACCAACCTCCTCTGCCAGCTAAGAAATTAGGGTGGGGATGGACCCGATTCAGAAGAAAATAATTTTGTGCTGTTACATTTTCTTTTTCTAGAGGCGCTAACCTGTTTGTGCACCACGGATTGCCTGGGATCTGGGATCTTTTGCTTGGAGCTGGATTTCTCTAGCCTAGGAGTTTACATTCACACTTCTCATCCTGTGCTCCGGTGCCGTGGCAACCCCCCCCGGACAGAGCAATGTCCCTCCACAGGCAGGGATACAGCTCTTCACCCCTGGAAAGGAAACTGCATGCAGCTCAGTGGCTCCAGCTGGCACAGCCCTTCTCCCTTTCTCACCTTTGCACGGGGCTGGCACGACCAGCCAGACCCTGACTCCAGCGGTCAGGATCCGTGCCGGCCGGGGAGCTGCTAATTACCCAGTCCCGACACGCGTGAGGCCTGCGAGAGCTCTGGCTGTGCACACTGATGCGTTTCCAGCCTCCTGCGCTGGGTAATTAGCCTTGAAACAAGGTGGGTGTTAACTCCAGGGAATGGGCTCGTGCCAGGAGGCAGCGGCCGTGCCCTGGCTCAGCCCTGCCTGCGGGAGCTGAGCTCCCCAGTGCTGGGGGGCAGCGAAAACTGGAACCGGGCTTGAATCCACCTCTCTGGCCTTTCTGCACAGGGTTAAGATGGGCTTTGGGCTGGTCCTGCTCATCTTACCTGAGAACTGGGCTGCCTGTTACCTTAGGCAGCCAGTGCTCTAGGTGAGCCTCAGCTTCTGATGGTCACTGTAGCCCCCCAGGGTGATAGGCAGCACCAATCCTGTGCTCTGAGGCACAAGGCAGAGATCATGGGAGTTGTTCTAACAAAAGAACTTTAAGAGTTTTCACTTGAACTGTTTTAAACCCCCCCTTACTAGAGCAAGTTCAAAGCCAGGTGCATGTCACTTATGTTAGATCCTCTTGCCCTCTGCACTCGCTGCGCTATTAAATGTCACCACTCGCTACAGCAAGCTTTGAACTGCAGCTCTTTTTAATCAAGCCCTGTTTTCAAGTAGGACTTTCTGGTTTCCATATGACCTGAAGTGCTCCTCCTGGGGGAATATGAAAGTACCTGGAGCTGTATAAAAAAAACACTTCATGGCTTTTAAAGCAGAACCCTGCGCCTCTCGAGCCTGAGCACCACCACTGTGTCCTTGCCAAGCTGTCTGGAGAGGATCCGGGGGGACCTGTTTGCCTCCTCTCCAGCCTGATCCTCAACAGGCACTGGCAGCCCTCGCTAGTGAGTTTAAACATCCCCAAGTGCTCCACGGAAGCTGATGTGGCATCTCCAGTGCCAAATTAACGAGGTGGTGTACAGGTAGCTGGTGCTGGTGTCTCATTTAGGAAGAGGCAGGGTGGAGGGCGAATTTATGGGGAGCTGGGCAGTGCAGGAGCGAAGAAGGGTGCTGCTGACATGAGCCTTTGGGAAGCTGGAGAGGCCACAGGGGCCATTTCTCTGAACAAGTGTGGGGTTGTGGAGGAGGCTAAGGCCTTTCCTACCTCCCTGCCTGTGCATCTCAAGGCCCTTGCCTCAGCCTCCATCCCTTCAAGTGCCCATCTCAGTCTCTTGCCTTCACATTTCATTGCCAGCCATGAAATGGGGCTGTTCTGTTATTTCATCCCCTCCCTTTGCGTCTTTGGGCTGCCCTTGGTCTTCCTTCCTTCCAGCCCCTGTTCCGTACAGGGCAGCCTCACACCTGCCTTGCCTGGGGTGGGGGGAAGGAGCCTGGCCCACCCTCTCCTGCCATCTCCTGTGTTTAAAGATGTGCCTTCTCTGCCCTGTCCTGGGTGACCACTGCTCCCCCTCGGCACCGTGCATGGCAGTGACTTCTAAGGGGCCTTAACCTCCAGGATCTGCTTGGATCCGGGTTCTGGAGGCAGCGGCAGGGCAGGGGCTCGTATCCCTTGCCGTGGTACCTTACCCAGAAGGACTCTGGTCCCCAGGGAGCGCCAGTGCTTTCTGAAATAAATAACTGCAACTTCCCAGACACCCCCTGTCCTTGCACAGCAGCACAGCAAATCTATCCCGGGAATCAGGGTGATTAACGGAAAGAAGCTCTACGGCAGAGACAACGTTTTTTCATATCAAACATGACATAGCAATGCCTTAAAAATTACTGGAGAAAGCGGGAAAGGGAGGGCTAGGGGGAGCCAGTGCTGGCTGGGGGGGGGACAGGGGGTGACCCCGGCTCGGCATGGGACAGGAGCTCCCTCCTCTCCCCCATCACGAGTGAGTCTATTTTTATCATCCCTTATCAACACTAACAGCTCATTATTACAGAGTCTCACGTGATGCTTGTCCCGACTGTAATTAGTTTTCAAAAAATGGGATTAAAACCAATAAAATGCACATTATACATCTGGTTTAGTCTGGCTTCTTTTTCCACCCCCTTCCTCCTCTCACGTGTGCACCGAGCAGCAGTTCCCGGAGGGGACGGCTGTGACTGATGGGCCTGCGGGCCAAGGAGAAATGGCAAGTGGAGAGGCTAATGGAGACCCTCACCTCTTCTTCTCTATTAGCCTCCTGCAACTCTGGGTGGGAGCTGCAAACTCAATTAAAACATCTGTACTTTCCCCTTCTCAATTACGGCTCCTTACGCTTAAAACCAAACAAATGGAATTGCTTCGCTGCCTCGGGCTGCGAAGGCAGTTCCTGCCAACAAATTTATTATCACCATAAAGCGCAGCTTGATTTATGTTAAAATATTAAAACAGATCTTTATGATGGAAATAAACACTTTCTGCTGTGATTATCTCCAAGGACCTCACGAGCAGCGGAGGATTTCTGGGCTTGGGCCGTAAATCTGAGATCAAACTGGTGTCGGGGATGGATTCTGTCCCTGCAGCACTTCGAAGAGCAACAGAATGGCCAGGGAGGGAAGAAGAAAAACCTGGAGCCTGAGAGGCAGGTCTAGACAAGGCTTGAACATCGCTGAGAAGCAGCGAGTCTCTTGGGTGGCTGTAGCTGTTCAAAGGTTTGTGGGAAGGGGCTCAGCAGCCTTCCCTCCACACGGCTTTGGGCAGCCGGGCCCTGACCCTGGGAGGTCAGCAGCTTGGGGAAGGGCACCAGGCTCTGGGGGCTGCTGGCAGTGATGCCTGAGCAGCTTCTGCTGGGCTGGCTACACGAGGTGCTGCAGCCCCCAGGGCTCTCCCCAGCCATGCAGCAAGGCAGGGAGGTGCTGTGCCCTGGATGGGACCCTGGGGAAGGTTTTGTGTGGTGGCTTTGCCCTGGCAGGAGGCAGGAACTGGGAGGAGGCTGCATGTACTGCTCCCTGGAGCATCCTTGGGCACAGGCATGGTGACACCCTGCTCTCCCCCTACTGCCACCAACAAATTTCTGGCCCTGTATCTTCTCTGGTTGTGAAGTAACCAGCTCCTCCTGCCCTGACCCAAGCCACCAACTCCCCATAGCAGCACTGGCATGTCCTTGCCATTGGAAACCTCTTCCCTGTGGCTGTCCCGTGCTGGCCTCCCTGCCTTGTTCCCCTTTCCTCGTGGTGCCGAGTGATGGGGGGAGTGGAAATAGCACGTGTCATGGCAATGCTGAAGCTGGCAGAGGCCGGAGCTGGGCATGGGGGGTGACAGTGGCCAGGGGGCATTGCTTTCTCCCTGCAACGGGGCTGAGCCCGGGAGGCAGGGGGCCAGGAGTGAGCCTGCAGTATTTCTCTTCCCACATAAACGGCAGCCCACAGCATCCCAGGGCGGTGCGGGTGCCAGAGCCGCCTGAATTAAAAAGTGATTGATTAGACAATTTCACCAAAAAGAAATAATATCCCTCAGCGGTTGTTAAGCACTAAACTACCCAAGCCCTGCTCTGGAAAATCCAGTCAGAGGGTGCTGCCAGGCTGCTGCTTCCCTGCCAGGTGGTCCCTGGGGTGAGGGGATGCTGCAGGAGCAGCTCAGTCCTTCCTTGGTGGGAGTGGGGTGTGGGGTGTCACACAGTTCCCACCCACTCTGGACTGCTCATTCCCCCATGCTTCATTCAGCTCCTCTCCCACCAGCACCCCAGTTAGCACACAGCACCAGCAATGGGACAAAACTGTGCCCTTCCATCCCAATTAGCTTATAAAGATGATTATGCAAATCCCACCACGGTGGCAGGGGACCTGGGTGCTGGGCCCTCACATGGGGCACCCAGGATAGCCTGGCTTTACACCAGGTGCTGACACCTATCCCTGGGGCCACCTCCCCTGGGAGCACCCCCAGGCACCCCCATCCCCCTGTTCCTCGCTGCCCTTAGCCTCCCGCAGCAAAGCCCTTCCATAAAACATGAAACAAATCCATTTGGCCTCTGCTGAGTCACTGGGGACATCACTAATTAACTTAAAACGTGGGTTGGGAATTTTTGATTTATTTTTTTTTTTCCCTTTTCTGCTCCCTTTTGCTCTCACAGCCCCATCCCCAGCTCAGGCTTGGCCCCAGTGCTGTAGTTGCAGCGGTGTGTGCTGCCTTCCTTGGGCCATTACTGCACAGTTTGGGAGGAAAACACCCCAGGGTACACTGGGGCTTCCTGGGGACCAGTCTGTGACCCCCGGGGCATCCAATGCAGAATAGGTGCCATCACCTGGGGCAGCCTGGCAAGGATCCCCCTGTCTTCAACTTGAGTTTATTTATTTATGACTTTTATTTATATCCCATCACCTCCCTCCCTCCCTTGCCAGAGGCTTTGGAGGGGCTGCCAAAGCAATTAAGAGACAATTTCGATGATAAATAAGTAAAGGGAATTAAAGCGCTGGCACTGGCATGTGGTGGCAGCCAGGCTGGAGGATGGGGGGAGGACTGGCTGGATTTAACCCCAGACAGGTGGGTGGTTGGATCGTCAGACAGATGGATGGACAGACAGACAGATGGGTGGACAGACAGACGTTGGCTATGCTTTCATTCCTGGGCCACATGTGGCTGGGCCCTTTCTGACCTCCCTAGGACTTTACAGCTGTCCTCCGGGGCAGGGCTGGGTGTCCCAGAGCAGTCCCTGCCATTGTCCCCCCACTATTACCAGTCCTGCTGCTCAGTGAACACCAGAAACCCCGACAGCTGCTTTTAAATAGGAACAAAAAAATAACAGGGCTTTAGAGCAGCCTCCTGGGGGGACGTCCATCCAGGCAGGTGATGCTGAACCAGCCGGGAAGCGGGGCTGAGGGTTGGCTTCTCCCTGGGCCAGACCACCAGCCCCAAAGCCATGGCCACGGCCCACCAGCCCAGCAGGGAAAGGGCTGTGTGAGACATGGACATGGAGAGAAGCATTAAACCTCACTCATCTACCATGCCTGAATAGCAGCTCCATCAGCCCAGGGATGTTGGGAGGATTCTTTTTTTGCCCTTTCTCATTGCCCCTGGCACATGTTCCCGGGGCTGCTGGGCCCTCTGCAGCTCCTTGCCTGGTTTGCAGCTGTGGGAGCCTCCCCCGCTGACCTCACAGCATCCCAGAACCTGAGCAGGGTGCAGTAACTCCAGCTTCAGGACTGGGCTCCAGCTTCGGCACAAGCTGATGTCTCCAAAGTAATCAACCTTCAGCGTGGTTTAATGAGTTCCATTTTCCTGTGCTGGTGGGACAAGCCCATGCCGGGGCTCAGCAGCAAAGGGATGTGGGCAGGGAGAGTGTGCAGAGGACCATGAGCATCCCCATGACAGGATTTAAATCCAAGAGCAGCCCCAGGCTCATCACCAGAGGATGGAAGAAGGGTCCCCAGCCAGTTGAAAATGTCTCTTTAATGACCTGGACATTGTGTTTCGAGTCCCTTGAATGAAACTAAAACATGACAGCAACATGGCAGCGATGAGTTTGGCATCCCCGGTGCCAGCCCTTCCTGCGGGGAGAGCCTGAGCCAGTGCGTGCCGGCCCCTGACAGGGTCCTCTGACCCCCTCCCAGATGTGCATGGGACCCGACGACCTGCTTGGAGCATCCCACTGCCAGCGGTGCAGGACCTCGGCGGCTGGAGCCCGGCCGGGAGCCACTGGCCAGCCCATGGGGACACCCAGGCAGAGGGCAGGCAGAGAGCTGCGGACAGCCCCCCCTCTCCCCTCCCCATCACACCTCCGACTCCAGGCTGGAGACCCGTCGCCAGGACCCGCCGGCGTAGGGACTCGTCACCCCGCGGGCCACCAGCGGGTCCCTCCTCTCGGTCCCCGCCGCCCGCAGCAAGGCCAGCTCCCCGCACCGCCCGCAGTCTCTGCAGCCGCCGTCCCAGCGCCCGCTGCCCCGGCCGCAGCCCGCGGGTGCCCCGGGGTGCTCACCGGGCGGCGAGGGACCCCGCGAGAGGTGCCCCAGGTAGAAGGGCAGGCGGGGGTAGGAGTTCACGCAGCCGTAGGTCGTGCATGCCGGCACGGTGGCGGTGGCACGGGGGTTTTGCCGGCAAGCGTCCCGGTAGGACGGCAGCCTGGCAGCGGGTGCTGGTCGGCCGGCGGCCCGGGGGCAGCGGGGACCGCAGCCGTAGCCGGCCTCGGCTTCGGGGAAGAGGTCGGGCACGTCGGCACGGGCCGGGGGGTGGGCGGCACCGCAGCGGAGCCGCCCCCCGGGACGCCGCTTCTCGCCCCGCTCCCCGGGCGCCCTGGCCGAGCTCGCCCGTCGGTTCGGCTTCTCCCGCTCCGTCGCCGCTGCCCCCGGCTGGGCCGGCTCGGCCCTGGCTCTGCAAGTCCTGGCGGCTTTCGGGAAGGCTCCACGAGGGCAGGATGGCTGCGGGAAGGGGCCGCCCACCTCCCGCCTCTTCTCCGCTGCCGAGAGCAGCCGGGGCAGCGTCCCCGAGCCCCCTTGTCCCCCGTCCCCCTGGGGCAAGGGGGTGTTTTGCAGCCAGTCCCCCCGCCCCGCTGGCCGCTTGTGCTCCCTGTAGATGTCCGGCGGCGGGAGGTCCCTGGGGGACGTGGGGGGCGGGAGGGGAGCCCCGACATGGTTCCCCACCAGCACCTGCTCCCCAAAATCCGCCCCCCCAGATGTCTTCACCAGGTGAGGGAAACCTGGGAGGGCTTCATCCCCTGCACAGCCACCCCGAAACTTCAGGGGGTGGAGGAGGCGGGGGACGGGCTCGTTTGCCCCTCTCCACTTCTCCTCCCCGGGCAGCCGGGAGTCCACGGGGACAGGCTGGGGCAGCGGCAGCCCCAGCGGAGCACCCTTGGGAGTGTAGGATCTCCCCAGCCTCTCGGTGGGGGCCGGGCCAGAGGAGGGGCCCCTGTGGGCACCGGTGCTGTTCTGCACCACGAGCTGGGGTGTCCTCAGGGAAAAGGTGGTCTGGAGGCGCTCGCTGTGGCTGCTCCAGTCCTCGATGGTGCGGGTGGCCTGTTCCAGCGAGCCACCCACGCTGGCCGTCGACACCATCTCCTTGGCCGCCTGCAGCATCTTCAGCACGTTGGCCTGGGCCGAGCTGGCGGTGACATCGGGCGTGGGCACCCGCCCGGGGCTCGCCAGGGTCTGCACCCCACTGAAGCAGCTGTAGATGCCCTGTGGAGAGAAGGAGGCCCCCCCGCCCCACCATCAGCAGCATGTCTGGGGTCCTGCACCCAGGAACTCATCATCCTCCATCATGCCCTTCCCCAGGGATGTTAACAGGGACACGGGGTCATTCCCAGGGCTGAGCCCTTTCCCCAAAACCTGGCTTTTCTCCTCAGCCAAGAGCTCACATCAGCACGAACATCTCCAGTCCCCTCCCCACCATGTTGGTCGAAGGGCTGGTGCCCACCAAAATGTGACCAACTCCATGACACCACGGGAGAGCATTTGGGCCCCTCAAGAGCCCCCGACAGCATCACTCACCCTGCTGATGGCCAGGAGGAAGTCAAGCTTGTGGGACTTGGGGACAGAGTGACGCAGCTTCCAGTAGACAAGGTGCTCCCAGGCAAAGACCAGCAGGCTCAGACCCATGGCCACCAGCAGCATGTAGAAAACCCCAGCCATGTTGTCAATGTCCAGCTTGCTGCTCATCACCTCGTTCTTCTCATTCTGACAGATCCCTGACAGCCAAACTGTCTCCAGCTTCTGGGTCTCGCCTGGGGTCAGATGCACAGTGGTGAAGGAAGTTAAAATGCCCCTCCCTGGGCACCATCTCCTCAAGCACAGCCCCTGCCCATCCCCACCTCAACGTGGCTGGAGGAGGAGAAAGCCACCCCCAAACCCCTGGAGCTGTTATCACCTAGTCCTTGCTGCTGCCCTTGGACTGAGCATCCCACCAGTCACTTATCCTTCTCCAGGGCCCTCTCCTGTCTCTGTCCCCCACCCAATGTGCCAGCCAGCCATGCTCACTGTCCCCTTCCCAGACTTCTCCTCCCGACCCTCACGCTGTGCACAGCCATCCCCAGGATTTTACAGCCTGCAGGAAGAAGAGAGGTCCCAGAGGGAGTGACACCCCCCCCAGCACCTAGATGGAGAAATGCTGCTGGATTTAGTGTCCACTGAAAGAAGCTGGTGGAGAAGCCCTTCAGTGACATCCCACAAAGAACCACAGAGGCTGCACAGGGTCTGGGGATCAAAGCCCTGGTCCCTGGGTTGATTTGCAGGATAGGGGTGGGGTGAGGATGGGGACAGGACTGATGAGAAGCTCGTCCGGACACCCACCATCTCCCAGGAACTGGAGCAGGGCCAGGTCAATGGCCCGCTTCCAGTGAGAATCCTTCTGCAGGGCGATGCCGTAGCCTGTGGTGGCAAACACCTTCCCGCTGCCGATGGTCACCAGCTTGCAGCCCTCGTCCTTGCCCGCCATGTAGTTGAGCACCGCCGCGTCATAGATGAAGGCATCCAATTTCCTGCCCCACCAAGGGGAGGGAGGGTGAGTGGAGGGGGCTGGCAGCTCTTTTTTTCGTGTGGGGGGAGGGGGGCTGTACCTCTTTTGGGGGAGCTCTACCCCTTTTGGCTAGCTGTAGCCCATCTGGAGGGGGTTGTGTCCTCTTTGGGGGTCTCTGCCCCATCTAGAAGAGCTTTAACCCCACTTGGAGGGGGAAATACCCAACCTGGTGGGGGGCTGCAGCCCTTTTGGGGGGAGCTGTATGAAGCTGTACCCCATCTGCAGGGGGTTGTACCTGGGTTGGGGGGGGATTATATCTCATGCAGGGAAGCCACACAGAGATGTGCCCCATCTGGGAGACCTGTGCCCAGCCTGGGGAGCCCATATCTCACTTGGGGTGGGGGGGATGCACCCCAATTGAGGAAGCCCTGCCCCATCTGGGTAGCACTCTACCCCATCCCAGGGAGCCGTAGTTCATTTGGGGGGCCTATATCCCATTTGGAGGAGCTGTACCCAGCTCTGGGGGCCGTACCCCATTTTGAGGCTGGTGAGGGCATCCTCCACGGAGCGCTGGTTGTACTTCACCATGTGAGTGTGCATGTCGGGGTAGTTGCTGCGGATGTTCCTCTCGGTGCTGCCGTTGGGGACGGTGCCGAAGCGGAACGGGGGGTACTGCTCCTGTGGCCTCTGAAACTGCAACGGGGAGCCCCGGGGAACAGCATCACACCATGTCCATGTCCCCAGCATGTCCCCTCTACCCATGGCCAGCCCTGTTCCAACCGCCCATGCCCAGCTGGCTGGCTGTGATGTGCAGCCCCCCCCACCCAGGTTCTCCCTACCCATAAAAAAGTATTCGTTTTAGGGATCCCAGCCCAATGGCCAACCCCACCTTCCTGTCGCTCAGCCCTGACACGGTGTCGATGTACTGCTCCTGGATCATGAAGGCGGCCAGGTTGGCAGTGTAGCTGGCAAGGAAGATGACGGCGAAGAAGGCCCAGATGAGCACCATGATCTTGCTAGTGGTGCCCTTGGGGTTCTCGATGGGCACCGAGTTGTTGAAGACCAGAGCCCACAGCAGCCACACCGACTTGCCGATGGTGAAGGTGGGGCCTCCTGGCCCTGCGGGGACAGGGGACAGAGGGGACAGCTGTCAGACCAGCTGGGGACATGTATGCCCCCCACTCCCAGCTCCTGGCTTCCCCAACTCACTCTTCCCACTGGTGAGGTTCTGGTTGTAGCCAACGGGACTGAAATACTCAAACACAAAGACGGTGACGGCCACCACGGTGAGGCACATCACGAACATCATGACCCACACGGCTGGGCTGTAAGGCTCTGCAAGGCAAGCAGGACTCTGTCAATCCCCCCAGGACACCCCACAGTCCCCCCCAGGAGTCCTCCTCAATGAAGGGGGCTCATCCTCCTGAATATTGTCCCTCTGCAGGGAGGTGCAGGGCCTGGCAGCACCATGGCCAAGCAGATCCATGGGGCATCAGGAGGGAAGGGGGATGCTGTGAGACTGAGGTTTGCAGCCATCCTGCTCTGCTTTCATCGGCGGAGAGATGCTAATGAGATGCTGCTCATCTCCAGGGTCATCAGCAGGGTTTCCCATGGGATCACAGGTTGTCCCCTGTGACAGCTCTGGCTGTGGGACCATGCCTGCACGGGGCATGGGACCAGCCCTGCTCACCCCCTGAGAGACCCCCCCAGAAGCTGGGAGTGGGCGCCAAGCCCCCGCCTGCCCGGGATGAGCCAGGACGGGCCGACAGCAGCAGTGGGGACGCATCTGAGCCCTCCACATGTGGCCGCCGAGGTCCATTTGTCAGCACGTCCTTCGCTGTCAGCGAGGAGAGGCCTCCCCTGATGGGGATGCGGCTCATTAGTGCAGGAGGTGAGGCGGGAGACGCAGGAACCACGGACCCCAAACCGGGGTGAGATGCTCCATCGGTCCCCAGGGCCGGTGAAGGTGACCCCTACTTTGGGGTGGGGGGGGGGAGGGTGTGGGTCTGGCCCCCATGGCATAAGGGGGGACAGGAGTGGGAAGATGTAGCTGGGCTGGCAGTGTCCCACACCCCACAGCATCCTGGCACCAGCACCCACCCACATCTTCCCCACACAGGAGTCCAGCTCCAGCCGAGCCAGGATGATGCCGCCGTGCCCTTGCCGAGAGCCTCACACCCTGCCCAAGCGCTCAGGCTGAATTTCCTGGTGACCTTGACCAGTCTCCTCCCGTTGCCAGTCTGCAGCTTTGCTTTTTAAAAACTCATTAAATAGAAGTTTTAGCCCTGATGGTTTCCTACACCCGGCTTAACCATGGGCTCTGGTGACGGTGGCAGAGGAGGGGTCCCCAGACTCGAGCTCTGAGCTGGCAAATCCCCGCCTGGTTCCCCCCCCACGTCCTTATCCTCCCTCCTCCATACAAGGAATGAAGAGGAGGAAACCACCGATCCCAGCCTCCCTCTCCATAATGAAAGGATTATTCAGGTGAGAGGAGGAGGAAGCCCCAAAGCCGGCACCACAATCTCCTTCCCTTATGACTTGGGCTTTTTTTTTCTTTTCTTAAAAGTTATTAAAAAAATGAACAATATTTCTGATTTGCATTTGTCAGCAGCAAGGGATAAACCTGCAGACAGACAGACAGACAGATGGAGGGACACTCAGCTCACCCAGGAAGGCAGAGGGGGAGACGGTGCCGTTGCTCCGGGCCACCATGACGCTGATGCCCGTCTCCACAAAGGGCACCGAGAAGTCCACGATCTCAGAGCGCTCTTCGTTGATGGTGAGGGAGCCGATGGCCATGTCCGCGCGCTTGTAGTACACCTGGGGAAGGGGCAGATGGTCTCGGGACGGGCAGAGGGACGCAGGCCACCTTCTCCAGGCATTTCCTCATCTACAGCATTTCCAACCTCAATGCTTGTCTTTTTTTTTTTCTAAATAATATCAGCTCTTTAATTGACCATTCTCACAACCAGCTGTGGGGTCATAAATGTTCAGTTGACTCCTTCCCTATTCTCCTCCACCAAGCCTTGCCCATAAGCTCATGCCAAGCTGTCCCCTACCACCACAGACACCTCTGACTCCATCTCCAGCAGGAAAGCCCCAGATCAGGTCATGCTCCAAGTGAGAGGTGCCCACCAAGGAGGGCAGGAGGTGGGGTCTGAGCCATGCCCCACTCTTACCTCACCAATCATGCCATTCCAGACCCCACGGACGGTCTTGCCATGTTTGCCATTGGTCACTAGATAGAGGTCATAGGAGAACTTCACCACCTTGGCCAGCTTCTTCAGGATGTCAATGCAGAAGCCCTTGCAGCACAGCTTGGTGTAGGGATCCACGAGGCCATCGCGACTGAAACCACACCAGGAAAAATGGGTTGGACCAACCAAAGACTCTCTGGGCACCCTGGTGCCCCCAGGACACCACGTGCCCGGGAAGCAGTGGCCAAAATTGCGAAGCTCCATCCTCACCGCCCACCTCTGGGAGGAGTTGGTCTGCTTGCGGCAGGGCACGGTGTTGCGCACGCAGACCCCGGTGCTGGGGTCCGTGTTCTCCACGATGACGAAGGGTCTCTCCTCCAGTGTGGCCACTGTCAGGTGGCGGTTATCGACCACGGGCTGCAGGAAGGAGCCATAGCGCGGCCATACCGGGTACTTCATGTGGATGATGCCTTTCTCCCACTTGCCCACCTGCCCGTGAGGGAGAGAGCACTGTCACCCCAGGGAAGGGTCCTGGGGGTCACAGTGTGTCCTGTGTCCATCCTCCCCGTGCCTTCGGGGTTTGTTTCTCCCAGAGCATCATTAGGCTGAAGCTCAGCCGTGGTGAGACTCATCTCAGCATCCCTTTCCCCACATCCCCACTGACCATGGGGTGAGGTGTTTCCTCCTGGGCCCCAAGCACCAGGCTTGGATGAGCACAAACCTGACCAAATTTCACCAAAATACTTTTAAAACTATAAAAAAAACCAAACAACCTTCACACAGCTTTTTTTCAGGTCCATATGTTTGGCTGCTCTTCTCCAGAGGTGGGCAGATGCATTTTTGCTTCTTTTGGCACTTTTCTGCCAAATTGCAGGGGAAAAAAAATACAGTTCTTGGCAGTGTTTTGGTGCCCAGCATTTCCACGAAGCTGCACCTTGCCACCATGGGTAGTTTTGGTACCAGCCATGGGTTTTGCATGGGACAACTTGCCCCAGGGTGGGACCCCAGCCTGTGCATGCCTCCAGGCTCACCATGCCCAGCCACCCCCTACCCAGTGTGCCCATTCCAGGGGCCAGGTGATCTGAGGGTCCTACCATCTCCCAGAGCCGGTGCTGGTTGAGCGAAATCACCACCATGGTGGGCCTGACCAGGTAGCCGCCTTCATTGAAGGAGAAGTCCCTGTGCTCCCACGTCACGTTGAGGAGGTGCCTGGTGGGACACAGCACCCGTAAGCCCCTGGTTGTGCAGCTCAGTCCTGTACAACCCTCATCCTCCTTCTCCAGCTCCAGCTGGGCTGTCATGGGTCCCATGGACGGATGTGGGGCTGAGAGCTGGGGACCAGGTTTAGTCCCTACACAGGGGGCAGCAGGGAGCTGGAGAAAGCCCTGCCAGCAAGCAGGCACTGAGGATGGGCCACTGCAGGGTTGCCGACACACAGACACACAGACACACAGACACACAGACACACAGACTGCTGCAGCAGCCCCAGGGTGCCACATCTGCACTGTGAAGCAGAGCTGTGAAACCCCCCTGTGACCCCCGTGGGACCTGGGTCACAGAGAAGCATGGGAAAAGGCAAGGGCTGCTCTGGGGAGATGCTCCAGGAGAAACCCAGCCAAGAGGCACGGACCATCAGCTGCAGCCCACTGCAAGCATCATCTCCCTGCCTGCCCACACTGTCCCGCTCCTCGCCTGCCCCTTCCCTCTCCATTTCCCCATTCCCCACCTTTCACGCCCAACCCAGCAGATCCCTGAGCCTCACCGGTAAAAGCCGCTGTTGGTCGTGGTGGCCCCAGCGGGGGCCCAGCAGTCCCGTCCCACCTCTGGGAGGTAGCCGTGGGCCCGGAAGAAGCTGGCTGCCCCCATGGCAATGATGGCCACCCCATCCCGCACCTTCTGCCGCAGGCTCAGCTTCCAGCTCTCTGTCACCACACTGATGAGGCCGACAGGGAAGGAGGCAGGTGGCACTTCCATGTTGCCCACTGTCAGGCTGGGCACAATCCAGACGTAGCCTGGCCCCACAAGGCCGGCTTCCTCCGCCATGGCAAAGAGGTACTCGGCCTCCTCTCGTGAGCAGTAGACAATGAGGACCTGGGCATCGATCTGCCGCAGGAGTCGCTGCGTCCTGGAATTGCTCCTCTCCTGGCTCATCTCGAAGGTGACCACCTCCTGCAGCTCCCAGCCAAAGTAGCTGGCGTCCGTGAAGGAGCGGATGACGTCCAGGAAGATGTTGTAGCCTGGGTAGAGGCTGGTGATGACAGTGAAGGAGCTCCAGTCGTATTCCTCCAACACCTTGAAGATCACCTGGATTTGCTGCTCGATGGAGACACCCAACTGTAGAAAAGCTGAGCTGGGCTCCTGTAGGAGAAGAAGGAGTCAGAGGCTGCTCTGGTACCACGGTCCGGGTCTCTTGCACCCATGCAAGCCACCTTGAATTTGCCACCATGAACGGTTTGAGGGAGTCATGAACTGGCACAGTCCAAGGGCTGGAGACGACCGAAATGGGACTGATCCACCAGTGGTCTCCAAAGAACCTCATCCCATGTAAAGGGTCAAGCCCTGCAGCCTCTCCTTCATTTCTCAGCTTGCTGACCAAAAATTTATCCATCCTCTGAAGGAGACCTTAAACCAGGAGAAGGAGGGGGGACAAGGGCTCTGCCAGGAGCGTAAATCCCATCCCAGCTCCGACTTGCTACCTGCTGCCGGTGCCCACATGGCTCCTTCTCTCCCGCCCCACCTCCCCAGCCATCTGGCCTCTCATTAGCAAACCTTAATTGATCTGATTCTGTCTTAAATCATTCAATGAATGACATTTGCAGAAGGTCGCGTGCAGGCAGCAGGGTTTTCCACGCCAACGCCCTCTACAAGAAGTGAGAGGCAATTTTTCAGCGAGGCTGGTGGTCCAGTGAGCCCTGGGGAGTCCTGGCCAGGGAGCAGGAGATGCTGAGGACCTCGGACTCATGGGAGGAGGAGGAACCTCTGGGCAAGCAGATCATAAAACCAGTGCCCCAAGAAGTGGCAGGGCCTCCAGGTCAAGGGCTGATGCCATGGGAAGGAGGCAGCATCAGGATCCCTTGGGTGCCCAGGCTGGGCAGGGTGAGACAAGCAGCCAGGAGGAGATAACCCAAATCTCCCCAGGAGGGATGGGATCCTCGCCGCAGCCCATCACTGCACACCCAGCACCCTCCAGCCTAGCTCCAGCTCTCCCTGCTGCCAGTGCTTCCCGGTAGGCAGGTGACAGTGACAGCGACAGAGTTTGATGCCAGTGAGGAGCAGAGAAGCCAGAAATCTTGTTTTGGCCCATGGTGCACCTGAGATTGATGCCACAGCCAAGCAAGGCTTCTCCATGCTGCCTGCCCGGCCATTTCAGGGCTGGATCTGGAACCAGCAGGGTGGGGAGGGAGAAGGATGGGGACCTGCCAACCCTGCCACTGCCCTGGCACTCTGTGGTGGGCACAGCCTGGAGGGGATGGGAATCAGGACACCAGGGAAAGCACTGAAGTCCTCTCCCACGTCTCATTAACAGGACCCCTCCTTAAAGTTCTCTCCACATCCCATCACTCTGGTCAGCCACGCTGCACAGCCACTGCCTATTCCTACCCACAAGACCCGATGCTGCAGCCCAGCAGCTCCTCTGCCCTCCAGCTTTTCACACCCCGTATCTACCCTTCTCTAATAATCTCCCTTTTCTCCCCGCCCTCCCACCCAGAGCAACCTCCAGCAAATGCCTCACCTTTGGGGTCAGGACCACAGCAGACCCCCCGCTGATGCTGATGACGGGGACCTGGGTCTGGGAGGAGATGAAGTCAAGGATCTGGGCCACGGCCTCTGTGCCGACGTTGTCCTCGAAGACGATGCCGTGGATCTTGTGGCTGGCAAGAATGTTGCAGATCTGGGTGAGGAGGGTGCTGGGGTTGGTGTTGTTGACGATGACGGTGATGGGATGGATCTCCAGGGGCATGTCCAGGAAGCTCTGGGGACTCAGGCGGGAGCGGATGTGCAGGGGGTAGGACGTGCCCCCAAACACTATGGCCACGTTGACCACCGGCTCCTCGGGGCCCGGCAGCAGGAGGTCCGTGAAGGCAGCCGAGCAGCCCAGCACCATCGACAGTAGCAGAGTGTGTGCCGGCACTCTGCCCATGTCCACCGCCACGTCCCTGCCAGGATGGGACACAGACCCTTGTATCTGGTCACTCGCCAGGACCCCCGGCCCTGCTTGCCCCAGCCCACCCTACCCCAGCACTCTGAGGCAATGCCAGGGCGGGTTAGCCCCAGGGTGGGAGACCCTTGTCCTTTGGAGGCTGGACATGGTGATGGCCTGGTGTGTTTCCTCATCCACCTCGCCTAGATCC
>WUAM01000287.1:9499749-9517667 GCA_024336885.1 Actenoides hombroni
TGCCGAGTAATAGGTAAATGGCACTTTAGAGGATGCAGGTATCCCCCAACAAATTCAGCCCTATTTAGAGAGGCTCAGTCCCCTCAGGCACCCCTCACCACCCCACCTTTCACCCTCCGCTTCCCACACACACACCCTCCCACCCACCCACCTCCCCACCTACCTCCCCGCCCCCGGTGCCCCCCAGCCGGCACAGGGCAGTCCCAGGGTCCCCGTCGGTCACGGGGAGGGGGGGAGGAGTGACACACAGCAAAGCCCCCGCCGGTAGCAGCATCCTCCAGCTGTCGCCAGGACCAGTATTAAAACATCAGCTGATCCCACAGCATTGGTTTAGAGCAAGCCAGACTAGGGGGGAGAAGGGGGAGATCCAACAAAGGAAGGGAGGACACAGACGAGGACCCTGCTGGGATCCCCACTGGGGCCTCCTTGCCCCCAGCTGGATGCCCAGTCTGCCCCCAAAGCAGCCTGTGCTCTGCAGCAGCTTGACTGTGGGGACCATGGCTCCTCTCTGGGCCTGGCAGGGGCTAGAGCATAATTCAGGCTCTGCCAAGGGGACAGCTGCTCCAAAACCTCCCCACGGCCCAGCTCAGAACCTCCCAAACTCCAGGCATCACCCCAAGAGCATCTGCCAGCACTGCCCATGCCCAGACACTGCCCTCCTGCCTTCCCCAGGCACAGGTGCCCAGCTCGGGGACATGGCCACCCAAATGCAAGTGATTTAGGGCTGTTGGGTGTCTGCCACCCAGCCTGGCACTGCAGCCACCTGCAACAGCATCCCTGTGGCTGCTGGGGCCTGGAAAGGCTGTTTCCAGAGAGGTTTCAACGTACCTAAGAACCTGCTGTCAGCCGTTAGCCATGAGCTGCCTGATGTAGGACCTCCCTACACCATCCTCTGCCCCCGAGGCAGCCCAGCCACCCCCTGCCTGGGTGCTGTGGGTGCCCTCGGGGCACTTTGGTGTTACAAGAGATGCCAAAAAATGGAAGAAAGATGGAAATCTATTTTGGTCTCAATTTTAATTCCTGTAAAAGCAGCACCCATTCTCCCTGCAGGAGAACTTGGACAAATCTCTGCGGATGCTGCGGTGCCAGGGCTCCAGGTGATGGGGGACACAGGACCTTGTACCCCCCCTTTCAGCTGCCCACTGGCTGCATCCTGCTCCCCCGGGCTCAGGAAGACCCAGCTGCCCACCACTGCCTGATTCTGGCATCACTGTCTCTCTCTTGCCCAAGGAGAGGAGATTTAAGGACTAGCAACAGGTCCTGGCTGCCTCAAATCCTTTCCCAGAACAACAAAAGGTTGGCTTTGGGGTTTAACACTGAAATCAGTAGCGTTTAACCTCTCCTGTTGCCTTCATGGTTGAGTGTGACCAGGCTTGGGCAACTGGCTTTCCATGGACCTAGTCCCTTGGGGCTGGCACAGAACCCCTGAGCCACTCCAGTGCCCCAGGAGCTCAGAGGCCTCGTTTACCCCTCCAGGGACTGGCTGATCTCTGTGCTGGATTCCCTGGGGAGAGTGTCTTGGCTCACACCCATTTTAGCCCAGGAGATGTTTAATGGGGATAATATTTCCCAGCAGAGCTGCCAGCATCCAGGCAGCATGAGGAAGGCAACACCACCCCCTCCCCCCAGGGCAATACCTGTCTCCCCCTTCACACCCAAGACCCTCCAGCATTTCCATCCTACGGGACATTTACCCCCCCACCACAGCCCAAGCCCCACACATGGGACAGACAGACAGATCCAGGTTTGACACACAGATGGGCACTGCTGGAGGGTGTCTGCGGTGGGCACAAGCAGTGGAGGGCAAGGACCGATGGTGACAAACATGCCACACCCCCCGCACCCCGCCAGTCGTGTATCCTCTCCCTCTGAAGCCAAACCCAACTAAAGCCCCAGCCAGCAGCTCACAGTTCAGGCTGCAGAGCGAGCAGCTGCACTGAGAGCTTACCTCTAGGTTTTCAGTTTTCCTGGGAAAGTCCTTCAGTGTCTTAAAAAAACAAAACCTGCCATGTTTTTCCAGAGGAAAAATGCAGTGATTCCATGAATCCAGCCCGCTGCTGGGTCTGCACACCACAACGCAGCTTATGGGAACTGTTCTGTAACCATCAAACTACTTTACTTGTGCATTTAAACAACAGTCCTTTTTACATTCAAAAAAAAGTACCCTGATGGCTACAAAGGTCCGACTTGAAACAGAAGGACCACACTTCCCAAAGATGAGGCCCCCAACCCCAGGAGGCACAGCCGCATTTTGGGTTGGAACCCTTTAACTTCCTCAACCCCTTGGTGACACCCTCTCCAGGGATGCTGTGTCCTCTTAGCCCAGCTTTCTGGGCTGAGTGGGGATAACATGGGCATGAAGCTGCTTTCTCCCCCTCCCTCATTCCCCTCCTTCACGCTACTGGGATGGTACCTGGGCACAGGACCCTTGGCATTCCCAGGGTCCCTCACCCACGGTGAAGCCCTGACAAGAGGGAGCTGAGACGGCTTCTCCATTGCCCCGTTATCTTTCCCTGGTGCCTTTTCTTGCAGAAGGCTCTGAGAGCAGGTTGATAAATGCAAGGCACCACCGTCCGACAGCTCCCGCTGTGCAGCCACCTCCTGCAGGGAAGAGCCCGCCGGCAACCGGGCTGGGAGAGTGGGGGGGGTGTGAGATGACCACGTCAGGAGGCTGATGTTAGTCCAGCTTTGCAGTAACTCATCCAGGCCAACACCGGTGTCAGATAAGCTCCTTGGGCTCCATGAAGGATCCTTGCATCCCATCACAATCCCACTAGCATCTCGCATCCCAAGCTGAAATAAAGCCCCACACAGCACATCCTACCCCAGTTCCATCTGTTTTGGCTCCTCCAGCCTTGCAGAGTCAATGGGAGCCCATCAGTTCCCAGCATAAACCCACACCCAAGCCCCTGCCCACAGCATCCACCCTCGAGGTGCACTCACAGCTAAGGCAGCATCACACAGATTGAGCCAGTGTCTTTAATATCTCTGGTGCTGCAAGGCAAGCCTCTACCACCAGCCTCCTATTTGTAGGAGAAACTCAGACAAAAGTTTAGTGCATCCTAACCCAGGAGTTTGGCAGGAAACGACCAGGGTCTGTGTGCTGCCAGCACTAAGCCAGAGCTGTCCCTGGGAGATCAAGGTGGCAGCTGGGTGACACAGCCCATTTGGGCTGTCACCACAGTTGCCTAACAGCACCTTACATTGAACAGAGCAAGCAGCACCACACCCACAGGTCCCTCTGCCAGAGCTGACAATTGCAAGTGACACTTGTGACACTTGAGATTTAACTCCAGACCTGCACCCATCCTGGTCCTGCCTGTTGGCTGCCAACCCCCCTTCCCCAGAATTCTGGCTAAAAATTAAGGTCTGAACCCAGCTGCTCCTACTTCTGGGCACTCACCTTGCCCTGTCCTTCTGGGTCTCACTTAAGAAGTAAACATGGGTGTAGATCACCTTCCTCCCATGCTGCTTTTGGCTCCCAGGGACACTCGCAGGCACTGTCCCCACCTTCCAGTCTGCTCCATCCCGTAAGAGAATCCAGGGATTCAGCACTGAAATAACCACACAGAGCCAATGAGCATCTTGGGTCTCAGCAGCCACAAAAGCAATGGAGGCAGAAAGCAGAACAAGGAGAAAGGTGGGAGAGAGGCCACAGGGATGGTGCTGTGTACGGTGCACACATGGCACGGATCCAGCCCAGCTCTGCTCCACAGCATCCTACCCTCAACAGTAATTAAGGGAGCTAAAATAAACAGGGATGGTTTCATCCCTGCAGGGATAATTCCTCCTCCCGGGGTGGTGTGTGCCTGCAGGGCTGCCCTGGAGGTTGGGGATGAGGCAGCCAAAGCTGGCAGGTTGGAAATGGAAATTTCCCAGGAAGGGAGGAAATCGCTTCTTTCTGGGGCGTAACCAGAACTCGCCTTCCAACAACTTTTATTTGCCGCTGTTGTATCCCTAAATAGCTCGAAGCAGCTGTTGAGAGTTTACATCTCCTTCACCTCTGGTCCCCTCTGGGCCGCGGGAAATGGGCTTGTGCAGCCTCCATTTCCAAAGCGATTCACCCCAAGGAGAGGGGGAACCTCCAGCCCCACTCAGCCGCCCTGCAGCCACCGCCTGCCCCAGCACAGCCCTCTGACCACAGGCAAGACTTCGGGAGCACAGAGCCCGGGAAAGTTGGGTCACTAAGGCTGAAAGTGGAAACCAGGAGCTTCTGGTAGGCCTGGAGCCAAGGATGTGCTTGGGGTCCTTTTGGAGAAGGAGTGATGTTTTCCAGGAGGGAATTGATTCCCTGGGCACAGTGGGGCTGGCGACCCATTTCAGTGAGCCCAGAGGTTGGGACCCTGACCCCAACCTGTTCTCCATCCTCTCCTGGGGCTGGATCTGGAGAGAAGAGCAGCCGGGGGGGGTGTGGGGGAAGATGTGGCCGGGGTGCGAGTGGCGAGGGGAGGGTACAGGCAGGGGCCGGTGCTTGCGCTCGGCCCAAGCGCTGAAGTCAGCGCTCTCCGGAGCCATCTGTTCCCGGCCAAGCCCCGGCACAGACGGACTCGCCTCGGCACAGACGGACTGGCCCTGGCACAGACGGACTGGCCCCGGCTGCCGGCGGTGGATGCCGCAATTCGGTGATTCAGGGGGTGGGGGAGAGGACGGGGCAAAGCCGGACGAGGTCTCTGCACCCGCGCTGCCTCCAGGGATGGGGATGGAAAATTGAGTATTAGCCACGCCGGGGAAAAGCTTTTTCAACCATTTTTCTGGTCGCGTGAGCTGGCTTTTAAACAGCAGCACGGCTCTTCGCTGCTGGGCCGGACACCTGCCTCAAGCTGGTTTTTCCCTTATTCCAGAGCATGGGTAATGTCCCTCTTCAAGAGCTCGAAATGCTCATTTGAAAAGGCCCAGTTCAGCAAGCAGCCCATTAGCAAAGCCCACGAGAGCCTCTGCATTTCCCTTCCAGGTGTAATTGCAAAACACAGCAGAGACAGGAGATTCTGGGGTGTCTCAGACCTCCTTCTTCCCTGGATTACTCCAAGCTGCCCCAGGGCAGAGAAAATCAAAACTACACAGCCTGGGAAACTGAGGCACAGCGGGGCAAAGAGGCAGCAGGAGGTTCCAAAGACCCAACTGACCAGCACATGACTGTGCAACCACCCCACACCATGACAAGCTCTCTCTGTTCCATAGCCAGCCTGGATACACGAGACAACAGGGACCTACGGGAAGGGGACTGAGCAGCCTTGCCCGACCCACCTCAAGGCCATCCCTCACCAGATGCTGATGGACACCAGCTTTGTGCAGTCTCATTAAAGCTAAACTGAGCTATAACTCATCAGAGCAGGGAGGTCCACATTAAGAGCTGGCAGTGATGACTTTCAGCAGATGGGTGTCACTCACAGCATCACCTTCCTGGCTCCTCTCCTGCTGTGGAAACTGGTTTTGGATCTTTTCCTCTTCCGGCTGTGGGAGCAGAGGGTGAGGGGGTGGCTGCCCTCCTTGCCCCCCAGGTCACCGTGGTGGGGGCATACCTGGGGCAACCACACGGCCAACTGTGTCTAAAGGCAAAACCTGAACATCAACAGGAGCCTGCTCAGAGCCTGGGCAGGAGGATGGGGCTTTGCAGGCAGCAAGAGAGGGGTCACCTCATGCCTCTACCCTAGCCCTGGGGGTGCCAGGTCACCCCTCCATCCCCACTCAGCCCCTCTCTGCTCCCTGTTACCGGCCTCCCAGCGCCCCCTAACGACACAGTGACCAGGATAAGGACCTTCACGGGGAAGCTGGACACATCACAGTCCTCAGGGAGAAGGATGGAGGGCACGGACAGCGAGGCAGCAGGACCCCCGGCTGGGGCTTGGGGACACAGGCAGCTGAGGAAGGGGGAGCTGGAGGTATTGAATAAGGATTTACATAATCATAACGATCCTTCCTCTGCCTGTGAGGCTCAGTCCTCCATTCCTGCCCTTCACTGACCTTGATCATCCCATGGCTTTCCCACAGCCCAGCATTAACCCCAAGGCCTTGGCCAAGTTCTGGGTTGAGCAAGGACACTGGACTCAGCAAAGATGTTCCCCTTCATCACATACCAAAAACTACTCTGAAGCATCACCAGCTTGGGAACAGCTGTTTGCTGCACTCGGTGCAAGCACAGGGGCCTGTAGCATGGCTACAAAAGCACCCTGACATCACCATTCAAGATGACGTGGAAGAAAGCCCTGGGAAAGAGCTGGTTTCCCTCCTCCCCCTACCTGCAGATTTGATGCAGCCACAACAACCCCTTCACCGTCATGTTTCTGGCTGGGTTGTCTACTGAAACAGCTGCTCCTCACCCTGAGCACCCTCCAAACCCCCTTTCCAAAGCACTTCTTCACCTCCGAACCCAGAGCTGATGTAATCTGCCGCTTCAGAGTTCAGCATGAGGACTGCATCAGCCTTGAGACGTAACGAGAGCCACATCACACAAGCAGCTGCTCGACAAAAGCTTTATTGCTCGTTTGCGTACGAGTTCCCAGTATCACATTTCCTGAGTTTCTTAATGAGCTTGCAAATGAGATTTAAATAGAAAAGGAAAAGGGCGGGGGGGGGGGGGGGGGGAAGGAAAAATTGAAAAACCAGAGTTTTCCCTTCTCTGGGGCGGGACCAGAAAGGGGATGGGGGTCCAGTGTGGTGTGGGGAAGTCCTCTACCACACCGGGGGGCCGCGTAGGGAGGGTGAGGCGAGGCGAAAGAGGAGTGCATGGGAGGGGGGGCGGGGTGGCGGGTGGGGTGGGGGGAAGGAAAAATTGAGAAACCAGAGATTTCCCTTCTCTGAGGCTGGACCAGCAAGGAGGTGGGAGTCCAGTGTGTAGTGGGTAAGTCCTCTACCACAGCAGGGGGCTCCGCAGAGATGGAGGTTGAACATGGACCCAAGAAAATCCCTGCTGGCTGCCCTGGCTCCATTTACCCTCTGCCTCCATCACAGAGCCTGGTTTGTTTCTGACTGCCATTGTCACCATTGACACAGGTCAGAGAGCAGCGGCTGCAATCCCGCAGGGACTCGGGGACAGCGTGGGTGGCAGGGCAGCCAGGGGAGGGGACCACGCTGACGTGGCCCCTGCACCACAGATAAAGAGGAGATTATGGCTCACGGTTTGTAATCTGGCTTAAAACCTGACACCGTCACCATAGTCAATCTGGGCTAAGAGAAGCATTTAATAGGCTTCAAAACATGCAGACCAAAGGAAAAAAACCCAAACCCACCAGGGAATGAAGTGAAAGGGTTCAAGGCATTGCCTGCACCAGTCAGCCCTGACAGGTACCAACAAACACAGGACCCCACATGATCCGGAACAAGCCAATTACACGCTTGCTATCCCAATCCACCCCACAAGCTCAAACCCCGGGTTTAACTGTGGGAGGCAGAGAGCAAATTAATGTCCCTGTGTGTTTGTTCAGAGCTCACAAGAAGCAGAGGGCCAACGGTCCATCCCTGCACGCGAGGAGCTGCCTTGCCTTGGGCCACGTTGCAGGAGACGCGGCGCTCAGCTGGCTGCTCCGAGATTAAGGCAGTCACAGACAAAGAAGCCAGACTCAAGCCACGGATCCAATTTGGCTTTCCTGGAAGGGTTTATTTAAAAAACTATTATTATTAAAAGAAGCCTGCTCAGGCACGAATGACAAGGCAATGAAGCTATTTGGCTTGAGACTTAAAAGGGAGGCAGAAAGAAGCGAGGAAGTTTCTCTGTGCAACTTGCCATGAAGAAAGCCCCCAGGCAGGGCTCCTACCAGGTGCACATCTCCCCTCCCCTGCACCAGCCAATTCATCAGGGCTCAAAGGACACGAATGACAAGAATCACCTCCAGGAGCAGCAGCCAGCTGCAGAGATGCGGGGCCGGCCAGCAGCCTCCCGTGTGTTGAGACATTCACTTTGGGAACCCAGAGTAGTTTACAGAGAAGCTCAAGTGTCACTCCTCCCCAGAGCAGGCACCAGCCCTGGGCACCAGCTGCGTGCTCCCGGGCCCTCTCTGTAGCCTACTGGCATTACCAGCTGGACCAGCACCACGTCTCCACCACTGCTGCTTTAGTGACCGATCAGCCGCAGCATCTCCCGAGGATCCACTATCTTCTCCCGGGGTTTGCCAGCAGCTTTGCCTCTTGCCACTTCAGCAGCATCTATCTTCTCCCAGTCTGAGAAGGAAACAGGACGGACCCCTGGGGTGACCATAAGAGACAGGAGGGAGAAGTTAACCAAGTGCAAATGAGTTCAGCCTCACCTCTCCCTTCACAGGGACCTGATGTGCCAGCAAGCCCTGCCCTTTACCAACACCGTGTCAGACTTCAACCTCACAAAGGAGTAATAATTTCTAACACAGTGAGGAGAGGGATGGCAGGTTCCAGTTGACTCAGATCAGTCAGGCCTTTAACAACGGTGTGCACAGCATCACCCTGGGGGACAAAATGCTTCCAGTCCACTGTTAAACCTCAGACAATTAAGAGGCAAAACACACACACTTTAATTGAATGTCTTTAAACACAGCAACAGCAAATTACTCTCTTGGGCATTTTAATCTTTCCCCAACTTGCCTGGAAGCATCGCTAGGAAAACCACTCAAGAGCAGTAGTTTGCTGTCTAGACAGCTGACAGCGATATTTTACCCAAGGTCTGTGTTGCTTTTAATGGCCCTTCCCAGAAAAGTGGTCATTAACCTCAGCAATCACACTGTGTTTGAGGCAATTCAAGTCCTGCTCTCCCTGGGCTTTGCAGTAAGAGAACAGCAGCACGGCATGTTTCCTTGGCTCAGCCTCCGCTCCCAGAAAGTAACTCGTGTGATCTGCTGCCCCTGGACACCCTGATCAAGGAGGAGTTTGGCTGCATCACCCCTTCATGCTGGCTGCTACAGTGGCTCACAGGCCATCACACCGACCTCGGCTGCGCAGGATGCTCTCCACGGCCCCAAAACCTTCTCTGGAGGTGGACACATCCAGCACGCCCGCCCGGAGATCCTCCAGCACAGACTGGGCAGTGTCGAAGCTGTCGTTCATGGTGGTGATGATCACACCCGTGGGTCCTCTCTTCACCCACCCGCTGCAGTACAGACCTGTGCAGGCACACAGAGCAGCCGGGCTCAGTCCAGCACGTGGCCGTGGAACGTCCTGGCTGCAAGCCCTCGCCCTGTCCCCGTTCGTCACAGCAAGCCGTGGACAGTAAAAGAATCCACCCCTGTGGTGAGAACAGAGTGTGGCCCTTTGATGGTGCTGCCACAGGACTTGGTGTACCCGCAGGCAGGCACTAAGCAGCCATACGGGCTGGGTCGCTTCAGTAACAGACTCCAAGGCCCAGTAAAACCACCACAACCTTCAGTGCTGTCTTCTGCAAAACCAGACACCCCCTAATGTGAGCTGGGGACAGGTCAGGTCTTAACACCTGACAGAGGCAGCTCATTTCCACCCTCTGACTGAGGTGTGCGACCGCCTTGTCTTGGTGTCCTTCCTGAATGGAGCTTCCCACCCCAAAGCCCCCAACCCACCAGCTGTGTTCAACACGTACCCCACGGATACAGACCTGGGACACCCTCCACTCTGCCCGAGCTGTTGGGGATAACACCGCGCTGCGTGTCAAAGGGTACTGCCGGGTCCAGGGGCAAGCTCTGGTAGCCAATGCTGCTGAGCACCAGCCCGCACTCCAGCTCTTCCACCTCTCCAGTGGGAATGGCTTTGGCAGAGTCACCTGAGCCCTAAGAGAGGGAGGAAAAGGCTGCTGACAGTTACCAGATGCAGAGCAGCAATCTCCTCTGATCCCCTTTGGCATCCTTGAACTTCATGAGGTTCAATAAGGCCAACTGCAAGGTCCTGCCCCTGGGTCAGGGCAATCCCAAGCACAGAACCAGGCTGGGAGATAAGTGGATCAAGAGCAGCTCTGCAGAGAAGGACTTGGGGGTGCTGGTGGATGAAAAGCTGGAGCTGAGCTGGCACCGTGCGCTTGCAGCCCAGAAGCCAATGGCACCCTGGGCTGCATCCCCAGCAGCGTGGGCAGCAGGGCGAGGGAGGGGATTCTGCCCCTCTGCTCTGCTGTCATGAGACACCCCCCCTTGCAGTGATGGATCTAGGTCTGGGGCCCTCAGTGTAAGAAAGACATGGACCTGCTCGAGTGGGTGTCCAGAGGAGCCCACAAAGGTGATTGGGGGCTGGAACCCCTCTGCTGTGAGGCCAGGCTGAGAGAGTTGGGGGTATTCTGCCTGGAGAAGGCTCAGGGGAGACCTTATGTCAGCCTTTCAGTACTTACAAGGGGGCTACAGGAAAGATGGGGAGGGCTCTTCATCAGGGACTGTAGTGATAGAGTGAGGTGTGATGGTTTTAAACTGAAAGACCATAGATTTAAATTAGACGTAAGGAAGAAATTCTTTACTGGGAAGGTCGTGAGACTCTGACCCAGGTTTCCCCGAGAGCTGGTAGAAACCCCATCCCTGGAACCATTCCAGGTGAGGTTGGATGGGGCTCTGAGCAATCTGCTTTAGCTGCAGATGTCCCTGCTCACTGCAGGGGGTTGGACTAGATGAGCTTGAAAGGTCCCTTCCAACCCCAACCATTCTGTGATTCGATGATGCTATATATGTATATATATATGTACTGGTACGTATATCAAAAGCATATATAGGTCTTGATGTATAAATTGGCATATGTATTTGCATAAAATGCATATATAACAGAGACACTGGTGTATTTACATATATATATACACAGAGGTAGCTGTACTTACATTAGGATGACCCGGGCGTTGGGGTACGGATATGACTATAGATACATATATTAAAAAATCCCAGGCACTGGCACCGCCACAGGTACCCACAGGGCTGTGTATAGCTGTGACTCTCGCCCTACCTATAGACACGCACGGACAGCGCTTCCCAGGGCGCAGGCGGGGCTGCGTGGGCTGGGAATGACACCCACCACCCACCACCCTCCCCCCAGCTTCGCCGGGTCCCGGAGCTCCGCGAGTTCGAGCCCGGCTGCCGGCGGAGCGGAGCGGTGCGGGACTTGGGGGCGGTGCGGGACTTGGGGGCGGTGCGGGACTTGGGGGCGGTGCGGGGGGCGGTGCGGTCCGGGGCGGAGCGGAGCGGAGAGGCCATGGCGGAGGCGGCGGCGGAGCGCGGCTGGGCCCGGCTGCTGGCGGCTGCCCGCCGGGCGCACGAAGCGGCTTTCGGGGGGCCGGCGATGCTGGCGGCGTGGGCCCCCGGCAGGGTCAACCTCATCGGCGAGCACACCGACTACAACGCCGGCTTCGTGCTGCCCATGGTAAGGGCTGTGCTCCGCCTCCCCGGCCCCGTGATCCCTCGGTGTCACCCTTCCGGGTCCCTTCGCCAATCTCCGGGGGGCTCCCCGGCCGCCGTCTCCCCGCGCTTGCCCCAGAATGTCCCCCCAGCATCCTCCACCCAGCGCGATCTCCCGGGATTCCGCCAGCTCGTCCCGGACCGCCGGAGCTCGGAGCAGGACCCGGAGCATCTCGGGCAGCACCCCGATGAGTTCACTGCAGGGGCGATGCGATTCCCCTTCCCCGACCGCCTCTTCGAGGGGCTGAAGCCTCTTTTCTGCAACCCCATCAAACAATTTTCCGTTCTTGGAGAGCGATGTTTTGGTGGCAGAGATGGTTTAAAGCATCTGGGGCTGCCTGCCCTCCTTTGGCTCCGTGGGGAAACCACCGCTCAGTCCTAAATCAAACCTACAGCTAATTATTACGAGGCTGAGGAGCATGGGAGCAGGTCAGCCTAATTCCCCTGCAGGCAAGAAAACTTCCCGAAGCCTCTCAAGTCTTTGGCATGATTTTCCACTCCCCCAGAGCCCAGCAACCAGCACCCCAGCTGGTTGGTCACAACATGCCAGTGCTAAGACTGACCCTGTGTGGCTTTAAATACCCAGAAAGTTTAATGCTGTGACAAGCCGTGGCGGGCAATGGGGGCTGGTGGTTCCACGTGGGCAGAGTTCAGGGTAACATGTGCTGGGTGCTGCCAGTTGTGTGTTGAAGCAGCCACAGCTGTCCCCTGACGCCAGTGGGGGATGCTTCAAAGGATGCTGCAGGGTCTGAGCCCACCTTCCCCACCCTTCTAGGCCCTGCAGCTTGGGACAGTGCTGGTGGGATCCCCCACTCAGGACGGGACCATCTCCATCCTCACCACCTCGATGGAGGCCGACGAACCCCACAGGGTGCAGTTCCCGGCTCCCTGCCACAGCAGCCCTCTGAGCCCAGGGCAGCCTCGCTGGGCCAACTATGTCAAGGGCGTCATTCAGCACTACCGGGGTAAGGCCCAGGCTGCTGAGCAGGTTAGACCTTGCCTCATGCGGGGCCAGTGCTCAGCACCTGGCTTTTGGCGTGCTCGAGTGGCTCTTCCACTGCCAGTGCAATCCTGCAGCTGCTGCTGGGGCCAGGCTCCAGCAGAGATGGAGCTGAGGCATCATCTCCAAAGATCCCTGTGTTTGGGGTTGGGATGCCTGAGTCACACTCTGCTGTGGGTCATCCTGCATTTTAAAATGGGAGATATAGATACAGATATAGATATAGATATAGATACGGCCTTTCAGTACTTAAAGGAGGCCTGTAAGAAAGATGGGGACAATCTTTTTAGCAGGGGCTCTTGCAATAGGCAAAGGGTAATGGTTTTAAACTACAAGAGGGGAGATTTAGACTGGATATAAGGAAGCAATTTTTTACAATGAGGGTGGCAAAGCACTGGTCCAGGTTGTCCAGAGGGGTGGTAGAAGCCACATCCCTGGAAACGTTCAAGTTCAGGTTGGACGGAGCTCTGAACAACCTGCTCCAGTTGAAGATCTCCCTGCAGAGAGGTTGGGAGATGACCTTTAAAGGTCCCTTTCAACCCAAAGCATTCTGTGATTTCAGCCAGGAACTCCTCTCTGTCAGTTCCCTGTGAGCTGTGGGGCAGGGCAGCCCCCAGCCCTGTCAGGGCTCACAGCCGCTCTTCTCCCTTCTCTTCCTGCAGCTGGTCCTGTGCCAGGCTTCAGCGCCGTGGTAGCCAGTGACATCCCCCTGGGAGGGGGCCTCTCCAGCTCGGCCGCTCTGGAGGTGGCTACTTACACCTTCCTCCAGCAGCTCTGCCCTGGTAAGGCAGCAGCTGGTCCTGACCCTTGGCACCTCCGTTCCTGGGTGGGAGCCAGGATGAGGGGGATGCCCTTAGCAAGATCCTGTAGTAAAGGTCCCAGAGCTGCTAACCTACATCTCTCTGCTCTGGCACAGATGACGGTGATTTGGTAGCTAAGGCGCTGGCCTGCCAGAAAGCGGAGCACACGTTTGCCAGCATGCCCTGCGGGATCATGGACCAGTTCATATCCGTGATGGGCAAGGAAGGCCACGCACTACTCATTGACTGCAGGTCAGGGCCGAGTGCTGAGCTCGTTGTGCTGTGCCCACCTCCTCAGACAGGTGGGGATGAGCTGGTCCTATGGCCATGAAATAAATGCAGGAGTGCAGGAATGGGTTAACCCCTGAACCCAGGCCAGAATCTTATCATGGGGCTGGGGGCACCCTGCATTTTAATTACTGTGACTCGATTCCTCCTCCTGCATCCTTTCTGCTACTTGCCTGGGCTGTATTTCCTGCAAAGTCATTACAGTCCCTTACGGGACTAATAATCAAGATGGAGTGAAATGCTCGAGTGAAATCCTAAATCACTTGGAGTTTGCCTCTGTAGAGGCAGGAGCAGCCCGCCACGTGGCCTTGCCTAGATGGCTGAGGGCTGGAGCAGGCAGTGGGGATGGGCACAAAGCCTGCGCTGAGCTCTTGCCGCAGGTCCCTGGAGACTGTCCTTGTCCCGCTGACCGACGCCAGCTTGGCCATCCTCATCACCAACTCCAACGTGCAGCACACACTGACGGGCAGCGAGTATCCCACGCGCCGGCAGCAGTGCGAGGAGGCGGCAGCGGCACTTGGCAAGTCCAGCCTGCGAGATGCCACCATGACTGAGCTGGAAGGTGGGGACAGTCCCTCCCTCGGGACAGCAGGAGCTCGGTGCTCCATGGCATGGGCTGAGACCGTGGGGCAGCACCTGGGACAGGTGGGTGGGTGCACGCACCGAGATGGGAGGGTGCTGCAAGTAGACAAGCTCTGTCACAGGGTGGTTGCAGGCTGGGGCTGTGTTCACCCCCAGCAGCATCCTGCAGACCCAAGCAGCTTTGCCGCAGGGTCATGTGTGTCTCTGCAGCGGCCAGGAGCCAGCTGGCTGAGGAGGTCTATCGGCGGGCCAGGCACGTTATCGGCGAGATAGCACGGACGGCCCAGGCTGCGCAAGCGCTGCAGGACCGGGACTACAGGATGTTTGGGAAGCTGATGGTGGAGAGTCACACCTCCCTTAGGTGAGAGACGTACCAGCCCTGGGGAGGCAGGCTGTGTCAGGGGCACCGGCATCGAGTCCTCATGGGGTTCCTTTGCCCGTGGGTGCAGCACGGGGGCAGCCATATCCATGTCCTCTCTGGTTATCTCATGGCTCAGCCTGCCAGGGAATTTTAAAAGCCCCACAGGCTTCTGCACTGGGAGGTGCTGGGATGAGGCAGCTGGGCACATACATTACAGACACACACTGCTTACAGCAGCACCCAGCAGGTCCCTGCTGCTCACAGCCTTGCTGGTTTGTACATGCACTTGCAGGCAGAGAGCTGGACCTGGATACGTGGCATACTGCATTGCTGCAGCTTGCACCAACGGAGGCACCAAGATGCATGTTTCAGTTGTTGGCAGTGCAGGGACTATGGCTGGGGTGCGGGACAGTGCTGACCACAGGTCTCTCTCCAGGGATGACTATGAAGTGAGCTGCTCGGAGCTGGATGAGCTGGTAGCAGCAGCCCTGGAGGTTGATGGGGTTTATGGCAGCAGGATGACTGGGGGAGGCTTCGGAGGCTGCACGGTGACGCTGCTGGAGGCTGGGGCTGCTCAGAGAGCCCAGCACCACATCCAGGTACACGGCAGAAAAGCGCCAGGAGATTGACTTAAAGATCCTAAGAAACACTTGGGGGCATGGCCTGAGGACACCATTGGAGCTGTGCTGCTGAGGCAGTTGGGGTTTGTTGAGCTCTTGCAGGCAGCTCAGCACTGTGCTGGTCACAAAGCACTGCTAAAGGACCTTGCTGCATTGAGAAAATGAGTGAAACAGTGCCAAGTGAGCTTCAGGAAGACTGAATCTATCTAGGGAAAAGTAATCCAAGCCGATCTTAGGTAATGCTGATCTTAACGGCAGCAGTTACAGCCCAGGAAAGATCTCAGTGCCATCATCAATGTTCTCTACATCAGTAGTTCATTGTGCTCTGGTAGCTGAAAATGTGGGCTGTGAATGAAGCAGAGGCTCATTTTGCTGCTATATGGGATCATGGTGTGCCCTGTAAATAGTGGCAGGGGGATAAAGAAGAGGCAGAGGAAGGTGTCTGAAATGAGGAGAGACTGAATGGACATTTTTTTGCCATCTGATGAGAGGGGAGGGAGGGAACATGACCAGGATTTACAGAACAGCAAAGGGGGTAGATAGGGTGAGCGTGGAAAAATAAGAACCAGCAACCACTGGCTGAGTTAGCAGAAAACTCACCACCAGCTCTATGCAGTGCTTCCTCAGCTCCATTTTTCTCCTGTCACCAGAGGCCATGGAGGTCAACAGCATCAGGAGGGTCAAAAGGGGGTTGGAAAAAAAAAATCCACAAGGGGCTGCTGAAGGGTCAGGTTGGGGAGGTGTTGATAGCCTCCCTGCCCTGTCCTGTGGAGGAACTCCAGGCAGTGGCCAGGACAGCACATTGTCCCGAGACAACATCTCACGTGGCCACTGTTGGAGTGGTGACTGGACTGACTGGCTTCAGCATCCCCTAGCATGGTGCAGCCCCAGAGCACCAGCACTTACTGCTCCTCTTGTCTTCTAGGAGAAGTACAGTGGCACAGCCACCTTCTACCTCACCAAACCCTCCGGAGGGGCAAAGGTGCTGCCCCTGTAGAGGAGTGACCATCTCACCTGGGCTGGAATCGCCTCCCTCGGAGGCTTCACAAAGGGAGCAATTTGTCTGTCTGCATCATTTGCCTAATAAATGCAAAACATTTGCACAATCATTCTGTGCCTGCCTGAGCTCTGACGCCAGAGTCACTGGGGACCTTACCTCAGAGGAAACTGGTTTAACTCCAGCTCACGCCAGTGTAATGAGCCATTACCAGGGCTGTGGGGTGTAGTATTGCCTCTGGAGCTGCGGCCACAGGAGATGACAGTGGAGGAGCAGCAGGCACTGATGCTTGGCAGAAGCCCCTGCTTGGGTATCTGCTTCTGGCACATGTACTTCATCTGCTGCTGCAGATGGAGAGCACTTGGCAGGGAGGATTTTTTCTTCCCTTTTCTTTTTTTTTTTTTAATAAAGAAAAGATGCAAACTGTAGAGAAAACATTTATTTAAGTGCAAGAGGAAGCCATCTGATCAAAGACCCTCTGTTAGAGCAGGCTACTGGATTTACCTTGGAAAGGCTGAACCACCACCAGCCCTTAAGGACCAGATGAAGATTAAAAAGTGACGCTGTTATAGTGCGAGGCATCAGTTAGGTGCACAGCTGCCTCGCACGTGGGTATGGCGTGATGCCTGGAGAGCAGCAGCTGAGGGCCTGGGCTCTGGGATAACAGGATAGTCTTTGGTTAAAATGCTTGGAAGTGGGGCTCCCTTTTTAGGTGGTTTTCAGTGCTTTACCCAGGGCCACAAAGCACAGGAAAAGGGTGATGGAGTCCTTATGCAGGAGACATGTCAACTGGACAGGAAACCTCAACCACAAAGGTGAGATGGGAGCTGGGAGGCAGGCAGGCTAAGGCCACTAGTACTGTCTTAGGAGCAATAAGTAATTCTTGAAGGCACAGTAAAACAACAGGGTTGGTGAAGTATCTTTTGATCCAAGTTCAAAACTGACCATCTGCAGTCTTGGAGATTCTACTCACACATGTACACCTTTGGCCCAATCATGTACAAGCCTTCCCATTCGAGCAGCCCAGATTGGAGAGGGAACTCTTGGTGGTGTCAGTGCTGGAAAGTCTTTTGACCCCAAAAAAATGTTAAGAAAAGGTCAAGGTCCAGTGTCAGATCAAATCAGGCAAGGGGTGCTGCCAGGGAAACCAGGCAGCTGCTGTTTTGCTTGGAAGCTCTAATCCAGAATGGTGGCAGCTGCTGTGTTGGGCAGGAATCCTCACTTTTGGGAGGCTCCTTGCCTGCTCCCGTGCAGCTGAAGCTCTCCGGGGAAACATGCAGTTTGGCAAGACACAGAACCCGATTGTTCTCATTGTCAGAGGGCAGCGAGACACCAGGCATCGTGCCCAGGAAACAAGTCCCAACAGGGTCTTGGCTCAGTCCTGCACCCAGCACTGTGCGAGGACAGCTAGAGCTGAGGGCTGAAGGAAGCTCAGAGACTTGCTCAGGATGATGAGAGAGGCTGTTGTTCCCAGGCTTGCTCTTCCCCTGTGTTTACTGAGGGATCACAGGTCCCTTTCTGGACGTTGCTGTTGGGCAAAAAGGCTTTTAAAAGATCCTCAAGATCTTCTGCCCCAAAATCTCATTCTCTCCCTGTTGGCCATGTAAGAAATCCCAGGCACCATTCTCAGCTCCAGGGACCAATGCCTGGGCCATCCCCATCCCTCGCCTCCAGGCAACTCCCAGTCCTTCTGTGCCATGTACTGGGGCTGGAGAGCACTCAGCTGGTGGATGCTGTACAGTGAGCAGGTCTGTCCGCTTGCTGCCTTCTGCTGGAATCTCCAGTGCTGGATGATACAAGGCCCAAGGCAGAGCCCACCAGCTCATCAATGGGCTTTCCACAGGGTTTAATGGCCTTTGCATGAAACCCTTAACTAATTTCTTCCAGTTACTCATTTTTCTCAGCAGCCATAGTCCCAATGTAGCCTCCACATTCAGCAGAGATCTCATCCACCTCAATTTTTTTAATAAAATAAT
>WUAM01000287.1:9573334-9611309 GCA_024336885.1 Actenoides hombroni
ATTTTTGTATGCAAAGTTATTTATTGATTTGCACTGTAACGCTGAACTCCTGAAGGGACCTTCTGTGCCCTAGGACACAGAAATCAATCCAATGCCATGGCCCATTTGATTTCCGTGCCCTGAAGGGATGCTTGGGCTGCACCCTCAAGCCTGTGTGTGTTTTGGGGCTGTAAGCAGAGCCCCAGCATCCAGGCAGCCCCAGGGCAAGTAGCAGCAGGGCCCCGACACGGGTTTCTGGGTACCTGCAGCTCTCCATGAACCACTGTATGATTGAGGGAGCTTTCAGAGCAGGGCTCCTGGCCTCTCTGCTGTACCCAGAGTCCCAGAGGAGCCTCAGAAAGCCCACTCTGCCAGCTCAGGAGGGTGCACGCCAAACTGACACAGCTGAGCTTTGTCTGTGCCCCGAGACATCCGGGTTTACTGTTCCAATAAAGAGTTCATTGTTCCATCAGGGTTTATCATTCCAATAAAGAACACTGCAGAGGTGGCAGAAATGATCAAGCCTTTTCCTACGGACGTGTGTGCATCCGCCAAAAAGGGGAAAAAAAAATAATAAATGGAAATCATGATACTTGAAAATGGAGTGATGTGATTTTCCACCCGAGGGTCCAAACTACCACCCCAGGCTGGTGTTTCAAACCACCTCTCTCGTCCAAACCTAGACCAGCAAACCAGAGGGGACCAGTGCCCCCGGTCTGCCTCCAGCCTGCCTGCCAGAGCCTTTCTCTGAGGCAGGTGGAAGGTGGGGTACACCCCGGTTTCCCCTGCCCCCCGAGGACTGCCCTGTTCCCTGTGCAAGCCGGGGAGAAGCCAGGCAGCTTCTCCCAGCCCCACTGAGCCTGCAAATGCCTGGCTCTACTTTACCAGATCAATGGAAAAAGATACAATCTCTCCCCTAGAAACTTTACCTTTCATTAAACAAAAGCCTTATTAATTTCAACTGCAGGAGTCACGGATTAAGTCAGAGAAAAGACGTAAATGATGCACAGACGTCAAGTCTTACGTACACCCCTACACATTGTTTTAGTCCAAGCTGCTAAGCTCTGACAGGGCCAGAAAAAGACTTTTAAACACCTACTCTGTTCCTGGGGGGCACACTGGGTTTTCCTCCTATGTGCTCTTGCTGGTGCCTGGTCCTAGCTTCCCAGGGCTGGGCGAACCGATCCTGGCAGGGCAGAGTTTGTACGGCTCTTTTGTTCTGGGCAGTAACTGTAGGGTCACTTCTGGCACTACATAAACTCAGGATGGGTGTAAGAAGTCCACGAGAGCCCAAGCAGCACTGATAGAGGCAATCATCCCAAATCAATGGCTCCAGGGTGGTGGGTTAGCAGGAACCACTCCAATCAAATACAAGCAATCATATCAGGCTACGTCAAACCGCTCTGGGGACAGGACAAGGTCTGCAAGGGGACCTGAGGCATCTCCTGGCAGCAAGGGCAGGGGTTTCCACCCCAGGGCTGCATTGTTCTTCTGCTCTCCAGCCACATCCAAGCATCTTGGGAGAGGCAGCGTACATGAAAATGGCCATCAGTGAACACAAGAAAGGGGACAGAGGGAAAGTGAGCACCCACAAGTCCCAAAACCCAAGAACTCAAACGCTAAGAAAACTCCACTGTAAGTGTGGGCCCTGTTGCGTGCTCAAGGATTGTCTACGAGAAGGTATCGGCTTGTAGTCAGTTAATGTGCAAAGGGATGATCTCCAAGACCGAGGGAGAATCGGCCAAATGTCCCTTAGCAACTCCTCGGAGCAGGCAGTGTCCCAGGCATGCCACCCAAACCCAGGTGCACCCCCGGAGCAGGCACTGCCACATCTGAGTGGCATGGATCCATGGCCTTCCCTGGGACTCTGCACTGCCAGGCAATGCAGCCAACTGATACTGTCTGCTCCATCACTACCCCCTTCACCACAGACCAGGACACGCATTCTCACAGCCCAGTTAAAGAGCAGGATATCTCTCCCCGATGGAGAGTTTTATGGAAGAGCAGAACACCCCAAATGCAGAGTACCTGAGAAATATGAAGGGGTTCCACTTGGTCCTTTGACCTCCTGCGTTCTCGTGACAGATCCCTGCAGAAAAACACTGCTGTTAGCTACATCTTCCATGCCTGGAATGAGGGGAAGTGAGGCACGGGAGCTGGGTGAACAGAAAGCCTATGTCAGGGCAGAGAATGGGCCCCAAAGGCCACCAGCCCAGCAGCATCCTGCTGACTGCTGCTGCTGTTGCATCCGTTATGGAGCAGAGATCAGACCCACGTTAGGGGGTGGAGAACAGGGACAACAGTGAGCCTCAGGGTGACTGTTTAGATACAGGTCGCCACTGCAGATGAAGACCTATAGGAAAGCAAAGGGCTTTCCTGAGGCTTTCATGTCTTGCCAGGGGCTTCCAGTCTCTGGTATAAAAGCCACCTTAGTATAAACTATTTGGTACAAAAGCCACCTTGGCCTCCCAGGGATCCAAGCACCTGTTGTGCTGCAGGGGTTTGGTGGCAGCACTGAACCCCACCAATAAAAATGACTCCTTAAGGGATGCCAGGATAAGAGCCCAGCTCTGGTCAAGCTCTAGGAGCACAGTCCTGCAGATGGATCTGCAGGACTCAAGCTACTGCCTGAGTGCCAAAAAGGTTCTGACTCAGACCCTGGCCTGAGGCATGTGGTGCCAGGCAGCAAGGGAGGGCAGCAAGACGGAGAAGAGACTAAGAGCAAGAGATCAGAAATCAGTGCTCAGAAAAAAGCAGAGAAGGCCATAGCCAAGGCCAGAACTGAGTCATCATCCCATTGCTGCCAGGGTTTCACATCTCCTCCTCTGCTTCTTAATCATCTGTTATTTGAAGGCGAGTTTTGTTTTATTAAAGAAAAAAAAAAGCCTTTTATCTGAGTGATTTGCTCTGAGGTGTGTCAGGGACAGGGGAGGAATCCAGACAGGGGAGGAATCCAAGTTAATTATTATCTGTCAATGAAGCAGCGGTGAAGTGGATGCATTGAGAAGGTCACAAGGCTGGGGATGAGGGGTGGGTTGGCAGCACAAGGCAAGGTGCAGCCTGTGAGCAGGACCGGCCCTGGGCTGTGCTGGGAGCCAGGGCAGGAGGTAGCGGTGGAGGAGCCAATTCCCAGTGACCAAGGCAAGTGGTCCTTATGGGAACAGAGCAACTTCACGCTGACAGGAGGTTGAACCCACCTGCACTGAGAGCTAGCGGGGAACACCCAGACCTGAGCCTCACCAGCGGAGCCAGCTCGTACCCCCAGAACCCATCGGCTCCCGCAGCGAGGGACGCTGCTGGGGTGGCACAGCACGGCTCACCCTGGCTCACCCTCACCCATGCTGGGGGAGGCTGCTCTTTGCAGTCACCCCAAACAGTGCCCACCCGCCAGCCCCCCGGGAGAACGTCACGGGGCGGTTATCGGCGGAGGAGGAGGAGGAGGAGGGAGGGTGGCACGCAGCGTTACTCAGGAGGCCATTGGGCAAACACAGCGGCTGGGCACAAACCTCCTTCCTCCCCGGCTCCTGTTTACAGATCCGCTTGGCCCAGCCTGGGTGTTATCACTGCTGAGAGCACAGATAACACCATCAATGAGCACCCTGCTGATAGCGGAGGGGTAAACACCGCTCCTCGTGTTTAGCAGCTTTCTCTCAGCCTCTGAAGTCAAGGCAGCTTCTCCAGGACAGTGATTTAATTAGCGATGAGTTAGTTCAACTCATCCTCTGCCTTCCTGCCCCTCTCCTGCAGGCTTGCTTACTCGATGGCTTGGTTAAACTTGTGTCAATATAAGCAAATTAAACATCTGCTCTTCTTCAATGTAAAGGCCCAAGTAGGAGGATTAACCAGTCTCCCAGGGCTTTACAGCTCCTCTGGGTTCAATCTCAGCTCCAGAGCCAGAAGAGTGCAGGTCAGGCTAGGAAGGATGCCTCATTTTTGCAGCTTGGATACACACTCCCATTGGCAAAACCACGGGGGCACAGCAGACCCCAACATCTTATTTCAGGCCCATCTTTAGAGGAAAGACGTCCTGCTTCACCAAAACTTCTTTTCTCCAGGATACATTCAGACTCCTGGCCTCCCTTTCCCAGTTCTGCACAGTCAACCCAATTTAGGACCACGGCCGTGAAAAACAGCCAGTTTTGTTAATGTCTCACAGGTAAATCACCAGCTTTGTTCAACAAAGAGGCCAGCAAACAGCTCTTGAGACATGCTAGTTCCCTGCTAAGCTCTCAAAGGAGAGCCGGACTGCACTCAGGGGATCCCAGAGCATCAAAGCAAGGAGCAAGGACATGGTTGTCCAAGCAGACTGGAGATGCTGATGCTCTGGGGGAAGGCAGAACAAATCTAGCCACGTGCATTCACGAAAAGCTGCCCGTATCAGAGCGTCTGGGCCCCACCACAGCAGCACAAGGGTTTGGTCAGACATTAAACATGACTCTTTTGTTGGCAGACATTAAACACAATGGCTGCACCAGCGCACACTGGGTGTTCTCTCCCAGAAGCAATGGGCCCCTTTCACTCTTGTTTTCCATCCCTTTCGTCACATCCCCACACATGATAACCTGTGCTCCCCCACCCACTTCTACCCCTAATCAGCTTCTCAGAAAGTGTTTCATGGCTCTGAACTCCCAACTCACATGTTTTTGCCAGCTGTAAGCACCCCCGGGCTTACGGATTCATCCTGGGACACACAAACAACTCTCCTCCCATGGAAAGGTCTATCCTCTCCCGATGGACCCTCTAGGCTCACCAACTCAGCCAGGAATGCCAAATACTCATTGCCAGCCACACAATCAGGGGGTCCAGCTCGCCACAGAGTCCCAAGTCAGAAATCAGTTTGCTCTGCAACAGGAGAGGGAACAGGGACAGCACAGTTTGGACCTAAAGCATGCCTGACCTTGCATGACTGAGCCTGTGGGGTTTGCACATGAAGGTCCAGCTCTGAAATCAGCATTAATAGGTTGTAGCTACCACCCCCAAAGGAAGCATCCTTTCTGACAGAAGCACATCCAAATGCACAGAGACAGGACTGTGAGTTTTGCCTTTTGGGTATCTGTGCCCTAGATAAAGGCACAAAATAATGGTATGTGTGAGTAAAAAAAAAAAAAGAAAAAGAAAAGAAAAAAAAAAAAGAAAAAGAAAAAAGCAAGCAACCCAGAATCTACCTTAAAACAGGGGAGTGGGGAACTCAAGTGGATTTTAGCCAAAGCAATGTGGCTAAGCACTCCCAGCACAAGCCTGTGCCAAGAGATTAGCTCTATACTCGCCTGAGCTACGGCACAAATTAGTCACAGCAGCTTGTGGATTTACTAGTTGGCACATTCTTTGCCGAGGCCGTTGACATGGGGCAACCCAGCAGGTGTATAAAGGAACCGATTCCCATTGGCTGCCCTTGGCAAAGCTGAGAGCTTCTCACTGAGTAATTAATGTAATGACAATAATTGACCCAAAGTAAACAAGGTGAAAAAAAAGAAAAAAATAAAAATCAATGGGCTGGGAGCAGAGGCTGCATTCAGTGGGGAGCAGTCCTGACAGCTTCTACCTGCGCCTTGGTCCATCGGGAAGACTCACGTGCACCCCAGTGGCACTCCAGCCACTGGTTTTAACATCGGCTGTCACCCAGGCTGTGCCAGCAGGGAGGTAAGGGCTGGGGCTTGGCTGCTCTCAGCAGCACACAGCTACGGGGTCAGCAGGTTGGGTCCAGGGCAGCAGCTGCCGTGCGCAGCCTTGTCTGGGCACTTGGGTTAACTCCTGATGCAGCGGGATGGGTTTCCATCTGATCCTTCTGATTTTATAGCCTCTCCCCTCCCTCCCCTGACCCCAAAGCAGAGGAGTTATAGCCCTAGGAGGGGGGAGGGCATCTGCTTCTGCACTACTAAGTTAGGAGGGTTTGGGAGCCGAATGGGGAAGAGTTTAGGATCCATCTCAACTCACAGAAGTGCTCTGAATCCCCGGAGAGCACAGGGAGATGGAGCCCTCGGTGCACATGCAAAGGAAGAGAGAAGCACTGGAATTTCCATCCCTACTCAGACAACTTCTCCCCTCAAGCCCCAAACGAACTATCTATAAATCCTTCCACTCTCAAACATGTCTCAGGGGTTTGCTTTCACTCCAGCCACCACCACCCGAGTCTCTCTCTGGAGCGAGAGCTCCTTTCCAGATACTGACCCTACAGAGAGGCTGATCTTGCCCGATTGCTGTGTCTGAGCAAGGAGATTTCTCTCTCACAGGCAATTGGGTCCTACCAAGATCTTTCCAGAAGCTGGATAGAAAAGCTTGCAGGCTCTGGATATCTGGGCCAATCCCTCGAATCCTCTGTGTCAGTGTGCTCAAGACTCGGGGCTTTTTCCTCTGTGCTTCAAGGAGAAAAAGAAAGAAACCCGGGTATTAATTCTAACCCAATCTAAGCCTGCCTGGGAGCTTGGATCTTTTCCAAGCACCTTAGATGAAAGCTTATAGTCCCTCTTTTGGCTTTCTTCAGCTCTGCCACAACTTGTGTGACCATATGAGCTGCGTGGTGTAACTCTCTCAGCCCAAAATACAAGGAAGTGGTTGGGCTCATCAACCAAAAGTCAAACAGCTCTGAATTTCAGAGCAGGTCTGAGCTTGCTCTGCATTTCTACCCAATTCTTACAGCAACAAAGGGAAAGGAGGAAACCTCAATCCAGGGCTGTATGCAGAGGATGCGTGAAAGGTGAGGACAGAAACTATTTGGGCACCTCAAGTCCCAACAGCTCCAAGTATTGGTGGTGCAAGGCAGAGACATCAAATACTCATTTTAATGCAGGTGTCTCTGGACAGCTTTTGGCAGAAGGGCCTTTTCCCAGTGCCCTGCAATGACTCTGCCCCCTGGGAAATCTTTAATGCCTAACGTGGGCTAAACACCAATCTCCTTTCCCCCTCATCTGGCTTCAGGAGGCAGAGGGGGAAGCTGAGAAGCAAGGAAGGGAAGTCACCATACGAGTGGCTTTCACAGCAGAGCACACAACCTCTCACCTCATCGTGTCTCCCACCATCTTTCATACTTTAAACCTCCCCTTCGTTAACTCAGCAGGTGACCCTGGGCAGATGAGCCATGTCGGACAACAAAGACCCAAAGCAAAAGTCCTGCCACCACTGCAAGAGCAAGTCAGTGTCAGCCCCACCAGAGACCTCCACGATCCACTATGAGAAGTTCTGGCTGTACCGTCACTGCTCTTCGGTGCAGCAGCGGGACAGGCAAGCTCAGAAAGCTGGGCAGCTCTTCTCAGGGCTGCTGGCCATGAACGTGGTGTTTCTGGGCTGTGCCTTCATCAGCAGTATGATTTTCAACCACGTGGCCATCACGCTGGCAGAGGTCTGGATCCTGCTCTCCATCCTCAAGGTCTTGTGCCTGTGCTGGATTATCTACTACCTGCTGGGCACCAGTCGGCAGCCACACGCCGTGCTGCACCGGGATCCTCACGCTGGGCCCATCTGGATTAGGGGTAAGTTCTGCTCTTATTTATCATCTCACACCTCTCCCCTTCCTCCCAGTGCTTGGAAGGTACAGAAATTCTTTCCCTACTACTAAAAGAGTAGGAAGCCACAAAAGATGTAGTTAGCTTGTGGTGAGAGGCTGGGAGAAGACAGGGCCGTAGTGGATGCCACAAAGAGGAACCAGAGCAGACAGGGAAGTCTTGAACTTGGCTTCCCTTCAGCCTCCAGTCCAAGTTTTCTCTGTGGTCCCTTCCCACAGCACAAGCCGGGCATCTCCCACCTGCAGCCCAGGAACTGAACACCCCGGGAGAGATGTAGGAAAGGTTTTAGGCATGACCACTTTGCAAAGTGAGAGAAGAACAAGTTTACCCTCCAAGGGCGTCAGCGGCCCCGCGTCAGCCTCATCTTTGTTTAACATCACAGCAGTCCTGTTTCCGGGGGAAGATTCCGGATGAGCAAGTTACATCCCAGTGACACCCAGGCTTTCCTGGAAGACTTCCCATCAGTAGTTGCCCCACTTTGTGAAATGGCAGTTCTCTGAGCAGCCCTGCCTCTGGTCTGTTCTGGAGTTTCCCATTAGCGCGTGGTCTTGTTAACTAAGCATGAAAAATTAAAGGGAAGAAAGCTGCCAAGTACCCAAGTACCTAAAGCTGCAGAGACGTGTCCAAAGTGAAAGGGAGGATCAATTAAAGGGTCCTAACTTCTGCAGACTAGTGCTGCCAAAATCCTCAGCAGATCTGTGTTCCTCTCAGGTTTTCTCTGCAAGGCAGAAACCATCATCTGCCGTTAGCTTACCTCTGTCACTCCAGATTGCACAGAAAAGGCCAGAACTCTGTTTGCAGCACGTATCTAAGAATGAGAAGATACCTTGCATGGTCTCAATGCCTTAAAGCAGCCAAAGCATACAACCAGGTTCAGAAATCAGGCTCCCCTTTGCCCCCTTCTCTCAAAATCATGAGACTTGCAAGTAGGAAGCCCTTCAGCTCCACCCAGATCCAAGGGGCACGAGGGCTCCAGTCCCCAGACAGGCACAAGTGTTCCACAGCCACATTTCTATTTACTGGTGCTTCTGCTGTTTGCCCAGGGTCAGTGCTGCTGTTTGGCTGTTTCAGCGTCCTCCTGAACGCGTTTCTTATCGGCTACAGCACAATTCTCATCCAGTGCAAATCCAAGGTGGAAATAGTGTTCCCCAGCATTGAAATCCTTTTTATCTGCACCCAGGTACTGTACACTACCCTTCTGGAAGCCTTCTTGTTCTCTCCATCCCATTCCTGGGAGCCCAAGGGGTGGGGGGAAGTGGGGAGACTCAGGAAAATGAGGGCTTCTCATTAAAGGCATTCAGTATAACACAACATTTCAAATACCACCCACATTCCTCAGGTGACAGATTGAGGCAAAGTAGTGAGGTTTAGAAACAAATCGCTTCAGCAATACCTGGCATACTGCAGAATCCAGAAGAGTCTGGTTTAAAGCATCAGAGTAGGAAGAGAGAAGAGGAAATTTCATGTTTTGCCAGAGATATCTTTGCACCAGCCTCTCTATTTGCTCATGCTACCCCCCAACAAAATCCTTCGCACACAAAAATATCTCACACGCTTTGCGATCTGTTACTCTGATACCAACCCTCTTCTTTCCACACCCAACGCTGCCTTTGAAAAGTAAACTCATTCCCAGCTCAGCAGCAAATACCTAAAAATACCCGAGAGAGAGAAGAGCAGCTCTCTTAGGTGGGCTTTCAGGGCAGGCACAAGGGGGCTGCAGTCACCTAAGGAGGCCAGCACGTGCCTCCACACCAGCCCCAGATGCACACACGTCCCGTTTGCTCCCACTCGGCCATGTGCCCTCTCACCTGCCTGTCCCTCTCCCCGCCGTGTGCAGCAGGCTGCCAGCATCACCCCGCTCATATCACTCTTGTTGTCGTTTTCCAGGCTATTTTTCTGTGGTACCACTCTAAGGATTGCATTCAAGTCCAGCACAACTTCACCAGGTACCAAGAGGGGGTGCGGGGGGAAACTGCCTTCTCCTTCTCTAAAGGAACTCTTCCTTCCTGTCTGCTTATGATGTCTGCTGCTTCTGCTGGAACTGTCTTCATCTGAGCTGACACAGACTCGCTATATTCTGCCCCACGCAAGAACTAAGCTATGACTTGACCAGAGCCACCCTCCCCCCACTGACCCAGACCCACCAGTTCCCTTCACTTTCCACTAGTGCCTGGGACTGCTGAAAGCTTGTTGCTTCCTCCTTGCCTCAAACACCTTCCTGCTGCACGGCTCAGGGACCAGTTCATTGACTGGAGAATGAGGTGGCCTCCCCTTGCCTGTCACGGGAGAGACATCTCAGCCTTCCCTCTCTCAGCTCCACCAGACCCAGCAAGGCTGGCATTGCCTGCCCTGTGCCTATGCAAATGGCCAAATGGGAACGTCCTTGGCCATATTTGCACGTGCAAAGGCACAAATGGGAACGCCTTCAACCCTGTCTGGGTGTGCAGAGTCCCACACCAACATCCACAGGCAGCTCAGGCACAAACGCACCGCGTGCACCCATCTGTGCTGGGCAGGCAAGAAGCAAAGGGCAGCACCCCACAGGAGGTGCACACAGAGCTTGTAAACAACTTGCCCAGGTTCCATCCTGTCAAAATGCCTTTCTCTTCTCCCAGGTGTGGGCTGATGCTGACCATAGCCACTAATCTCCTCCTCTGGCTCTTGGCCGTGACCAACGACACCATTCACATGGAGATTGAGTCTCAGCTGCGTGAGGTGGAGCAGCGGTTTGAAGGCAAGGCTCCTTTTTCACATCCCTGTTTGTGCTAGGCTGACACGGGTGACTTCCAGGGAGACAACAGTTCTTGATCTCAGTGATATCACAACCAGTTCCCTCAAATGCTGCAACCTCCCTATTACTGGAGGTTGTCTTGAGAAGATGGGCTGCAAGGGGAGAAGATCTCCACCTGGGAGGGGGACATCTGCTATGAAACCCTAGAAGTGATGCCTAAGAAAGGAAAAGCCCATCATAAATTAGCAATTTTGCTCACATTTACCTGTCAACTGCAAGCAAAAGACTGGCAGAGTAGAAGAGACTGACGTCACTGCTGTGCTTTTCTTTCTGAGGATATTGGAAATAAAAAGGGGAAACCACTAGTCCAAGGGTAGAGATAGAGGAGGCTTCACTGTGAAGGAAGAGGTGTCCCTCTCTTCCAGGACCTATGGTGTTGACCAGGAGGGTCCACTATGTATTTGGAAAAGACATTTGCTAAACACTGTTATTCGGTCCGAGGGGTGACGACTGAACTTCCTTCGGATTGCTGGTTGAGATACACAGAGACAGATGTTGTGCCTGCAGATAAGAACCTCCCCAAAACAGCCATAAAATCCAGGCCATCTCCCTCTTAATTGTTGCCTTTCTCTTCTCATGCTCCAGGCAATGAGACCGCCTCGTGCATATGCCCCAACACAACCATCTGCAAAGTCTTCCAGAAGGGCTACATCCTGCTCTACCCCTTCAACACCGAGTACTGCCTCGTCTGCTGCTCCATGCTCTACGTCATGTGGAAGAACGTGGGGAGACGCATCAGCCACCACCACGTCCCTTCCACAAAGCCCAGGTTCAAGCTCCAGGGGGTGGTCTTGGGGCCACTGCTGGGTGCCATTGCTGTCATCGTCGGGATCTGCGTCTTCATGATGTACCAGATCCAGGCCACCGGCTCAGCCCCCAACCGCCAGGTCTTCATCATGTATTATTCCTACTACATTGTGCTCCTGCCCCTGATGAGTGTGGGTGCAGTGATTGGGACAATCATCCACGCCTTGGAAAAAAGGGAGTTGGACACGCTGAAGAACCCAACCCGCAGCCTGGATGTGGTCCTGTTGATGGGGGCAGCCCTCGGTCAAATTGGCATGTCCTACTTCTCCATTGTTGCACTTGTGGCCACTGACCCCGTGGACCTGTTGAACAGTCTCATCCTTTCCTATTCTGTCCTCCTCATCTTTCAGAACATCACCCAAAACGTCTTCATCATTGATGGGCTTCACCGGCAGCACTTTGTAGCAGCAACTGAGGCCAGACACACAAGACATGCTGGGCAGCATACAGTGGCTTCAGAGCTACCTAGTGAAGAGGAAACCATGACAGGCAGCAGACAGGAACACACACAGGTGTCTGCTGACAGAGAGCAACAAACAAAAGAAGAGCAGAATCATGAAGACTACGACCAGAGACGAGTGAGCATGCTGGAGCTGGGGCAGGAGATCCAGAAAGTTTCGCTGTCCTACATCCAAAGCTACTCTAACCTGAGTTGGAAGAGAAGAGCATTAAGGGAGATCTCGTTCTTCTTGGTTCTGTGCAACATCATAGTAAGTATCACTCTCTGCTGCATCACAGCTTGGCTGAGCCATGGTGACCTGCAGTACAGATATGCTCTCCTTGTTTTTCTCTTGGGCCATTATTCCATACAAGGAACTTTTGCCCACCGCATTTCAACCTACTGGTGAGGCAAATCCATGCCGTCCTTGCTCTTAATATCTCACTCATAATTATAAGGTCTCTCTTTTAATCTAAGAGTCAAATATGGGTGGGTTTCCTGGGTGCAGGAAAGAGACAGATGATAAATCCTTACATGCCAAAAGTTTAGACTTTAAAATAATCAAACCCATTAAGGGTGTTCATGAGGTAAGTGGAGAAACATGAGGCACCAGCAGTGAGTCTTTGTAAACATGAGTCTCCAAGATTGAAACTCACCCAATAAAGTGCTTCGGGATCTCAAATCAACATGGATCTTCACTGCAGCCTTAGTCCAGTGAAAACAAATTGGACAAGGAAACAGTGAAATTCTGTAGGCAGATGAAGCTGGCTGGGGTAGAACAAGGCTCTCTCATGAGGGTTTCAACAGGATTTGACCTATAGCAGGGAGCTGGGGGCCAGCAGCATAACTAGGGGATGTTGCTTCTTTTCCCTGGCAAGGAGACTCCTCTTGGTACTCTTGAAATATTCCTACAATGACCTGAGCCAGTACTGAGATTAAAGGGCAGGTAGAAGACTGTCATCCTCTGACTTCTGCTCTTTCTTCCTTACCCTCCTTTAGCTGTGGGTCATGCCCACATTTGGAGCTCACCCCGTCTTTGAGAACGGACTGGAAAAGTCATTTTATGGCTACTCCACCTGGTTTGTGATCGTGAACTTCGGCCTCCCACTTGGTGTGTTCTACCGAATGCACTCTGTGGGGGGACTCCTGGAGGTCTACGTCACGGCCTGAACCAAGCTGAGGCCCCAGCCCAGAGGCTGGAGTGAAACAATGATGCTGAACAAAGATGCAGGAAGCTGTGCATACACACCTGGAAGCTTTCAAGCTTTTTCCCTCTGGCTTCTGCTTTGACTTCTGCCTTGTACAACATCTCCATGAGCTTTAGAAGAGAAGCAGGTTGCTTTAATACAAAACATTTTTTTCTCCATAGAGAATAGACTCAAAACCCAGACATGAACTGTCTCGCTGCTCTGTGGAAGCTGGCACTTGTCAGTAGACTCTCAGTGGATGCTCTAACAGTAGCAAGTAGGACTTTACAGGTCCTACTGAAATCTTCTAGGTAAAAGAATGCAAGAGCAGCCTTCAACAAAAGCAACAAAGATTGACCTACGCTCCCCAGAAGTTTGACAATCCAGAGTCAAGGGCCAGCAGCCCCACCACGGCTCCCCAACCTGCCACCCTGAGGCACAGAGGGGACCCATCGGTGACGGCCACTCCAGCAGCACACAGAGCCCCAGTCATTCAGGAATGAAGCACAACGTACACTTTTTACCTGTCATTTGCAGAAAGATGCTGCAGGCTGCTTCAATGGTCAGAACAGGGACTATTTCTGTTTATTCCTCGTGCTGACGTATCGCACATCAACCTGTGCAAGTACCGAGTTGCACTGAGTGCCAAGCTCTTGCAGCTCCCCATACTGAGGAGCAGGACAGGCCTTCAGACCTGAACCAGTTCAGGGCCTCTTCTCCCATTACCAAAACCAGAAGCTGTAACATGACCTTGCCAAGAATAAACACTGTTTCTCCTTACAGGGCACTCACAGAGCCTCAGGTGAGATGCATTAGGGTTGCTCTTTACTTGGTGCTACCCATGCATGATGTTATCACCAGCATGTACTAGTAAACATCCCACCTTGTACATAGAGTCAGTTCAAGACAGAGCTATGGCCAAATCTACTGTGAACCCTTCCCTGCCCCAACACTTTGAGCCTCCCTGCTGCTTTGCACATCCACAAACATTTCAGAAGGCACACTGTGCATGAAGGAATGCAACTGCACAGCGTGGTGCCTGACCAAAGTCCTGTTGACACCTGTTCCATGGGAGCTTGCTTTGAAAGTGCACGGGAGAGCAAGGGGGCTTGTGACTCCAGGTCCCAAATGCAGGGCCTGAGGAGTGGAAATAAAAAGAAATTTAATTTTCAGGTGTATCTTGTGGAATCTCTGCGTCTGCTCTGCACTCCCCAGACTCCAAGTCAATGACTTACACAGTTTTTGGGTTCAGAGGTTGGATGAGATTTAAGGGTGGGCCTTGTTTTACAACCAGTCAGAATCTTCAGGGACTCTTAACAGAGGCCAAAGTAGCACAGTACAACAGGAATCTACCTCACCACTTCCGTTCCTCTGCAAATCAACCTCAGAAGCAGTGTGGGTTTAGGATCAGAGCCTATTTATCTGGGTTGTTTTTGTGATCTCCTAGAAAAGCAATCCCTCCCAGGACAGTACCAGTGATGAGAGCTAGAAAATCCTGGCCACACACATCCCACCCCCTTAGGATTTGGCATTCAGGCAACAACAGCACCTTTCTGTGGAACTATAAATGAGAATAATTGCTTGAGCATGAATTTTGCTCATTTTTTTTACTTGGGTCTATGTCAATGGAAATATGTCATGAGAAGTAACGGCTGGATAAATTAGGTTCCAATAGTTAATTGTTATTCTCACATCAGTTTGTGCCAAGGGTTCTACAGGACAGAAATGCCAAGATCTGGCCCTTTCACATGGTGAACATGATCTCAAGCTTTCTTCCCAGCTACTGACAGCCTGCAGCCAAGCAGTGATGTGCTTCAACAGCAAACCCACGACCTGGATTTTATCTGCAATGCAATTGATAAAACACTGTTTAAGTTACTGACCCTCCACTGAGCAGATGACTTTGGAGCTCTCCCACTGACATAAGTACTAAGGTTTGTAGGCACTGTGTATAGGTACAGACTGAAGGAGAAGTGAGCGTGATTTGGTGCTGGTAAACAGATGGACTACCTGAATACCTGACCAGTACAACCAGGAGTGAAACCCACCAGCTCCAACTCTTACCCACAGCCACTACAGATCAGTTAAGTGGTCTAGGTCCTTTATGTCCTTTCCTAACAACACCCAGTACCAATACTGCAGATGAAGGTAAGAAATCCCACAACAGGCAGCAATAAAAGTGCCCTTCCAGGCCAAGGAGAAATGTGGGATCCAAGGTTTCAGCCCTTTCACTTAGAAGGGTTCCTTCTATCTCTGGACTCATTTGTAGCCCCAGGAGGGGCAAAACCACAACTGCACAGTGGCATGTGATCCAAACTGCCCTCGGCTGCTTCACGAGGGTGACAGCAGGGCTGGGCACGGCCACCTGAAAGCTGAGCGAGAAGCCAGCTAGCCGTGACTCCTGAATCCCACACTGCCATGGCAAGGCAGTGGTCCACCTGCTCCTTTGTCACCTGCTCCACTATCTTTTGTCACCTGCCATCCACGAACGACTTTCAGAGCTCCCCCAGGACCACGGTGTCCGGTTTATGGGTCTCAGCTGCACAAAGGTTTCAGTCCACAGTTCACAAAGTCAGAAGACTCAATCCTGCTTGATCTAGTTCCTTCTCTGTACCCTTCCAGGCAGTTACGTTCGATGATGTCTCATACCAGAAACACAGAAATGGCCAGAAACACAGTTCAGGCTCATTTTCCCAAGGCAATTTGTCATTGCCCATTACAAAAAAATAATGCACGTGCTGTGGAGGAAGCCAACACGTGGTCTCCTAGTAGCAGGAATCACCGCAGCGTAAGACAAACAGGATTAGAAATATCTCTGGAAAAAAAAAAAGCAACCGACTGCGTGTTTCAGATAACCTTTATCTTTCTCTCTGTAAGTAAGCAAATAGTTTACAGTGCAAGTTGATTTCCACAGAACAAGAATCAGACTCCAAACACCAAGAAACTGAACAAAAAGGCTTCCAGAGAAAGTCACAAAGAAACAAAGCAGAAAAGAGAGGACGGAAGAGATCATGAGAACCAGCAGATCCATGGGAGGGAAGAGGCAAGCATGTGGGGATGCCCCACTCCAGCTGTGAGGTGCAAGTGCCTTACAATCAGGGGCTGGCCCCACCAAATCACATTCGTAGAGATGAGAGAGATTCCAAGGAAAACTGAGACCTCACCCTGTTCGCATCAGAACAGAGATGAGGTCAGGATGGGAGTAGCGCTGGATGGCAAAGTAGGTTGGAGATGGGAGGTGGGTTGGGGGATAACCTTTCTCTATTTCCTACATTTCTTATCCTTCAGAAAACCATTTGGGTTTTATTTCAGTTTTCTACTGGCCTGGGACTCCAGTCTGCTTTCAGTGCCCTGAGGAAACCATCTGACTACAAGCCAGCAGGAGCCAGCAGTACCCTAGAGCAGCTCTCTAGGAGAGGATGGTCATGTTGCTAACACCCCAGCTTCAAAACTTAGGCAAGGGTTAGAAGACACATGTGTGTGACATACCTCTTTCTTTACTTTAACCAGTGAGACCAGTTTCATGGGGTGAGCTTACTGGTTCTAAGCTGTAGGAAACAGCTCCTGGCCAGTGACCCTCTCCCGAGCCAGAATAGCAGAGAATGAAGGACTAAGCTTTGGTAGAGAAGGAATGGTCTCAGTTCATGACAGGATCCCTCACATTTCATTGTCTGAAGGTCACGCAGGTCTAAGAAAGCTGCCCCTCCCAGCACAACATAAAATTAGACTCAAACCCCAGGATGTCTCCACCTACTAATGTGAAAGCCCAGGCTGCTGAACCAAACCAGCAACAGCATGTTTCCCACCCATTCTGGCTTCCCAGACTTCCATGCTTGGGACCCAATACATTCAAGATCCAGTAACTTGGTCACTAGCAAAATGCCCTGAAGAATTGAGCTTCGCCTCAGCACTCTCCACTCCCTACTGACATGGAGATGCTTTTCCTCCTACAACTTCCAAATTCCTCCTACAACTTCCCTGAGCACCTCCCTCAATCCCCTGCCTTAGACAGTAGTGTGCAAAAGACCCTTCCATCCCTGCAGTGCCTCAGCCTGCCAGGCAAAGATGGAAGGATATGGTTCCTTTCAAACCCAGGTGACACTGTCCTTTCAGTCAATGGGAGAAGACTAAAGGAGTTTAACAGCCAGGTCTCTTCTCCTTGCTCTCCCTGAGCTAGCCCTTTCCTCCCTGTGTGCTCACCTGGATTTAAGTGGGGCTTTCCAAAGTGACACACCCTCCACTGCAACAGCCCACCACAAAGGAAAGGCTGCTGGGCCTGGAAGCCAAGGAAAAACTTCTCACGCCACACCAAAGCACTGGCTACTACAAAACTTCTTAAGCAGCTTTCCAGGAAAGGAGTCAGAAAAGAGATTCAGAACTGAGACCCAAAGTTTTCCTTCAGCACTTTCTCCTTTCATTTGGAAAGGAAAGATTTCCCTACCAGTATGCAACTGAGACACCAGGAAGACACCTGCAGCCAGAAGGGATGCCCTGGAAACTCTTATGGAGCCACATGAAAGTAATTGCAGTTTCCAACCCCCCTCTCCTGCAGGAATAGCAGCTTCTCCCTCGCACCCAATTTACAGATAGTCTTTTTCCATTAAGTGCTGACTCTGACCAGGGCAGGGACAAGGTCAGAATGGTTTCCAAACCACATCCAGGAGTGAAAGAGTAACAGAAGAGCTAGGAATGATTGGATTTCTAGTGCAACCACAACAGACGATCCCTTAGACATCTTTCACTCAAGGTTCACGGTGAAGGGTGAGGGAAGCGAAGTGAGCTGGGGGAGGGATGTCCAAGCAGGTCCCAATTAAAGCTTTAAATGACAGGGAGGTAAATGAAGTGATTGTCCTTTTGGTCTCTCAGCTGGATGTGAAATGCAGGAATAGCTGTGATGAAGCAGCACACAGCAGTCCTTAGATCCAGTGTATTTCTCTTAGCAGAGGTAAGTGCTCTCTTAGACCCGTTGGATTTCAAACAGCTTCACATCTGTGTCATACCAGATAGGGGGATCCACATTCCTGAGAGAGAGAGACAAGAGCTACTTTACTCTCTGTGGCCAGGTACATGGAATTCACATCACTGCCCAGATTACAGGAGCTGGCTACACAGAACTGCCTTCAACTTCAGAAGAGAGGAAACGGCTGGTTGAGAGACAATGCACCTTGAAGGGATGATGGCATCTGCAACACCCCACAAAGCCAGAGCTTTGCATGAAATCTCTTCACCATCCCCTCTAGGCAGCTTTTCTATTTCCTGCTGCTGCCAGTTTCCAAACAAGCAGTACTCCCAGAACAACTCCCCTCACGTCACCTGCTCAAACTAAGCTTTGAAGCAGCTGATTCACCCTCGTCTCTTCCAAGGGGACAATATCTTTCTATCCTGCAAATAGGAGACAATCCAGAACTGGCCAGGTGCATGCAAGTCTCTCTACAGGCCCCCTCAACAGTTTGGAAAAAACCAAGTTAGACTGCATCCAGCTGGCTCACCTCAAATAAATAACTCCCCACATGTAGGTCCGGAACCACATGGCAGTGCCCGAGTTCGCCTGGTACTTGCGGATGAGGATGGGGTGAGGTACCGGCAGCAGCCCCACCAGCGTGCCATGCTGCAAGAACTTGAGGATCTCCGATTCATCGGTGAGACCCCTGCAAAGAGACAGAGCAGAAACAGCCTTAGCACGTCCCACAGACAACCCAAAAACTCCTGCAGCACAAAGTATCAGCCTAAACAAACCAGAGCTGGTGACCGTGGCCACCAAGACCACACACCGCACTGTAAAGAAGCGCTGAGAAGGGATCAAACAAAGAAGCAGCCTGGCAAGCAACAAAACCTTCCCTCTGCTGAGGCTGTGATGTTTTCAGTTATACTTTGCAAGGTTTCCTCTAGAAGTCCTCCCAATTCATCAAACCCTGCCAACCTCCCCGAGCTCTTTAGGCACTACACAGCCCTTTCTCTCCCAAAGTGGACGTACTTGTCAATGCAGATCTTCTCTACCTGAGGGACCAGCACTTGTAAGAGCCGCATGATTGTCTGCAGGGGAAGCTTTGACTTCCAAGACATCACCTGTAAGTAGGAAGGCCCAGAGGGAAATCAGTGCACTGCATTCGTAGGTTTTCTACAGTTACCTCCACTGTCTCTACAACAAATGAGATATACAAAACAAAACAAAAAAACCCAACCAACCACCAACAACAACAAAAACTAAGCAGACAACAGCAATACAATCAATCCTGGAGCATCAGATTATGAGCCACTCAATGAAACTAGTGGGGTATTGGTTTAGAACAGGTCAAACAAACTACTTCTTTGCAGATGGTAGTAAACTTCTGGAGCTTGGACCACAAGTCAAAGACATTCCCCATGAGGAAATGCCCCTGTGGGGGAGTCTCTGCTGGCATGGGAAGGAGGAGTGTGTGGTATTTCTGCCACAACTCTTTTTCCTCAAGATTTCCTCTGTCCAGATTCCCTTACCCAGTCAGGAGTTGGGGTCCACTGTCCACTGGAGGATGCACTGGAGAGACGCCTTCGATCCCGTCGGGGATGTGATGCCTCCTATCAATAAACATTATTTTTTTAAAAAACAAACAAAAGCAAATCACACTTAAGAACAAGAAATTCAACCTATTTTCTGCTGACTTTCCCCCAGCTTTTCCAGACCACTGCTGAGAAGATCGCTTTGCCTGTCCCTATAACAGATCAAAACGACAAGACCTTCATTCACCAAAACCATTTGCTTTGAGTCAGTGAGTGGCAATATTTGATGAGTTTAAGTAGATGGACCCTGTGGCAAGGTCATGGGGGAAAGGAAGAAAGTAGTCCTTTAAAACAAAAAAAAAAAAAAAAAAAAAAAAAAAATACCACTCCCACTTTCACCTCATGCAGAGACTGCTGAGTTTTTTCCTTTTGCAATGCACTCTGACCATTCATGATCACAGCCTGCAGCTGACTTTCCTACAAAACAACCGACAACAGCACTTCCTTCCAACAGCCACCCTGCCCCTCCATGTGCAGGGACTCACTCACACATCATCTTCACAGCCAGAAACAGCAGGCTTGGGGCAGAGCTGTGCTGCAATCCACTGGAAGCTGACAGTGCTCTATCAGTCCTTTTCTGACTGGGAAACAGCTCAAGCCAGCTGCTGGACACAGAGGTGGAATGACCCATGATTATGTTTCATGGGCTGCTGGAAGAAGAAAACCTTTCTTCCACAAGTTCTCAGCCAAGATCTCACTTAATGACAACCTAATTGTGTGCTTAAGACATCTCACTGACCAAGGGCCTTCATCTGGTACCAGGGAAGGCCAGGAAAGTTAAGTAAAACTGGTCCTGGGTATTTGGGAATTCTGTTCATTCCAGTTTATTCAAAGCCTAAACAGCAATATTATTCTGTAGTGTTTGCAGCTATAACCTTCTCATTCAGCCTGTTCAGCTTCAGTGCCCTGTCCTCATCAAGCTTCTAAAAATAAAACTCATAAAATCATAAAAAATCTGATTTCCTTCAGATGACACCACCCTCTTCCTCTTTCCTTCTCATTCTCCCATAGCCCTTGCTGCCTCAGCTGCCAGCCAAACACTGGCAGTCAGCTGACATTTAAGAGAGCTAAAATGGAATGACACTGAAATGTGGAGATTGTTGAGCATTTTGTGAGACACTTTTGAAATGGTTATAACTGATAAGGGGAGAACATTACAACAGATAAAGGAACAAATTTAAATCAGTCATAAGGGTGGGTATCCTAAAATTTATCCAGTATCTCTTACTAATATATCTTAACTCAGATGAACTCAGATTCTGTCAGAGCTCTCCACCCCAGAAAGAAGGGAGAGGAAAAGGAATCAGCAATCAGAACCTGAGCTGAAAGCCTCTCGATCAGGCATCCCTACCTTTGTAATTATGCATTTACTGCTCTGTCAGTACCTTTCAAGGTGGAGAAAGCTCCTCCCTCTGATGTCCCAGCTCTTGGGTGTTTCAGGTTTGTGCTAGTGACACAAGATGATGCAACAGGACTTCTGAACCACAGTGCTTTCCAGCACAGTGCACGTGTTCATATCGCCTCTGATATGATGCTTTTCTTCAGTGGCCAACCAGAACTCTCCTTCTAGGTCCCCCATTTTAGCCCATTTCACACCCCAGATCTTCCTTACCCACCAGTGTCTGGCCTTACCCCGCCCCAGGGCTCCCCATCGCCCACAGCTGAGGGCAGGTTTCCCTCTGGAGGAGGCTGTGAGGACTCGGGCTCCAGCGAACGCATAGTCCCATCCTCTGAGACCTGGGACTTCTCGGTGAGCTTGTCAATTCCTGTGTTCAAAAGAGAAAAAGCTCAGAAATACAAGTGAATTAAATACACTTACAAGCAGAGGGTTCTTTGCCCTACGATGCACAGACACCCCATGGATCTGCAGACAGCTGAAACTCTCTCCTTTCAACGGGAGTGAGATCTAGCCTTGATTTCACCATCCCAAAGGAGTATGACTCTAGGAAAGTGCTCCTTGTTGTAAGAGGAGCGGGTTCACATGGGTGTAGTTAAACTGAGGCAAAAGGGTAAGATTAGTGGCCACATGGACACCAAACGTGAGAGGGGAGAAACTCCAGGCAGTTTGCTTTGACTCGTTTGTGACCAGCTTGGGCAAACTGATCTGAAACTCAGTCTGAGAGGCAGTGAGTGACTGACAGATGTAAACTCAATCTCTCCCACACCCAGGGAAAGGGTGAGTCCACACCATATCTCACAGAGAAAACAGACCTCTCTCCTGTTACAAAGGTAACCTAAAGCTAACCTGGAGTAGCCACCAAACTTGTCTTCAGGGTCCCCGGTTCAGCAGGGGCAGCAGGCCGTGAACCTTCCATGGAGACCCCCTCCTGGGAGTTGGTGCGAGAAATCGGCTCGGGAGTTTTCTTCTTGCGCTGCAGGCCTTTCTGGATGGCCTGCGAGTCCGTGGGCAGGTTGGCCAGCTGGTGAAACACGTTCCGCTTGCGGATAACAGCGTAGACCAAATTTGAGTTCCCTGGGAATCACAGCAGCAAAACAAGCAGAGAAGTAAGATGCAAAGAACTCTGCCAGCACAGCACAGCTCACGGGGTACCCGCGAGCTCAGCGAGACAATGCTGCCAGCCACAAAGGCAGCGGCACGAGGAAGAAAGAGCAGAGCTCAATATCCTCGTATCCATTACGAAGCGGTACAAGAAATTCAGTTAAATCCTTCCTAGGCTGAAAGGCTGACAAGAAGCAGCTTAGACATCCAAACAACTGAAAACAGTTTAAACCACGTGTTAGCACCTATTTTGGAAGAAAAGGTTGCTAGTCAAGATTCAACATTTCTCTGTCTTCAGAAGAGTCCACAAAACAAATCAAGGGCATTCCATTTCAGGAGAAAGAGGCTTGAAATAGCAAAGCCAAAAGGCCAGAATTCTCTGCCACTTTGCTGGCAGTAAGAACAGAAGGAAAACATCCCATAAAATAAATCACAGGCACAAAGGCTGTTGTAGGATCTGGCAACCACCACTTGCAGTATTTCCTTTAGGGAAGCAGAATGGCCATCCTTGATTCACAGTTTTAAAGCAAAGCATTACATTTTGAGCAGGTTACGGGACCTTACTCTATTTCATTTCCTTGAGATAAAGACTGTCATGCTTTTAAAAGGGAAAGCATAAAGTCACAACTTAAGCATAAAAAGCATAAAGTCATGTTTAAGTCACAATTTAAGCATTACATGCTCACTTTCCCTTCTTTTTCCCCTCTACCTGTCTCATCTTCTGGTCTGCAGGAGGCCGAGGTTGTGCTGCTAATCAGCTGCCATCTCATTTCGCTCTAACCCAATCTGTCTGGGTCAGGACCCAACACTGATTACCTCCTAACCCAACTTCTCAAACCTAGGCAAGTCTCTATGCAGCTGGTTTCCACACTTCTCCCCTGCTCTTACCTGTTACTTTCTCTGAACTTCCACCTCACATTCTGGACTAAACAAGGGCAAACCCACTAAATACAGCAGCCAGTCCTTACCATCAAACTGGTACTGAATGATGTTGTTGAAAACTTCCAGCAAGAAGAAAACGAGATGGTGGTTCTGTACAGCAGAGAACAGGAACCAGGTGGTGGAAAAAGCCTCCAGGAGATGCAGTAACTTATTAGCAGCCACCATGGAGAGAGACTTCAGGTATGGAGACACTGTGGAAGGCAAACAAATGAAAACTGGTGAAAGAACCAAGGTGTATATATTCACATAAATACACCACTAAAAAAGTTGCTCATACCACCTTCCCACCCTGCACTTCTCGTGCCTCATGGAATGGCTGTGCCCAACAGGGTTCCACAGAAACATTTCCAACACACAAGGAGTGAACTGGAGCTACCATCTAATAAGAGCAGCATTTCTGGGTTTCGAGGGTCTTGTCCAGTTTTACACTAGTAACAGCACCTCCAGCCTGCCTCCTGGAAAGCTCAGAGCTGGAGCCACCTAGACACTCACTAAGCCCATAGGAAGCCACTGCCACCGTGGGGACATGGCACTCCCTGCTGGAAAGGAACAGCACTGACAGGCTCACTGAGACAACCTCACCAGGCCTTCTGCCACCCCAGAGGGACTCCAGAGACTCTGCTGTCTCTCCTTCTGCCCCATCTGACTGAGCTCAGGCAATAACCCTGCAGGCAGGTCTGATCTGCAGTCGATTTCAGGACTCTAGCTTTCATTTAACCACCCCAAAGGAGTTTGTCAACTCTCCCTGATGTAAGAGGAATGCAGGTTCACATGGAAACAGTTAAACGGGGGCAAAAGAGCATGATTAGTGGCCACATGGACACACAGCCTGAGAGGAGAGAAACTCAAGGCAGTTTACTTTGACTCATCTGGGATCAGCTTCAGCAAACTGATCTGCAACTTGGGCAGTAAGTCACTGAGAGGTATAAATTCTTAAACTCTCCTACACCCAGCAAAAGGGCAACTAGAAAGGATTTGTTTCCAGCAGCAGTTACCACCCCTGGTCAGCGTTAGGGGGCACAGAGAGAGGGAAGCAAGAGCAGCCAGAGCTGTCCCCTCTGGGCTTGGTGTCACCCCACAGGCAGAGCTTACCGTTGACAACGATGGTGAGCAGGCAGTCGAAGAGAGGCTGCAGCCGCTGGTGCCCACTGGTTATGATCTTGTGAAAGACCTGTGGTAAGAACAGAGTTCTTGAGCAAGGTGGTACTGTACTGGAAGCACCTTCTCAACCAAAACCAGTGCCACCCCAACACTAATCGCTTCCTGACACCATTCCTTCTTAGGCAGGGCCCTGCACACTCCACAATTACACAGGTGGGGGAGGCTGCTCTCACTGCAGACTCGCGCTCCAAGAGTACAAGCTTTCATCTGCAAGGAATCCTTTGGGGACGTGATTAGGGCTCCACGGCACTGCAAACAGAAACTGACTGTGAGCTGTTCAAAACACACAAGCAGCCCGAGACAAAAAGAAACCACCAGGAAGTAAGAGATATCTTCATCTCCAATGGATTTTGACTCTGAACCCTAATGACAGCTGCTTGAAATGCCACAGAACTAATCATTTTACATTTGTTTTTAGTGCAAACTTCTAACTCAGATGTTTGTCCTACTTTTCTTAGCTATACACTCAGCCATGGAAAGATTCAACTGCCTCACAACCAGTTCAGACATTCCCAATCTTGGCTTTCCCACCTCCAGCTGGCAGGCCTTGAGCAAAGACCTGCAGCATAATGAAAATAGAGAGATGATCTAAAATTAATGGAATGTCATAGCAAAGCACATAGTGTCCAGAACAGTTCTGGTGGGCACGTTCCTTCCTACTCCTTCTAATGGGAATCTCCTTTTGGAGGTTTATCAGAAGCTGCCGAGAGATTCTTCTCTGGCAAACGAGTAGTAACGTGACAAGAGGGTAACTTGAGGCTGGTACTGCAAAACACAAGGCTCTTTGTAAGCAGTGTTGTGGTCCTGAGCACTACAAACTGAGAGATGAATGAAATGCTGCAGCAACCAACCCAATGCTGCAGGGTTGAGCTTGGTAGCACTGGTGCCCCCATTCTGACAGATGTGTTCCACCCAACTCCGGTTACCTGGGACAGAGCCAGCCATGCAGTCAGACCTCCTGCCTTTCCTGCCTGCAGCCAAGTCTGGCAGAGACCATGTACCCATCCCACTCACGCCAGTCCAGGAGTCCTTTAGACACCAGTCCAGCACTACCCATGATTCTGTTCTTTGGGTTCATCTCATGCAAACAGAAGTGCATCTCATGCGTATGCACCCTGCCAGACACCAGCCCAGGCCAACGGCGTGCAGAGATCCCACGCTTCCTAGCTACTCAGTGGGCTGGCAGCCTAGGAAGGATGAGTATATTGAAGGAGGAAGGAGGACAGTTACTTGTGGAGGAATGAAAGAGGAGTTAGGAGGGACAGAAAGGAACTGCTGGAGCTATACTCACTATGATGAGCAGATCTGCATGTGTCCCTGTGAAGACAGGGATGTCCATAGGCACTCGTACAGAATACGGCTTGTTCAGTCGAACCCCAAAGTTACGCTCCCCACTGAGAAGCAGGAGGATAAAAACTCCAATGTGCATCAAGCCCACTCGTGCTGCAGAAAAAGAAACGAAACCCAAACAACCACACATCACAGTGAGGCCAGTGAGGAAAGTGGAGAAACACTACAGGACTGAAAGACACTGCACATACCAAGACACCCTACTAAGGAACATCCCACACAGAGCTCCCTCCATTGCCGGTACCAGTGTCCTTCCCAGGCACATCTATGGGGCTACTACAATGTTAAGTCTTAGACAGATCATCTTCATTATGTTCTTGATATAAACTCATCACTGTAGTAGGAAAGATCTGACTTCTTTCCAGTACCCAGTGGTGGAGTTATGTGTGATTTACACCCAAGGCAAGAGCAGATGGCTCATGTATCACTCTTCAGGGATGAGGGACACAGTAACCAATCCACTCTACTCCACACCTGCAGAAGGCCAGGAACATGCACTTGAGATGCGATCACATCTCACTGGTAGGGAGGAAACATCTTAAAAACATTCGAGCTCAACTGTCAAGCACAGATCATCCAAATATTGCAAGGAACAAACTTACACTGGTCTGCTCTGGCATCATTGAGAAAATACAAGATTGGGACAAGGATGTCCAGAACATCACTGCTCTTCAGCACAAAAAAGAGGAATTTCTGGAAGAAAGGGGAGGATTTCAGACAATCACAAGCAGATTTGGTTTTCCGCACCATCCACAGGACTCAGGGCAAGCAGATTCAAGCTAATTAGTCTCTCAAGAATGTTAGAAAAGCTGGTGCATGCACCAGCTCCTCAACTCCCGCTGTTATTTGTAGAGTTATTGCAACACCCACCCTGTCATCTGCCTCAAGCACTGACCCCCGGGAGCTGCCACCTCCCTGTAGCCAGACCCCCCAGCCCACACTGCAGGGTTGTGTTGCTGAGCAGAGCACCACAGAGTCACTGGTAACTACCTGCCCACAGCCCCTCACCAGGGCTCAGGCCAGCCAGAACCACACCAGGCTCTGGGCAACAGGTAGGGTGGGGCAAAGCTCGGCAAGATCCACACCTTGTTAAAGTCACAGAGTTTCCAGAAGAGTACAAGGAGTTCCTGATGGAATTGGATCTTCTTGGCAGAGTTTGGCAGGTAGGTCTGGACCAGCGGGTTTGATAACAGGCGGGCCACTCCTTTCAGGATGAACTGGAAATCCTGCCAACAGACCGGGAAAGAGACTGTGGTGGGCCCAGGGCTAATGCAATCAGCATGAAATCAGACAGGAAATAGCTCAGGACAGGAACATGTTACCTCCTCTCGGTGTATTCTTGAGAGGTAATTCACAAACAGATTGTCTGGTCCGGGAGGCTGCATTCAAAGAAAATGAGTGAAATAAACGCTTGCTGGTGACAAGGTTTACTCAGGAAGTCAAAGTGTAACCACTGGCTGTGGGGGCAAATGTCTCTTATCAGCTTCCCTCTCTAAATGATCCAGTTTTAAATGCTAGGAGACAGAGCACCTCAGGGAACAAAGCCAGGGGCTTTTCACTTACATACTCCTGATTCAAGTCAGTGATCAAAACCCAGTGGTTTGGTCACGTACAGCTGTTTAGCAGCCTACAGAGAAGAAGCAGGACTGGACCAGAGATAGCAGACTGCAAGGAGAGGAGTGGTGCTGGCCTTACAGGTCAACATTCAATGCTGATGGTAAGAGGAGCACGGGGAATTCAGGAGAGCAGCAAATACAGATCCCAGCGTCACTCACATCCATGTCATCCATGGCCGTGCCAGTGGTCGTGCCATCCACAGTGGGACTTGAACTGGTGGAGCTGTCATAGTCCAAAGTAACAATCAGCACCTGGGCTGCCTCCTCCACCAGGGGCTCGCGGTAGTCGGAGAAGAGCAGGTGATTGTAGGGAATCCCATAACCCACAGGGTCATAGGCACAGACGACGTTCAGGAGCGAGGTGAAGAGCGGGAGAGCGTGTCTGGGGAGGACAAAGAGGCTTCAGAAAGCAGAAGCAGGAAGCAAAAGGTGCTGCCGTGGGAAGGGACAGACATCTCTCTCTCGCCAAGAGCTCGGGGTCAACACAACACACAATCCTCTTCTCTAACCCATGACAGTGGGACCCATGACTGAGCAGCCCCAAGACAAGAGCCGACACTCCAGCTCCCAGCTGGTCTCCTGGACTACAAACAAGAGAGAAGGGGAAGTGAAAAAGGCCATGTGGACTCCCAGGGGAATCCTGTGCAGCAATGGGAAAAAAGAGACAGGACCTTAAAGCTCTCTAGACTCTGGAAAGACAAAACTCTTTTGTCTGTGCCTTCAGCCGGGACTGTGCTCCTCCAGGCGAGCAACTGTCACCTGAGGAGCCGAAAGTCCCAGAGGAGACGTGTCACTAGAGGGCAGCATTCACCCACCACCACCACCCACCCACCGCGGCACCACGTCACCATCCCCCGCAGGGGACAGGATCTGCCATTTCCCACGCGACAGGGATCGGTCCTGCATCAAACTCTCTACTTTTCCTGCTGAGGAACTATTCTCACTAAGCAGAGGTGCTAATGGGATGTATGTAAGACAGGGACAAAGAGAACTGACAACAGCCCCTAGATGTTGGGTGCAGTCCTGTGGTCCCCCATTGCCAACACTCCACAGAAGAAATCTGAAGCTATTTCTGACCCCAGCACCCAGCCCCCTATGCTGCATCCTCACCTGTTCTCCGTAGAGCAGAAAAACTGCACCCAGGGGTTGGCATTACTGCTGTCTGAGGAGGGAGGCAGATACATGGCCTCAGAGAAACAGGTCAGCAGCAGCTTAAGCAGCTCTGTCCTGAAAGAAAGGAAGAAGAGACCAAAGCCTGGAGCTATTCAGGAGCAGGGACTGGTCACAGGAGGCACAATCACTTACCACAACAACACATAAGGAAGGCTCAGCTCCATCTGGAAAGTCCTCCCCAGAGAGCTAAGCCCATTTCATTTCCTAAGCCATACTGCTGTCACTGGTGCAAAGCTCAGCAGAATTGCTGCCTTACAGAAAAGAAATACACTACAGAGCTCCAGGGCATTTGCAAAGCAGAGATGTTTTGCCAGTTCCTGTTGCAGACACTCGTACTATACCACAAAAAGCTACTCAAAAGGTCAATTGATTTCTTTTTTTCCCCCGTGTTGCCATTCCTGTGAGCTCAGAAAGGAGCAAGCAGAAAGCCCGCTGAGGATCACAGACACCCAAGGAGGCAAGGAGAGCCCATCTCCCACGGATCCCCTCCCTCCTAAGCCCAGCTTCTTTCCACTCTGCCTCTGCAGAGCTCTTACCTATTCAAGTCATAGATGTAGTTAGGCTGTGGAGAGTGAGCAAAGCCCACTCCTGCCTCCCAGATGTACTCACAGCTGTCGATGGAGTGCATATCTTCTGCTGTGTCCTGCAGGGAGAAATAAGAGTTTGGACCACAGAATGCAACAGCAAGAGCTGACAGCAATAGTGGTACCCCAGGTAGTTCAGTCACTCTCTTTAGCAATAGATATGAGCAAAAGTGAGCAACGAAGCATCCAACACTCGGACTGTACTGTCCCATACATCAGATACACAGAGGTTTAGCATGTTCATTTTTAATTTACTTCATAGCTGTACCAAAAAGGAAGGCTGCCCACTTCTGATTATAGACTGGACCTACAAGAAACACCAGAGTCATTGGTGGGGAGGGAAGAGAGACAGATCAGAACCTGTCTTTAGCAAACCTGGTAGGAGATCCCTGCTTCAGGGAGCTCCTCTGAAGTAAAGACAGTCACCATAAGGATCAGAACACATTTGTTTTTGCTGCAATGATACGAAGAGGGAGAGGAGATGGAAAGACACAGCAGAGACCATCTACTCATTCAGATGACAGCACCAGGCAAACAGCTGCTTCCTGCCCTGGCCTGAACCAAATTGCCAGTGAAAGGAACAAGGTGCTAAAGGTCTCTGCTCCACTGGTAACAACAGAAGCTGTTTGCCAGCACAACCACCTTTTCTTGAGGGCCGAGCTGTGGTGCAGGGGTAAATACCAGCCATTTGAGACTCACCCAGCTGTCTCAGAACATCTGTTTTAAAAGGCACAAACACCCCACAATGAACCCAAAACGTTGATCAATATTTGTCACTGTGGTTTCAAGCTCAGTGACTATGTATTTTCCTGCCTGCAGGTTTGCAGGAAGCTGCTGGAGTTTCCCAGGGTACCCCCCAACATGCAGCTCATCAACCTCTCTGAAGATACTCTCAGGATTCCACTTACCACTGTGCTCCTCCGGTGGCTCTGCACAGTGAAATCGGGACAGAAGAGCAGATCTGCAACAGCAAGAAGCAACGACTCGGCCAGGGGCCGGGCATTCTCATCGTCTTCATCTCCCTAAAGGTGAGAAACACGGAGAGTATTGTCAGTCCAGGGTGAGCAGAGGGCAGACAGTAACACCAGTATAACACAGCAAGAGAAGATAACACCCCTTAAGAACACAGAAGTTACAAAGGAACAAAAGGGAAAACCACACAAAATCCGGCCAGTATAGGAAAAAGATTCCCCCCCTCCCCGGAAGGCGATGACTTCAGGAACAAGCTCTTCACCAAACCAAGCAGACAAAGGTCTAGAGGCGTTGGGGAAACAAAGTAGTAGCACTGGACCTTGCCAAGTGGAGATGCATGACTTGGTGAAGACAAAGGAAAAGGAACCATTTACAAAGAAGAGGGTTTTGTAGTCAGTCAGTGGTTGGGGTGGTACACAGAGCCAGCAGTAGGAAGAAGCCAGCCAGCAGCAGAAAGGGATAAAACCCCTCGGAGTCCTGCGTGGGCTGCCCAGAACTGGAGACGACAGACCCGGAGAAACTGCACACACCGTGCAAGGGGCCACCTCAGCCTGCCATGGCAGAGCAAGAGTGACAGCAGAGGGGATTCTGCCATCACCAGCCTTCAAAGCAGTCACCCGAACCACGCATGGCTGCACCTCTGCAGCCGTTGCCACGGGAAACCTGGCCAGACCCTGCCTGTCAAAGAGCATCCTGGATGGGAGGCCTTCCCCATCACACAGGTGCTGGAGGGAAAGGCAGGGAGCAGGAATGGCAGGAGCTTATCTTCCTCAGCCAGGCCTCTGTCAGCCTGCACACGACACATGGCTCTTAAATCACAGCAGGCAGCTCACAAAGATAACAGCCTGTGCACCTCTGACGTCTGTCACAGCGACCGCAGGAAAACCACCGCCAAACAGATCCCGGGTGGAAGGAGAGGCCCAGAGAGGATGGATGGACCAGCACAGCAAAGATGCTTTTACTTCAGCTCACAGTCAGAGATGAGGTGACAAGCATTAGGGAGCCAGGGGATTTCTTTTCCCAGAATCCCCTTTGCTAACATCACCATGGCTGCCAGAAAAAGTCCCTGCAAGCTCTGGGTACCAGCACGTCCAGCACAGGCAAGACACAACAAACCAGTAGATCTGTACATGATACAGACTCCCTTACAGGGGGGAAGGGGGAGGCACCCCTGCTCCAGGAGCTCTGCCATCCATCACTGCATCATGATGCAGGATAATCAGAGATATTTATTAATGGTCCAGGCATACTGTCATCTTCCCCTTCATTCCCAGGGAGAAATCAGCCTTCAGACAGCAAAGCTAGAGGTGCACATGGTGAAATGGTGGAGCACAGTGAACCACCACAGCTCCACTGACATCTGGGAGGCACAACGCAGCGGGAGGGCTCCCCGGCCCAGCACACATGCCCTGGGCTGCATTGCCTTGGGGTGACCCCACCACTCTAAGGCTGAGAAATTCTCTCTTCCAGGTGCTGAACAAGGTGGAAAAACAGTTGTAAGAGCAGCCTGGCTGGACCAGAGCACTAAGCTTCTCAAAACAAGCTTCTCCTTCCCAAAACAATCTCTTCCTTTGTTAAACTTCTCCAGAGCTCTGCAGCACCTGCAGGGATGAAAGGATGGAGAACCACCACCCTCCCAATCACACAGATCACACAACACAGCAGGACTAGCAAAGGCTTCCCTTACCACCACCCAGAGCTTCTCCTTGAAGTGCCTCAAGCAGAACAGATAAGAGGTGACAGGCAGAGATGGCGCAAGGTGTAAGGTTTGTACTGTACCAGCTACTGCCAGCCTTTTATACTCTTCCCCAAAACCACCCTGGCGTGCTTAATGTTCAGGGGAAACCACGCTCTTCAGCACAGTCACACTGACCTGCAGATTCAGAACCTCCCAGGAGAGTGCTCTTTATGCACAGCACAGCACCTCTAAAGGAACAAGCAGGTAAATATGTATTCCCGGCCTAACTCACCTGTGTTTTCAACACCACTTATTTGCAGGAGATCCTAAAGCACTTTCACCCTGTTCCTCAGAGACACAGAGGAGCACTATTGCACCAGAGAAAGGTGGGGAAGTCCAGAGACTCTGCTGAGGAGGTGGCACTGACAGAGCCAAAACCAGTACCTTATTCTTTACCCATAATTCTTTAACCACTCTTGCTCAGCTGTGGGCTTCACCCACCAGGCTAGACCCTGGTTAGAGCTGTACCACCCAGCTCGGAAGCAGGGTATTTAATCAAGATGCCAAGGGTTTCTCTGGCACTGCTTTAAACGTGACATTGTAAAATCAATGGAAATAACACTCATTCCAGTTTGACTTGAACCTTAAATCAACTCTAGTTAACAGAATAAGGTGATTTCAGTTTAAGAAAGTCATACAGACTTTAGAACTTCTCTCCTGTTCATTTCAATTCACACCTCCAGTTGTACCAAAGGAGCCTTCCCTCAGTGCTCTCCTACAGCTACACACCCAACTGAAATACTCAGATGATGCAGCAACTTGTGCTAAACAAAGCAGCTGAGGGAGAGAGGAAGACCAGTAAGAATCAAAGGAAGGAAAAGAACTTAAAAGGTACCATCTAATTTCTGACCCAATGAAGATAACTGAAATAAAGTTGTCCCCAAAAGTACACAGGGTCTCCTCGCTGCAGCCTCCCCTTCACCCTCTAGAAAGAAGAGTAAGTGCCAAGAGACAGACCCCTCCTCGGCCAGCCCCAGGGACAGTCGACCAGAAGAAACCTCTCCAGTCTGGGTCCTCAAAGATGTAAGGCAGGATACGGGTGAGGAGCCGGCAGCAGTTCAAGACGATTTGCCTCTCCTTCTCCGTGTGGCAGCCACTCTCTGCTCCCTGAACCAGCTTCTCCACAGCCTGAAGGAAATAAAACCAAGGCAGGTAGCATTAGCCTGGACACAAATGAGAAGAGTTGAGCAGGTCTAACCAGCTAGTGACACCCTCACATAGAGTTACAGGCACCTTGGAGCTCATTTTCAATGGTACAGGCACTGCTGCTGTTTGAAACACTACAGAAACAGAGCTAACGGTCTGCAACAGACCCTCCTGAATTTCTACTGTGCCACTGCAAGAAACCTCGCGTGCCAGGGCTAATCCACACAGCACACGTGTCGTGCCATGTGAGACAGACAGCTACAGCACCAGGAGGCTCCTTCCAGCACTGCTCCCTGACACCACACACTGCACAGAGCAGAGCATCAGCCACATCGAGTACCCAAGACGCCGGCAGAACCGAGGCGGCCGCGCTGTGCTGCGTGACGCGACGTGCTGGCAGGGGAAGGCTGCCCAGACACACACCAGGTCTGAGAGCTCTCTCTGTGCTGCTGCAATTACAGCAGGGACCTCTCCTGACTCAGGAGGTGGGAGCTGAGCTACTGCCTGTGTCTATGAAGAGGAGACAGTCACTGGGTTTTTCAGAACAGGATGTGGGTCTCGCCAGGCAGCAAGCACAGCCCCGGGAGGCAGCGGTGGAAGGTTCTACCCACAGCCAAAAAGGGGCAGCTCCTTCTCCCAGCAGCTGCACCCCCTCGCTCTCACTCCCTGATTCCAAGGGGAAACAGAGGGGGAATGAAACAGAACATGTACCAAGGATTCACCTTGCTGCATTTAATTCATGAGGTCACGTGCCCCTGCTTATTTTCACAGCAGCCTGTCTGGGTCACTGACCGTGCCAGCCTGCGTCACCGCCTTAATGGGTATTTAAATGCTGTTTCTGTAGTCTCAGGCTGTCCACACTCTATTCTGATTGAGCTGAACTGTATTTTCAGGCACATTATGACTCTGCACAGGCTGAGTCTCCAGCCGTGACTGGCAATGACATTTCAGTGCTCTCCACAGACACGAAGCTTAGCTAAGTCCAGTGGCACAGTGCACATGGCACAGGTCAGGGTCCTCGGCCTGCCAGAAGCACTGTGGGAGTCTACAGGCTCCTGAGATCCTGACACCCCAAGATCTAGGGCTCCTGGATACACAGCCCTGCAGTCATCTGTCTCCCAACAGATATTTCCAGTAAAAAGAACAGTCCATATTTTAGTCTTGGTTTTGGAGGAATGAAGAGACAAAGAAGTTATCCAGTCAGTACAGGTCTCTTCAGCCTTTATTGAATCCCAAGCTGCTGACTGCCAGAAAACAGGAAACAGCACTAGGGAAGAACTGTTCCATTTTTCCTCTTTTTTTTTGGTATTCTTTCCCAAGTATCCACTACAGTCATCTGTCTGAGGCACGATTCCCAGTCAGAGGTACCTTCAGTATGACTCAGTAGGTCTCATTCATATTTCGTAGAACACAAAAGAAAAACAGGATGGCAACAACAGCTAAAAACTGGGAAAAATACCATTCCAAATGTTTCCAATATTACAAATTCAAGGCTACTCTTTGCATGGCACGACTCAGGAGCGCTATTAACACCTGCACTTTCCCAGACAGAACAAGTTTCAGGCTGTTCCTCACCAACTTGACAAGTTGCCAAACCTGGCAGGGTAGGAAACATGAATTAATGTCTCTTGTACTCCACACAAGGATGTGGCAACACCAGAAGCAGCATCAGGGATGTTCCGATGTCACAGCAGAAGGAAAGTCTTAAGATCTCCCTCAAACTCCATCCAGGTACTTGTACAGTGACAATCTCCAGATCCCTCTGGGATCTACCAGCTTGAAGCCAGACTGATGCATGGCAAGGAGCAATTAAGATGCAGATAAGGAATCAGATGTACCAGCCTCGCCATAAGAACGTAACCTTGGTACAAAGTCCCCTGAGCGAGCAGCAGTTTATACAGCAGGCAAGACCCAGGAGAGCAGAGTGAATACTCAGGAAGAGGACAAGAGGGGAAAAAGGCTCCAAAGTAAGCAAATGCCAGCTGTGATCCGTGCTAAACCCAGGAAGGGCTGAGAGTTAGCACCAGGAGGAGACAGGGACAAGCAAGTACATCGTGCGGTACAAAGACATAATATGGTACCTCTCCTCCCTGGGGAGCCATCAGGCTACTGCTCCAGGGACACCCCGCCTCCTACTAGCACAGCACCAAGGAGTAAGACAGCACCAACCTTACCTTATAACACAAAGTTGCCAAGTTTGAAGGTGATTCTTCTCTCACTGCTCTGATCTCTGCAGCCGGCACAAGGGCGAAGACGTCTTGCACTGAAGTGGCTGTGTCTGCCCAGAACTGGTCCCAAAAGGCATCATCTGTTGCCTCCACAGGCTGTGGAGACACAAGCGTGGTTATAGATACAGAACTACCACTCCATGAGGTCCACACATCTGCAATTGCTGATGCTTGGCTTGGGGATGGGACCAGGCACAGAAAAGGTTCAATAAAACACACTGGCACTGGTTGGTACCTCAGCCTCTTGTTAGCAGGGCTTTGGCCGACTGGATCTCACCAACAGACCATTTCCTCAGCAAAGGGGGGAGCAGCAAGACATTTATGTGAACAACTGCATCAGACTGCGACTCCCCAGGCCTTTCACGGAATCCCAACAGACATGAGGCCTCCTGGTCTCCACCCTATGGCATGTATTACAAGACCTTTCCCCCACACAGGGGCCAGCCTGCTCTCATGGACTCCGTCACCTGCAGAGCAAGCCAAGGATGCCCTGACCATCTACTGCAATCAAAGCCTTGAGGAAGCAACGAGGGACATCTCACAGTAGGGCACAGACAGACCAACAGAACTGACAGACCCACCTCTAAGCACTGAGGGATGCAACGGAATTGATCTTTCTGAATCAAATATTTATAGGGAACTGGACTCTTAAAAAGCACTAAGTGTACAATTCAAAGAGGAAGATGGAAGGAGAAGACTGATATACCAAAAAGCCATTTGAGACCTGTGGTCTGAAAAGCCCCATGCCTGGGAACACACCTCTTCCCATTACCTTTTCCAGCTCTGCAGGTGCAGACAACCTCCTCTTTTACCAGCACCCTGAGAGAGTATTTTCCTCGAGCCCACCCTGAAACCCCCCTGCAAGGGATGCTGGCCGTAAGGATGCTCTGTCTGCCAGGCTGCAGCTGGAAAGACAGCTCTCTATAAATGCCTGCAGACTCCCAGTGTTACTCCCCCCAGCTCCTTTCTGACAGCACGGCATCAACTTAGAACAACAACGATGACAACCTGGGTGTCAGGTTCTATGCAGCTGGACAAAGTGGACCTGCACATCGCTTTGCTCTTCATGGTTTTGCAGAGCCAGAGAGCAGCACTGGCTGCCACTCAGGGTGAAGTGGAGGCTCAGACACACGGGGCCAGTGGTGCTTCCAACCCTGCGGAAGCGAAGCGCAGCGATAACCCGCCCCTCCCCAAAAGGGGGAAATGCCAGCACTGTTTGCTGAACAAGAAGGCATCTCCATTACACAACACCTCAAGCATCCAAAGCCTGGGAGCTCGGAATACGATTCTATGATTCTAGGAATAATCAGGAAAGACAACTTTTCAGCCAGTCTAAAAGTGAGCACAGCTCTTCCCATCTAAATGCAAACACTTGCCCAGAGACAGGCATTGCCCAGACCAGGCTCATCCTGCCCAAGGTCCGGCTACAGGGGTGGGATAAGCACTTGTGTATTTATGCCAAGCAGCGTGAAAGAGATAGAGCCACAGTTTCAGCCAGGAGAGGAAAACTGAAGCTTTTCCCAAGGAGTTTCCCCAGCCATACCACGCTCAGCAGGTCAGAAGAGCCATCTGTCCACCTGAGCCAGCCCAGCGGCTTGGGGCGAGGAGGATCCTCCTGCCCACGACGAGCAACGGCTCCAAAGCAAAGAGCAGTTCTCACTACCTGCAGTAATTGGCAGCGTGGGCGGGTCTACCCCATCAGATGGGAAAGGGGCAAAAATATCAATGTTTGTTTAACTTAAACAATTCCTGCCCACTCCCAGCTCGGCTGTAGCAGGCAGAAAACCTGCCCAGCTTCATGCTGTTTCTAAATGTAGCTAAGATGCGACTGCGGAGAGAGAACAGCTCATTCACAGCTCTGACATGAAGGAGTGCTGCATTTTCCCCTTTGCTATCACCTCCTGAAGTATGAGCCACAGTCTTTGAGCAGGTGATATGTCGTCACCACCACCCAAAGGCCAAAAAGTGAGAAGGGCAGGCAGGCCAGCAGCCCCCAAACTGGTATAGCAGGTTACTGCCCTGCAGCTCTGTGTCTTAACGCTCCAGAGGCTGTTATTGCTCGTCCTGGTCCTGCCAGCCACGCAATGAATCAGCCCAAGTGACTCTCCAGTCTTAAAAAAGAAAAAACAAACAACAGAAGACCAAACAAAACCACACAACACACAACCAACAGGAAAAAAAACCCCACATGTGTTTAAGCATCTTCTTAAAAGTCTGCTCTAGTGCTGAAACCTTCTTCAGTTTATCACCTGGCCACCAAAGCAAGTTCCCACCAAACGTCTTCCCGTGGGAAGAGTAACTTCTTCCAAGTGGTTCAAGATCACAGCTCCTCATAGGGAATCTGTAAGAACAGCCAAGTGTTTACAGCCTGAATTTCAGCTTCCCAAGGATATAAAGGAGCTGTGCAATTTGTAACCCAGGCATGAAAGGCTTAAATGGAAGCAAAGTTATCCTGCGGATCTTATCTCTAATTACGCTCCTCCAAAAGAGCCAAGTATTTGGAAATCCAATCTCTGTAACGCACAGAACGTCCTACCCTTCCTACACCCCCTTCCCACCCACCCATCACAACTGCATGTGCAACTGCCACATGTGCCTCCTGGCTGCCTGCCACCGCCCCTCCCACCAACAACAGGGAGCAGCAATTGCTGCTAATTGGAGCTCATGCATAAATAATGGGCTTCACTCTCGTCTAGAGGGGAAGCAGAAAACCATTTCCCTCCAGTAGACACAGATCCCTCTACCTCCCACTAGCCCCAGGCCTCCTCAGAGGTTGCACACTGTTTTACAGCTGGCAACGCAACAGCCCAGACCGAAGCACGCGGCCTCCCACTGGCATCAGATGGAGGTAGAGAAGCACAGCAGCGGTTTCCCAGGCTGCAATGTGGGACGCCGCGGCCACAGCAATGTCACGGCTGCCATCTTGGCAAGCAGATTACACTAAAACACCAGTTCTTTCATTTTTTAATAGCCGCTCCTCATCAACAGATGGTATCCCATGTACAATCCTGGGACGCGGCTTCGGTACTGAGTCACTCGCAGCCCCACAGCCCCCCTGTTTTAATTAACAGTCTGGCATCATGAAGCCATTCGATCCACATAATATTCATCTCCTTGATAGAACATTACTGGATGGTTTTAAGCTGATTGTATTCTGCACGCAGCATCTCTGGGGATCTAAATATCCATTTCCTCACGCTGAGCTCGCCCAACAGCCTGTAGCAAGCTACCAGAGAAGGGAAATGGAGACCTAGAACCTGTTCATCAGCCAGGAACACCTTCATTTGGAAGCGTCAAGATTTAGTTACAGGCGTTGGTAGAGCACA
>WUAM01000287.1:9616243-9642675 GCA_024336885.1 Actenoides hombroni
TGGCGGGGGGGACCCCAGCTTGCCTCGACCCCCCCCCCCCCCAACATCTCCCCAACCACGGTGACAACCAGGGCCAGAGCCAGCCACGGCCGAAGCCCCCGGCGGTGTTGTCACCTCGACCCCGAGCCTCGCAGGTCCCCAGCACGGCGCAGCCCCGGCCCCACGCACAAGGCAACGGCGCCGGCCCCGCTCCCCGGGGGCGGGGGGTGCAGCGGCCCGGCCCCCCCCTTCCCCCAGCACAGGGGGTGTCTCGGTGCAGGGCAGGGGCAGAGGGGCCTGTCAGCCCACCCCGCCTGTTCTCCGAGCGGTCCCGGCCACCTCCGAGCTTGGGGAGGCCGCGCCTCAGGGCTGGCGGGCGGCTCCCGACATGGCGGCCCCCTCCTCATCTCACCCACCGTCCGACATGGCGGCTCCCCCCTCACCTCACCCACCGCCCGACATGGCGGCCCTTATCACCTGGGGCTTGGTGGTGAGCTGGATCACCGCCTTCCTGAAGTTGAGCTTGGAGTCGGCGCTGCCCATGGTGCGGCCCGGCGGGATTGCGGCCTCCCAGCGCAGCGGGCAGAGCCGGGCAGAGCCGGGCAGGACGGTTCCTCACGCCGCCGATCTCGCCTCCCCTCCTGGGGCCGCTGCCGCCGCCATCCCCGACGCTCTCGCCGGCGGCTCCCGCTGCCTGCCGCCTGTCAAACCCGGCCTCGCAGCTCCCGGCCCTTCCTCCGCCCACGGCCGCGGCTCCTCCTCCGCCGGCCCTGCCGCCAGCCCTCCCTCCATCCCGCCCCGCCGGCACCGTCCTCCTCTGCCTGCTTCACTCTCCCCTTCTTTCCCACCTCCGCCGGCCGTCCTTCTCCACCTCGCATCTTCCCGCCCACGCTTCGCTCCCCGTGGCCGTGCTCGCCTCGCACCCTCCCCCGTCTTCCGTCTCCGTGAGAGCAGAGCACGGCTTTCCTCGCTGCACCTTCCTCCTCCTGCCTCTTGCTTTTCCTGACACCCCCTTCTTTTCTTCCCCGACCTCTGCCTTCTTCCCTCATCGGCACCCTCTGCCCTATCTTGCCCCCTTCTTTCCCCACTATACCCACAGCCTTTGTCCCCCAAGCCCCTTTCCTGGGCTGCTCTCAGGCACAAGCCCCATGACAGCTCCATCTGGCCACTGCTGGAGAGCCTGGCCCCGAACCTGGAGGGTCCGGAGGTGCAGCGAGATTCCAGAGGGAAAAGCCAGCTCCAGCTTCTCCCTACACCTGAAAAGGGAGCCAGGAGGGAGCAGGCTTCTAGTAATTACCCCATGCAAGAACCTCCTAACAGACTGGTTGCACGTGGTGGCCCATTAACCTTGATGAAATTCTACCCACCTGCAAGGAGAAGATGTAGTATAACCCCGGGGACTAGAAATTCAGGATTTGGCCCTCACTGAAAACCTGAAAGCAGCTGTTGGAGGCGATTCAGTTTTGCCTTTGAAAGCCATCATCACAGTTTTCTGCACTGAGCAGCTCTATGAACTGCAAGCGGGTCTTTTTGGTGTGTTGCTGAGTTATATTTCACACGCTCAGCTCTGTAAACCTCCTTTCTTCAAGGGATATGAGGTAATTCTAATCGTTCTGCAAAAGAAAGCAATGTGATGACTCCTCAGCTGGGGCAGTCTGTGGAAATTCTAATTGTTGGCACATAACCCATAAAGAAATCACCAATGTTTGACTGTATCAAATGTCAGGTCAGATCTGAGACATTCTTGCAAAACCTTCAGGAAATAAAAAACAAACCACCAAACACGTTTTCATAGAATCGTATCACCTGGCTTTTGCTGTCAAACAGCCCAGGGCTTTGCATCCAATCACTCAGTATGGACATAATGTCCAGATAAATGATGACAGTTTATTGTTAGGAACATAAACCTTTTCACAGGCAATTACTTTTCAGAGTTAATATCTTTCAATTTCTATATTAAAATGGCTCGGAAAAAGACCTGGGAGCCAGTCAGAGATGTCTTTCTCCTAGATTAACTTTGCCAAGTCATAAATGCCAGGCTAAAAGAGACTCCTCGACTCTGGTCTGCAGCCGCGTTAAGTCAGAAGAGTTTATGGGCAACCACTGAATTTTGGGAGTAGGGAGATGTCTCCTCAGAGACCTCTCAACACAATTCTCTACAATTTCTCTCTTATTCTCTGCTTTATCTCCCTCCTCTGCTGCTGTACACAAGAGCCAAGCACCAGCCATCTATTTAATCACCAGGGACTCCCGCTGCCTGTCACTGATGAACTGGACAAGAGTTTTCCAACACAGATCCCATCTTTTCTGGATGCACAGTCTGCTGCTCTTGTGAAAACATCTTATATTGCTTTTTCTGTAGGCACCACTGCAAGGTAATACAATCAAGTCTAAATCCAGGGAGTTCCAATCACACAGAAGTAAAAAATAAAATCATCTAAACCCACTGTCACATGAGTTCATTTGGACCTTAGAGTCTCTGCTGCATTCCAGGGCTGACAAGGAGATCTAAACCCATGTGGACCAAACTCCATACTAGTGAGGAGGAGAAAGGGCACCTTCTCTAACCCACAGTCCCTTAAGCTGAAAAGCAGGTAACAAAATCTCATCTTTTCTTGATTTATTTGGATGTAATAAGACATTTACTCCTCAGAACTCTGTAAATCCTCATTTCCTTCTATTTTAAGCTTCTTCCAGCCTTCAGAAAGACACAAGATTTTGTCCTCAAAAATAAGAGTAATCAGTAGCACTGATTTCTCATCAGGGTGGAAAACAAGGAAAGCATAATAGAGTTGGTGGAAGATCTTGGAAAGACACAACACCAAGGTGATGCTATGGGGCTGTTCGTAGGGGTTTTTCCCTCACACAGCCTCAGCTAGCAAGCTTAGAAACACCCCTGTCCTGAAGAGCAACCCATCCAAACCCACCAAGGCACTGACATCCCCTCTGAAGGGTCCTGAAACTTGTCCAAAGTCACCAAAAAGCCCCTGGCAAGGCCAGGACACTCTCCGGTGCTGGAGCAAGCCTTGTTCCCAGCCCATCTCCCCGGGGGTGCAGGGACCCAGCACGGCAGGGGGGTCTGCGGGGCAGCAACCTCCTCCTTGCAGCCCGGGTCACCCCCACCTTGCCAACGCCAAACCCCGCTCCCTGCAGCCCCGCGCTGTCCGCGGCAGGGCTGGGCGGAGAAGAGAAGGAGGAGGAGGGAGGAGGAGGAGGAGGAATCCGCTCTCGCCTCGCCTCCCCCTTCCCTCTCGCCGGGTTTCCTTGCAGCATTTCCATGCTAGAGGTCTCCACCGAGCTGCGGAGAGAGGATCTGCCTGGCTGCGCCGGGCCCTCTTCCTTCCTTTGTGCATCCCCCAGCCCTGTGCAAGCCGTGCCCCCCCCGCCCCGGCCGCCACGTCCCTGCTTCATCCCCCCCGGAGCCTCTCCCAGCCCTGCAGGCGGGAGGAAGCCTCTCCCCCGGCCAGGCAGAGCCGGGGCAGCGGCGAGGCACCGGGTGCCACGTCGTGCCACCCTCCCCAGCTTCCCGGCCGGGGCACCGAGGCCGCATCCCTGCATCCATCCCCGCATCCATCCCCGCATCCATCCCCGCTCCGCGCTTTCGGCGGCGGAGGGGCCCTCCCTGGCGGATGCTGCTCGTCTCCCCGGGCCGCTGGTGCTAAATGCTGAGCGCCGACAGGATGGAGGAGTTTCAGAGCGAGGAAGAGGAGCCCTGGTACGATCAGCAGGACCTGGAGCAGGGTAAGGATGGGGAGCACCCCGCAAGGTGCCAGGGATGGCGGGCCAGGGGGATGCGGGGGCAGAAAAGGGGGCAAATCTCGGGTGCAAGGGGGAGGGACGCCTTCCCTCAAGACTCACATCGGGTTGGGTAAAGCCAGCGCCTTGTCCTGGGGCTGCACCCATGTGGAAATCTCGTCTCTGCTGCTCCAAACCGCTGTCCTGGCCGTGGAAAGTTGAAACCCGAGGGATGGAGACAAGGAGCCCAGATGTGTCCTGAGTACCAGGGATGTAAAAAAAATCAAATGTGGCGTATTATGTCCCCAAGGAAGCTGGCTGCCCAGAAAACTTGCTGTGGGCAGAATCAAGCATGGGGAGTTAGGACATTGCTTTCATCTCAGAGCAGTTGTAGGCAGAGCGAGCAGGCATACTAGTTAGAAATTAATACCTCAGAAATAATGTGCTGCTAAACTGAGGTTGCTGAAAGCATGTCTTAAAAGCTTTTGCTGTCCAAGCCCAAATCCAAAGGGATCTTCAGCTTCTAAGTCACCTAATTAATTCTGGAGAATTTTTTCAGTCAGCTAGAAAAGCAGGAGAAATTGGGAAGGAGACAAAATAAAATAAAATCAAGGCCAAGTTCCAAACAGCAAAGATAGCCTTGTTAGAGGATATATTCACTTGTGTAGCTTGTTTTGAAATAACTGCACCTACGTCTGCACTCGTTCTATGTAATGTTTATCCTAAGGCTGGACAGTTGGTGGCTGTGGGCATTTGGGGCTTTATTTTAATTTTACTTATCTTAATATTTTGAGTCAACACGCAGTAAGTAAATAACTGGAAGAAGTCCCAGTGGCCCAGGAAGGAACTGAACTGATTTGTCAAGGCATAGGGGAGAATCCTTCCTCCCTAAATAGAGCCCCCCCCTCCAACAGCTCGCGCCACAGGCACGGCACAGCCGTGGACTTGCTTTAGCCAGCTGACTGTCAGCAGGGACACGCGGCCCAGCTGCAGTGCCTCTGCCCACCGACGCTCCAGTACATTGTGTCACGATTGAAAGTTTACACAACTTCAGCTGCAGGGCAGAAGCCCAGCAAGGAATGATACCCAGCCCCCCCCCAGGGAGTGTTGCAGCTGGGTTTTAACCCCAATTTCTCACTTAACAGGAAGTATCGATAGCGGGATACTGGGCCCTGTGCTTTGAAACGTAACACTCAGATGAAGCGGGGGCAGAGCACAGAGTTGGAGCTGTCTGCTGAATAAACAGTGCAGCCTTTGAATGCTCAGAAATTCACATTTCTGGGTGACGTCTTCCCATGGTTCACAAGGGGCCTGGGCACTGGTCCAGGGGCAGGATGCAGGCTGAGGAACAGCAGAACTCTGGATGAATATAGGGAGTGTTCCACAACGTGGGACCAATTGATTTTTAGCCTAACACTGTCCCTGGTGTCAGGTTCATGAGTCAGCACTGGCACGGTACAACTGGCTCACAACAATAAAACCACCTTCCCACTGCAGGCCAGGTTCCTAGCTCTGTCCTGGCAGCATAAACACAGAATAACGGCCTCCAGATGATGGGTGGATGCTGGTCATAGACTCCACCTTTGAGCACATTCAGGACTGGAAGAAAACACGGACCCAAAACAAAGCCCAGCTGTGGGGTTTGCAGCCTCCTGTACAAACGGGGGCTGGACCGGCTTGCACAAACTCAGAAGGAGAGATGGGGAAGGCTTTAACTAAAATCAGCCAACTGGAAAGGTCCTACAGGATAATTACAACTGTAATTAATTTGCGTGATGCACAAAGCATCACGAAGGACAGCGCTCGACATTGTCCACGCATGCTGGGCCTTTGCATCATGGCTGTAGCAGTAGCCGGAGGTCTTTGGTGTCAGGTTGGAAATGAGGAGTGGGAATATGGTGCAAGACATCCAGCACAGCACAATTATGAGGCGGTTGAGGGCCAGCATTACTAAGAGGATCAGCGTGCCAACAGCCCAGGGTCGCGCGGAAACCCACGCTCGGCAGCAGCGCCGGGACGGCAGAGGACAAAAGCACAGGCTTAAAGGCTGTTCCTTAGGAGCGAGGGGTGGGAGGCACAAGAAAGAACCCAAGCTAGGAGAGTGGAGAAGGTTCTGTGAACCAGTTGGTTGCTGGGCCTTTATCGTCATTTCACAGCAGCATCAAATATTTATTACATTTACATCCCAAACTGTTTGCTAAGCAACAGATGGCTTAACTGGGAGCTCTGCGATGATTACGATAATTAACCATTTTAGCACCACAGAAGAAATCATGCCTCCAGCTCTACTCCAAGCACCTGTTACTTCCCCCCCCATCCTCCACAGAGCTTTGCCTTGCTGAAGTAACTATTTTTTTCCAGGAAAATAACCCCCAATTGCTCTTCTTTTCCCCTGAAGTGCCTACAGTGACAAACTGCATCCACTGCTTGTCTTGGAGGCAGCAAGATCTGGTCCTCAGCATCAGGGGCCTTCCAGCCTTATTGAAATGAAGCTGGTGCCTTTCAGATTCCTTTACCTGTTTCCTAGCATGCTGTAATCCTGTGTGGTTCAAAGTGCTGTACCAATATACCTTAGGACATAGAAGCAGAGACTCAAATCCCAGCCAGGGTACTTAGTAGTGACATGAAAACAGTAGTGGTGTCCTCCGAGGTGTTTCATTATCATGGTGTTCCCTCTGGGAAGGCTTTCTGATCTGAAGAAAGCGGTAAAAATGGAGCTCCAATTGCTTGGTAGCATGGCTTTGCTTATTGCCAGGCTCCCTAAGCATGAATAGATGTCAGTGCTGCTTTGGTTCAGCCACAGCCTCACCTTCCATGGACCGGGGAATCTGTGCCTCTAAGCGTTAAAACCAGGATACAGTGCTGGTGAACCTTCTTCCAGCCATTCAGAACTGATGATGCAGCTACAGTTGCATCATACCCTATGCACAGAGTGTACGTGCAGCCAGACCTCAAGAGAATGAATGAGCTAAAATTAGAGAGTCTGAGCTGGGGATAAGTGGGGACACCTTTTCTGTTCATCAGAAGCATTTGTGTTCAGAACGGCTCCGTGCCAACGCAATCACATCTGGATCCAAACAGAGCAGAGACCAGACCCAGCAACTAACTCTGCCACCACTTCCAGCCTTCATCTCCCCCACAGCAATCTCCCAAGAGGAGTCCTCCTCGCAGTCACTCCACTGCACTCCCCAATCTTCCCAGCCACCCTATGCCCCTGTCAGCATTCAGGGCTAAGCCGAAGAGCAGAGTGCAGCCCAAGAGGAGGGCTCTCAAAGCCACCCTCGCAGTTGCTGGAGCCTAAATACAGCCTGTGTGCTGGGGTGACTCCTCCCGTGTACATAGAATGGCCTTGCAGGGCTCCGAGTTAGCCAGCAGGACCAGAGGTAGTACAAGAACCAGCACAGCTCATTGCCACGGCGAGGCTGACAGCCCTCTCCTCCTGGGAAGCCACAGAAACTTTTGGGCCAAACTGTCTGCAATGCAGGCTTAGGACTTTACGGCTGTAACCTCTAAAGGTCTCCAGATTTAAGGATCTTATTTTAATTCCTCCTCTTCTTGCCAAGCATCTGATTGCTTGTGTGCTAAGAAGGAAAATGACACAAGGTGCTGAGCTTGCACCACTCACAACTCATCCGTGCAAAGACACAGGGTCACCGGCGCTACTGCGATCGGCTCCCGATGGTAGGGTGAACCCAGGGCAGCAGTGCCAGCACCCACTAGCACCCATATCTGCCCGTGGGGCCTACATGGGGTGGTCCAGAAAGCTGCAGTTCCCTATCAGCTTGCCCAAACAATTCACTACCCTGGGGAGCCGGTGGTACCCCAAATTCTGTCTCTCGTGATGCAGTTACACCATCAGTCCAGCTCAGGGGGCAAGCCCCACAGTTTGCCTGTCCTCCAGGAGCACAGCAGTTAACTTGCTGTCCTTCCTGTCCAGCTACAAGCCAGAAGGACAGATTTTTGCCTGCAGTAGCTGAGCCACTTACTTATTTAGCTGTGCAGTACAGCAGGTAGCTTATGGAAGTGGAAAGTTTTCAGTGACTAATTGCTGAGCTGCAAGAGGGACTAGAAAAGTCCCAGGAGACAAGGAAATCAGATGACAGGTTAGTCTGAGGAAAGGATGAGAGCCTCCAAACCTGGGAGGAAGGAAAAAAAAACATATATATATGAGAGAGAGATGTATTTTCCTAGAATAAAAATTCCCGTTATGTTAAAACAGCAAGAAAAAGGGGCATAAGAGCCCCACACAGCAACTTCCAGGATCTCCCTCCTGGTCTCTCACAGAAGCTCCTTTCTACATCTGAACCCCAGGAACATACTTCCAGCTGTGGGATGGAGCAGAATCAGAAGAATTGCTGGAAAGGGAAAAGGAGAGGCAAAGGGAAAAAAACCAAACAAAACCAAAAACAACCCAAAACCCAAACTAAAATAAAGCAGAGTTTTCCATATCCCCCATCCTGATGCAATCAGCTAACAGTGGCACTTCTCCTCAGCAAGGCCGTACACAAAGGATTTATGGTCCAAGTCCTGAAGGACGTTCCCCCCACGGCAGCCCTGAGCCCGAGGGACGGGGAGCCAAGGCAGCGGCCGCCAACACCCTGCATGTGGGGGCTGGTCACCCACCCTGACAGTTTCCAATCTTATTTCTTTCCTCCAGCTCTGGCAGGTGACAGGGCGGATGCGCTGACTCAGTGTGACAGTCAGGAGCCACTTAGAGCTGTGACAGCACCAGGGGCTGCTCCTGCTCCTGCTCTGCTCCAAGCAGTGCCAGGGCTCAGGCCAGCGCACAGCTTCCTCGCTCCCGCACACAGCCCACCTCCTCTGCTGAAAGGCCTTTCCCAGAGCAGCGCAGTGGGGTATTCCCACCTCACCCAACCGACACATCTGTGTGCGCGCACCAAACGCATCATCAGGGCTTCCAAAGCTGCTGCTTAACCTGCTCAAAAACACCTCTGTGGGCCAAGGAATTAGGAAAATGCCTGCAATACAAAATACGGACGAGAGCAGATGTTACACAACCGCCGGTCTTTGCACAGCTGGGAATTTTAAAGTGATTTTACCTTAGAGTTTGTTCTTTGTTGTCTTGGTTTTGTTTGTTGGGGGGTTTTCCCCCCCCCATGGTATTTAATGAACAGTTGTAAAACCTCTTTCCAAAAGGTGACTGTTCTTTTAATGGTTTAAACAGCCTGTTCCTCTGCAGCCTGATGGGAAGTCACTCTAGTTTATCCCATGTGCTGTGCAGCTGCCCTGGCACTGCTCAGTTTCCTTGTTTCCTCCCTGAAGAATTCAGACCTTCCAGTGTACAGCATCCAGGTCCACGCTGACCTCTTCCAATTATGCAGCTGCAATGATGGCAGTTGGAGCTAGAACATTACCACACTGTCCTTCAAGTTTTCTCAGCCTGCAAGCAAGTGTTGAGTCCCGTGGAAGGCACGCTGAACTGGGAGGTGGTGGCTGAGCACTGGTCTCCGCAGGAGGCAGAGCAAAGAGCAGAGCAGTACATCCCCCTGAGCATCAGTCTTCACAGCAGAGCTGCTTCAGGGACACTGGTTTTGGTGACAGGCTCCTGAAAGAGGCATTGCCCTGCATCCTGCTCAGGACTAGCGATGCACATAAATAACACCATCTGGGGAGCACACCAAGTATTCCATCACTCCCTTTCCTTGCACGCTCAGACTGGAAGGATACAGCACCGTGTTCTTCCTGCATAGCTCCACAAATGGCATCAATCACTCACCCGAGGTCAGGACCTCTTCCCACATGGACAGCACCTCCAGCCAGCACCAATAGCCAGGCCCCAGGCAGCTGGGCTGCATGTGAGCATAGCACCTGGAGGAACAGGGCTGCAGAGCATTTCCCAGCAGAGGGTGAGATGGGAGCAGCAGTGGGGCAGCAGCGTGCAAGATGCTGCTGCTTTTCTTTAAAGCCAAGCAGAGGGGCTGCTAGAGAAGAGGTGGGCAGGTTTTTGGCGTTGCTGCAGAGGGTCAGGCTGGTTTCTGCCTTTAGCTGTAACACATGGCTATGGAAGAAGGATATTCTCTGCACAAACCGGCCTTGTCACAGGAGAGGTAACAGAGGAGGGACCAGCAGTCACAGTGCTGGCAGTGGTCCTGGGGGCTGCTGCAGCTTTAAGTGGCAGTTGTGCTGGCAGTTGGTTCCAGGACACCGAAGCACTCAGGGTGGGCTGTCCCACCTGCCTCCCCCCAGCAAGAGGGCACCAAGGGCTGCCGAGCTGGCTGGCGATGGCTCAGGGTAGGAGAATACGTTGTGTGAGCACAAGCGAGGCTGGGGAGCTGGCACGGCTGTGGCAGCTCATTGCTGTGGGCACAGTTCCCTGTCACACGAGCACACGGACCTGTCCTTCACAGGTCGCCTCTGCTCGGGGCTCTGCACGTGCACAGCACCGTGGTGCAGCAGCAGCACCAGACAACATGTAAAGTCTCCCTGGTGCTCACCCTCCTTGTCCATCTTGAGTCAGTCGTGACCTCCTACCCCCAGAACGCAGCAGGGAGATGAGATTGCCACATGGCAGCAGCCCCCATGCCTACGTCTTTAGCTTTAAAAGAGTAAAAGCCTCTGTTCACGGTTCTCTGCATCCCAACATACTTAATTAGTTGGAGCTTTGCTGCCTAGAGGAGGGATGCGCACCGGAAAGCACTGGCTGCCTCTGCCCTTCCTCTTTCCTCGCTTCTTCTCCCCAACAACTCTACTTGTGTGTATTTATTTAGGACACTTTCCGATCCAGGTGCAATATCGGAGCCTTGAAGCCACCGGCCACTAAGCTCTTTGAAACCATTTTAGGCTACAAGGCAAACACAGGCACCGAGGCTGTTTAGATAAGAGAACAGCAGGGAAAGATGCAGATGGGGCCTCAGCCACGGCCTAATAACACACTCCACGTTATCATGCTCTAACAACTTGGCAAAACACACATTGATTGCTGTGGGCACGGGGATGGGACTGCTGGGTATGTGTTTGTAGAGACGCATACAGCTTAGAAGCAGAGGTAATCATCCTAGGTCTCAAATGTTAGCATATAGGGGGGGCTTTGGGGCACAGAATGCTAAGAGAGCAGAAAGCAACACCGAGTATCAATTAGGTCTAAAAAGCCTGATAAGCATCTGAGAATAATAATAATTTTTTTAAAAGAGCTGATGGAAAGGAACTACTGCATAGGACTGAAAAATATAGCAGGCAAGGAAGGGAGCAGCAGGGGCTGAGAGGATTGGAGGGCTTCCCTGCAGCAGAGCACATCCAGACAGCTCATCCCTGAGCCCCTTGTTGGGTTTTTTCACTCCTCGGTGGTGCCACTTTTGCTCAGGGGACTTGAGACAGCACAGAGGGAGCTGCTCTCATTGCACTGTGCTTGCCTCGACCCCCTGCAAACCACCTCCCTCTGCCATCACCTGAGCTCCCCCCTACCAGGGACACTTGCAAAGCCAAAGGCAGCCCAGGGGTACATAACAGATTACACAAGAGAAAGAAAAGGAAGAAAAAAGCAAGCAGGGAATCCAGCAAATCTTATTAGGCTAACAGAGATGCCTGTGTGACAATTTCAGCTCAGCCTCACTAGAGCCATGGTTTGAATGGAGAAGAGGAAGAGGGCAGAGGTGGCTTTGTTGCCAGGGGCTTCACATATACCCTTTGCTTGCGCTCACCCAGCCCTGCCAGCAGCTGCTTTCCCCCTTGCTGCTCTGGGCTGCTCTGCAAAGCAAACCCACCCTTTGTGGTACTCTCGCTTATACCAAAATAGCAGATCCCAAAGAAAAACACACAGAATACCAAGTGCAAAGCTGAACTGGGTAGCAACATCTGAATGTAAAGGGGATGGAGAATCCACGCCTCAGTGGTAGCAGTGGTGGCTCTCTGATGCTCTGCCTGGCCATGGGAAACACTATCAGCTGTGGAAGAGGCATGTTAAAAAGGCTTTGCCAGGTTGTTTGCAAGATGCTGTCAGATAGCACTTGCTTCTCAGTGCCCCAGCACATTCCATTGCAAAGGCTTACAAGGGCTAAGTACACAGATTGCCTCCGTCACCTGTCATGGAGCGGCAGTAAGTGATATACAAAAGCTGATCTTCATTGTAATATACCCAGACAGCACAATCCCTTGTAACTAGGAAGAAAAATAAATGAGTAGCAAGTACACCCTACCCTGGGGTAAACCAGCATAGCATCATTTATTTAGATTTTGAAAGGAATAATTGCACCAACCCTTGACTCTAAGTACCCGTGTGTAATGGAGCGGGCAGCAAACGCAATTAAATTAAACGTCAACAGCATTAAACATCAGTTCTTAACTCTCAACCTACCCCATCCATCAGCTAACAAGCACCCTGAGCTCCCTCCAGAGATCTCCACACCACAGCTCTGCTGGCAGCTTCTTCCCACTCTGTCGCAGGTCAATTCACCGTGTGCAGCAGGAGAGGACCAAGCCTCTCCGCAGCCCCAGCCCCAACCCTTTAGGAAGGGACAAGTACTTCCTTAATAGATGCTTAGCTGAAAACAACCTGCAAAACCGTGCTCCATAACCCCCTGAGTGTTAGCTTTAGGAGCCAGAGGCCTTCTAACACTCCCCGCAAGCCTGCCTGTCTCGCAGGATGGGGAGAGGTTTGGTTTCTTTCAAGGTGAGAAGCAAAGCGCAGCGTCCCTCGCCTGCACTCGGACCGGCGGGCACGTTCTGTCACAGCCAGAGCACACGGACCCCTCGATGCAAGAGAGAGGAGGGAGGAAAGCCCAGAGCTGCTGCCCCAGATGGTGGGCTTCCCCCAGAAAGCCGTATTTAGGAGGGGCAGCTGCAGAGCTGCCGGATCCCCGTCGTGTCGGGAGCGGCCGAAACCTCCCCTGCCCGGCACCAGGCTTAAGCTCCCCTGAAGCCACAACCAAGAGATGCTGGGAAGGAAAGAACCCTTCAGGGAAAGGGCTGCAGCAAAGACTGCTCTGCCCAAACAGATGCAGGCAAGCACTGGGAAGGCAGAAATGGCTCCAAACCCTCTTTGTGCCTTACCGAGAGCTGCTGCGAAGGCTGGGGCAGCCAGGGAGCGCTCAGCTCTGTGGCAGCCCCATGCAGGGCACATCTGCCTGTGCCAGCATTGCCACGGGATGCTTCAGGAGGGGAAGACCCTGCACTCTTTTCCTCAGCCCCTTTCAGTCAAAGACAACCTGCTGCAGCTTTTGGATCAGGATTTTTTTCAAGTTTGCCGGCAGAATTATCACTGGGCTGAAGATGACCTCTGCAGTTGAGGATGGCTACCTCCCAGATGCACTGCCTGGCCATGTTCCCTGTACAGAGTGCTGTTTGGATTCAACTCCCTCTCCCTTCCCACCATATGGTCCCTCTTCCCCTCCCTCCTTGCTCAGGCGCCTCTCCCACTGAAGCTTGCAGGGAAATGCAGCCTCCATCCCTCTCTCCACTTTGCTCTGTAGGGGCAGCTCTTTGTCTGGGGACACAAGGTGTCTGCTTGGCTGGTGTTAATTAGGAGGGTCACGTCACTGCTTGCAGCACTGAGAGCCAGAGGGCATGAAGCTGGTGCTACCCAGGACTGTTTGCACCCACAGTCCTCTCCCAAGGAGGATTTGGGCAACACCATGGCCCCCATTTTTTAAGTTGGACATTGGCCATTTCCCAGCAGTGCCTTCAGCACAGGCAGGCTGCAAAGAGATGGGGCACACTGAGTGGACTCACAGCACAGCCACTCCCCACCACTTCATTTCTCCTTCTGTGTTGAGAGGGGAGGGGGAAGGGAGGCATCAGCATATCTGCTAAATTAGGCCAAGCTGTACAGCACTATCTGGCTGATCTGACAGTGGAGAAGCAAACAGAAATACAAAAAATTGTGGGGAAACCACAGTGCTCTGCAGAGAGAATCCCCCAATTCCTAAATAGTTCTTCCCCTCCAAAAAAAAATAAAAAATCCACCTTAATTTCACATTCAGCCTCAGGTTTCTCAGGTCTCCAAGGAGAGGAGCTGTGTGCTCCCCAAGTCTGCGCTGAGCCACAATTAGTGCAAAGATCAAGAGAGATCTGGTCTAAAGACGACATTAAAGCACTTCCACACAGCATCCCCTCCCTCCCCACAGTCCCACAGCCTGGGGGAGATCAACAGGTGGGGACGAGGACTTGGGCACAAGGCGGGGGTGCATGAGACACGATTAGGAGGGTACTTTGGCTGGCAGGCACGGAGCGAGTGAGAGAGTGTGTGTGACGACAGCTGAGGCAGTTAAAAGACACTAAAAGAACCAATTCCCCTATGTCCTTCTAGGCTGGAGTCTCCCAGGCCCTTAGGCTCAAAATGGAAACGAAGAATCAATTTCCTTCTTGGAGCTCAGCCCCATTCTTTCCTCTTTCCCACTTGTCCCCAAACGCTGCCCATTTCCCCCATTAAATTATTGCTGACAGAGCCCTTTAAATTACAATGCAGGATCTTGCACTGCCTAATCCACTTAACTCAACCCCAGCTGATTAAATTGGATGCCATATGGTGGGAGAGCACTGGTGTAATCCGCAGGGACAGGGACACACTTGACTCGTTACCTGGGGCCCAGCATGGAGCCCTCCCTACACACCTCTGTGCCGGGGCCTTGCTTGATGCAAGGGATGTGATTTGCAAGGTGCTGGTCTCCAGCGACCACATTGGCCCTGGCAAGGTGGCAATGCCACTAAATCCAGCCCCAGGCAGCTTAAAGGCACACAGTGTCCTCTGTCTCTGCTGGCATCTGGCCGTTCCTCCGTTCGCAGCTGATGTAGCAAACACTTGGTCTCCCAAGGGCGCTTTGGAAACCAGGGAAATTTGGTGCTTGGGGAAAAAAAATAAATAGATGGAGGAGGTCTGTCCATGGGGAAACGTGCCAATATCTTAATTGCATTGATAGCTGTGATTGCAGCCCTCAGACCAGGTCACTGTGCAATGATGAAGATTATAATTAAAAAGGTCACAGCCTAGAATAACACTCTGCAGTGCAGGCCACAGCTGGAGAGCACATTCCCATGGCAAAGGGGAGATTTAAGGACACACGGAGCAGCTGTTGGCTGGACCACATCTGGGGAGCCAGCCCTTCAACTGCATGGCCAAACTAACTGCTGGAAGAATTTATAGCTGCTCTCAGCCCTGGCAGAGCCTTTCCAAACCACATCATCAGCTGCAGCCTAAAGAGGAGCATTACAACGGGCCGAGAAAACACCAGGGCAGGAGACACCAGACCCCTCACACACTGTGGGGTTGCCACTCCTTAATTACCTAAAGCTGCATGATAACCATAGCACAGAGAGAGAGAACTGTAACACACATCAGGACCTGTTTCCTTACCTTTTTGAAGGGTTAAGGTCAGGTTTTCAAAATGCCACCATAAGAGCAAGAAACTCACCCCTAGAAGCAGCAGAAAAAACTTAAGAACCCACCCAATCATGAGAGGAGGTCAAGCTTCAAGAAAACAATCCATTTCTGTGAAAATCCCAGGCCCACAAACAGCATCACCTGAGCTGCTCAAACTCTGCCCAACGTGGGACTCTGAGTCCTGAGGCTTTTTCTTTACCCAGAAGGCAGCAAACCCAGTATTTGAAGCTGGCAGCACTATCGACATCTGTCTTTCCCTGCACTTCTAAAGTCCAACTATTTTGGTAGCTTCCTGAGGACGTTTAGAGGTGGTACACAAAGCGGTTTGTCCTCGCCCTGGAGTTGCCCCAAGGAAAGAGCTGCAGCCCCAGCTGAGGCAGCACTGCCCGGGCAGGAGGTGCCTCCAGCCCCCTCGGGCCACGTGTGGTTTTATTACTCATGTCAGTCTATTAGCAGGTGATGGATGGAGGCTGACGGAGAAGGGAAGGTGCTCCCTTCGTTAGAGATAATAATGTAATTTACAGAGCATCCCCAAGGCCCCGCGGGGCTTTACCAACCCTTGCTCTCATTCTGACAGATGCTGAGCCCCTTTCAGGTCTCAGTGACAGGGGATGGAGGTGCTGAGCACCTTCCAGAGCCTGATCCTGGCTACACAGTGTGCAGCGCAGAAGGGTGATGCAGCCAGACGGGCACCAAATCCTCACTGTGTGGAGGAGCTGCAGATGTCCTGAGCTCTGCCTCCCCTTGCTCCTGCAGCCCAGCGAGATGAAAGAGGCCAGATCCTGTATGTATGGCCCATAAGCGTGCATCCTTGTCAAAGCCTGCCAATAAAACCAGCACCCTGCAAAATGTGCCACTGTGCTTGGTGCGGCGGCATTCGGGGACCCCACCACATCCGCACACAGAGCCCCAGGAACTGCAGCAGCTTTTGTCCCATCTGCTTTTCAGACTTGCACTTGGCCGCGGAGCTGGGGAAGACGCTGCTGGAGCGCAACAAAGAGCTGGAGGACTCCCTGCAGCAGATGTATGCCACCAATGAGGAGCAAGTGCAGGAAATTGAGGTAGGGACACAGTCGGGCCAGGGGTGGGGACAGGAGCTGCTTGGCCACCGCTGTCACCTCAGGGTGATGGTGGAGAAGGGGCACTTCCACCAATGCCAGCAGCTCATGTGCCAGTAGAAAGGGAGGGATGTGCCATGGGATATGGGAGTTAAGTATGTTCTGAATGTGCTTGAAGTGGGATGGATTATGATCTGGTCAGGCCCAGCCCAGCCCAGGAGAGGGTCCCTTTCCCTCACTAACTGGTATTTTCCCTCTTCTCACCTCCCCACCCCCTGCACAGATGGACATGCCAGGTTTTGGCACTGGCTTGCATCTGGGTCACGTTTGGCCTTCCTCTGCCCATCCATCAGCGTTCACACTCATTTCTCTTTGCTCTGCTGCAGCTTTACCTTGATTCCAGTTATTCATAATTACGTTTGTTCCCAGCTGGCCCCTTGGCACCCCCATAACACAGCCTTCTTTGTTAGAGGCATAAAACAGCTCTTTCTCCTAGAGCTGCAATCTAAACCACTGCTTCAAGCATCCTTTGGGGTCAGGGCAGTATTTCTAAAAGCTTACAGAACTGATCTTAGAGGCTTAAACCTGCTGTGCCAGGAGGGTTTTCATCCAGGATTTGTAAATTAGAAAAGATCAGAGCACCTCCCACCCCCTCCCGATTTAAAAGGACACAGGGCAGAGGAGGGCTGCAAGTTCACAAGAGCAGAATGTGATGGCTGCAGATCTGACAGCTGATGTCCACGGAAAGCGGTGGATGGATTTAGCTGTTCCCCCAGTAGCCCTTCAGGAGCACATCCACTGTAGAACCTGGGATCTCTTCCCAGCTGAGGGTGAGCTCTTAGGTAGATGCCCCTCTCCCAGGATAAAAACTTGCAACGAAAGACTCACAGAAAGGGGTCTTTGAACACTCAGAAAAGAGTCTCCTCACATTTCACAGACTCAGAGGTTTAGCCTGAATTCCCAAGGAAATGCAGCTTCTGCAATCGATCTGTCAGACGATCCAGTAACCAACTGGCCAATTTCAGTCAGCTTTGGTGAAGGGTGTCAGTCCCAGGGATATCAACTTCCTTTGGGTACTGGGAATAAAAAAACCCAGCTGAACAGAGAGAGATGGAGGTTAATGCCCTTCACAGAGGGCAGGAGAAATTCAGTCATATTTTTGCCACAAAACTATTTACAGTGGGCAGGGGGTATGAATATTTCAACTGTGGAAGGAGCTTCAACCAGGCAGGGGATAAATCAGCCACAAAACACATTCTCAGAGGAAGCAAAGGCTGCAGGAACTTTTGCCTGTGAAACAACCTGGATTTGGGATGTGGAGTGTTTCTATCTCGCTTTTTCTTGCAGTACCTGACCAAGCAACTAGAGATGTTGCGGCAGATGAATGAACAGCATGCGAAAGTCTATGAGCAGCTGGACCTGACAGCACGGGACCTGGAGCTGGCTAACCAGAAACTCGTGCTGGAAAGCAAGACATCCCAACAGAAGATACAGTGGTACGGCCTCCCCTCCTCCCACCACAGCGATGCTGAACCTAAGAGACCTTCATCTCGCCTTTCCCCTGCCCCAAAGCACAGCGTGCCCTTGTTATTTAAGCCATTCTCTTATCAGTCAGGTTCTGCAGCTATTTACAACACAAGCTCATTGCCCTGATGCTGGTTAGCAGAGGTCAGCCACAGCACAGACACCCCTGGGACAAGGGTTGAATAAAGGAGTGTCTGAAGCTGCCAGGAGAGGCACAGCAGCATCTCCTCAGATGTGTTTCCTTGAAGCAGCAGCACATAATCGTATCAGGGAGGTGCCCAGCCCAGCAGAAACACTAGGCACAGATCCAGCATCTAATGAAACCCTGGCTAGTCCATGCTGAAACACCAGTTTATCAATGATATTCCTTTCCTAAAACAAGCCCACGATGAAGGTCATCCCTGGAAACAACAGACTAAGCTGTGTCCTTGCAATGCAGCATCTTTTGCAAACAACTCTGCCAAGAGGGAGTTTCAGAGCAGAGTTTAACAAACTGTATTCACAGCCAGAACAAAACTAAATCTCTGCCTGGTCTCTCTGTGTTTATCTCTATGAGATAAACAAGAGGAAGAGAGTGAATAGCTTGCCTCTTGCCTTCAGTGCAGAGATAGTGCCTACCTTCCAGGATAGTGCCTACATCCCAGAGGTGACAGTTTTGCCCAGCTTGAGGACAGAGGGTCTCAGATCAGTACAATCCCTTGCTGCTGCTTCAGCTCACCACCCTTTTCTACGAACACCCCATTCAACAGTATTGACACAGAGGAAGACCAACCACTGCCATCAACAGCAAGAGCTGTCACGCTCCCAGGGCACATGCTAGACACTGGAAGCACCTTCCACAGACTGGCCTTTTCTATAGGGAAAAAAACCTCCTTTCAAGGATCTGTAGTGTCTGACCCCTCATCTGTGCTCCCTCCTCTCTCTGTAGCTTGACAGAAACGATTGAGGGGCTGCAGAACCAAGTGGAGGAGCTGCAGAAGCAGGTGGAGGAAATGCGGAGCTTGGAGCAGCTGCGCATTCGGCGTGAGAAGCGGGAGCGGCGCCGAACCATCCACACCTTCCCCTGCCTTAAGGAGCTGTGCTCCAGCCCCAGGTATGGAGCCTTGCCTTTAGCAACCCCTCCAACCCTCTCCCCCAGCTCCTCTGCCCGTGAACAGGGGATGTGGTGGGTTATCACAAAAACTTACCTGCACGCCCCCACAGAAATCTAGGCTCTGCTTCAGAGCCTGACGCTCAGCGCTGGAGGTAAAGGGAGGACCTCCCTCTCTCCTACCTGCCCACTAAGCAGGTGGCATTGGCAAAGCAGAGCCTTCATGACCCCAGCATCAGTGAGCCTCAAACGGGGAGACATAAGCCCTCTCTGAGAGGGCAAAAACAGCTACCCAGGAGGATCCAGATGCCTCACGCAGCTGCAGGAGACAGGCGTTGCCTGGAGGGGCTGGGACTCTCCTGGCACATTGGCAGGGAGCTGTGTGGGAAACGTGCACGAGACAGAATGCTTTGCTTGAGCTCTAGATAGCTCCAACCAGCCTCCCCCAGCACAGCCCTCCCAGTAACACATACATGTGAAGAGGGCCCTTACCTCAGGCTGCCTACACAGCTTCCCTTCCCGAACCAGCACAGCCCATTTTCCCTTTGCAGCACAGTACCAGCATCTCTGGCTCACTGAAACCAGTTGAGATGGTGCGTTTTGTCCTGTACAACTCCAGTACCCCCCAGGAGCGCCAGTCACACACCAAGATATGCCACGTGCTGCCAAGTGCTCTACAAACACCTTCAGCACTACTGCACACTGATCCTCCTTAAAACCCAGTCGCTGTCTTCTGTCACTGACCTCATGAGGGCATTTCTTGCTCAGATTTGTCTATAATAGAGGCTTCTTTAAATAGATAAGCAGTCGATAAACTTTGTTACTGAAAGCATCCTCTGGCAGAGGGTACAAACAAAAGACACTTTTACAGCAGCAGCAGCAGCAACGGGGATGTTTATGAGGCCAGAGTCTAACCCCCAGCAAAATCCACTCAATGTCTCTGCGGTTCTTTTCCCTACAGCCCCCCAGTTCCAGTCTGCCCCCAGTGCCTCAGGACCTCGGTTTGGTTCGCAGCTCTGCAGTTGGCTCTGAAGGTCAGGTTGCCCTTCAGGAACTTGGAAATCTGTTCAATACCCCCCACCACTGGTCAAGCCTCCCAGGGGAAGCCACGGTGCCTGTGCTTTTCCAATCTGTTCTAACCAGACAGGACACCATGGGCACTTCCCTGAGGAGGAGGAGGAAAATCTGATTTCCCTAAAGGGAAGGGGGAAGTGCTTTTTATCACTTCCCAGGCAGTGAAGAAAGAGCAACTCAGTCAAAAGTCTCTGTCTGCCTCCCTTGCTGCACAGACCTCCTCCTACCTCCCAGGCACAGGACAGCAGAGCCTGTGCTTCTGGCTTTTGGCTGGGAGGGGTTTGGGGTTGTTGGCAGATGCATTGGGTAGTTGGTGAACTCCATGATGCAGTGAGTAGCTGATGAACTCAGGAAAAACTCAAACCCTTTTACTTTCAGCTCGGACTGGTAGCACTGGAACATTCATCCTCACTTCACAGCAATGTTGGTGGCTTCTGCATTAGCCACATGAGTCTTTTACCTTTTAGGGTTTCATTTCCCTCCTGCCCTTCATTGCTGCTATCAGATGAGACTGTAAGTTCACTGGGAGACTGTAGGTTCACTGGGACAGAGACTGGTCTCTGTGTCCAGAAGAGCCCCGGCCGTACCTTGCAGTCTCCTAGCACATAGGAGGAGGCATTTCTCACTCCCTGTGCTCCAGTTACCTCCTTGCTGGGCATCAGTGGAATTACGTACATGACAATAAGACACAATGAGTCCCTCAAGGACTGTCGCTTGGTCAGGCTCTCTCAAGGGTCTTTCTTCTCCCTCAGGTATGAGGATGCATTCCAGGTCCACAGCTCATCCACGGAATTCAATCAGAAGCCGCTGGAGAGGGAGAATGAGCGTCTCCAAGCCATGGTGAACTCCCTGAGGTCCCAAGTCAACCAGGAGAAGCAGCGGAAGGAGCGGGTTGAGCGAGAGTACACCTCTGTTATTCAGGAGTACTCGGACCTGGAGCAGCGGGTGTGCGAGATGGAGAACTGCAAACTGCGCATCAAGGAACTGGAAGCGGAGCTCCTAGAGCTACAACAGATGAAACAAGTCAAGAAGTATCTGCTCAGCAGAGAAGACAACTTGTCCGAGGCCCTCCTCGAGCCGCTGAATAACGCCCCGGAAGCGGACTACATCGACCTCTCTGAGGAGGAGGGAGGGAAGAGTCACGGGCCATCAATGACACCGTCCCCAAACCACCCCGTCCGGAAAAGCTGCAGCGACACGGCCCTCAACGCCATCGTCGCCAAGGACGCCGTCAGCCGGCACGAGGGCAACTACACGCTGCACGCTAACAACGTGCGCAAGCGGGGCATGTCCATCCTGAGGGAAGTGGACGAGCAGTACCACGCCTTGCTGGAGAAGTACGAAGAGCTCCTGAGCAAATGCAGGCAGCACAAGGACAGCGTGCGTCACGCAGGGGTCCAAACGTCCCGGCCCATCTCTCGCGACAGCTCCTTCAGAGACTTCCGGGGTGAGGGACACGAGTTGGAAGAGCGGAAAACCATGGAGAAGACCATCAGCAAACACGTGGAGGCTGTGGACAAGCGGCTGGAGCAGAGCCAGCCCGAGTACAAGGCTCTTTTTAAGGAGATCTTCTCCCGCATCCAGAAAACAAAAGCAGACATCAACGCCACAAAGGTGAAAAACAAGAGCAGCAAATGAGTCCCGCCTCTCTGCGACCCCCACGTGCAATCGCAACAGCCAAGTCTTCTCTTCAGCCCCAGGAAACGCCACGTGGCCCCACTGCTTTGAAGGTTCGAGAGGTCTACAAGCAAGAAAACGTCACAGAGACTCAACTCGCTTTTTTAGGCTTGGGCTCTGGACAACTCGTTGGGACAATTGTACATTGTAGTTAGAGGATTTCAGAAACTGTGATGGATCTCTGCATGAGTTGCTGCCGCTGCCAGACATCACAACAGCAACGTAAACCACACCACAAAAAGAAAAAACAACACACACACACACACAAAAAGGTCACCTCCTCCACCCTTTTCAGCTTGTCTTACAGCCCAGTTACCTGCAAGCAAAAGCCAGAACATTCTCCAGCACCCTACCACAGCTGGGGTGCTGTGCTTCAAAGTAAAGCAAAAAGCCATCAGAACTTCAGGGGTTGCTCCAGCACACCAGCCCAACCCTCCGCTTTGGTTTTATGGCTAAGAACTTAACGCTTGTACCCAAGAGACTTCCGTCCACACCACCCCCTTCCCCAAAGGGCAGTATGTTCTTGCTACTTAAGCCATTCTATTATTGGTCAGGTTTTTCAGCTATTTACAATGCAAGCTCATTGCAACTGGAAAAACTTGAAGAGAAACGTAAAACTGATTGTTAGGTCTTCATCAGCATCGCTCAGTATTTCAGACCACACACTCCAGACTTTGTAGGCATATGGGATTCCCTCGCTTTACATCTGCCCTGGTATTTCAGCCCAGGTGAAGCACTGTGCCTGGTAGCAACTTGATGACCAGGGCTTTCCTGTAACAAGAAGTGCTATTACAGTATCAGAGACATGCTTTCATCTCACGGTCTGGGTACCAGCCCTCTGTGCCGTGCTCTTGAAGAGGTTGTCACTGCCCCATTGTAGCAAACTCCTCAAATACAGCTTGCATGGGCTTGCAAAACTGACTACCCGTGACTCGCATGCAAGCGGAAGGACAAAGCATCACACTCGTATGGAGTCAGGAGCTCCAGCCCCTGGCAGTAGCACCCATCACACATCGCCCCACGCTTTTGCTCTGAACATTTCCCCAGCCAGGAGGACAGATTTCAGGTTTCTCCTGAATATAATCTTTCTTGGTTCAGATACTGTCTCCAAAGGTTTGTCACCTCTCATGTTCCAGTTCACCATCCAGCACTGAAATCTCCTCACTTTTCCTTCCACAGACATGCAAACACACAGCCAGAAGGCCACTGCAGTCTCAGGAATCACCAGTTTCCATTTCTCGTGAACTAGATGTTGACCCAGTGTGGTCAGACACACGTCTTAGGCAGAGGAGCAGCATTTCATTACAACTTAGGCAACACCCTGAGCATTGAGCCACAAAACCCGAGCAGTTCCGCGTAAGCTACCTACCTATTCTGCACCTGCCTGGAGAAACCTTAGGCCAGATCTGGATTCTATTTTCACCAGCTTATATCCCAAAAAACTTGGGTAAACGGTTGGGATTTTTGCAACTCTGAGATAAATAACAAGAATGTGGCTTTGGAGGGGGAAGATGGTTAAAATGTAATTATCTTCTGAGTCCAGGGCCCTGATGTTACAAGGAGGTACCTTTCTTTCACTGACCATGGAATTAATGCAGAAATACCCCCCAAAAATACCCTCTTTTGTAAAGCTGAGTACCATGGAGGTAAGTTGGCAGGAGTCTGATGCCCAAACCATCCCCACTCCCGAGGTCTCCTCCTCAAACCACCCACCACCAACCGCTCCGCTCTTCCATGCTCTGTATTTTCAGGTGCCCTATGGCCCCAAACTCGAGAAACATTAGGAGCCATACACACAACTGTGGCTACCGACTCTGTAACAGTATGGAGAACCTTCATGCCTTATTTATTTATAACGGAAAGCAGTTGTCTAATAAAATAAAATAAATAAAAATGAACAACAACAGCACCGAAAGCAGTGGTGTTGATTTTCTCGGAGCGTTCCACCACCCTGTTAATTCAACCCTTGCAGCAGGGAACAGCTAAAGCGGTGTTGGTTTAAGTCAGCCAGTGTTTACTCTTGCAGTCCCCTGGCTGCTGCAGAGGTGTGGGAAGAGGATCACCCTCACCTCCCGCTTTAAACAATCCCGTGTGGATCCGCAGCACAGTGAAGTATACACCAGATCAAATACATTTTCTTTATTTGCTTCTCAAACAAAAGGCAACATCAGTGTTCTCAAAGCTGAGATTTCTTTACAGCTCTTACTTTAAAGAGCAGCAGAACAGTTCTTTCTTTGATTTTCGTGTATGATTTGGGTCAAGAAAATGCTTCAGGCTCCTTTGCAGAAAGCAAAGAGAATATGCCGAACTCTACCGCTGCATTATTTATATAACATACAATTTAAGCACTCAGACTACTAACGTTTGCCACACGATAAAAACCCTCCTTTTGTCAGCTCTGAAGTCTCTCTAAAAACGCATCATTTCCGAGCTTACAATTCAAAGGCTATTTTTGCTTTGGTCTGCCTTGAAAAACCACACATCCAAAAAATGACTGATGTAAGTAACACGATATTAGTGTTTGGCATAACAAAGGAACAGCTGCCGTCTATCAGCAGTTTGTTCAGCAAAGTGCTGAGAGCTTTTCTTTCTCCATCCAAAAATATTAGTGGCCATATATACAAGTCCTGATGACTGTGTGAGTCAGAGTCACTCGGTTGGGTTTTTTCCTTAAGTGAGGCTTTTAGCGATCAAAGGAGGAAAAAATAAGCATCTTCTGGCCTTTTATCCCACCTTCTATCTAAACTTTTCAAATCACTTCAAAAAACACCAAGGAAAACTACACAACCCCATTAAGAGGGAAGAAGAGAGTATCAAGCAACCACACTGCTCACCACTGAAACCAGTCCAGTAGAGAGAAAGCAGCTATTTAATAGCACACCCCTGTGATACGAGATGGAAAGAAAAACACTGTGCAATTAAAATGGATGAGGAAAAGTGTAATCGGGAGCAGTGATTAATTCCAGAGTTTGGCAAAACCAATAACCCTCTCCAGCACACAGCATTAAGATCAGTAGGGGCACAGCTTGTCAAGAATTCAGTTTTATGCTGAATTTGAAAGACAGCATTTAGACGAGTGCATTTCCATCAGCCCTACTTCGGCTGCTTTACTTTAGCAGCACTTTGAATAACCCTTCAGAAAAGCACCAACCATTACAAATAGGGATGCACCACTCGAAGAACAAATTCAAGGGTTTTGCAGAGCTCAAGCTCTCATGGGGAAGGAGATTTCCTGACTCAGCAGTCTTCCTTCTCTTACAGGAAGGTCTCGCAAAGTCCTAACTTGCTCCTACATTAATGGCTTGTGGCCTCACTCGCACAAGGAGCAACTGGCTCCTTGGATACATCAGCTTTTCCATCACATTTCAGGGATGGCTCCTTACAGCTCTTGCTTACCAGTGGTCACCATCACCAAATGGGGTAAGGCCGCTTTCTAAGCCAGCATCAGTTCCAAGGCAGTTCATTTCTCCAGCTTAAAGGTCAAAATCTTGGCTCTCCCTTGGGTTATGCCAGTGTAAGACCTTGTCATCCCAAGCCCTGCCTGCCAAGGAGAGCTGCTTCCAAGCATCCAAGCAGAGATGATTCTGCTTTTTACCAAGACTCTTTGGACATCAGCATCCACCAACACAGCCCAGGAATGAAGTAAAACCTGTATATATATCTGTATATCTGGAGAAATATCCCTTCAGATGGGTCTGGCCTCAGTGTGACCTTCAAACTCCTTCTCCAGCCCCTCTGTGCACCATGCAGTGACACCGTCCTTGGTGTGTGTCACCAGCACAGTAACAACGCTGACATGTTTGACGACAGTTGGTAAAATGAGTCACCCTGCTTTAGATATTTTACCCATCCCTCTGGCTACAAATCATACACATTTACCTGCTCCCTAATAGAAATTAAGGTCACCAGATGGCATGGTTTGTCTCTGACAGCTCTGGCTTTTTTCCTTAAAGTGTTCTGTTTTCAGACAAGTTTGGACAGGGGAAGCAGAGCAGAACCCCAGGACACAGAGATTTGGTTAAAACAAAGCGTGGAGCCCTCCTTGGCCCCCAAGCCAGGGCAGACAGACCACCAATATTGAGGACTTGCTCCTTTCCTGAGGACTGAGTTTCCTGATCTTGCACTGACAGTCTAGATGAGACACAGCTCAGATCCTCCATCACACGCTGTCTTTACATCAGACCCAAACCACACATTCCGACTTCACCCACAGTTTTAAACAAGAGATCATCACAGCTCCTGTCAAAACACCAGAGCAAATGACAGCCCCATCCCTGCCTGTGCATTTTCCTGCTGCCAGGAATAGCAATCTCCGTCCCTCTCGAGTGCACACCCTTCTTGACAAGCCAACCTGACAGCTCCAACAGGAGTAAGGGCTGAAGGATTTCCACAAGTGCTTCACTCCCCTGCATCCCACTTTCCCTTGATATCTCTTTTACAGACCTGGAAACACGTATGTGCTGTTGTATCAGCAGTTAAAAAAAAATAATTACATCTATATGTGTATATATAACTTTTTATCACTCTTGAGCAGATGAAAAACTGAAAGCTGAAGCATCCCAGGTGTAAAAAACAGACAGTACATAAAAAATGCTAGATGTATCTTCACTTTTCCACCCATCCATGACCTCTCAGCTTGCAGAGGTGCAAGGTGCAAGTGGGAGCACAGTGCCATGAGGAGCTGGAAATGACCTGCACAAGTCAACCCTCGGTATGTGCCCCAGGGCCTCCCACACCCCACATCATGCCCTTCCCCGGGTCACACTGGAGCTTCACAAGGCCACCTCACCTCACATCCTTGTCCCCAGCCATTCCATCATCCCTCACAGCAGAGCCTGCCTCAGCACCCCACAGAGCCCATATACCCCCCCACCCCCCGGCCACGCCCCCGCACACCACCCCACACCCCAACCACCCCCACCCCCAAGCCCGCCCCCCCCCCCCACACACACCCCGAGCCCAC